>CM029400.1:3125000-3750000 GCA_017139565.1 Luffa aegyptiaca
TAAATTTTAGAGGACAATAATAGATCACTTTAAGGCTTACCCTTAGGGCTTTCTTTTTGAACCTATTCATAACAGAGAACTGCTTGAGTCTCATCCTTACGATATCACCTAGTGGAACATTTGGAGCTTTCTTTGCATTTTGTAACCAAGGATGATCTGCAATTATGATGAGAGAGCAGTAAGAAGATAAAAAATTGAACACATGCTGCAGTTAAAAGATTCATTATTGATGATGAACATCTGAAATAGAAAAGAAGAAAAGAAAAAGAAAAGCCAGGTTCGACATGCATTCTCTCTCTGTACCCCCCCCCCCCCCCCTGCAACTCTATGCAGTACGCACATGGGGAAGGATGGAAGGGGTAATGCGATGGTCCGAGTATAAGAGCTAAGTCAAATTGTTTTGCTAAATGACATGTTTGTTATGGTTGGATAATTCAGTCATGAACCAAACTTCCAACTTAAGGAAAAGGATTAGATATAGGAACCATCATTTTAGAAAGAGAAGGGGAGGAAATTGAACATGATGATAAAGCAAGATTGCAGTACACAAATCACAATCATGAAGCAAACATTCATCTCCAGGAAAAATATATACAAACAGATTCTCTAGTCTCCAAATAATAGAGATGTCCGACATGACATCAAAGGAAGCCAAATGTATCATGTTGAAAGAAAATACGGACTAGACAGGTGCCAGAATGATTCAAAGCTCCACCACTGAATCTATATTGCTTTCTAGTTTCTGCTCGTAAATTTCATTGGCCACACAGACATTAAACCAACTTTATCTGTCTGCTCAATAAATCAAACAGTACTCAGACCCTAGTTGACCAAGTCAGCCCTTAACAGCACCCACCAACAACTAATTGAAACAAGAAGCATTTCAGAAATCAATAATTAACCCAAGATAGGGACTTATCATTAAAAAGAAAAGCAGCAGTAAACTTCTGCTTTGGTCACTAAACCGCCTAACAATTTATACTTAGCAATGCATACATTTTGTCAATAGAGTAAAGGAGCAGTTCCAACGATACTTTGCAATTTCATATTTACATCACATATGTTAGAGAACAGTTAATAAAATGAACCGATTAGATTTCATGGTAATTTTTATCATAAAAAAAAAAAAAGATTTCATGGTAATTAAGAGAGATAATTTATCATGTTGTCCATATATCGTACCAAACAACATTTTCACAATGTTTTTTCGATTAAATGTGACTATAATGGTAAAATTGAAAAACTTCGATACTTCAAGCACTAAATTGAACTGATCAATATCTCAAGAATGATACTGAAATTGGAGTTGTACTTGAAACCAGTGATAAAAGCCAAGAGAAAAAGTAACCATAGGATTCAACAATCCAAGAACCTACTCATGGGCATCTCCTATTTAAGCTTGATATCTTCAATGCCGATTCACTTCAGTATGATATGCTTAAAATGACCTGTGTGATAATTATGAGAGATGCAATGAAATGCGACATAGTACACTTCGGATCATTTTTTGTTGGAAAAAATGGTAGAAAATCCTATATTTCACCATTTGATCTAGGAATCTAGCTGATTACAGCTACACTGAGTCATAATTCACAAGACTCATAACTCATAAAAACTCAACCAAATGAAAGATCTCCACATATTTCTCGGGCACTCAACTAAATTGTAAACATCCAGGACAAAAAAATAAACCAAATCCAGATTCAAGATTCAGTGGGAAAGTGAGAGAGATAGTTACAACTTCATAGTCATAACTCATAAGCACCTAGCTAAATGTCTGAATAGAAACGGCCGAGCTACTTACCAAGCACCTGCTGAGCAGTTAAGCGCTTCTTGGGATCTGGCTCCAACATCTGCCGGACAAGGCTTTTAGCACTCTCCGAAATCTGTGGCCATGGTTCCCTCTTAAAATCAAGTACGCCCCTCAAAATTGCCAGAGCTACTCCTTGTTCAGTCTCTAATAACAGATTCCCAAAATAGTAACGATTAAATAACTAAACCATTAAACTGATCTTGAAATCATATCAACTTAGATTTGGAGATGTCTAAAAATAGCAAAGAAAACCATATTACCAGCCCAGAATGGAGGAACCCCGCACAATAAAATATATAATATCACACCGGCACTCCAAATATCAACCTCTGGTCCATAATTCCTTTTCAATACTTCTGGCGCCATGTAGTATGGACTTCCCACTATCTCCGTAAACTTCTCCCCTAAAATCTCGTTAAAATAAAAGCCCATAAGATTCGACAACAAAATCAATGAAGATGCCCACGAAATTAATAGCCATAGCTTCCAACCGACAGAGGAAAAATGGAATCAAAGGAACTTATACTCCACGAAGAGGAATCAAAGTCCAACGAACTTACCGGGCTTGAAAAACACAGAAAGACCAAAATCAATTGCTTTAAGCGGCGAATGCTCCTTCTTGTTCGCAAACAAAAAATTCTCAGGTTTCAGGTCTCTGTGCATAACTCCATTAGCGTGGCACATCCTCACTACTTCAGCGATTGTTCTCGCGACGTTGGCCGCAGCACGCTCGGTGTAGTGTCCTCTAGCGACAATCCGATCGAAAAGCTCACCTCCCTCGCAGAGCTCCATAACTAGGTGAACATTCTCGTTGTCCTCGTAGGTCGCTTTAAGCTTCACTATATTCGGATGCTCCGGCAAATTCGACATTATCGCAACCTCTCGCCTCACATCCTCTATATCCACCGCAGTTCTCAGCTTCCTCTTCGAAATCGATTTACAGGCCAAAGCCTCCTTCGTCTCTCTATCGGTACACAGGTACGTGATCCCGAACTCTCCACGGCCGAGTTCAAGCCCCAGTATATACTTATCGCTGATTCGCGTCCGGTGACTGAGCGGCATCACATCTTTCAAAACCCTAAGCGGAGCCGGCGACCTAGCAACAGAATCCCGAGAAAACGGATTCGATTTCCGCTCTTTATCATTCTTCTTCCGATTCACCGACTTCTCGTCCTCTGTAGTCTCCGGCCTGACACAGGCGTTACAATTTCCCATACTCCAACAAGAATCGCAAGAAAAAGTCCCTCGTCGTCGATCTCCGGTGAAACCTCGAGTCCCCTGTGGTCGTCGCCGTGAAGGTAGAGTTCCCGCCGGTGAGGCAGGTAGTTATCGGCGAGGAGAGAAATGTAGGGAAGAAAAGAAAACGCGGGGTCGGTTGAGAAATAAAGAAGGAATTTTCAAAAAATCATGGTAATGATCTCTAATTATTATAATATTGGTTGAAAAGGGTAAATTAGGAAGACGACGAATTATGATTTGGTGTAATTAAATAATATAATTGAGTTTTCCAATCATAAGAAGTTTGATTAAAATAATACGAACTCCGCACCTAAAATCCTCTCATTTCTTCAAGCATTTATCCATTCCCAATTTTGCATTAAAAAAGCATGGCTGTAGTATTTAATATTTTTTTTTCTTATTCTTTTATTTTCATGCCCTTAAAATTGATATTTAAAATTTTCGAGATTCTCTTTGGGTTGAAATTCAATTCACTCTCTTTTGCACCCTCTTTTTTTCTGATATAATGTTGCAAATTAAGAGAGAAAAATAACTACTGAATCACTCAAACTATGTTCAAAATAATACTCGTGTGAATATTCTGTCAATTACAATTGAATTTTTTATAAGAAAAAAGAGAAATACCATACAACAGAGGGAAAATAGATTTTTGTTTTTATTTAAAAACATAGTTATCAAAATTTTATTACTTGTCATGAACTTTTATTATTATCCTTAATATAGGTGGAATTTTTATTAGTGAAAAATAATAAGTAAAAAGAAATAGCACAATTAAACATTCATTTCACTTTCATTAATTAACCTTTATTATTATTAATTAATCATTTAATCAATTATTTTATTGTAAATAATTAATTATTTCGATAATTGGTGTTTTTTTTTTATCGATAATTGGTGTTTTAATATTAGTTTGATTTTTTTAGAAGCAAATACAATTACTAATTTAAATTATTTTATATTAACTTTTTTTTTTAATTTATTCTATATTAACTTTTACTATTTAATTAATTCGTATCAACTGATATTATTTTCTCTGTTGTTCTAGATTTGTAACAAAAGCATAGGCAACGTCAGCCTATAGTCTGGGGGCCAAATTAAATTATATAGTATTTAAACCTAGAGTCAATCTCAGCCGTCGATCTGGAAACTTTTTGTTGGTGAGGCTTATGGAAGGTCAAGATTTACAGACATTAATTGTTGAAGTTGTTCACCAGCTGAGGGATTAAGGTAAGGGGCATTGACTAATTCGATTTTTCCTAACCCAAAAACAGCTCAATTATATACAAAATAATTACTACTATTATAATAATAAAATCCTTTTCTTTAAAAAAAAATAATAAAATTTTGATATAGGTAGTTTTGTCCATTACATTTTGGCACCTTGTGAAAGCATAATTAAACTCCATAATTTCTTATTAACTTAAATATTTTTAATCTTTTAAAAACGATTCGAGGTTTTTGTTTTTAAGTTTAGACTCAGTTTCTAATATTGACGTGGTATTAAGTTGATGTTTGACATAGTTAATTAAATTTATTTACATTTGATGTTGTAGATTATTTGAAGATGTCAAAAGTTTGTCGAATTAAATGACTAAATCATACTTGGGTTTCTTTTAAATATATATATATATATAATCATACTTGTGTTATTTGAGATTTTTTTTTTTTTTTTTTTTTTGTGTAATTCTTCTTTAGTTGAAATTAGGTAGAATGGTTGACCAAGTACAAGTACAATTGCAAAAGTACTAATATATGTGTGTGTATTATGTGACATTTGGAAAAGAATATAGATGAGTGTGTTAAAAGACATATATTTGATATTATCAAGGTTTTAAATTTCCATTAACATGTAGATATTTCCATATTTTTCATGGATTGATAAAAGGTGATAAATAATCAACATTTCAATCACATTATATAAATATAGACGGAGTATAACAAAATATCTGAATATTAATCATAAAAAAAAAAATCATATTATATAAAAAGAGTGAAATACTTATTTGTTGGTATTTTTTTTTTTATGAACTTTTCATTTCTATATACAATTCTTTCCAGAATTATCCATGACATTGACATTTTATTGATAGTACTTTCATCGACATTTCCATAAAGTTAGATTATTTTTACCATGTCTGCAAAAATTCTTAATCAGTTAGCTATGGACAGGCAAACAAAATATTATTCAAAATCTATACCAGGTATTAATCGTTATACATGTATTCAAATAACACGTGAGAAATTGAATACCATTATCTTGACTATATAGCAATTATTGAAACTAATAATTTCCTAATAACTATGTGGTCTAAGAAAACACACATGTTTCATTATTCTCCTCAAGAATGTGAAGAGTATAAATAGGTGTGTAAGCAAATAGTAGATCATGAAGAAGAAGGAGTCTAAAACATTGAGCAAACCAAGAACAAAGGAGTTGGAGGTAGGTGGAGATTTAGCTTGGTCAATGGAATGAGAAACTAAAGACATTGAAGCTTTTAATTTCTTGATCATCAAGCCAATTTAGTTGAAATTTTTGTAAGATTCCAAACCCATAAAGTCAACAAAATAATGAACCTTTGCTTTTTCCAAACTTTATTTTGTCAATTTAAAAACAAGCAAACAAAAACTTAAAGTAATACCCATTTCCTTTTTTATTATCTAATTAATTGCTTTCCCCTCTCTCATTAGGAGATTTGAGGGGGAAAAAGTATATCTAGCAACTATATGATGTTCTAGAATAAATTGGATAAATAAAATAATAATTTAGTTAATTTACAAGTTTAGTGTCTAAACTTTCAAGTTTGTGTCTAAAAATACCTTTAAACTTTAAAAAAAATGTCTAATAAGGTTGTGAACTTTCAATTTTGTGTCTAATAGGTCCTCATTATATTCAAAAATTTTAAAAATTAATAGATCTACTAAATATAAATTGAATTTTATGTCTAATAGAACCTTAACTTCTCAACTTTGTGCTCGGTGGGTTAATAAATTTTAAAAAGTGTTGAATATGTCAATAACTTATTAGACACATAAATGAAAATTCATGAATCTAATAAACACACAATTGAAAGTTTAGGCCCCGTTTGATAACCATTTGGTTTTTTGTTTTTGAAAATTAAGATTATAAATACTACTTCCACCTAAAGTTTTTTTTTTTTTTTTTCTAACACATTTTTTTCATGTTTTCAAAAACCAAACCAATTTTTTAAAACTAAAAAAAGTAGTTTTCAAAAACTTGTTTTTGTTTTTAGAAGTTGGCTAGGAATTCAAAATGTGTCCTTGACAAATATGAAAACCGTGGTAGGGAAATTGGGGAAAAACAAGCATAATTTTCAAAAACCAAAAACCAAAAACCAAATGGTTATCAAATGGGGGCTTAATGACTTATTAGGCACTTTTAAAATTCAGATACCAAATAAACACAAATTTAAAAGTTCAGAGACTATAATTGTAATTTAACATAGTATATATATATATATATATTTTTTAGCAAAAACCACTACATAGTGGGGTTTCTAAATTTTAGATTGATTAAATGGATTTGGATACTCAAATCATCAAATTTCACTGTTATTCTATTTCGACACACTTTTAATGTTCTTCAACCATACTTATTTCAATAAATACATGTCATAATATGCGTATTTTCTATTCATTAACGTCATGTTTGATATATACAGCTTAGAATACAAATCTTAAATGCAAACCCAAACATTTTTTTATACAAACTTTAGAAATTAAAATTGAACACATCAATTAAAAAAAAAAAAAACCAAACTTATTTAATATGAAGAGTGTGGTTGGTTAGAGAGTTGTAAATTTAATTTAAAGAATGAAATGCAAATATGGAAATGAAAAAGTCTTAAGAATTGGGAGTTGCATTGGAATTGCCATGTGGTGCAATGCAAAGAAAAGAAATCTTATGGTCCCCACTCAGACTTTTCTCTGTGTTTGACAGTAAGTGAAAGATAGAGATGCCTTTTCCTTTGACCTTTTCCCTAGGAAAAGTTTTTAAGAAGCTATAGAGTAAACAAAGAAAAAAAAAACGAATTACAAGTTTAGTCAATGAACTTCAAACTTCGTTAAATAACGATATGTTTGATTTAACTTTTCAAGTGTTTAATTTTGAAAAAAAAAATAATGAAAAAAATTATAGTGTTTGCAACCACTAAAAATGACTTATTAAAAAATGAGATTGATAAAATAAATCATTTTGAGAGAAACAGTCTTTAGTATACTATAACTTGTGTATAAAAACACTTACGAGGAAATGCAACCAAACACATGAGGAAATGCAACCAAACAGCATGAGTGTTTAAATTCTAAACAATTTTTATACAAAATGTTTTTTAAAAAATGTATTTTTGAAAAAAAAAAAGCAAATTAAAATGTATTCCAAACGAACCTTAAGTCAATCTAAGCACAGTTCAACTGAATAAGACATATATATATCATCGACCAAAAGATTAGAGGTTCAAATCTCTACTCACGTGTTGTTGAACTAAAAAGTGTTAAATAGATTCTTAAACCTTTCGTTTTGAATTCGATAGATCTTTGAGCTTTCAACTCTATGTTGGATAAGAACACAACCTTGCAATTTTGTGTCTAATAGATTCGTGATTTTAATTTTTTTTATTTAATAGGTAATATACACAAAATTAAAAAGTTTAAGAACCTGTTAGACGCTTTCAAATTTCATGAACTACCTATCATACATGAGATTATTAAAAAATCAAAGTCCTATTAGATACATTTAAAGTTTAATAACCTATTAAACACAAAAGTAAAAGGTTTAAGAAGTTACTAGACATGGTACTCAAAAAAAAAAAAAAAAAAAAAAAATTAAGTTACTAGACATGACTTTGGAAACTAGGGAACTAAGTATGTAAATTAACGGAAAAAAAAAAAAGAAAGAAAAGAAAACCCCTTGAAAAGAAGTTTGAAGGGTTGGTATTTACTTCAACCTAATACATCATCATAAGATTGTAAAGGGTCTTTCTTTCTGGTTTAGGTGAGCGTCGTCTAAAAGTTATGTTTCTTTAATTAGTTGGAAAAGTGGTTTGAAAATGTACAATAATTTAAGCTCGATCGCAATAGTAATACAATACTTCCAAGGAAAAGAGGTACAAAAACATGTCTAGAGAGGGAGAGGGGGCAAATTGCAAAGTGAATTTGTAAGGTAGAGGGAAAGGGGGAATAATAATGGAGAAGAAATGGGAATTGGGACTGAAAAAATATTAGTATATGGCCAAAAGGGAAAAGGGAAAAGGAAATAATAATGATGATGATTGAAAAGGTGATGTTTGAAGGTGAGCATAGGATACTTTAAAACCTGGCATGCTAGGGCTACTCTCACAAAGCCAAAAGAGGCCCATGTTAGGCACCATCATGAACCCATGTGCCACTTCTCCTACCTTCCTCCACGCCTTCTCTTCATAAAGTTGGACACTTTCCTACCCTTTTCATTTTCTCGCTTTCTTTACTCGGGTTTAAATCTTATTTTAGTTCGTCGACTTTTAAACCTGCTTTCAACATGTTTTGATAGAAGCTTGGGTTTTGCGGTTGTATCTTTGAATGTTTGTTCGTGTAAAACATGCCTGTTTTATGGAGATATTTGGAGTGTGAGTTTGACGTCTTAAACTCTAGTTGAGAAAGTTTGGAGTTTTGCAAGTTTATGCGAATGGGTTGAGACAAGTTATTTTCAGGAGCTTGATTGTTGGATTACTATACTAATCAATCTCATGGATCTGTCGAACCAATTTTAAGATTGACAAATCTTGATTCCAAATACGTGTTAGGCTTAGAAAACTAAATCCACACTCTAAATATAACTCAAGTTCCAAATGATGCTCATAAGATAAATGAATATAATGTGTGTTTATGTAAAAGTTTTTATTAAATAATTGATGACAATTATTGAAATAGTCTTGGAACAAACTTAAGAGGATGAAGCAAGGTGCTTGGAATATTATAGACTAAAATGAAATAAGGAGGTTTATTATTATTTAAAAAAAAAAAAAAAAGAGTATTAAAAAAAACACTATATATATAATTAATATAATTTTCAATTTTTTAGCATCTTGCCTTTTATGGTAAAATCAAACTTCACATGGAAAGGAAGTCAATATGTTCATACTAAAGTTGTCTCAAAAAAGAAAACAACGTTCGTATTAAATAAAGAAATAAAACTTTATCTTTTTTTTTTTTTTTTGAACAAATAAAACTTCATCTTTGTCAAAATAAATATTCTTCCCTTTGGAAAATAAATAAAGAAATGTCCTTTCGCCTACTTTTATTATTATCATTATTATTGTTTTTTTTTTTTTTTTTTGAAAAAATTTATTATTATCATTATTATTCTTTGTCAATGGTGGGAATTCCCATATTTTACAAATACCCTCAGGTCTTTTTCCTTTTCATTTTTAAAATTTTTTATTTTATCAATAGCAATATGTAAATATACATATATAATATATATTTTCAAAATTGGGAGAATTTCACTTAAATCGCGATTTAAATTATATTTTACTTATCTATATCAACTTTAATTGATATAATTAATCTATCAATCGCAAAGTGAACCTAAGTAATTGAGATGTACTTCTTCCTTTGAGGTCAGAGGTTCAAATATTCATATTTCACATATGTTGTAAATAAAAAAGAATCTATCAACCATTTGAATCCTCTTACTCAAAATTACCACAAAAAAGCAAACACTCATTTTTAGTCCCTGAAACAAAACTGAAATTCAATGTTTTTGTTTTATTGTTTTAACTTTAAAAAAAGCTACACTGTGTTTCTAGCCATTTCTAAGGATTTCCAAAAAAAAAAAAAAAAAAGCTACAAAACTAATCAAGTGTGCAATTGTTGGGCTCAAAAAATAGTCTGATCTCGTGAGGCCCAAAGAGGACTATAGACTGGGCTATAACATGATGGGCCAATGGAAGAGAAATGGCCCATTAAGACTGGCTCTAGCAGATCCTTCCATTCCAATTATCAAGGCTGCCTATTCGACATTCTATTGAGAGAGGGTTTTTTTTTTTTTTAAAAAAAAAAAAAATTATTTTATTTTTATAACAACACTAGAGCTTATTTTTTTGCTTAAATATTGAATTTTGAAAGGTTGATTAAAGGTCCTTAATACGCATTAATCAGGTTTAACTTTTTAATCCAGTTTAAAATCTGGAAAAATACTTTTTTTTTTTAGAACAAAGTTGGGCAAATACTTGATTTGGACAAATTTAGGGAATTTAAAGCCACTTTCCCTTTTTAAAATTTAAAATTAATGGATGAAAATAGAAGAAAACTCAGTGAGGGTAAAAAGCTGTAGTTTTATCTGAGGATAATTGTAATGGGTGGCAAAATTAGGGTAAATAATGGCAAATATAACAATTTTTTAAAATATTTGCAAATATGGTAAAAATTTTTAATTAATTTTTTATATCCCCGTTTTGCCCCTGAATTGTGCTCGCACATCTTCTTCTTCATGCTCTGGTTTTCTTCTTTCTGATTGTTTTCTTTCCGTTTTGCCCGTATTGGAGGAAAACCCTAACTCTTTCATCTGTGCTCAAGTCACTTTTTCTTCGTGTCGTCTCCTCCTTCGTTTCCGTTCATTGCTGCGTCCGTCATCATCTTTCTTTTGCTCGTATCGCTGCCACCACCGTCTTTCTTCCATACTGTGAACTATAGAAAATCTTTGCTGAATTTACCATTAAACTTCTCTCGTCTGTGATGATACAAACTTTCTATCACTGATAGAAAGTTTTTCTATCACTAATAGAATCTATCAGTGATAGAAACACAACAACACCAAACAGCTAGTTTCTGTCAGTGATAAAAACCTTTCTATCACCGATAGAAAGTTTTTCCATGTCTTTATATCAGTGATGGAAAAGTCACTGATAGAAACACAGCAACAAAAATATTAGTGATAGAATGACAACAATAACCAAACAGCTAACAAAACAATACGATATCGGAACACCAACACTTATATAAACTTTCTATCACTTATAGAAAAACTTTCTATAAGTATCACTGATAGAAAATTTTTCTATTAGTGATAGAAAAATCCAACAACCAAATATCAAAGACAACAACAACCAACAAACAATGTGATATCAGAACACCAACACTTATAGAAAGTCACTAATAGAAACACAACAACAACACTATAGAAAGACAACAATAACCAAACAACTAGTTTCTATCAGTGATAGAAACTTTCTATCAGTGATATAAAAATCCAACAACCAAATATCAAAGACAACAACAACCAACAAACAATATGATATCAGAACACCAACACTTATAGAAAGTCACCAATAGAAACATAACAACAACAATATAGAAAGACGACAATAACCAAACAACTAGTTTCTATCACTGATAAGTTTTCTAGATAGAAACTTTTACAATGAATTTCGTGGGTTTAGGGTTTTGGATGAGCATTTTAGTAATTTTACTTTTCAGATGGTGAGATTTTGCCATTTTTGCAAATATTTATGCGGACCGCTACTTTTGCAATTAGTTTGGGCCATTTTACTACTTTTGCAACCGGCCTTTTATCTAAATCTATAATTTCAATTTAATGAAATTAAAAATTTACGCCAAAAATTGAAATAATTCGCTAAATTTAAGCGTACAGATTGAATTCCCTCGTCTGCCAATAATAATAATAAGAGATTGAATTTCCTCCAAAAATTTTTATTTATCGGGAGGGAAAAGAAAAAAAAAAAAAACGACATGTCGCAGACTCGCTGGTGAAGACGATGCGTCGTTTAATAAGACACATTTCGGGGTGCGAGGACAAAGAGAGAGCGAGCTTCGTTCAATTGACGCCTTTGCCCATCTCTCTGCCGCTCAAAATTCTGGTTTCCGCCTCGAGATTTTTCATATTCGAAGAGGAAGAACATTCACAGTAACAATTCAAGAAGAAGAAGAAGAAGAAGAAAGATTTTGAAGGGATAGAGTTTGTGAGAGAAAGAGGAGGGCAAAGATGAAGACGACCAAAGGAGGTAAGGTGATGAACCCTACGGATGCTTACCGAAAGGAGCTTCGCAAGAAGGAATTGAAACGGGTAATTGTTTCTATGACCCTTTGTTTTCTGATTTTCGCCCTCCAGTCAACTCCTTAGTTCCACCAATTTATCTCATCGCTGCGTCTTCGAACCTCATTTGCGTTAATTTCTTAGTATTGCCTTCCACAGTGCCGTGATTTCTGTGTATCACCTTCTCTTCTCGCAATCAATTATATTTGGTTGGACAATCTACTTATTGAATTTTTCTATACATAATATGTTGGAGACAATTAATCTTGCACTGAAATAAGATTTAGTGGCTTGTTTGGCTGCATTTAGGGACCTGGGTTTTTTATTTAGTCTTTCATAATTCGATTCTAAAGGGTTGTGCCTGAATTTAGATTGAGGGTTTTAGATTAGTGAGATATCACAGGATTTTTATAACTGATCTTTGGCTTAGTTATCCCGTCAATTTTCCTTTAGGAATCAGTGTGTTTTCGAAGACCCTTCATTACCGCCCCCAAAACTGTCGCATTTTGTAAGATGGGAACTAAATAGAGACTCTTCTTGAGTTGCAAAGAGTAGAAGTGTATTTTTGCTGCAGTTAAACTTGATCCAAGTTGCTTTCTCTAACGTTCTTACTTCATTCATATTTTCTTTGAAAAGGGGTCTCTCTTTATTAATAACGAAATTGAGAAGCTTATTGTGGCTTTCTTATGGTAAGGAGTACGTAAAGAAGGAGATTGCCATCTCATTCATTGGAAAACTGTCAATTTGCCTTCGGAGTTGTGGGGCCTGGATATTGGCTTGAAAGCCACAACCCTTTGAGTATAAAGAATTCTGGAGGATCTCTTTTTTTACAGAACAATAACTTCACTAATTTATGATATGGATGGATCACAACTAGGAATCAATCTTGAAGAAGCAGATCTCCTGGACTTATATAGCTCCATATTAGACTCCTATGAGAAAAAAATTGTGTTCCAAGGTGGGAAAGGGCAGTAAGATCAGATTTTTTAAAGATTCTTGGTATCATGACATTAAATTTAAGCTTTGTGCATTTTAGGAATTTAAGAATTTAGAACTTTGGAGGTTGAAGTTATTTGTGCATATTTGGAAAATTTAAATCTTTTTGTGAACCATGTAAAACCCGTTGCTTTTGGCCTTCTTTTGGATATTGGTGTTTTGTGATGTGATTGTCCAATATTGGATTCAAATCGATAATCTCTAATAACAGCTGTTATATGTGCCTACCAGAATAAGAAAGAAAGAAAAAAGGTAAGGGAGGTTGGAATTTTGAAGAAAGACCCTGATGCAATCAAGGAGCAAATTCAAAAGTTGGAAATGATGAGTAAGTTGCAATCTTTATTTACTTAATTTCAGGTGGCTTCTTCAGTTTTCTTTGTTGATTTAAGAGGCCTATTTTATTATCTTGATTCTTCGAGAGCAACATCAAGATGTTTGGAGTTGGATTTGATTTTCAAATTTTATTCTATGATTGTGACAGATAATTTTATTGCGAGGTACCCCTCTCCTAAACAACAGCTAAAACAACACAGCCTCCCAATTTTGGAGGATTTGACCTAGGCTATAGTTCCCCCCCCCAAAAAAAACTTGTGTCTAAGGCTCCACATAGAGGAAGTAATTTGAACATTGTTACAAAAATCAACAAAAGAAAAAGGGCTATAGTTTTTTATTTTCATTTTTCCTTTTCCCTTTCCTTTTTTATTTATTTTTTAATTAGTTATTTACTTTTTCCAGAGTACAAGTAGCTTTCTCATTTCATCATCCTTGTCTCTCTGATGTTTTGTGCAGAGGCCGATGGTGCCCTTGATAAAGCTAGAAAGCACAAGAAAAGACAGTTAGAGGATACTCTTAATCTTGTATTAAAGAAGAGGAAGGTAATTTTTTCATCTAATAACTTCTCAATAAATCTCATCGATAAAAGTTATTTGATCACTTAGAGACACAATCGTTATGGACAATGAGAAGCCAATCCCCTGTAATGATGATTATGTAAAACACACACACGCACTCATGTTAACTTTATTTAACTATTTCCTGTTTCCACCTATGTTCTTGTACTTACATTCACTGGGTATGTTACTATCTACTATGCAAGCTAAGCATTCTGTATATTCAACTACGTGGATTTCCTTTAGTTTGCATTTTGACAGCATGCTTTGATCCCAGCAATCATCTTGCCATTCTCTCTTGGACAGGAATACGAAGAGAAAATGAAGGAAAAGGGTGAGGTTCCAGTTATGTTCAGGTAGAAAAGGCACTCTTGCTCATTAGTGCTGTTGCTCTTCATGCAGTGAAATCTCTTTTCCCTTTTGGAAATATACCATGGTTTATATTCAAGCATTGTATTTTGTCTTATGGCCAGTCATTTGGGACCTCCAAGAAGACGAACAACTGAAGAGGAAGAAGAGAGAGCTAAACATCCGAATCCTGAAGTGAGCAAACTCTAATTGATTATCTGGCATTTTATGTTTTTCCTTATATTGCATTTCTGGATTTATATTTGATCCTTTTCTGCCACTTCAGGACTCTGTATACCATCACCCCACGCTAAATCCCACTGGAGCTCCACCACCTGGGAAGCCTCCAATGTTTAAATCATCAATTGGTTAGTTAACTTCCTCTTCAATCTTGGCGTAAAACAGAAATTTACAGAGGTGTTTTTATATTTCTATGTACCACTGAATTTTTGTCTGAATACGAACTGTAGGACCAAGAGTTCCTCTATCTGATGCTTCTACAAGTGGTGTTGCATCATCCTCAAACATGGAGCAAGAGGATGTTCCCTTGGCTGTACCTCCACCTCCCCCACCCCCTCCTTTGCCAGACTCTGCTAAAATGGGTTCTGCTGATGGTTCTGCTCTACCTGATTCTTTACCTCTACCTCCTCCGCCTCCCTTGCCTCCTAAGCCTGCAGCATCAAACATGGGTTTACCACCGTTGCCTCCACCACCTCCTGGACCTCCACCAAGGGAACAAGTAGCAGGTCGCCCTCCCTTTTTGCTGCCTCCATCTTTGCAGCAGTCTACTATGATGCACCCTCCTGGAACCAATGAAGGTGAAAAGGAGAGAAGTCAGCCTGCATTTTTGGATGATTCAACCTCCAAGGGGTCAGCTCAGGTAATTTCTCTGTTTAACTTCTCCTTAACATGGAATGGAACTGAAAGTGGTCAAGGCCGACTGCACAGTGTGAGATAAGTTATTCAAGCCTGGCTCCTGATTTCTTTAGTTGACTTGTCTGGGCGAGGAAAAAAGCTATATGCATGCTGTATATATTTAATTACAGAAACTGTAGGAGTACTTATTATTTATTAATAATCACTGTTAGCAAGCTAACATTCTTATTGGTCTCATTCATTTAGGTACCTACTACTCTCCCACCACCTCCTCCCCCACCTGGGATGCCACCAAAGCCAGCAAGTGACCAGTCTGAAGTTGTATCAGGTGATGAGGAGGCAAATAATTCTTCAGTGACTAAAGACGTTTCTAAACTGGTTCCTCCCCCTCCCCCTCCAAGACCTCCTCCAGTACCTGGCCCTTCATTGATACCAGCCTTGCAACCCGATGTATTACCCCCTGGAATATCTCGATTTCCCCCACCTCCACCTCCACCAGATATGCGGCCAACATTATCTGCACCTGGACTCCCACTCCCCCCTGGAATGATGGTCCCATTGATGGCAAGGCCACCATTTGGGCCTCCCCTTGGACCTCCACCTATGATGAGACCACCTCTTCCTCCTGGCCCTCCTCCCACTTTTCATGAAGATGACCATAATGCTCATATGCCACCTGTCCCTCAAAAGCCCTCGTATGTTAAATCTGCTGCATCTACTGTTGTTAAGCGTCCACTAGCTCAGCACACTCCAGAACTTACAGCCATGGTAAGATGACTTAATAGGCCAGTCTGGTGCACTTTGATTGTAATTTTGCAATCATTGATGCTAGGAATGTTAGGGCACACCATCGCTATTGCTTATTATCACAAACTTGTCCTTCATTAGGAATTTAATATAAAATATTCCAAGCGCCTGTTGTATATAGCTGGCAAGCTCGCAGGGGAAGGGAAACTTTATACTAAGGATGACAATGAAATAGATTTCTAGGAGATAATTATAATTTTTAATTAGCCAGCTACTTAAACTGATTATAATTTATAGAATTTGGCTGTAATGCTTTCCTAGCTTGAATCTTTGACCTTCAACCCAACTTAAGTAGACTTCTTAAATAACTTCATTATTAGTTAAGAACATTTTGAAGAAGATCCACCTTTTGAAATCTTATCACAAAAAGTAAGCGAATTGGGGCCTGGTCAAGAGCAATTTTATGCTTTCACGCTTGAAAAAGGAGTGCTTCTGTAGCTCCCCCCTTGTCAAGTGTTCTAGCTACCTGAGCATGGAGGTAGCAAGTATGATAAAATTATAATTTTGTTGCTAGACATGTCATTTATTCGGTGAGACGTGTTTGCCTGTATTGTACTAATGTAAATCTGCAAGTGATCTGCAAAATAGTAGTATATAGAACATAAGCAGTTCTACCTAAACCAGCATGTAGCTTTAATCCATGACATTTGGAAATTAGAAAGCTTTACTGTACAATTTATCTTATTTTGCTCTAACCTCAGGAATATATCAACTTTACTCTGACATTCCAAACTTCTATCATGCCACTTATTCAGGTTCCTGCATCAGTTAGAGTGAGAAGAGAGATTGCAGCACCGAAAGCAAAACCGAAACCTTCTCCATCAACTGCAGCAGCACCGTCCCTGCCCACAGCTCCTATTGTAGGGAAGCCGGAGTTGGTCAGCTCATCATCAGCCCCAAAGAAACCGAGCATTGATGACTCATATATGGCATTTTTGGAGGACATGAAAGCCCTTGGTGCTCTTGATGGATGATGTTGAATTGGTTTATATGGGAAATGGAGACAGCAAGTGTAACTGAAAACGGAGGAGAAACAAATGGTTTGTACTTCTCTTGAACTGAGGACAGATTTGGGAATCATCATTGCCCTCCATCTTCAAGGTTTGCTTTGCTGCATCAAAGGGTAGCATATCCCTGCATTGGTGGCACTGCTGCATTTCTTGATATGGGCATTAACTTAGGCCTTATATTGTGTCATGTAGACATTTTTATACTTTGGAAAAATTGGAAATTGTTCATCAGATGTTATCTCCAATAGATGCCAAGCTGATCTTACCTTTACTTTCTGTGTCTTGCAACTGATAGTTATCAAGGAAACTTGGCCTTTCATTTTTTTCTTTTGGAACTGTGCCAACGGCCATTGAGCATTCATAGATGAAAATAAGTTTTTGTTCGATCTCATTACTGGGATTTGAAACAATTATGTGAATCAAGTTATTAACTTTTAAAAGTGAGCATCTGATAATTGATCTGAGTTTAAAAAAAAAATAATGATAATTGACATGTATTATTATTTTTTTTTTTTTTTGAGGTATGAGATTCAAATTCTCATACTTAACTTACCCTAAATTTAAATTTCTTTTCAAATCAATAATCTTGAGAGGAAAAAGAAAAAGAAAAATAAAAAATAAAAAAACCTCCACAAACCTTCCCTGATATAATTGGTTGTAATTAATTTAGCTTTTCAACCGGCCTACAATGACGAATGAACCTATTATTAGCACATCATCACGATCTTACTTGGACTTTCACCAAGAAAAAAAAAAAAAGAAAAAAAACGCCACTAACCTGTTAGTGCTCAATAAAAAAATTGCTGGGTCACAGCTCAAACCGTCCAAATTTTTTTAAAAAATTGAAAAAATTGGATCTTTTTGTTTAACATGAAACCATTGCATGTGGACAATTTATGAATAATAATCAAGATACTTGTACTAACGTGCTGTATAAATGAGAAGATTAAACAGTATTAGAACATTGCTAATCATATTATGGAGAAAGAATCACATGATCTTTTTCAATCCCAAAATGAGAGAAACAAAGTCAAATTTTGTTGTCATCTGGAACTATTTACTATTTTCTTTAAATTCATATGTTTACTATTTTTCAATAAGAAAAAGAAACACAATCTAGAATTGGTATTATCTAAGCGGATGAAAACGATCCTTTTGATTTCAAACTTTCCCTTTTGACAATTCCAGCCATTCGTCACGCCTGATGTCAAACTCATCGTTGAAATTTCTCGATTTTCCCTAATAATAAATCCAAGTGGGTTCCTCTGAAATTTGGAACTTTTGCTCTTTCGGTTCACTTTTTGGTGGAGTTGGTTCGGAAAACACTGGTTGGAACAATGGCGATGAATTTTAACTCATCAGCTAGCTTTATACGAATTCAATTTCCTGCTGAAAACCAGTGGATTTCTCAACAACCCTTTTCAATTCGATCCAGAGTGCAGGTAAAAAGTCAACGACAAAGACTGTTCCAGTAAACGCCTTGGTATTCAATCTTCATTATATCTTTAAAGAAGCTTTGATATATGATGGCCCTCTATTATTCGTATGAGTTGAAAGGAAAGGAAACATGTCGAAATCTCGATGAAGGGGATGCGAGAGAATGTGTAATTTATCATTTCTTGAGAGAGACAGAGGGATTTGAAAATGGGTTTACTTCGAGAAGCTGGATTAAACAAAGTCCAACTGGTAGAGAGAGAGAAAGTGTAGATGGGTTTCTCTTAGTGAGAGAAGGGTATGAAAATTTGAAGTCAGTCATGGTTGCCATAACTCCCAACTTCTCATGCTTTCACATTATTTTCCTTAGTCTTTTAGCTTGAAATGCTGACATCCCTTGTTTAGACTATTTACAATCCTCCTACCGTATGCCCTGGTTTTCTTGAGCTTATCCTGACTCCTGAGGGATGGACTGAAAAAAATCTCTCTCTCCCTCCCTCTCTCTTTGTCTCTCTCTCCTCTCATTTCTTCATCTGTTTGGTGCTATGGGGCGTTTAATTGGGGCCATCCTCTTCCTCTGTGGCCTGCTGTTGCTTGTTCATCCTACAGTTTCACTTCCCTTGTGCTCTGATTCAAGTAGGTTCTTGTTCTCCTCTTTTACTTGGTTTAATGTTTACTAATTCTACTGTCTCAAATCTCATTACCCTTTTACTATTTTGGTGCTTCAGTTTCTTGTTGACATCTTGTGATTCTTTCGTCTTTGATTTAATTGGTGTAGCGGCGCCCTTTACTCTGAACTCTACATTGAAGTTTTGTCCTTATAACGGGAGTGTTTGCTGCAACTCTACCCAAGATGGGATTATACAGAGACAATTCCAAGGGATGAACATTTCTGATCCTGCCTGTGCTTCCCTTGTCAAATCCATTGCTTGTGCGGTAAGACTTGTTGATCCCCAAAACAAGCCTGACAATTTCCCCCTTTTTTTTCTTGATTAAGATATATTAATGCTTAGTATATAGCCCAGCTGATTGTTCTTTTTTGTTATGTCTTTTCTTTAACTGTATTTAGAATGAAAAGCCCTGTTTTACTGATGCTTTTGAGGAGGTTCTGTAGGAATTATGTCATGTTGTGATAGTAACTAAATGATTCCGGAAGAGAAGTTGATTTCTGCGATCTTTCTTTCCACCTCTTCTTCCATCAGCCTTACTTGAAGTGCATAGTTCTTGTTTTGGACATAGATATAAGTGGAATGGATGAATTTTAATCCTAGAAAGAAACTTTAAATTAAATGAACTTCAACTGTTGGGTGATTAACAAGTCATGAAGTACACAGCTATACCATTCATTTGATGCTGCAGAAGGACATCAGAAGGTTCAGGGAAGAATGCTGTGGGTCTAGTATTTATTTGTTTACAGATAAGGATTCAGCATAGCTTAATAAGCCTGATATGGACATTAGTATAAATGGTTGATTGCTTGGACTTGTTTGATGATCATCTTGCATACTATTTTACTTTTAGTTTCCGTATCTCGAGTTTTACCAATTTTGACTTCTTTCTTTTCATATCTTCAGAGGTGTGATCCATTTTCTGGTGATCTATATAAAGTCAATTCAACGCCTAGGCCAGTTCCTCTTCTCTGCAACTCCACTTCAGAAAATTCACCACAATCCAACCAAACGGCTACTGACTTCTGCTCTACAGTATGGGATACATGCCAAAATGTAACCATAGTCAACTCCCCCTTTGCCCCTTCATTACAGGGTCGAGCTGGAGTACCTACTAACTCCAATAGTAGCAAGCTCTCAGATCTCTGGCAGTCAAAAACTGACTTTTGCAATGCATTTGGTGGAGCGTCTTCCGAAGAATCAGTCTGCTTTGTTGGTGAACCTGTTTCCCTTAACAATACCGAACTTCCTAGCCCTCCTCCACATGGCTTATGTCTTGAGAAAATTGGAAATGGATCTTACCTGAATATGGTGGCCCATCCTGATGGGTCTAACCGTGCATTCTTCTCTAGCCAAGCAGGCAAGATTTGGTTAGCAACTATTCCTGAGAAGGGGTCAGGAGGAGTATTGGGGCTCGATGAATCTAAACCATTTGTAGATTTAACCGATGAAGTTAACTTTGATACTCAATTTGGCATGATGGGACTTGCATTTCATCCAAACTTTGCTCAAAACGGAAGATTCTTTGCTTCTTTCAATTGTGACAAGGTTAAGTGGCCAGGGTGCTCTGGAAGGTGTTCTTGTAATTCTGATGTTAATTGTGATCCTTCAAAACTACCACCTGATGGCGGGTCCCAACCGTGTCAGCATCAAAGTGTTGTAGCAGAGTACACTGTTAACGGTAGTGCATCCCAGCCTTCATTGGTACAAATCTCTAAACGCCACTTTTATTTAGTACTTCCTGGGTTTTAGCTTGTGGGATCAAAGGAATATCAGTTCTTATTTCTTATTTTCAGGCAACAACTGCAAAACCATCAGAAGTGAGAAGAATAATTACGATCGGTCTTCCATTTACCGCTCATCATGGAGGACAGATACTCTTTGGGCAAGATGGTTACCTTTACTTCATGATGGGAGATGGTGGCGGTCAAGGTGATCCTTACAATTTTTCCCAGAACAAGAAGTCGTTGCTCGGAAAGATTATGAGGCTTGATATCAATAACTTTCCAAGTAAGTCTTAGAACTTTACTGTTAAATTACTTCCTTTTAGAACTTTTGGTTTTCTGTACAACAATTATTCTCTCCGCATTCTGGCACTGCATTATCCCCTCATACTGTTCTCAAATTTGTATGTACAGGTCAAGAAGATATTGATAAACTTGATCTATGGGGAAACTATTCTATTCCTAAAGACAACCCATTTGTTGAAGATCAAGGAGCGCTGCCAGAGATATGGGCTTACGGATTGAGAAATCCTTGGCGCTGCAGTTTCGATTCAGAAAGACCTTCCTACTTCATGTGTGGAGATGTTGGACAGGTTCGAATATTACACATATAGTTCTGTTCTGGGAGGTCACTAACTCGTTAAAGGATGACAAAAGTAAATCTCCATAATATTAATAGTAAATTTAACTGAGCAAAAAATAGAAAGAAATTTTGATGGATGTTGTGACCGTTCAAGTTTCAACTAGAGATTGAACAAACCTGTTATTTCTCCAAGAACAAAGTTATGACTTATGAGTAGTGGCATCTGGATAATCTTTAATATCTTTTTCATTGGAATGTTTATAGCTTATTATGCTATTCTTTTTGAACAACACTTCAAATCGCTCTACCTGTTCTTACAGGATCAATATGAAGAGGTGGACATCATCACGAAGGGCGGAAACTATGGCTGGCGTGTTTACGAGGGCCCTCTTTTGTTTGTTCCAAATTCAGCCCCTGGAGGATCTACACCTGTAAATTCCATAAATCCAATCTTCCCAGTGATGGGCTACAGCCATTCTGCAGTAAGCAAGAATGTACGTTCGGCATCAATAACAGGGGGTTATTTCTATCGATCTAAGACCGATCCGTGTATGTATGGAAGGTACGTATGTGTGTATGTTCTGAGTCTCTGAAATGACATTGTTCAGGAAGATGCCGGTCGTTTCAACCCAGTTTTATTGTGTTCTTCTTGAGCAGGTACTTGTATGGAGATTTGTATGCTTCTGCTATTTGGGCAGGAACTGAAGACCCAAAAAACAGTGGGAACTTTACCACAAATGAGATTCCTTTCAGTTGTGCACCTGATTCTCCTATACCTTGCAGTTCCACTCCAGGAAGCTCACTTCCAGCCTTGGGTTATGTCTTCTCATTTGGTGAGGACAATGACAAGGACATTTACCTTCTAACCAGCAGTGGAGTTTACAGAGTCGTCCCGCCTAGTCGTTGTAAATACACTTGCTCGTTGGAAAACGCAACATCAACAGTCGGAAGCCCCAGTCCGACGTCGCCCCCTCCGTCTCACGCAGGTCGGTCGACAAACTCATGGAGCAGCCTGGTGCTCCTACTCGCTTATGTGCTCCTGCTTCTTATGACTTGTAGCTGATTACATGGTTGATATGGAAGGGCACTGCTTTTCCAAATTCCATTTACTATTGGAAAGAACTCTGTTCTTCTTCTTCTTCTCTCTCTTTTTTTTTTTTTTTTTTGGTTTCTTCCACTGTTTTGAGTTTATTGTAACTTAATTGTGAGTAGTTTTCTGTTTGGTATTTTGGGACAGAAATTTTTTTGCTAAGTTTTAAATTGTTGTTCTGGAAACTAAAGAATGTATGAGGTTCTGTAACTTGAATTCAAATCTGAACTCCCTCAGAGGGAACAACAGCCATCCACATCATAAGAAAACCAGCTTGACAATTTGCTCCAATTAGTGTATTATGTAGTGTTGATGTAGAACTAGTTTTTGACGTTGTCATATGAATTATTCAATGATGTTATGAATCTTGAAAGGCCACTAGTTTTTTGTTTTATTTGGTTGAAAAAATCTTTTTTTTTTTTTTTTTTTTTGGACAAAGGACTATTATGACTCTTTGATAACATAAAAATGGTATATGGTGTATTTTAAGAATATGGTACTTCCATAATATTTTAAGAAAATAGTATTGTTAGTTGTAGGTTTGCCATTAACCACAGCTTCTTATCATAAGTTGGGATCTAACTTGTAAGATTGGTGTGAAGCATAGTGACATGATGTTTGCTTTTGCTATATCTCTTCAACTCTCCTATGTACCTATTACTTTGGTTCAAACTTTTTCACTTTTATATGTACTAAAGAAAAAATTGGTATGCTATTAAAAAAAAAAAAAGATGTATGATCTTCTATTTTATTAGAAGTAAAAGTTGTAAAATAATCACTGAAAATTTTGTTGTTTGACAAATAGATAAGAGAAGGTAAAAGTTGAAAGTAAACAATGAAAAGTTGTGAGAGTTAAAAGATAAGGAATGAAAATGAGATTGCTTTTTATTAGAAATGACTCTCAAATTTGTGGTGGGTCTCATTTACCGATTTCATATTTATTGTAAAGTAATGAAATCTTCATTTTCATTTCTTCGTTTCCCTTGAGGTAGAGAGAGCCTTACTTGTTGGTTTAACCAACAAGGTCAACATGGTTGAATGACATCGACATGAGCATAGTTTAACTAATATAAAACTTGTAATAATGACCAAGACTAAGAGGTCTGTAGTTCGAATCCCCCACCCCCACATGTTATTAAAAAAAAAGTTGAATGACATTTCATACTTAACACAAAATGTCGAAAACTACCATGAATCCAAAATTGACGCGGACCTACCCATCTCCATAAGTGAATACTACCTACATGGTCATGGTCTATTCAAACAAATAAGATAATAGACATGATGTGTAAAGTTTCAAACTATACTATCATATTAATTATAAATATTATTATATTGATCTCACATGATCTTAAGTGCATGCATGCCTCATCCCGAAACCTAAACTAGAAACAAAAAGAAGAAAACGACAAATCTCTGTAGATTTGACAATTTCTTCTTCTCTATCGGTCTTTTTAACATGAGCATAGCTGAAAGGTAATCGTTTTATTAAAGAGGAGTTTAATTTTCCTGCCTTCCTCCGCAAGGCAAAATAAAGACCAATCAATCAGTCAATCAGTCGTCACTCTAAAGCTTCCCCGTTGACTGTCTCTGAAGCCGAGTCTTTCGATTTTTCTGCCTTTTTCACTTCCTTTTTCTTCTCCATCGCCGCCGCTCTCTTCAGGTCTTCGAGGTTTTGAATTAACCTACGAAGCGAATTCTCAGCCTGTTCTTGCCGGGACTTTGGCATGAGATTCTCTGCAACATCCGCCGGCGTGATCTTTGCATCTTTGATGAGCTCCTGAATCTCCTCAAAAAGCTCGTGCGTTTCGATATTCAAGTAGTTCTTAGCCAGCACTTTGAAAGCTTCAAAGCTGCAATAAGAAAGCTCGATGTGTTTGTCCATTCGTCCCCTTCGAATCAGCGCCGGATCAAGCTTCTCCACGTGATTTGTTGTGAAAACGATCAGCCGCTCTCCGCCGCACGCCGACCAAATTCCGTCGATGAAATTCAGCAATCCAGACAGAGTTACTCTGCTTTTCACCTCGTCGTCTTCTTTCTTCAAATGTTCCTTGATTGGCTTCTCTTTATCTTTCTCTTTCTCCTCCTCCTTCTTGATTTTCCTCTGCCCTGTGAGTTCGAGTGAACAATCGATATCTTCGATCACGATTATCGATTTACTCGTCGTCTCGATTAGGAGCTTCCGAAGCTCTGTATTGTCCTTCACTGCTGTTAATTCCAAATCGTAAACGTCGTAATTGAGCAAATTGGCCATGGCGGCGATCATCGTCGATTTCCCCGTCCCCGGCGGACCGTACAGAAGGTAACCTCGTTTCCAAGCCTTGCCGATTCGAGCGTAATAATCCTTGCTTTGGCTAAATGTGAGTAAATCTTCTATAATCTCTTGCTTTTTCTCTGGATCCATGCCGATGGAGTCGAAAGTTGCGGGATGCTCGAAATGAACTTCGCTCCACATCGTCGATGTCCGGTGAATCATCCATCGATTTCCGGTTCCATTAGTATACAGCTTCCTCTGCCTCCGATTCACTCTGATTTGTTTCCCTTCCTTCAACACGTGCTTCAAATACGATTCGATTACAAGTTGCCGATGCTTCTTGTGAAATTTAAGTTGGTAGTATCTCCGATCGGGCTCTGGATACAGAGAGGTGGATTTCTTTGCCGATCCGGTGATTTTGCTCAAAGTCCACCAGAATTCGGCGTTTTCATACTCATCGGTAACCATTTCATACTCGTCCATGCTCAGTGAGAAGGTGTTCTTGCTTTCACCTACCTCGGCCTTGAGTCTTTTAGCGTCGTCTGAAAGCTTATTGCTCAGATAGGCTTCAACCGCCGCAAAGGCTCTGCTTCGATTGAGGCGTTCGCCGACGAATTCGTAGATTGAGATTCGAACGTACGGATAAGGATAGATGTAATTGATGATCTTGTATAAATATCTATGGAGATGATCGCGAAGGCCGTGAGGGCAGTATTGGCGGATGATAGTCCATGTGAACATGATCGTCGCGAGTGTAGAGCTTGTGTTTGTCAAAAGCTCCATTATCGTCGGTGGCCTCCTTCTGACGATCGCCTTGCCGTCGCGGCCGCCGGAGTCGTCGGAATTTGAGGTTCCGGTCTTCTTCGGGCTTCTGGAAGTGGAATCCATGGAATTACGTTCTGTGAACAGAGGTGAGAGAGGAAGAAAGATGAGTTGGAAATTTTGGACACAGTGAAGCAGAAAACCAAGCGCTTCTATTTTTAAAGGCGAATTAGCCACGTCATTATTTGTCGTATACGTGGAAAACTCAGTATTGAGTAAAATAATTTTAGGAGCTAAAATAAAACCAAAATATCCATTTTAAAATTCATGATTAAAATGGACATAAGAAAATTCAGGACCAAAAAGATTCGTTTTTTTTTTTCCGTGTTTTTCTCCTATTCTGGTTTGTGCCTTTAATTCGTTTTTTATTTTTTATTTTTTGATATCTTATTAACTAAAACTTAATAATTATCATATGTGATGCTCACGAAAAAAAGTATATAATTTATATAATCTTTTTTGAGGAAATATAATTTATATAGTTAGAATAATTACCTTTTCCAAAAAAGTAATAATAATAATAATTACCGGCGGAGTTATCTTTAATACAAATTGTTGTCTTAACACTAGTTGTTCCACTTTTAGAGTTTCAACGAGCAATTGTCACTTGGTTGCAAAACAAATCCATTAGGGCCCGTTTGGTACAAAGTTTTTGGAGATGGGAATGGGCAAGAGTTTCTAATATCCTTGTTTGTTTCAAGATTTCTGTGGTGGGCCCAGGAAATAACGCATTCCCAGACATCATTTATGCCCATAAGCAAGGGTTTTCTATGTCCTTGCAAAAACATGAGTTTTCTCTTTTTCCATTTCTTTTTTATTTTTATATGCAATTTTATTTTGAATATAGTTAATTAATTAACTAATGGATACTAAATTAAAAATAATATAATAAATTATTTAATTAGATTAAATAATAATTTGTCAAGAATTTCATTTTTTTTAAACAAATACTTTTTTCTAGGACTTTTAAACAAATACTTACTCCAAGTTTATTAAAGGGATGTAATTACATATTTACTAAAATTATAATTAATTAGTCAATATTATCGAAAATATATTTAATTATTGAATTAAGATCATTTAAATGAATTTAGTATAAAAATTCATTTTTCAATAATTATAATTAATTACTTATCGATTATTTATAATCAATTAATTACTTTTTTAAATTTCCTTATAATAAATAAATAATCATATTATTATTAAATATTTATCTAATTAATTTTTATGGATACAATATATTAAACTATTGTAGTTAAATATATTTATTAAAAAATTAATGAAATAATTTTAGTTTGTTAAATTAACATATAGTTTATCCCATTAAAATCATTTCATGATTATTATTTCATTAATTTTTATTAATAGTTTGAATTAATTTTGATTATTTTATTGATTAATTTATTAAAATTACATAAAGTTTACCTGATTAATTCTAAAAAATAAATACAGACATAATTTATTCTCATAAAATCCTGATGACATTCCCATGCACAACCAAACACAGTTATCTTTAATTCCCAGCAATCTTATTCCCAGGCATAGTATTCTCAGGCATCATGTATTCCCAAGCATCTATAAAACCTTAAACCAAACGGGTCCTAAAGTCTTTTTGTTTTTGTGCCAAGAGTATAGTTCAACATAAAGTTGTACTGATAATCACAAGGTTTGTAGTTTGAATCCCTTATCCCACATATTGTTAAAAAAAAAAAAAAAAAAAGTCTTTTTGTTTTTGTAATATATTGTCTTTGCAAAATTTATATATATTTTGTTGATGCCAAAATCTGGCCAAGCGCTCACCTGACCTTCACGTGACACCAATAGTGAATTTGTTTGAATTCGGGGAAGACGTGGCCTGCAAAACAAGGGAAACCTGCACACCGGTGTGGTGCTTGCCACACCTCCTCCGATGCTTAAGTCAGTAATCGGAGGGAATATGAGCAAAACTAGAGAGCAAAAGGAAGAGAAGAGTGAGCTTTCAGCCCCCTTCTTCAGTGACGAAGAGGGGTTTAAATACCTGCTCATGCTCCTAGGGTTTTAGGCATTCGGAGGCGATTTGGGCTGAACCGAGTGGAACCGAGGCAGCTGGGGGCACCGGTGGATCGAACGGAGGCGGAAGAACTCGGCCTCAGCCCATGGCCGAGGCCGAGCAGGGGGTCGGGCCAAAAGCCCGATCCCTTCGGCTTTGGCCCGACCCTCTGTCCTGTTCTTCCTCCGGATCCCGTTTCCTGGCTGCCTCCTTAGGCTGGTATCGCGCTGTCTTCGTCAGCTTCTTGCATATCGGAGTGGTCCAAAATTACCTATAACATTAAGCCCCCACTCTTGAATTGGGATTCAGGTGTGACTTATTGCTATAGGTTGAGCTCCTTAAGCCCGATTTAAGAGTAAAGATCTTCCTATTGTGCTAACTTATGTGCGAATTTTCGTTATCCTGCAAGATAGGATAAAGCTAAACAAAGCAGAAACTCCCTGAATAGGGGTTAGGCAAGAGAGAAGTGAGAAAAGTGGGGATTGAAGAAATAACCCGGCCTCGGCCTCGACCTTGGCATGAGGCTGAGGCTAACGTTTGGAGCGAGTCCAAACTTTTATGCATTTTATCTCTCGTTTTGGACATTTGTTCAGGCCATTCCTCTGTTTTGTAGCCCCCTGTGTAAGTGTTTTTCTCGCTTAGCCATTTAGATGGCGCACGCGGTAAGACCCTGGTGTCGGCCTCGACCATATTTCATACTATTGAAAATTTCGAGTTCCTGCATCGAAATGTTATCTGCAAAAGAAAAATGAGGGAAGAGACTATGGTCAGCCTCGGTCTCAAGTCCCTGTTAACCCAAAATCTAAGTTACTGCACTCATACGTTAGCTTTTAAAAAGTAAGATGAGGGAAGAGGCTAGGGTCGGCCTCGGCCTCAAGCCCCTGTAAAGAGTGACTAAGCAAAATCGATTACCATAAAGATGTGAGCACTTAGAATGTGCTTCACCTGGTCGACCTTGAGCTTATGCCTTAAAGTATGGAGAATGATACTCTTGCATAAACAAGGTATGGACGTGGCCTGGTCGGCCTCAGTCCTGTTCCTGTAAAAATATGGTATGGGCATGGTCTGGTCGACCTCAGCCCTATTCTTGTAGAAACTTGGTAAAACACTTAATGTTATGCATTGGTCAAACAGAATAATGACATTTTTGCAAAAGAATAACATAGGTACGGTTTGGTGGTCACCACCTCTTACCATAACAATTTCAGCATCATCATTCCTGCAAAAAGCACTTAGAGCACTAAACATGTATTTAGCCTAGTTGGCCTTGAGTTCGTGCCTAGGCAAACAATTATCAATTTGCAACAGAAATATTATGAGCATGACTAAAATTGAATAGCCACAATAGCATACATGATAAAAAATAGAAAGGAAAAAGCAATGACTTAATCCAACCTGGTCGGCCTCGGCCATCTAGACATATTCTTTCCAGGCAAGCTTTAATCATCACCCAATCGATAGTCTCCCCTCCTCAGCCCCCTATTCAAGTGTTATTTTAAATTTACAAATTATTCTTGAGTAAAAGATGCTTGGAATGTAATTTACCATACCTTGAAGCCTTAATGCCTCCGTACCTTCTTCTATCGGTACGACTCTGATTGGAGCCCTGACTCCGTTCCCGAGGGTCAGCTAGTCGTCGTTGCCTTGGGGAGTATTGGCGTTGCCACTCCTCCAAGGACATTTCTGCAAGTCGATTACCTCGGGGAGTATAGGCGTTGCCACTCCAACGAGGGCCTTGGGAGTATAGGCATTGCCACTCCTACAAGGACATTATAAGTTGATTACCTCGGGGAGTATAGGCGTTGCCACTCCAACGAGGGCCTTGGGAGTATAGGCATTGAAACTCCTACAAGGACATTATAAGTTGATTACCTCGGGGAGTATAGGCGTTGCCACTCCAACGAGAGCCTTGGGAGTATAGGCGTTGCCACTCCTACAAGGATATTATAAGTTGATTACCTCGGGGAGTATAGGCGTTGCCACTCCAACGAGGGCCTTGGGAGTATAGGCATTGCCACTCCTACAAGGACATTATAAGTTGATTACCTCGGGGAGTATAGGCGTTGCCACTCCAACGAGGGCCTTGGGAGTATAGGCATTGCCACTCCTACAAGGACATTATAAGTTGATTACCTCGGGGAGTATAGGCGTTGCCACTCCAACGAGGGCCTTGGGAGTATAGGCGTTGCCACTCCTACAAGGACATTATAAGTTGATTACCTCGGGGAGTATAGGCGTTGCCACTCCAACGAGGGCCTTGGGAGTATAGGCGTTGCCACTTCTACAAGGACATTATAAGTTGGTCATCCTCTGCATGTCGGGCTGTGCCTTCCCGTGGTGGGGCAGTGGTGCTCCATCTCTGTGGAAGCTACTAGTAGTAAATCTTCAAGTGTTCCACTCAACCAAGGGCATTTTCGCCTGTCATTATTGAATCGTCTGCAACAACAGAACTAAACATGGAACCTTTATTAAGATTAGCGCATCAAGCGTTTTAAATTTCCTACACCTACAAATGTAAATGCTAAAATCAGAATGAAAATGCAACCAGTCATTAAAAAACATAATGGGAACAAACACATAAGCTATCACTGCTTCATGATGGAAGGAGGTTCACCTGGTCGGCCTCCGCCTCCGCCTTAGCCTCGAATAATCTGTCGTCTTTCGTATTTGGTTTCTTTGCTCCAATCTTATCTTCGTCTCTTGTCCGACTTGATTGGCAATCAAAATTGCATTGACATTGTGATATTGGAGACACTTTTAGGCCTTGGAAGGTCGGTCTTGGCTTCGGCCTAGAGTTGGCCTAAATCCGGTACCTTTTCCTTCTTAGCCCACAGTCTTCCTCGAGTGTTCGTTACCTCAATCTTGGATGTTGATAGAATGATTTTCAGTTCTTCAACGAGACTTTTTTCCCTGATTTGCCCTCCAAAGATGACCCTGATCGCTCGGGGGGTTTCGTCCTGACCTCGACCTGATCGGCCTCAGCCTGGTCGACCTCGGCCTCGGGTCGGCACTGTTCGTTTTGCATATGGAATCTAGTTTTTCTTCTTCATCCTCTTATCCGCCAGGTAACCAGTGTGCAAATCCCACTAGCAAGCTTCTTCCCCACAGACGGCGCCAACTGTTGATGCCAAAATCCGGCCAAGCGCTCACCTGACCTTCACGTGACACCAATAGTGAATTTGTTTGAATTCGGGGAAGACGTGGCCTGCAAAACAAGGGAAACCTGCACACCGGTGTGGTGCTTGCCACACCTCCTCCGATGCTTAAGTCAGTAATCGGAGGGAATATGAGCAAAACTAGAGAGCAAAAGGAAGAGAAGAGTGAGTTTTCAGCCCATTTCTTCAGTGACGAAGAGGGGTTTAAATACCTGCTCATGCTCCTAGGGTTTTAGGCATTCGGAGGCGATTTGGGCTGAACCGAGTGGAACCGAGGCAGCTAGGGGCACCGGTGGATCAAACGGAGGCGGAAGAACTTGTCCCGCGCAAGCGGGCCGAGTGGTCGGAGGGGTCGGGCCAAAAGCCCGATCCCTTCGGCTTTGGCCCGACCCTCTGTCCTGTTCTTCCTCCGGATCCTGTTTCCTGGCTGCCTCCTTAGGCTGGTATCGCGCTGTCTTCGTCAACTTCTTGCATATCGGAGTGGTCCAAAATTACCTATAACATATTTGTATATATATATAAGTTTAAAATGGAACATTTTGAAAATTTAAAGATGAAAATAATTTTTTTTAAAAAAGTTTTATTTTATTTAATCCAATAATTGTGGGTAGAAATCCAACCAATCTTTAGAATGATAATGGGTGATTTTTCCGAGGAAAATACTCAATTGCATATGTACGTAGAAATCTCCCTACATAGCCATTAAAATCTTGACAACTAAGAAAAATAAAGGTAAAAAATGAAAATTGTTTTAGAACAAAACTTGACTGTATATCGGTATGTAGGGACTTCATTAAAATCTTGACAACTAAGAAAGAGAAATTGAGAAAAAAAAATTATGTCTCCTAGTTGTCAAGATTTTAATAGTGGCATGTAAAGAGATCCCTACATATCGGTATATAGTCAAGTTTTTTCCATTGTTCTATTATTTCTAGTTGTCAACATTTTAATGGTGATATGTTGAGAGATCTTTATCTATCGATATACAATCAAAGTATGGTTGATTCTTGAATGAGCAATGTTAGCTTGGAAACAATAAAAAAATTATTTTTTTTAAAAAAAAAACAATAAAAAGAATTATGAACACAACAAGAAGTAGGCATGGTGGAAAATTTCCCAAACCTAATATCCATTATTGGTGAGAAAAATATTTTAAGAAAATGAATATAAACTACTAAGATGGTGACGTGTTCGTCTGGGAGTGAGCGGACTATTCTTTCGTTGACCTGACCAGAGTCTTTTATTATTCATATCTTTCTAAAGTAGCTCCCTCCAAATGCATAATTTCCACAATGAGCATTAAAAATTAGTTCATTGTGATTCTTTTTCTTTAAATCTTGGCCGTTAAATTCAAAAAAAGAAAAAGGAAATCTTGGCCGTTAAATTTTAGATTTCTTCTATTCTCACTTGAATTTTTGAAAGGTCTATTTCACTCCCCTTAAGAAAAAATAAGCATTTTTTCTATTTTAGTTTATATGCTTTACAGAAAAATTCACTAATTCAATGCAATTTTTCAATGTTCACTTATTGTTTGGAAAAAATAGAGTTAAATTCAAAACCGACATGTGGAAACTACTAAGAAGGGGAATAACGACTAGAGTTGGCTTAATGATTATGACGTTCGAGGATAGGAGGGGTATGTAAATGAATCGAGATCACATTTGAATAAGAGGAATCCTGAGAACATAAAAGTATGGTCAAAATAAGTTTAAAAAGAATTGATAGATACTACTTGTACGAACAAAGTGCATCTTCCTTTTCGGGGACTCAATCATAGGAAGGAAGCATGTGAGTGACAAGAAACAGGAAACTTTAGACAATGAGTTGCAATACGGTGCTTGGTTGAGGAGCAATTTTCATTTGAAAAAAAATGCATGGTCACCTTAACATTAACATGTTAGTAAGCATACTCAAGCAATGTTATTAATTAGTTAGAGTCAAAATAAACATAAGAACCAAAATAGTTAGGTTAAATAGTCAATATAATAAATAGACATTTTGAAAGTTTAGAAGTCAAAATATAACAATTATGAAAGTTCATTAACTAAAATAGAATATTATCAAAAGTTCATGGACCAAAATGAAAATTATATATATATATATATATATATATATATATATATATATATATATATATATATATATAGATTTTTTTTTTTTTTTTAAGTTCAACAACAATTGGGGATTAAACTGAAAAAACAAAAATGGAAGGATTCGAATATCTGATTAACACATGCTAGTTACAGCTGAGCTATACTCGCTTCGACAATAATGGATGAACTTTATGTTAATTTTTCCAAGGAAAGGGGGACATAATTGAAGATTTTTTTTTTTCAAAAAAATAAAAAACTGAGAATTCTTTTAAAATATCAAAGACTGATGGCTGTGAAAGAAGAGAAAAGAAAAGAAAAGGTTTATTTGGCGGCAAAAAATGAGAGACATCGGAGAGAAGGGAAGTTTCAATGGTAGCAAAATGAGACGGAATTTGGCAAGAGCCGACGGAGGCGACGAGGAGTAGGAAACCGCTCGTCTAACCTTCGGTCTTCCACAGACTTCCGGCCAGTTTCCTGATCGCAATAAACCGCGCAGGACGCCGGCGATGAGGTGAACTCTGAATTGGCCAATTCTTACGTTTTTCGAATTCGAAACTTGTGTTTCATATGTGAATTATTTTGAGCCCTTTGAATTACCAATTTAGGCATTGTCTTGTTAAATGTGTCTTGTGTTTAGGTATAAGATGCTGAAGAATTACAGTTGCTAGAAATAGCATTAATTTTCGTTACTGATAGAGCTCTTCGAATCAGGATCGAAGTGTCCAAACCCGGAAAGTTCTACATTTGGATGATAGATGATAATGGCGATCGGGACATTGTGTTGATCAGGCAATCCAACGTATTTGGAGATGGCTGCAGAAGAGACGAACAATCACTTGAACAATTGGCCAGCGCAGGTAAAATGGGTTTTGGGTTTTATTTAAGAAACATTACATTCTTGAAGAAAATACGAGCTTTGAGTTTATTGACCCGAACACTATGATCAATGGTGTCAAACAGCTGAATTAATCTTTAGCGCCTTATCTGCTGAAAGCCTCACATATATGGGTGAGTTTGTGACTCAAATTCTTATATGGATGATCGACTAAGTTCCAAAGCTATTTTGTATCCATTTGCTGCTCCTAGTGTGTCATATTTAAAACTTTCTGCAGAGATTAAAGGATAATTTGTTATGATTTCTTGAGGCAATTTTCCGATCTTTCTTCTACAAAAGTATGAAACCATACTGATTCGTCACTTGTTATTTGTGAAGATGGTTATTTTTTATCCGGATGCTTTGGCTGCAGTTCAAATGTACAATTTATTGTACTGATGCCTTCATTGTTGAATATGCCTATTGTCTGAGAATGGAATTGGTTTCTGATTATTTTAGAATTCTAAATGACGGTAGCATCATCAGCAATCATAAAAGAAAATAACTATTTTTATTCTCATCAAGTTCCCTCACGGCCTCACGGCCTCACCCCGAAACCCAACCTAACAAACACAAAGCAGAGAGTGCTAAATTCAACTTGGAGACGGCCCATTAGTTTATCATTAAAGATCAGTTGGTTAAACCTGCAGGATTTACTTCTTGAGATTCCCTCGTGATTGCTGCACTTTTTACCCCTTCTAAAGTCTGGATCAATTTGTGAAGAAGTTTTTCAGGGTTGTCTTTTGGAGACTTGGGCATGAGATTCTCTGCAACGTCTGCAGGTGTAATTTTGACATCTCCGATCAATTCTTTAATTTGATCAAATAGCAGATGAGTCTCTAAGTTCAAGTAATTTTTTGCAAGCACTTGGAATGCCTCGAAGCTGCAATAAGAAAGCTCAATATGTTTGTCCATCCGACCAGTTCTAATGAGGGCTGGATCAAGTTTCTCCACATAATTGGTAGTGAAAACGATAAGTCTTTCCCCACCACAGGCTGACCATATTCCATCAATGAAGTTCAACAATCCCGAGAGAGTGACTTTGCTGCTGGTCTCTTCATCTTCTTTCTTCGAAGATTCTTTGGGGGGTTTCTCTTTGTCATCATCCATAGACTTTTCTTCTTTCCTCTTTCTCTGCCCTGTAAGATCAAGTGAGCAATCGATATCCTCAATCACAATTATTGATTTACTTGTCGTTTCAATCAAAAGCTTCTTAAGCTGTGTGTTGTCCTTCACTGCAGTGAGCTCCAGGTCATAAATATCATAGTTTAGAAGATTGGCCATTGCAGCAATCATAGTTGACTTCCCTGTCCCCGGCGGACCATATAGGAGATACCCGCGTTTCCATGCCTTCCCAATTCGAGCATAAAAATCCTTGCTGCTGGTGAAGGTTAGTAAATCATCTATAATCTCCTGCTTTTTCTCTGCCTCCATTGCTATTGTGTCAAATGTTGCAGGGTGCTCAAATACTATGTGGCTCCACATGGTGTGGCTGTAACTCCATCTACCACCTGAACCATTCGTGAAGAGCTTCCTCTGCCTGTTTCTCACTCTGATTTCTTTCCCTTCATTCAAGACATGCTTCAAGTATGCTTCTGTAATTAAATCTCTGTACCTCTTGTGAAAAGTGAGTGTATAGTATCTCCTATCAGGATTTGGAAACGAACCTTCAGAATTTGTTGGTGAACCTGTCGTGTTTAAAACCCACCATACTTTTACTCCTTGAAATTCATCTGCCACTTTTTCATGATCATCCATACTCAACACCAAGTTGGTGCTATCTTTTCCTATCTCAGCTTTGAGTCGTCTGGCACTTCTGGATGAATTCTTGCTGAGATATGACTCAACCGCTACGAAAGCTTCACTACGCTTGAGGCGTTCGCCAGCATATTCATGGACTGAGATCTGTATGTTAGGATGGAAGTAGTTCACGAGTCTAAGTGAGTATTTTTTAAAGAACTTACGAACTGCTTGCGGGCAAGATTGTTGAATCATAGCCCACATAAACATGAAGCTTGCGATGGTTGGACCAGCAGCTGCCCACCACCCCGCCATTGATGCTGCTCCCATCCACATCGTTGTAGTGGTGTTCTGGTGAAGCTGTTCCTGAGCGGAGCTTATGTTCTTTAGACTACTGAAAAGGAGAAACATTTGTGACAGAGTGAGATAGAAAGACAAGTGAGAAAGAGCGGGTTAGTGTGTAGACAATGGAAACTAGCATTTATAAGTGAGTGAAGATGCCTGATGACCCCGCATCTCGTACAAGATGCAGTGGACGCGAGTACCACACGTAAACATCGCCCCAACTTTTTTGAGTAAGAAATGCGTGGCAGGGGTCCCAACTTAGACTGCAAGCTTTGACGATCGTCAAGCGTTATGATTTTTCTTTGTTAATCTATTGATTCGTTTATTAGTAATGACTAAGCGGGCAATGGGAGTGGCATTTGCGCACCCATGTGACTTGAAATTTCAAATTTGGATGTATTTGAAAGGAAACATAGCATACTCTAGGATGCTTTCATATTTGATCTGAGGTCGCAAACTATAAATAATATACAAAAGAGAGATAGTATTAGGATAATTTGCTTAGAAAGAGAAATTGTATTGATGACTCTTAGTCGGCGGAAAGGACCAGGACTAGAGTATGTTTATTGGAGAAGGTGGTGTGATTTGGTGGATGACGAGGGAGTCGTGACAAGGACATGATGACGTCACCTTGATGGAAAATATACAATTGTTTAAAATAAAGGGTGTAGATGGAGAAGTGTGCGGGCACACCGCCTTTGAAAAATGGTCTTAGAGACGGTGACCGCGGTGGCGTGGTGGGTCGTTGAAGTAAAATGCTTCTTCTGGTGATTGAGAGCTGGAGATAGAGAGAGAGAGAGAGAGAGAGAGAGAGAGAGAAGGGTTGTGAAATTACAGAGAGCGAGAGAGTCTTTTACTGCTCCTTTGTTTTTTTTATTATTTTATGTCAATAATCAATATCTTGTTATCATATTCATACTTACGATTTTATACACAGGAAATAATTTGCAAACGTGACTAACTTTTTTTCCTTGGTAGATGTTTTTTTTAGTTCACCAAATGTGGGATCAATAACTATCATCTAATTTTATTATTTAATACGGTCAAGTGTTTAGTTATCTTGTAGCCAGTTCCAACATTGTTTAGTGTATAATACAATAATTACCATTTCAAAAGTCGATGGTTTAGTCCCCTACTTCCATAATTCTTGAACTCAAAAAAAGTTATCTAAAAATTTGTATCTTTTATCAACTAAGAAAATTCCATACAACTTCTAAAGAGGAGCCAAGATACTTTAAAGTGGCATGATAGATGAATTAATTATTTGCAATAGATTTTAAATATTTTCCATAATAAAAGAGAATATTGATAGAAACCAAATAGAGTACGGTGAAAGATAAAAGATGGAAGAACTACAATAACTCAAAAGTAGCTCGAGGTTTTTTTTTTTTTTTTTTTTTTAAATTGTAGCTCGAGGTACTTGGACCTACCCTATCAATGTTCCTAATTACCCTGAGGCATTCCTATCAAATAACTAACTTTATTCTCATTGAAGTTGCCCCTACGCCAAAGCCCAACCTAACAAACACAAAGCAAAGAGTGTTAAATTCAACTTGGAGATTGGCCTTCAGTTTGTGATTGAAGCTCTGTTGGTTGAACCCGCTCGATTTACTTCTTAAGATTTCTCAATGGTTGTGGCTCTTTTTACCCCATCTTGAGTCTGAATCAATTTGTGAAGATGTTTCTCAGGATCATCTTTTGGAATATATTCTTTGTTTCCGTCCCTATTTAACTCGTGGGAATTTTTTTCCCCTCTCCCTCTCCTATTTTGTGTTGGCCCCTTCTTCATGGAGAAAACGGACATCCCTAGATAAGGATTCGAATGTACTACTCGTAAGTGAAGGTAGAGATGTCTTAACTATTGAACTATACTTATGTGTTGGTTCAACTGAAAAGTGTTTGATTAATTAATAATTTGGACATTTTATTTACTAAGAGAATTCCATACCATTTTTAAACAGAAGAGCTAAAATATCTTGAGTGGCATGATACATAGACTAATTCTGTAGCATAAAATTTAAATATCGGCCATCATAAAAGGAAGTGCTAAATTCAACTTGTAGATGAGCCTAACAAGCACTGGGCAGAAAGTGCTAAATTCAACTTGAAGATGTCCCTTCAGTTTGTGACTGAGGATCAGTTGTGGTTGAACCCGCCGGATTTACTTCTTGAGATTCCTTAACAATTGCTGCTTCCTTTACCCCTTCTAGAGTCTGAATCAGTTTGTGAAGACGTTTCTCGATGTCATCTTTAGGAGACTTGGGCATGAGGTTCTCTGCAACGTCGGCAGGTGTAATTTTGACATCTTCGATCAGTTCTTTGATTTGATCAAATAGCGGATGAGTTTCGAGATTCAGGTAATTTTTCGCAAGCACTTGGAATGACTCAAAGCTGCAATAAGAAAGTTCAATATGTTTGTCCATCCGACCAGTTCTGATGAGAGCTGGATCAAGCTTCTCCACATAATTGGTTGTGAAAACAATAAGTCTTTCCCCACCACAGGCTGACCATATTCCATCAATGAAGTTCAACAATCCAGAGAGAGTGACTTTGCTGCTGGTCTCATCTTCTTTGTTGGAAGATTCTTTGGGGGATTTTTCTTTCTCATCGTCCTTGGATTTTTCTTCTTTCTTCTTCCTCTGTCCTGTAAGGTCGAGTGAGCAGTCGATGTCCTCAATCACTATTATTGATTTACTTGTAGTCTCAATCAAAAGCTTTCGAAGCTCTGTGTTGTTCTTCACTGCAGTGAGTTCCAAGTCATAAATATCATAGTTTAGTAGATTGGCCATTGCAGCAATCATCGTGGACTTCCCTGTTCCCGGCGGACCATATAGAAGATACCCTCGTTTCCATGCCTTCCCAATTCGAGCATAAAAGTCCTTGCTGCTAGTGAAGGTCAGCAAATCATCTATAATCTCTTGCTTTTTCTCTGCTTCCATTGCCATTGTGTCAAATGTTGCAGGGTGCTCAAATGCTATGTGGCTCCACATCGTGTGGCTGAAACTCCATCTTCCTCCAGAACCATTTGTGTAGAGCTTCCTTTGTCTGTTTCTCACTCGGATTTCTTTCCCTTCACTCAAGACATGCTTCAAATATGGTTCTGTAATTAAACTTCTGTGCCTCTTGTGGAAAGTGAGTGAATAGTATCTCCTATCAGGATTAGGATATGAATTGTCAGAATTTGTTGTTGAACCTGTTCTGTTTAAAACCCACCATACTTTCACTCCTTGGAATTTGTCGGTCACCTTTTCATGATCATCCATACTCAACACCAAGTTGGTGCTATCTTTACCTATCTCAGCTTTGAGTCTTTTGGCAGTGTTGGATGAATTCTTGCTGAGATATGATTCAATAGCAATGAAAGCTTCACTACGCTTGAGGCGTTCACCAGCAAACTCATGGACTGAGATCTGTATGTAAGGATGGAAGTAATTCGTGAGTCTGTGCCAGTACTTTTTAAAGAACCGAAGAAGTGCTTGTGGGCAATATTGTTGAATCATAGCCCAAGCAAACATGCAGCTTGCAATGGTTGGACCAGCAGCTACCCACGACCCCGCCATCGATGCTGCCCCCATCCACATCCCTGAAGTGGTGTTGTGGTGAAGCTGCCCCTGAGCAGAGCTTATGTTCTTTAGACTACTGAAGAGGAGAAACATGTAGAGAGAGTGAGATAGAAAGACAAGCGAGAAAGAGTTGGTCATAGTGTGCACAAATTGGATACTGGCATATATAAGCGAAGGAAGAAAACTGAAGCAATGGACTGTCCCACAGGTAAGTTTTTCCCTTCAATTTCGCCTGAGTAAGAAATTCGTGGCTGTGGCCCCATCAACGAAGACTCCAAGTTTGACGATCATCAGGTATTATGATTTTTCTTTGTTAATCCATTGAATTGTTTATTTGTAAAGACTAAGCAGGCAAGAAGAGTGAAATTTGAATTTCGGCACCACCCATGTAGCCAGAAATTTGGCTGTAAAGAAAAAGAAGCGCACTCGAGGATTAGATACCTCAAAATTGCTTTTACATTTGAGTTTATGTCACGGGCTAGAAAACAACATATTTCTTCAATTACTAAACTAAAAAGGATGATGATCTGGAATTCTGGATAGTTTATAATTTATTGACAGGAAGAGATTATATTGGAGGAGTGTGAGTCGGCAGCAAATGGACATGAACAAAGGCACGTTTATTGGAGTCAGTAGATGAAACTGACGTGGTAGTCGTGATGTTTACATGATGACGTTGAGTTGATGGAAAATATATTCTTTTGGAGAATGTGATGACAAAGGGTTGTAGAGAATAGTGGGTCACAAAGCCTTTGAAAAAAGTTGCAATACAGGGCAGTGGTGGGGTAAAAAAATTGTTGATTTTGGGGATTGTGATTGTGAGAGAGTGAAAGAGATGGGTAGGGAAATTGCTGAGAAAGAGCCTTTTAGTTTTACTGCTCTTTCTTTGTCAGGTTTCTGAAAGTGAGTGCATTATTAGAACCTCCTTCATGCTCTAAGCTCTAAAGATCAAGTTTTTTTCCTCCCCTAAAGTCCTGCCGCCATTATTGAATGTTTTGGTATAACAAGTTGGTTTCTTTGTATAATTGGATCTTTAGGTTTCATGTAGCAAGGTCTCGTTTCATAATCATTTGGTTTTTGAAAATTAAGTCATACTTCCAGTAAGTTTCTTTACATCTACTTTCTTCCTATGTTTTCAATAATCAAGTCAAGTTTTGAAAACTAAAAAAAAAAAAAAATAGTTTTCAAAAACTTGTTTTTGATTTTTTTGAATTTGGTTAAGAATTCAAATGTCTCATTGACAAAGATGAAAACCATTCTAAGGAAATTAAGAGAAAACAAACATAATTTTCAAAAATTAAATGATTATCAAATGGGGTCTAATTGTTCTGTTTTTTTGTTTTTTTGTTTTTAATTTTTGAAAATTAAGCTTGTTTGCTCACTATTTCTTTAGGACAGTTCATCTTTCTAAAGAAAACATTTGAATTATATTTTAAGTTTTATTGTTTAATGATTTAAATAATTGAATATGTTTGAATTATATGATTAAATATTTGAGCTATACAATACCAATAGTTACATAATTTGATATGGAATATTATTTTATTTATATTAGGAGTTGTAAGACTTAAATTTTCTATAAGAAATTAACTATTTAAAAAGAAAATTTTCATAAAGAAAACTATCTAATTCATCCTGCTCCACCACCACAGGTTGAACTGTGTTGAACTAAAAAAGAAGCCAATTATGTAGGTCAGGAGATAATTAACAACTAACTTTTGATTCTTATTTCACTTTATTTTGGTAACATAGAAATTTCATTTTATAAATTATACTCTCTTCACTTTTCAAAATACCTTTAGAGTATCAAATGGCAACTCAAATTGAATATGAGGTCGAGCATTGGAATTCTAGTGTTTTTTATTCGTTTTAAGATTGTGTTCAACTTATTTTTACTCTTCTTGTATATACATATTTAATAGAAGTTCTTCGACACTTACGTTAAGACTTGAGAGTGAATAGAAGTAACTTACACAACCATTATGATTTGAAATATTATAATGGTATTTTGTTTTTCTTTTCTTTTTCTAGTTCAAAAGAAATTAACAAGAGATTTTTTTTTTTCCAATAAATGTGAGGGGAAATGAAAAAATTCAACCTTAATGAAGATGAATTACAGTCAATATTCTCTTAGATATTAATTATTGTAGACATATATCTCAATTCCACTTCAATTAGAAATAACCAATTATAAACTGTTGGTTCCAATTACCGATTTCACAATAATATGGTTTACGGCTAATTAGATCATAAAAGTTTCTCTGTCATTGTATTTTGCAGTGTTTTCACTTTTCAGTTTCAAAAGAATGGTTGATAGATGATTAACCAATGGTATAAGAATTATGAACTAATTATCAATAATCAGTTGAAAACAGTTAATTGTAGCCAAAACAAGCTTAGCTCAGCGGTAATTGGCATGTACTTTTGACCAAGAGGTTAGAAGTTCGAATCCCTCCATTCTCAAATGTTGATGTACTAAAAAAAAAAAGTTAATTGTACTAAAAAAAATTATGAGAACAGTAATTTATTAACATCAAAATTTTAAGAAAGAATATAGACCTTTCATATTTTAAAAGAAAATCCACAATATATTGTTTAATTAATCTTCCGTTTTTTTCCAACGTGTTAAAAACAGTATTAAATCCTAATTTGATTGCCATAAAATTTCAAAAATAATTATTAATATAAAAACTATAAATTCAAATGGGCCTTGAAATCATCACAGGGCCCATGAACTGAGACCTTGCCAAGACAAGCATGAAGTAATGAAGAGAGGGAGAGAGACAATTTTTATTTTTTTTATTTTTTGAAAGAAGAGACAATTTTAAATTAAGAATATCAACCTTTGAAAAAATGATTATTTTATCCCATTTTGAAAAAAATGATTATTAATATAATAAAGGATAATTGTAATGGGTGGCAAAATTAGGGTAAATAATGGCAAATTTAGCAATTTTTTAAAATATTTGCAAATATGACAAAATTTTTGAATTAATTTTTTATATCCCTATTTTGCCCTTGAATTGCGCGCACAGTGGATTTCTCTCCTCTCTTTTTGTTTTGGTAGGTTTCTATCTGATAGAAAATTTTTCTATTACTGATAGATTCTATCAGTGATAGAAAAACTTTCTATCAGTTATCACTGATAGAAAGTTAATTCTATCGATTTTCTATCACTGATAGAAAACTTTCTATCAGTGATAGAATTCTATCACTGATAGAATTAATTTTCTATCACTAATAGAAGTCTTCTATCACTGATAGAAAGTTTTTCTATCACTGATAGATTCTATCAGTGATAGAAAAACTTTCTATCACTGATAGAAGTCTTCTATTAGTAGATAGAAAACTGCGCGCACAGTGGATTTCTCTCCTCTCTTTTTGTTTTGGTAGGTTTCTATCTGATAGAAAATTTTTCAACTTTCTATCTGATAGAAAATTTTTCAACTTTCTATCTGATAGAAAATTTTTCTATCACTGATAGATTCTATCAGTGATAGAAAAACTTTCTATCAGTTACCACTGATAGAATTAACTTTCTATCAGTGATAGAAGTTTTCTATCACTATCACTGATAGAATCTATCAGTGATAGAGAAAGTTTTCTATCAGTGATAGAAAACTTCTATCACTGATAGAAAGTTAATTCTATCGATTTTCTATCACTGATAGAAAACTTTCTATCGGTGATAGAAGAATTCTATCACTGATAGAATTAATTTTCTATCAGTGATAGAAGTTTTCTATCACTGATAGAAAACTTTCTCTAATAAAAGAAAAAACAAAAGCAAGTTAGCAAAGTAAATAATTAAAGGGGGTTCACGTTTCTCTGATAAAAGAGTTTAAAAAAAAAATTGAAAAAAGAAAAAAGAAAGGAAACTTTGAAAAGATGTTCTCTTCCAGGCTCTCTTTTTCACACTTTCCCTCTGTCGTCCCTTTCTCTCTCATCCTCACAATCTCTCTCTATCCCTCTATTTTTTCTCTCTCGCTCCTCTTCGCGTCGATCACCGCCCGCCTCCCTCACTCTCTCGCCGTCGCTGCCGTAACTCGAAGATGGTTGCGCCACCGCCCTGTTTTCTACCAGCCGCGGCCCGATTTAAAAAAATGTACTCTTTCGATCTCAGCGCCGCCACGCTTCGCCTCAGCCACCGATACCGATCTCTGCGGGCGGAAATGAGTGCGAGCTCCGGCGAAGCATGGCCGCGGAGTCTGTCCGACAGCGTACAGACTTCAATCGAAGTCAATTTTTGGGAGAGGAGCCTTCATGGAGGAGTGAAGTTCATTTTAATGGCAGGGTCGAAGGTGGAGTTACGGCAGCGACGGCGAGAGAGTGAGGGAGGCGGGCGGTGATCGACGCGAAGAGGAGCGAGAGAGAAAAAATAGAGGGATAGAGAGAGATTGTGAGGATGAGCCACCGCCCTGTTTTCTACCAGCCGCGGCCCGATTTAAAAAAATGTACTCTTTCGATCTCAGCGCCGCCACGCTTCGCCTCAGCCACCGATACCGATCTCTGCGGGCGGAAATGAGTGCGAGCTCCGGCGAAGCATGGCCGCGGAGTCTGTCCGACAGCGTACAGACTTCAATCGAAGTCAATTTTTGGGAGAGGAGCCTTCATGGAGGAGTGAAGTTCATTTTAATGGCAGGGTCGAAGGTGGGGTCGAAGGTGGAGAGAGTGAAGAGAAGAAGAGAAACAAACATGGGTTAGGAAGGGCATTTTCGTAAATTCTACGTTCAGACTACAACTTTTTGCTATTTTTGCAAATTCTTTTGCGGGCTGCTATATGTGCAAATATTTTGGCCCAAATTGGTAGATTTGCAACCGGCCCTATAATAAACTGTGTAATATCATTTACTCAAATGGGCCTTGAGATCCATTTAAGGCCCATGTAATAGCCTTGCCAGTTGATCAAGAAATAATGAATTGATATTTGGGGTAAAAAAGATATATTTTTTCTCTACAGGAACTAAAAATTACCTAAAACCAAGGCTCGAGACACAATTTACAGTGCAGAATTCAGGCTCAGGCCAGCAGTCAAAAATGGCGTTGACTGCAGTAAATTTCACGTTCATCATCTCATATTGCAACACTCGGGCTTGACTTGTCTCTGTAATTTGTTCCAAAGGCAAATCATCTGTCTGGGAGACTGGTAATGAGCTGTGTAATATTCTTCTATGCATCCAAACTGGCAATACTTGAAACTATGCACATATTTCACTGCTTTCGAGCTGTTGAATTGCTCCACCCACATCCCCATACTCACGTCTTCCATCTTAAATAACTGTCGAAAATAATGCCTTCGTCTCTTTAACACGGGTTTCGTTTCGTTTCGAGTTTTATGCCAAAGAAAAAAGTTGAATTTGAACTGATGTTATAGTGAGAACGTACCCTTAATTTACGTCTCTCGAAGTTTGATATGACGAAATGAGCAATGTCGGATGACACGATGTAGCCTGGTCCATTAGCGTAAGGAGGATAATCTTCTTCTGGCCATTCCTGAAAATCATCCACCATTGTTAGAGAAGGACGATAAAGAGTCTGTAAATGGTGTTCTCATTGCAGCACAGAGCTCTTTTACGGTGAATTGGAAACTATGTTGAGTCGAGATTACGAAACTTACCTCATACGTGACCGCCCATTTTCCATAGCGCAGGGGCTTATGGTAGTAATTTATGTTGCCAATGTACACGCTCCCATCTCGAGCTACTTTCTTAACCTCATTCATAACCGAATCTACTTTTACAAACGTGTCGTCGTCGCATTTCATAATGTATTTTGCAGACACGGCACGAACCTATGTAAACGATAGAACTCACAGGATTAATCACAAGACAACCTTTCTTGGTATCAATATTTCAGCATCATATCAGTTCAAAAACTCACCCCATATTCACAGATGGCCACAGTTTTCAATACCACAAGATCGTAGTTATCCATGTAAGGCACTATGACTATATCACCAAAGAACTCAGCTTCTTTCTTCAACTCAACATTTACTTCCTTTCTTGCATGCTGCAAGCATAAGAATTCAGAGCGGTTATATCAATATAACAATGCAAATTATCCTAGACTCGAACGAAAAAGAACTGTTGCTGTTGTCACTTACAAGTGCTACAAAAAATCGAGCAACAATCCTCGACGACTTAATAAGTTTATGCTGCATCCAAGACTTCCTTACTGCCATCCGTTCTGCAAAATGGTTGCCAGCAGAAAGGATACCGATAAAAAGATCTACATCGCCATCAAGAAGAGGTGGTGCCTGCCACCTTCTCGACATCTCGAGGTGCTGCTGAGGCGCAAAACTAGGATGTGATCTTGGCAAAGAAGCAGCCAACACAGACTGGACGTCGACGTCCCCGATGACAGACAGTCCAGTAGCATCTTCAAGGGCAAATCCCTATAGTATAAAAATCAACCATTAGAGAAGGAAGAAAAGCTTCTGGTAAAGGCATCCATCATTTCTAAAAGTATTTACTCACAGTGCGATAAGGGAAAGAAATGACATGTTTCCCATCAACATTCACATGGTAACCTTCAAATCCTGCACTAAGTGTTAGAACAAAGAGCTTGTCTTCACCAAAAGGATAAGGCCAGTCTATATCCATTTTTTTTGTTCGACCAATGAGTCGGTTCAACCACCATGTCGCCTTCGACTGCTCTGATTGCCCCTCGTCATCTCTGAGCCACTTTTCACACTTCACCTGGCCATCAACTGTAGAAATCTTAAGAATTACTTCAAATACTAATGCCATAGAAATATATCATGATTCAGCTTTCTCTAAGAATGATGTTCATAATGCTCTCAACTAAGCAGAACAGAACAATACTCTGTTGTGATATACAGTCTAAAAAGAAACACAAGAGAATAATGGGAGCCAAGAGATCACAATCCATCAGCATTCCAAGAGGGATAAATATCATCAAAAGCTCAAACTCTTTCAAAATAACAATGTTTTACTCATATGAAGTGAGTAAAATCCAATGCTCTGGCCAGCTGTAAAACAATGGAAGATGCCAATATGAGTAGCACATTGTTATTCTGCAAGAGTTTGAACAAAATCCAATGCTCTGGCTAGCTATAAAACTATGGAAGATGCCAATATTCACTATACTTTGTTAAATTCTTCACAGTTATTTACCTGTCTCTTCATTGGCCTTGGACTTCCAGCCTTCGCAGCGAAGCGCCGAGCCCCACTGCATCCTGTAACATGTGTTCAGTTCAATCACTGGTCTCCCACTCCAATCCCCCTTCAACCTTGGATTAAAATGCAAAATCCTCGGAGGGTCTTCGCCCTCCACAGTGTTCAAGCCCTGCAACTCCATTATGAACTGTGAAACCATCACAGACTCTTCACCATTTCTCACCATAGTTATCTGAGGATCGTACTCGGGGTGTGCCACTCTCGGCTTACCCACAAGTGTTATATGCGATCCCAAAGTGAGCCCACAAGGCAGCATCATAACTCCACCATGAGCCAAAAATTCAGGCCCAGACAAAGAAATCGAATGTGGGCAAGAGGAGTTTGATCCTTTTTCAGCCTTCTTCTTCCCCATGTGTTGAATCTTTCCAGATTCTAGCTCGTCCCAGAACTTCTTCCCAACCTCCGAAGCAATTTTCGCAGACCTATAAAACTCAGAAATCGCATCTTCACTCCCCGTTTCGAAAGCCTCCGTTTCCAAGGCCAAACCAGAGATGATCTTATTGTACTGAGTCAGTCGACTCGGAGTCGGCTGTAACGAATTTCTCGAGATATTTTCCAAAGGGCGAGATGGGGCTTCTCTTTCTTCCAAATCTTCCTCACTCTCAAGCGGAGGAGGCCGAGACAAAGAATCTTGAGAAACTACGCCGGACCCAACTCTGAAAACAAGAGGAATTTCTAAAGAAACAAGAAGGAGATACAGAAACCCAATGAACAAAAGTATCTGAATCGATCTCTGTCTCGTTAAAGAAACGATCATATCGACTCTGTCCAATTTCGCTCTCTTCATCTCTAGTTTGAAGGCGGGGATTCACAAACAAGAAACCCCCACCCCCAAATCCCCAAAAAGAAAGAAGAACTCCAAAACTGAGTGGATTGATCAAAATCCCTCAGCAGTTAATTCTTCTTCTTCTTTCTTTAAGGGGCTAAGACACCCAGATGATCAGTTACGCGATTCTAAACAGAGACTGCTCTCAAATTCTGCAATCGAAAGAGACCCAACACTCAAAAGGGGCTCAAAATTGAAAAGAAGGAAAAGGGTAAAGAACTCAACCGCGTAAGAAGGGAATTGGAAGAGGGTTGAAGTTGAAGTCGGTGAAGAAGACGGACCAAATACTTTCCAGGAAAATGAGAAATTGAAGAGAATAGAATAATGGGATTTTAAAAGCGTGAATAATGATGCAAACTTTTGAAAGGCAATGGCTTTCCAACGGAAAATAGATCGAATCTTCCAATGAGAATTTGAAAATGAGAGGAGGAGGCGGACTCGGTCTCAGTCAGCTGTCTATACAGTGAAAACATCTCTCAACGGCTCATCCTCGTCGCTTTCAATTTTCTATTTGTTTTTTCTTTTGTTTTTGTTGCCTTCTAAGGCCCCTTTTGCTACCTTTTTGTGTGCCGTTTGGTGAATTAGATTTTAGATTTATTGTTCTATGTGATGTGATAAATATTTTTGGTGTATTCACTTTTAATTCTTCTACTAGACCTAAAAGTTAGATCAACAACTTCTTCCACTTGTTGAAGCTATCGGTTTAATTTCCATTAAGTTGTGATTTTTAGTTCAATTTCCATAAAGTTGTGATTTTTAGTTCAATTTCACTTGTCCAATTGGATAGAAGAGTAGAATATGAATGGAAATGGTTTGACTCAAAATAGAGGATTTGAGTTAGTCTAGTCTAACCCATGTTTGGCTAAGAGTCTGAGTAAAAAATGTTATTTTTTTAGTTCAACGTGTGAGGTGGGAGAATTTGAATTTGAATCTGACTTCGATGATATATATGAGTTATGCTCAGGTTTGCAAAAAAAATGCTAGTTTAAAATTTTAAAATTTGATCAACTCTTCTATAATACATAAATTAACTAATATTTGAAAAAAAAAAAATAAGTTGAAATATCAATTTGGTCCATATACTTTTCATCTCATTCCATTTTGATCTATCCCTCATAAGTCCAAATTTAGTCATGGTACTTTCAATAAATTTTAAAAAATAATTGTAAATTTCAATTAAAAAAAAACAATATGGATGTATTTTCAAAATTTATAGAGATAGAAATTATTATTTTTTTTTAAAAAAAAAGTTAACAATAGAGTTTAATTTTAAGATATATGAAAGTTTTTTTTTTTAGTTCAACATAAAGATATAAAACATGGATGGCAGCCATAGCGAACATAGCTTCATTTATCCTCGACCAAAAGGTTAGACGTTCGAATTCCCCACCCCAAATGTTGTTGTACTAAAAACAAGGAAATTGATGGAAAACAATATTGTTAGGTTTTTAATAAAATAATATATATGTTTCAAATAACTATTCCATAAATAGATAGGTTTTATTATTTTTTAAGAGAGTGGGGGAGACACTACACCAATAGCTTTCAAATTGATTCATTAATTTATATAAAAAAAAATTTACAAAAACCTCTTTGAATCAATATAATTGCACAAGGTAGAATGAATGAGAAAACTCCCAAAAAGAAAATGACAAATACAATATTGAGTAAAGCAATTTAACATTACTATTATAAGAAAAGCATTTTTTTTTTCCTTTGGAGATACAATTATTGGGAAATCTTGTGGCTAAGGCTAATGTTATATTTCAAAATATTTATATTAAAAAAATAGAAAGCTAGTGGGTAAAATTAGAAAAAGGTTGTTTGGAAACACCAATAAGGTGTTGTTTTGTTGGATGTGGTTGTCATTTGGCATATCTCATGAACAGAAAAGACAGCGAACCAAACAAGGCAAAACCAAATTTCAAATGATTATGTTGTTGTTGTAATATTAATTAAAAAATAAAAAGAGAAATAAAAGTATATAATAATAAATAATAAATAATAATAATAAGTGCTTCTTTAGAAAGTAAATAATTATAAGTGGGAATATTCTTGTGCAGGCTTATCTCACAGCTTTCTTGCCGTCTCTCTTTTTTCTATGCCTTTTTTAATGTAAATTATTTGTTGTATACTTTTTAGGAATTAGAAATGGGATTTAAAAATACTTTACTTGGACACATTTTTGGAGAAAAATAATAATCAAATGATTTTCCATTAGTGTATTAATTGACTAAAAATAAATTTGATTAATTATGATGGCTTCTATATTTTTCAAAATATATGGAGTATGGTCACAACTAAATGTGTTAATGGAAATTTTCAGAATTTTGGAATAAGATTTGTATAATGTGGTTTAGATATTTGTCTTAAGCTAAATTAAGATTTTCAACAATATTTGTATGGTAAATTACTCTACACTAAATCTATTTTTGTATTTTTAATTAAAATCAAATAAATTAAATTCAATAATTAGTTTTTGTATTAGTTATCTTTTCCTTTTTATAAGTTTATCTAATGGTAACAATAACTTTTAGATGCTTTTATCTTGATTGAAGAATGTCCAGTTGGAGTGTATAGATACTTGATTGTTATTGTAATAAATAAATAAATAAAAATGAGGTTGAATTAATTAGATTTTTTTTTTAAAAAAATGATTAATTAGAATTCTACACTAAATTAAAACTCTAAAATTTCAAAAGTTAATTAATTTAGACTCTGTCTCAATCCTATTTTAAAATCATTAATGCATATTTTTCACACGTGTGTGAGACTTCTTTAAATGCAATGATTAGCGAAGCATTATAGATGAATGTTTTTTTTTTTTTTTTTGAGTTCAACAACATTTGAAGATAAAGAGATTCGAACTCATGACCTATAGGTCATAAACACATACTTTATGTCAGTTGAGCTATGCTCTTGTTGGCTAGAAAATCTTGGAATCAAGTGGGTGGGGGCATTTTCATATATGAGTTTTTTTTCATATTGTTATTCCTCTAATTTTCTCTACTTATTTATGAAGAATTATGTGATAATTTTTTTGGTACTTTGGTAAGATTTGGAAAGAAGAGTAATGTTATTTAGATAATTTTAGTTGATTTTAAATGGAATCAAGTGAAAGCAATAATGAATCACTAGTCTAAATTGATTCAGTTATGAAATTTGAAACAATTATTAAATTAAGATTTTCATCGATAAAATCGATAAAGTTTAAGGGTATAATTTGATAGTACTAAAAAATATATATAAATAAATTGAGTGCATGTTTGGGAGTAATTTTGAAATGACTAAAATAACTTTTGTGATGTTGAAAATCATCATGAAACATACATTTAATTATTCAAAATTAGTTTCATGTTTGATTTTACACTTTTAAACATGACTTTCGTATCATCACAATTGATTTTGAATTATTAAAACTATGTTTTGGAGTGATCTTGAATATGACAAAAGTGATTTTAACCATTTCGAAATTACTCCCAAACATATACTGGTTTTTCCTTGAACACGACATTTGTCAGACTTCTTGAACTAAAGTCAGGCCCAATATGGTTGATAGAGACTGAAACCAAGCCCAACATGGCCCGACTGGGCCTGGGATAAAGTCTTGGGCTACGGCCCATTGGTATTATGTGGTTTTTTTGTCTTTCTCGGTCCAAATTAAAATTTAAGGTTCGATCATAATAAGTACTTATTTACTTATGAAATCTTGGTCTTTTTTTTTTGGGTTAACATTTTTGGGGTATCTACAATAATAGGCTAAAAGAAGCCCATATATTTCAGTTTTGTCCATAATCTTTGAAAATCTCATTCATGTCCAGCCCGTTTGAATTAAATTAAGCTTATTTACCGTTTTGACCCTCTGAAATTCAAGATAAAAAAAATAAAAAAAAAGAAGACAGAAAAGGAAAAAATCGTTCATAAATCAGATTTGAAAAAATCTCCCAAAACACGGTATTTGGGACATTGCAATGGGCAATGGCAGAGCTATGGAAGAATCCAGAGAAATTAGTGAAAGCTCAAGCAGAAATCAGGCAAGTAATAGGGAAGAACAAACCAGTGGAGGAATGAGGCTGCCATATCTGCAAGCGGTGGTGAAGGAAGCTTTCCGATTGCATCCAGTGGTTCCATTGTTGCTACCTCGGAAGGCGCAACAAGAAGTGGAAATTGCAGGTTTCACAATCCCTAAAGATGCACAAGTTCTGGTAAATGCATGGGTGATCGAGAGAGATTCGAGGAGCTGGAAGAATCTAGAATTTTTCGAACCGGAGAGATTTTTCAATAATTTAAACATGGTATTTTTCCTTCCAAAAAAACGAGAGCTCCCTTCGTCTTCTTCCAGTTTCCATTTTTGCAGCGGACGATCTTCTCCATTGTTGAAGGTTAGGGATTCGTCTTCTTCAAAACTCCGGTGACAATATGTTAAATACCCGGTATGAATTTCTAAATACCGGGTATGAATTTCAAAATACCATGTATGAATTTCTAAATATTGGGTATGAATTTCAAAATACCGAGTATGAATTTCTAAATACCGGGTATGAAGGAACCGCAACTCACCACGAAAATGGATGAAAATGAAAGGACAAAAAATAGTATGTGTTTGTTTTATGGTGGAGGAAAATGGACAAAAATCAATTGGAAGGGGAGGCAAAAAAATTTGACCCACTGGAAAGGAACTATGAATAATTAAATGGAAAACAAATTGGAGCCGTAAAAAACATTAGGGCAAAAAAAATTGAACCATGTACGCATAACACGATATAAAATTCCCTACCGAGCCGTCAATGAAAAAAATGGAAAATTGATTTGTGAGGATACTTTCCATGATTGAGCATATAAATTCCCTATTTTTTTTTGGAAGAAATCGGCTGGAACATGATTCTGGAGATATAAAAACAAAATTATTATATTTAATAGTTTATATAATCTAATTTATTATTAAATTAAAATTATTTCAAACATTAAATGAAAGGACATTTTGGTAACAAAATTATCTCAATTAATGGGTAAAAATCTACCAATAATAATTTTGATCATTAAGGACAATTGTGAAATTTGATGATCAATTTGACCTATCCGCTATAATTTCTGTTTTTTTTTTAAAACATAGCTGGGGAGATAAATAAAATTTTAAATTACTTTGTACATTAATTAAAAGTTTTTCGTCACAATTTCAATTGTAGATAGAAAATCTATTTATAATTTTAAAATTTAAAAAATAACACATTGAAAATAAAAACCCAACAAAGCTGCTAATCTAAAGATAACTTAATTAATTAAACTATTATACATTTGTCTTTAAAAGAAATAAATAAACACAGCTGAAGCTTAGTAGATGGAATGGCAACAATGCCAATGGCTCGTGACAAAATCTGGCACTGAAAACGTCATTAGAGCATAAGACAATTTAATTAAGTGTTAATACACACTCGTCTTTATTTAATCATGAAAACTAGCTAGCTTGTTCGAATTTCAACGAGTTTTCTTTTTAAAATTCAAAGATTCAAAACTCACTTTAATACGAGACAAGAATTAGTGTTTTTAAAAAAATTCTGGTCTAAAAGGCAAAAAGCAGAATTAAATTATCGGTCAAACACGTCAGTGATCTAACGAACGTCACAGACCTGTCCTCGACGTCCACATCAGGCGCACGTTAGAACACAGCACAAAATTTCACTATTCTCTCTCTCTCACAACACAAGTCCCCATCAAATGAATCCTTCATTTCTGACCCAAAAAATGGCCTCCCATCTCATCTCTCAAAAGCACAAATCCCCAAATTCTTCGTCAAACTCAAACATTTCCCATTTTCTTCTCTTCCCCACCCTTTTTCCATTTCTCTCACAGACCTTCAATGGCGAAACCCACCAACCAGCTGCGCATCTTAGCGCCTCCTGACCCTGATTCTCCTCCTTTTAAAGCCCCTTTCAGAGCTCCTTCCTCTGATTCAATGGCTAATCTCTCCACCTCTGCAAAACTTGAATCCACCATGGCTGCTGCTCCTCCTAAGCCCTCTCCCTTGTCCAACCACATCCCATTTTCGAGACTGCACAGTCAAACGGTGGTTTCATCTCAAAGGCCAAAGAGTTCGAACCCAGCTCCAGTTGTGACTGTTTCTTCTATGGTCAAATCAAAACCCCACCTCCAGAAAATGGCTTCTGGTGGGGATGAGAAATTGAGTAAGATGTGTAGAGAGTTGGGTGGGAAGAAGTTTTTTGATGAGAAGAATGGGGTTGATGATGGGAAAGGTCTCTGTCTTGTGGTGAAGGAGAAGGAGAAGGAGAAGGAATTGAAAGAGCCTCAAAAGGGGCATCGTCTTGACAGTTTGAGACCAACAGTTTCTTTACTTCGAAAGGGTGGGAGAAGAAAGTCCTTTCCTGGCTCTCAAGTTGAATTGGCTGATATCTTTGCCAAAAATGGCGTGAAAGTGGTTTCTGTTGACATGCCACCAGCTATGCAGATCCATGCTGTGGATTGTGCAAGAAAGGCTCATGATAGTATGGAGAAGTTCACTTCCAAGACACTTGCTTTATCTCTCAAGAGGGTAATTAGTTTAAGGTTTGTTTATGTGTAAATCTTGAAGTTTTTTAGAATGATTGGCTAATAACTTTTCTGGGTTGCTTGCTTGCTTGCTTGTGATTTTTCAGGAATTTGATGGGGTATACGGTCCGGCCTGGCACTGCATCGTGGGGACAAGTTTTGGGTCTTTTGTGACTCATTCAGTCGGTGGTTTCTTATACTTCTCAATGGACCAAAAGCTGTATATTCTATTGTTCAAAACTTCCGTACAAAGAGCTGAATGAAGTAGATGTCCAAACGCACAGCTGGGAAATCCAATAAGTTTGGCATATTAGAGTTTAAGAAAGGTAAAAGAGACCGTTCATCCTAATACTTGTACATTGGTTATGATAAGAAAGAAACACAACAGCAATACAAAATATTCCCCTACAATTTGTTTAGGGATCTCTTACAAGCTGTTTACAGAACAATTTTTATTGCAATGATTGAGGTTTAGTGATAGAATAACCCTTTCTTTACAGCTCAAAAACCCCATTCTCTTACATATTCTTTTCTAGTTTCACTACTAACTCTTTCTTTTTGGATTGCATACACATAATCTCTCTATTTCCCTGCAAAGATTGTAGACAACCATTTCAGTCAATCTTTTGTGCTACCGATCTGCGTCGAATCTTTTCAACTCAAATGGTCTGTGATTCATCATTAGTAAAGGATATCATACAAGATTAAGACTGAATTATGCATTTTTGGTTCTTGTTCTGAAATGGGGTTTTTGTAGAGCTTTCACTTCCCCACCTGATTTTGTACAACCCAGCATGTTAGATCTGGACATTGGACAGGCCAAGGAGAGAGCTCCTTACCCCACCCTCCTTTTTTTTAACTTTCTATGTTGTAAAGTTTCTTTCTTCAGCTGGTCATATGAGTTATTACTTAGCTGAAAATGATAGTAGGCAGGCCCACAGCTTTTATGTTTGATATTGGATGCACATTCTTCTTTGACCGCTACATGTGCATCCTTATTTATAGCTCCTTATTTTGAAGATTGGACTATTGATTTTGGCTCTTTCTGGAAGTTGGAAAAATTATCCCTTAGTTTTGCATTGTTATTGAATTTGGTGGGAGGATGGGACCCTTAGGTCGGTTGTGTCCCTAGTCAATATATTAGGCTTCTTTTGTTGAAAATTTGATGGCCAAGGACAAAAGTGACTAAGCATTGTTAGTTGAAATTCCTTCTTGCTAGATCAATTAATGACAAAGAATAAGATATCTATCTGCATTCAAAAAGATTGGCCTCTTCCCCTTCCAAGTTTCACAATTAGTAAATGGGAGGATACCAATTAAAAATTCCATATTGCTGTCATTTTAATAAACTCGAAAAGACATTTAGGGGAGGGGATTATGACTTTAAAAAATCTCTTGAATCATACAACTCTAACATTTGTCACATTGTAAGTGGGATGAAAGCTAACCAAACTCCTTGCCGTTCTGGTTTCCCTTGAGGTTCTATCATTGATCCAGCTATGCCCTCAAAAAGAAGGAATATTGGCCCTTTTCTTTCTCTTCCTCTTTGGCTTTTGATATGTAAATCCAAAAGCACTTTCTTTAGCACCATTTCCACACTTCTGAGTTTGATGGGTCATCATGGGAGAAGCAAAAAAAAAAAAAAAAAAAAAAAGGCCTTCTACACCCATCGCTGACAGCCGAATCTTTTTTAGGTCTGCCCCTGCAAATTCAAAATCAAACGTCATTGTACTCTGAGTTTGTTGGTTGAAGCTTATACAAAAGCATTAGAGAAACCTACTGAAGACAACATGGAAAGAAAGCCTCTTACTGCTATGGAAGAAGTTAGCAGCTGCAGAGCTTCATGAAGCTTTATATCTATATTCAGCATGTCATACAACACTATGTACATCCTAGAAAGAAAAGAAACTGCAAGGAAAGGAAACACCTGCCTAAAATTCAAACTCTCTGTAGTTGAAACCTCACTATAATTACTGAGTAATTTACCAATATGGGAAGTTAACAATCACTGTTCTTGTCAACTAGAAATCTTTTTCCTTCCTGCTTGGAGAATTCGTCATCTGCTTCGGGTGCTCTCACCATCCCGTCAAGATGAGAGAGTTTTTTGGTCAGTTCAGAAGTTCTTCCCTTTCCTGCCAGATTAGAAATGGAAATCAATCTTCTCCTATAAAGTTTCAAGTTCATTTTTGATATAACACAATACCTGTATCTTCATCTACTTGATTGACACTGCCAGAGCTTGATTGCAGGGAAGAAAGTTCATCATCAGAGGAAAAGATCTTCTTTGTCTTTTTCAAGCGGCCTAAAAGATCTTCTTTGTCTTCTTCATCTACTTGATTGACACTGCCAGAGCTTGATTGCAGGGAAGAAAGATCATCATCATCGGAAAAGATCTTCTTTGTCTTTTTCAAGCGGCCTAAAAGATATGTTTTTTCTCCTTTAAAGTTTGTCACTGGTGGTTCATTTTGTTCTCCTCCCTCCACCTTCCCTTGGGAGAATGGCAAAGCTACCCCATGATTGTCTGTGCTTTCTTCTTTGCTATTTTCTCCTGCAATCTTCAACACGGCGGAGGGTATAATCGTCACATCCAAATTGTTAAAGTTTTCTTTGTTATTCTCTCTCCCATTGATACTAAAAGGTGTACTACATTCAGAAGATAAACATGATTGTGACTTGAATTCCTGGTAATCTTCATCAGATATCTCCTCTTCAGACATCTTAAGACTACCTTCACCAAGATATCCATATTTTACTCTGTAAGCTTCAAGTTCAGCTTCCAAGACCTTGATTTCTTCCTCTCTCTTAGCAAGCAAATCATTTGTAGCTTGTAAGGCTTCCTGGTCATACTCTGCCTGTTCTTCCATCATTCTTTGGTACTGTAAAGCTTCCATCTGAACAGCCGCCTTCTCGGCTTGTAAGCGAGTAATCATGGCCATTGCATTGTTCGCCGCCACGGCCGAAGCGCTTCTTTCTTCGTCCAGTTCCATGTACAACTCCATGAGTGATTTTCGATCTATTCGAACTTGTCTTTTCAAGCAATTCAAAATGGAATCGTTGTCTCCTGGCCCCAACATATCTCCCTCATAAGTCTCTGCTGCAAGCTCTGTTCTTTCAAGTGGTGATTTTCTGGAGATCCTAATAGCCCACCTGGGACTGTTGTTAGCAGAATCTGTAAGTGGGATACCAAAAAACTTGTTTCCTTTGCCAAAGACTGGGGTCCTGGAACTTTCATGGCCATCCTCAGTTTCAGGTAACAATGGCATTTTAACAGCTTTGACATCCTCCTTGACTGCACTCACATATCAAATGCAGATACTAAAATTATTCACAAATAAACCAACAAGGTGTAGTAGTGAAAGGATGTTTGGAGAATCTAAAAAAATAATAATTTAAAGCGTGTTTAGTATTCTTGTTAGGTGATTTTAGATGGTCAAAATTATTTTTAAAAAAATGATAAATAAAAATCACTTAAAAAAATGGTTCTTGAAGAAACACTTCACACATGAATGAAAACCTGTTAAAGTAGGAAAATATTATATTTGTAATTAATGGAATCACTTTTGAATATAATAAAAAAAAATTATCTAAATCACCTTAAAAAAATGCAAGATATAAAAATATTTTCATCAAATGGAAAAACATTCTAAACAAATTCTAAGGGTACGTTCAATTTAACTTTTCAAGTGTTTAATTTTAAAATAAAAAAAAAAATCTAGTATTTGACATCCACTAAAAATGATAATATGATTGAGAAATAAATCATTTGGAGAGAAAGAAAAAGCAAGTTTTTTAAAAAGTGTTTTTAAATATATAAAAACATTTATGAAGAAATGTAACCAAACATATGTATTTAAATTCTAAGCAATTTTTTATACAAAATATGTAATAAAAAATGCATTCTTGAAAAACACTAAAATAAAAGGTATTTCAAACCGACCCTAAATTAAATTCAAACAAATTAGGATCCCATTTTGTTTGACAACTAGGTTTTTGAAAAATCTTACAAACATTACTTCCATTCATAAATTGTTTGTTTTATTATCTATCTTCTTCCAGTATTCTAAAAAAACAAGTCAAATTTGATAACTTGATTTTTTTTTTTTTTTTTGAAAACTTTGTATTAGTTTTAAGAATTTGATTCAAAATTCAAATGTATCCTTAACAAACATAAAAAAAAACATCTTAAACGAATCGGAAGAAAAGAAACATAATTTAAAAAAATAAATGATTATCGAATAGGATCGATTCTTAAATTTAGTGAGTTCATGGAACCAAACTTATAATCCAAGCTTGTGTTCTTAGAACACCTGGAAAAATGAAATAAAACGAACTTACATGGATGAGCGTCAAGATTCCTTCCCTGCAAGGCTTCATCATCTTCAACAAACTCCGATTCACTATCAGACAACAATTTGAGTTCAGTGTAACGAATGTGCGGCAATTCCAACCCACTCTTCTCCTCATTTCTGAAACGCGGCGACGGAGCCGGAGCCGGAGCCTGCGCCTGCGAGAACGTACTCCCATTTTTCCCTTTCGAATTCGACGGTTTAACCTTCAACGGCTCCCCGCAGCACGTACAGCAACAATAATCGGCGGCGTCGTCCTTCTTCCCGACGGGCATGGTGGTGACGACCTGGCGAGTGTCGTCCTCGACAAAGCACTCGAGATCCTTATGCAGAATGCCGACGAGCGACTTGTAGGTATTGCAATCGGACTCCTTCTCGGTGGCGAAGGAGAGGAGGCAGAGCTCGCACATCTTGCGAATGTCGGAGAGTTTCTTGTGGTTGTGGCAGTAGGCGAGGGAGGAGATGTCCTTCTTGTGCGATTCGCAGATGGAATTGTTGTAGTAGAAATCGGCTTGCGTGTTGAGGAGGAGGTGGTCGATTCTGGTGCAGAAGAGGCAGGGGAGGCGGAGTTCGAAGAATTTGGCGAATTCGTTGGCGAGAAAGGCGAGGAAGCCGTCGAGGAAGAGGAGGAGGATGAGAATCCATTCGAGGACTGCGCAGACGAGGAAGTGCGGGAATTGGCCGAGTTCTTGCTCGACGAAGCGGGTGAAGGAGCGCTGCTGGGCCATGATTTCCAAATCAAATCAAATCAAATCCAATCCAATCCAATCCGATCCGATCCCCTGTGTTGATTGTTTGTTTGTTTGTTTGATTGGGAAATTAATTCAATTCTAAGGAGATGAAAAGATCATGACCTTGGTGGGATGGACCAGACCTAGATCATGACCTTTTTTTTTTTTCTTTTTTCTTTTTTTTTTTTCTTTTTTTTTTGTTTCCTTCCCCCTTTCTCCTGGTTTCTACTGTGTCTATTTCTGTGTCTAAGTTGAGAGCAAGAGGTTAGGGGGGTCGGCCTTATTGGAATTTATGTGCGGTTTTTTTGGAGGAAATTGAGGTTGTCTTTCCTGATTATTTACCTGAAATAACGCTCATTCCTGCACTTTCCAACCAACTGGGAAATTGACATTTCATTCCATGCTTTCTCTTTTTTTATCTCTCCTTTTCTGTCTGTGATTTAGTCAATTTTGATTTACGTTCTATCTTCCCAAATGTTGTTGAATTCAAGAAAAACAAAATGGAGTTATTATGTAATTCGAGATGTAATTTAGTCAATGTGTGATATCTGACATCTATCTACTCGTTCTTTTGAGATTAGAGTCGTTGTATTAAAAAAAGTTTAAAAATTAATCGGGATGGTGCGGTGTAATAGATAGAGTCTAATTCTTTGGAAATTTTGTGAATGTTATTTTTCTGGGTTGTTGTAAAATAAAAGGTTAAAAATAACTTTTGGTCCATGAACTTTCGTAAAAGTAACAATTTAGTCTTATGTATTTTAAAATTCGTAATGATTGAGTTAAGATTTAATGAAATTTTTTAGATAGATAGATTAATGAACTAATTTGGAACCTAATATGTTTATAAACTACAAAGTCCAATCATTAAATAATAAAAATCGACATTTAATTGTTACAAGTTTGAAAGCATAGGAAAATTATTAGTTATTAAAGTTACAAAATTGAAAGTACAACGACTAAATCATTACAAATCAAAATTTAGGAAATAAATTGTTACTTTCATGAAACTAAGGACAAAAAGTGATTTTTTTTTTAGTACATCAACATTTGGGGGTGGGAGATTCGAACCTCTAATCTCTTGATCAAGGATACATGTCAATTACCGCTGAGCTAAGCTTGCTTTGGCACAAAAAGTGATTTTTAACCTGGATAAAATTTACAATATATGTGGAATGTTTTAATAGCTATTCACGCAATAAAATTATTATTAAAATGGGAATAGATAAGCATAATAAAAATTATTATTATTTGTACAAGTACATTAACTAACAAATTACATTTGACAAAGTTATTTTGTTACAATATTACGTTGAAGAACTTGAACTGGACTTGGAAGTACATAAGTTTTGTTTCAAAAAAAAAAGTACATAAATAAGTAAAGACAAATTTCTTTTTTGGATTGCACTGAATACCAAAACCGTTGTAGTATACAAATTTCAGATTTTTTTCCCCCTTGAGAATACAAATTCCACATGTCTAAATATCCAAAAATAGAAGATTACTGTCGCACATTTCTTGATAAATATATTTACAGAGAATAAACTGTGTAACAAAAAAAAAACTTAATGCTTTCGATATCTGTGCATGCTTCTAGCTCGTGGGCAGAATGTTTGCAGACATGTAAGGAGACATGCATCCCTTAACCTGGAACAAAATTGCACAGAAGAAGAATTAAAACTTAAAACGACAAAAATAATACTCAAAATTCCGTTTGATAATCATTTGGTTTTTGAAAACTAAGCTTGTTTTCTCCCAATTTCCTTAGGATGGTTTTCATTTTTGTCAAGAACACATTTGAATTCCTAGACAAATTCCAAAAACAAGAACAAGTTTTTTAAAACTATTTTTTTAGTTTTCAAAACTTGACTTGGTTTTTGAAAGCATGTAAAACCAAAAAACTTAGATCCCGTTTGATAACGATTTGGTTTTTAGTTTTTGATTTTTTCAAAATTATGTTTGTTTTCTCTCAACTTTCTTACCTTGGTTTTCATTTTGGTCAAGGAGACATTAAAGTTCTTAGCCAAATTCTAAAAACAAAAACAAGTTTTTTAAAACTACTTTTTTTTTTTTGTCAAAATCTGACTTGGTTTTTGAAGACATGGGAAGGATGTAAGTTTAAACCAAAGAAATGGATAGGTAGAATGAGTGTTTATAAGCTTTTTTTTTTTTTTTTTTTTTTTTTTTTTTTTTTTTTTTTTTTTTTTTTTTTGATAGGAAACAAAAGTCATTTCATTGATGTATGAAATAGTTTATAAGCTTAATTTTCAAAAACCAAAAACAAAAAGGTTATCAAACGGGACCTTAGAGGTGGAAGTAGGGTTTTCAAGCTTAATTTTCAAAAACAAAGTTACTTACGGGGAAGCACCTAAACGATTGTTTAAGAAATAAAATTGACAATGGTAATAAATATCAATAAGATACACTTGGCTGGCACAAAATGGAATATGAAAAGAAGAAACAGGTGATAATTCTCACAAGGGGTATTACCTGCAACAAACAAGAAGGAATTTGGATAAAACCCTGCAAAAGAAGGTCAACCTTTTCCAAAGTGCCATGGGGGACGGGTGTGATAACATATAGCAGACCTTTAAGTGTATCAATGCCTCTAACAATTCCTGTTCCACGAGATGTTAGTTGGAGTATTAAACTAAGCTACACATGGTATTCTTGAATTTAAGGCCAAAAACAAGCAGGTAACTCAAAAATATAGATCTCTTCAAAAAAAAAAAAAAAAACTCAAAAATATAGATGACACAATGAAATAGAAGTAACCTACCAAGACCAACACACCATGATAGCTTTTCAGAATTTTTGGAGCATATGGCTAAGCCAACCATTGTTGCATTCAGACTATAGAAGATCTGATCGCTTGAGACCTAAGTAGATAAATGAAGACATGATTAATTCTGGTACGATGTGAGCATGCAGGGGTGGTGGTTCGGTAAGAGAGATAGTGAAACAATTAAATTAGTGATGAACATTGCTAATGTTTAAAGCTCAATGGTAAGAAAATTGAAGGGGGAAAGAAGAGAGAGTATTGGTGAAATTGATTTTTACACCAACCTGACAATGTAGGTGTCTAATCTTAATGCTTGAGATTGGAACTTGATAAGGAGGGTGGGATGCCAGTGCATGTGCAAGCTCTTTAATTGTGGTAATATTGCAATCTCTAGGAAAGCACTGTCTAAAATAAGCCATTATACGCAAATCTCGCATGAGACCTGCATCCTTTTGTACTAGTATCCTAACACCATGAAGGAAGAGAGGTAAGAAATATTATACTTCCAAGTTTCAAGTACATAGTCTGAAATGAAATGTGTCAATGAAACAACACAAGTTTATGTGCAACAACATAATAATAACTTCACGACTTTGTTCAAGACAACGTTGGAGATTCCAGAAGGGATAGGAGAATTTAAAACATCAGCCAACGGGATCACAAAGGGGATGAGAACGAAAACCAACCTTTAACCTGCACAAATACATTCTTTTGAAATTAAGGATAGCAAAGAACTTACGATCTATTAAAAGCATCTTGCCGAGCAGAACGCATTTCTATTAGATTGGTCGTCCCACAATCTTCCTCCTCTTCCAGCCAAAATTCCCCAGCCGGAAGGTTCTTACTCTCAGCAGATATATTTATTTTGACTACATGTGATGGAGCAATGTATCTTAACATATCTACCAATATCTCATACCCAATACCTGGGAAACAGGAACAACAATAATTTGCAACTTGTCCAATACTCTTTTCAAAGCAATTAAAGAAGGAAAAAGTGTTGTTTAAGCCATATATAGAACTCAAAAGAGTAGGATACCTTTCACCCAACCAGGTGTATTTACTATAAGAGGCAATTCAATCTTTGCAAGGTCTTCAGTCTTGTTAAAAGAATGGTACTCATTGCGGTAATAATCGTATAAGGTACTTGCATAACTTAAGTATGCTGTTGGATCTCTTTTTGAGGAAATATCACCAAAGAAAAAACATCTAAGAGAAGAATAAAAACACACAGTGAGAAAACAAAATTTTTCAATACTTAAAAAAATAGGAAAGAGCCACAAGATACAGTAAAACCATTCTTGGTTATAAATTTAGAATGGAGTTTTACTTTGAATATCCTCAACACAGATCATATAGTCCAGTTACAGACATTCGATAAAAGAAATTATTAGCCAACGTAAAACAAGAGGATTCAACAGACACAGGTAGCAAATTATAATATTTCTAAAAGAAGAATGAATTCAACACAATTTACCTCTCTGGTGTCTTCAGGCATGGAGTGGACAAATCTAATTTAAGAAAGAAGAAAAAAATGACTTCAGTCAAGAGAGAGTAGAGACTATCATTGAGAAATTTGTTATTAAATTCAGTACATAAGAATTTATCAACACTGCAAAGGAACATAACAAAATTACCTGGGGTTAGTTTGTCAACCAAGGTGAGGGACAGAAAACCCGGTGGAGTAAACTCAGGCTGTCCAACATCTGAATCCAAGTAAACCACTTTCTTATACCTGCAAACAAAAATAAAAGAAAACATATTATGAAGAAACATGGCAACTTGGGGAAATAGGGATGTACTCAAACAACAACACATCTCCGCTTTTGAATTTTGAAATCATCAATACTTGAAAGAAGAATAGAGATCACCTTTGAAGGAAAACATTGAGAAGATGGCGTGAGAAAGTACTTTTGCCACAGTTTTTGGCACCGCAGATAAGAACAACAGGAGGAGGCGAACTAGGAGAATCAAAAACTATGGACTCTGCAGCCTCAGACCATTCTTCAGGTATGTAAATATTGGGACATGAATTTTCAAGTTCCAAAAGAGAAGACATGTATGGGGTTTATTGGGTCCGCACGAATCTCTAGCAACTGTAAACAAATCCATCAGTTCAGTCAACACATATATACCTACCTAATCAAAAAGTTGAACTTCTGACCCATTATCGTTGAATAAATTTCAACCTCTCCATTTTCTTTACCATCATTCTTTTGCTCGTTAAACAACAAAACTATGCACACAGTCACTGAATAGAAAGAGTTTAACTGACAATTGGGAATGCGTATATTGAAATAAATTGAAAAGATAAACTTGTAGAAGTTTTTTTTTTTGGATAAGAAACCATGCTTTCATTGAGAATAAAACAAAAGAATACACGAGGGCATACAAAAAGCAAGCCCAACCAAAAACATCCGCCAAACTACAGGAACGAGTCCCAATCCAAAAGAATAAGACCTAGCTAATAATTAGAAAAGAGCTTAGAAACCGAAGCCCACAAAGACGTATTAAATCTAATAGTCTCCAGCTCACTCGTGGATTTCTTCCCCTCTAAAGATTCTATTGTTTCTCTCAAGCCAAATACCCCACAAGATAGCAAAAGAACAAGTCTGCCAAGGAACATAAACTTGTAGAAGTTATTAACACAACAATTCATTCACTTCACTACCTTAAAAAGTTCAAAATGCAATTGGAGTTTAAGCTCTCACTGTTTTATTTCACTTCTTATACCTTAAGAATCCTACTGTGCTCTCTCCTCTTTCTAAGTCCACTCCAATTCTTCCCGTTACCTTCCAGGAATCAAGTTCAATTGTGGGAATTGGATTTGATTGGATTTCCAAGAAAAATCGAAAACTAAACCATCTGTTTTGGTTGGAAATTTATTTATATCTACATCTATACCATATATAAAAGTGGCTATTGGGAAAAATTATCTCCCCATTTTTCCCTCCAAATTTTAAATATACACCTATTTTACTTTATTCTTTTAAGTACATCCGTTGAATGCAGTAGCAATATCTCTTAGTCCAAGTGTTGGATCCTCCACAATGTCCGTCTCAAAACTATCTCCGTCGCCCCAATTGCGTCCTCGAAAACAGTCTCTTCTGTTTCTGTCCCGTTTTTTCAGTTGTTATTCATCTAATGTTATTAAGGGAGAAAAAAAAAATCAAACAACTCCTCCACTCTTTCATACAAGTTTTGATTATTGTTTTTCAATTGAGAAGAAAGACATAGATGGAGATTGAGAGAATACCTCAAAGGAGTAGAAAATCAGTGCAAAATCACTACGACGGAGGCCGCGTCGGGACGAACGGAAGAAATACGACGGTGGCAGCGGCAAAAGTGGATGTAGATGACGGCGGCGACAGCAGTGAAAGGACCTGCTGCCGTGAAGAAGAACGAAGAAAAAAAATAGCGCCGGCAAGTATGAAACGGCGTAAAGAAGAAGAACAAAGAAAAAAAGTGGCGTGGCATATAGAGTTAGGTTTTCCTCTTTCTTTTTTTTATTCATTTTTATTTTACTTTTACATCATTCGTATTAGTTTTGTTAGTTTTTATTTAGGCCCGTTTGATAACCATTTCGTTTTTTGTTTTTGATTTTTGAAAATTAAGTTTATAAATACTATTTTGACTCACAACTTTCGTTGTGTTTGTTATCTACAACATTCTCATGTTTTCAAAAACCAAGTCAAAATTTAAAACAAAAAAAAGTAGTTTTCAAAAACTTGTTTTTGTTTTTGGAATTTGGCTAAGATCTCAAATGTCTAATTAACAAAAATTAAAACCATGACAAGGAAATTGAGAGAAAACAAGCATAATTTTTAAAAACCAAAGACCAAAAACCAAATGGTTATCAAACAAGGCTTTAGTTAAACGTTTTTTTTTTTAAAAAAAAAGAGTTAAAGGTTTTTTTTTTCTTCTTTAAATTTTGCTCCTGCTTTGATAGATTATTAAGATTTAAATTAATTATAGATTATTGATAAATATAATAAACTTTGAATGTTTACTAAAATGGAATTCCGTTTTACTTAAAATTTTTAAATGACATTCATTTTTAGAAACTTATAATATATTTGTGACTTTTTAAATTGTATTTTGATTTCTAATTATTTTGTTTTTACTTTTGTACTCTATTAGAACTATAATTTTTCAAGTGCATCGCACGTGTTTTTTAGGAGCAATTTTAGGAAGAAAACCCTATTTTTTGAAAATAAAAAATAAAAAAAATAAAAAGAAAACCCACATAAGCCCAAATCAATAATAACATAAAAAAATAGTAAGAATTACCACATCATTTAAATTTGTCACCTTACCATTGTCATATCATTTCCTATTATTCAATCCAAGTGACAACTTTAACTCCAGGGCGTTTCTCGATGGGGAAGAAAACTTTAACTCAAGGACAACCAAAGTTAGCATTTGGCCTAATGGCACAAACGTCTGACCTCTTCTCAAAGGTTTATAAATTGAACTATAAAATAATAATAATAACTCAAGGACCATTTAGATCATTTTTTTCAAATCTCAAATACTGGCAAACTGTCTACTTTGAAACCAAATAGACACCAACTTCAAAGACCAAAAGTGTAATTTACTCAAGATTTTATTAATCTTTTAGTCGATAGTATAATACCTTGACCAGTTATGGTATACTTAGTTCGACAAAATTTTTTCTTTTTTTTTTATAACATGTGGTGGTGAGTATTCGAACCACAGACCTCTTGGTCATGAGTACAAGCCAGCCTAATTCGACAAAATCTTTATTTTTCTCTTGTTGTGAAAATTACATGAATATCCAAAACTAGCATTGTTTAGAGATTTGGAATTGGTTACCCTCACATTGTGGACCAATTAGATGTCCATAACTAGCATTATGTTCATTTAAAAAAAGAATGATATGACTACATAAATGTCTAAACTCGTTTACATGAATATCCAAAACTAGCATTATTTTCATTTAAAAAAAACTACAAAATATGTAAAACTATCAACAAAATGACTCACATCAATACTACCAAAAATAATTATTTAAAAAATCAGTTTTTTTAGTACATCAATATTTGGAGGTGGGGGATTCAAACTTCTGACCTCTTAGTCGAGGGTATATGTCAATTACCGTTGAGCTAAGCTCGCTTTGACATTTAAAAAATCAGTTAGTAAAACATGTTAATCATATTGTAATGAGTCTATATTTACTTACCTCAATTAACTTTCACAGTTCACTCATGAGTTACAATGTTTATTTAGGTAGATTTTATAAATTTATCTTGGCAGGCCATGGAGGTTGTATAAAAAATGTGCACACACCATTCCTATGTACAACTCAATAAATAATCTATCAATTCAAACAAATCTCATTAGATAAGGTATCGATTACTATTTCACGTATCCCACCCCCACTATAATAAACTAAAAAAATCAATAGATAATTCATTTGCTTTATACTTTCTTTTCTTGATCCTTTACTTTATAATAAAACAATATTAATTACAACACTTATTTGTAATCCATGAATAAGACACGCTACTTCCTCGGAAATGCATAGTTTCATCCACTACTCCACATTATCCTAAAAAAAAAAAAAAAAGAATCAACACATATTTAAATTCACAAATCACTTTGATTAAATTATAATCAATTCATGTCATTCAATTCGAATCTAGCTTAGTAGATAAGACACTAATTATTAATCTGAAGTTAATGATTTGGTCCCTACTCATAGAATAGTTGAACTCAAAGAAAAAAAAAATTAATTCACCCAACTAAATACATACCAAAGAAATTCATAACTGTGTACCTACCTAATTTAAGATATGCAAAAAACATTGTTACACCAAATTTATATAAAAACAATACTTAGCTGCATACCGATGTGTAGGTACCTCTCCCTACACACCACACTATTAAAACGTCAATTGAAGAGATGAAAAAAAAAATTTATTATTTTCTACATTTCTCTCTCCTTTTAGGGGTGTTTGGATCAAGGAGTTTTTTGTTTTTTTTTTTTTTTGTTTTTTGTTTTTTGTTTTTTTTTTGAGCGGATTAAGGAGTTGAGGGAAGTGGAGTTGAGTGAAGTTAATAACTTCATCCAACTTTTTGTTTGGTCCAAGAACATATAACACCCAATTGTGAGACCCACACAAACTTATTAACTCCTATCCCAACTCCCTCCCAAAATACAGATTTCATAACTCCAATTTCTCAATCCAAACACTCCTTAATTTTCAAGATTCTAATGGGGTGTGTAGGAAGATCTCTACACACTATTATGCACCTAAGTATTATTCTATTCAAAGAACAATACTTAGCTGCACACATCCTGACAACTAAACTCAGAGAAAAGTAGAAAATGGGAAATTTCTTTTATCTTTCCTAATTGTAGACGTTTTTGTTATCTCGATATATAGAGATACATCGATATGCAGTCAAGTATTTTCTCTCTAAATAATTAATGATAAAAAGTTTGGTAGAAGGGAGGGATGAAATATCCACACACCACGTGGCACAAACCTATAGAAAATTAAAATTTTGTCACACTCATATTCGAGATCGGCATATTCATTATCTTATTATTAAGCTAACTAAATATCTCAGTCTCCCATGGATTCTTCTTCCTCCTCTCTACACACACACACAGATTACGTAGTCCTCTGCTAGTGAGAAAGGGATCTATCCACTTCCAAAAAGCCCTAAATTATTCTTTCAAATTTTGAACATCAACGAAAACCTAACCAAAATTAAACTAATTTCACCAATCTCTCTCTTTCTCCTCAAAAGCAAAGAACCTCAAGAACACCACTTACATTATAAATACACCACAATTTCATCTCTGTTTCTTCATTCCAATCAACTTTTCCAAATCGATTAGAGCCATGATCGGTAAAGAGAGAAGATCGACGGAATCGCTCTGTGAGAAGTCGATGTTGCTGGTAGCGAATTTAATCAAGCTTTCGAGCTCGATTTCTTTCGCCAAGACCGGAAATGAAGCAACTGCCGGATCCAGAGAGGCAGGGCGGCGATCTAGCGGAAATCCAGCGGCGACGCCTCTGATTCCGGGGAGTAGACGGCTGCAGGAGCCGCAGAGCCGAGCGAAGCCGATCTACGTGACGAAGCCGGGCGGAGGCGGCTTCCAAATCGGCCATGGATCGCCGAGGTATTCGCCTTCTTCTTCTTCTTCTTCTTCTTCTGCTTCGTATGTGATCCACGAAGAGATGGATTTCGATGAGGCGAATGTGGATGGTTGGGCGTCTGAGTACATAGAGAAGGTTCATAAGAACAGGAAGGATTTGGATGAATCGACGATCAAGAAGCCGAATCAGATTGTTAAAAGTCGCCTTCGTAGAGCCTCTACTGTTCTAAACTAGCTACGTTTTCGGGGGAAATAAACCTATCTTCTTTGAATTTTATCACTGTTTATTAATTTCAAGTGCTGGTTATGGTTATAAAGCCTCGAACTGATTTCAATTATACCACCAAATTTTGTTTTAGTCTTTAAAATTTTGAGTTTGTGTCGAAAAGACTAAGACATTTTCCAATAAATTTATTGACAGAAAATTATGTGTTTTTATTTTCCACGTATGTGTGTTCAAATATATTTTCACATAAAACAATATATAATATATATGCAAACATGTCATTTTTCATCTATGAATTTAACAAAAAATAAAATGTCTTCATGGTTGTTTTGAAACAAAATTCAAACTTCAACGACTAAAATGAAACTTTTAAAAGTTCAGGAGTATAATTGAAACCAACCTTATAGTTTGGGTATTTTTATAATTTAACCTTAATTTTTAATAGCCAAGTTATCTCTATGTGAATAATAATGGAGGCTAGAATGAAAGTAATTCTATTCTTTAAAAGGAGCTAGTTGAATTTAACTTTTCTTCAACTAAATAAATCTTCCCTTATGCTTGGTAGTAGTGAGTGTTTGTATGAAAGACTCTTTGAATCAATATATTTCACGTTCGTGTTTAGACGAAATCTTATATAAATTTTTATCGAGGCATTTCATTGAAGTTTGTAAACATTAACATCACCATAATGACAACGAAACATCATTAATATTCTAAAACACATATTTATTTTTAAATATAACTGAAAGTTTAAATTCTTACCACAATAGTGTTTAACCTAAATCAAATTCACATGATTGTAATGTAAAACACAATAGAAAATTAAAAGTCACACACATGTCATATTTGATTTTCGGATCATTTTTTATAATACAAATTAAATTTAGGCTAATTTAGTGAAATTTTCTTCCTTCTAAATAACAATAAACCATTATAAAGTTTAAATTGTAGTTACTTATTTAAAAATCATTGTTTGTATGATAGTTGATTGTGTATGAAATGACGATTTTTAACTGTGACTTATAATATGCAACCATTGAAGTATGAACTCAGTAGTTAAATGTACTTATACATGCTTTTCAATAACTCCCCTACCTCTATATTTGTTATTGGAGTAAGAAAAAAAAAAAAACATATGATTCATAAATATTAAAATTTTGTATTTTTTTTTCTTTTTTTGGGATGTGTATAATTCTAAATATATTTAAATGGAAAGTCTCCCATTAAAAGAGATACCTAACTTTTGAGTGTTATCCAAGTCTTGGGCAACCATGGCAATGGCATCGCCTTTTGTTGAGAATCTTTGCTACTTAAACAGCTAGCCATTCAAGAAAAGTACACTATCGGTCTTAATTAATCAAGCTATAAAGTTTGCAAATTAATGCACATCAGAATTAGATCCCATTTTATTTATATATTGGCGTATTTTTGCATGTGGCTTCAATAAATATTTATATTATGTATTTTTCAAAAAAAAAAAATATTTATATTATGTAAAATGGTACCTGTGTTTTTTTTTTTAAAAAAAAAACAACAGACAACAGTCACTCTTCATACTTATTTCAATAAAAAAAAAAAAAAAAGAAGAAGTTTAACTACCATAATTATTTTAATTAAAAAACTATTATTTTTTTCAAAATTAATATTATGAACTAATTTCATCGTAATATTGATAAAAAAAATTAGAAATAAAATTGTTACACATTTTTAAAAATGGGTCATTCATCATTTAGAATAAGAAAGCAGTATTAGGGAGAATAAATAATAATAATAATAATAAAATACCTAAGTACAAAATTAAAAAAAAATATATATATATATATTTATAACACATTCAGATTAATCCACTCAATTTGAATTAAATATCTCCATTCTTTTCTTTTAGTAAGTGAGTCGAGTGGATTCTTAATTCGAGAAGAACTAGTAGGAATTTTCAATTAGATTAAGGAAGGAAAACAACAAATTAAGAAACTAAAATGAATATTTATTTTAAAAAAATGTTAAAAAAAAAAAAAAGAAAAATAAAACATGTGCAAAAGTTGAAGGAGAATAGTTTTATTCCTTTGAAATAAAAAATAAAAATAGATATATATGGGGCCAGGAGGGAGCAATAATGGATGGAAATAATGTAATCCGGATCGTGGAGTGGGCCCGACCGAATCCGCTTGGAACTGATTCTGTGTCCCACACAAACTCTTCGGTCTTCATTCTCAACTTAGAATCCAGTTCAACTCTTCTGTCCCATCAAATTTTCTCTTTTTTTTTTTTTTTTTTTTTTTCTTTTTAATAAGATAAATATATTAAAGTGTTACTAATTTGGGGTAATTTTTAATTTGATATTTAATCTTTGGTTCATTGTGTCAATTTGGTCTCTGAATTTTTAAAAGTTTCAAATAGGTTTTGGAAACTTTCAATTATGTGTCCAATAGAGCTCTGAACTTTAAAAAAGTATCTAATATGTCCTTTGTTGATGCCAAAATCTGGACATGAGACTCACCTGACCTTTTGAGGGGATGACGTGACCTGTAACACCAGTAAAACTACTGCACATTGGTGTGGTGTAGGCCACTTTCACTTTGATGCTTAAGTCAGATAAACAGTAAAAAGTGTGTAATTCCAGTTTTTCGAACCCTTTTCCAGGTATGAAGAATGATATTTATACCTGCGTTGCCTACTAGGGTTTTCCTTCGTTTCGGGAGTCGTTTTAGGTCGAATCGAGTCAAATCGGGCACCAGGAGTCGGTAAAGAGAGAGCCGGCTCGACCCACCTAAGTGGCACGAGCATGGGATCAGGTCAAGGCCCGATCCTTCCGACCTTAGCTCGGTTCCTCCGGCTTATCACTCCTCCAGTGTCTGATTCTTCGTTGTGTTTCCAGATTGGTGTTGCACTGTCCCGTCGACTCCTACATTTCAGAGCGGCTCAAAATCACCTACAACATCTTTAATCTTTCACTTTTGTGTTTAATTGATTCTTCAACTTTCAATTTTATGTAAGTCACTGTCCTATTCGACATTTTTAAAAATTCACAAGTCTACTAGATATAAAATTAGAAGCTTAGGATCCTGCTAAGCATAAACTTCAATTTTATATGAATAATTTTTTTAAAATCTCGAGTATGTCACAAACCTATTAGACTCAAAATCGAAAGTTCAAAGACCTATTAGATACAAAATTAAAAGTATTTCAAAAAAAAAAAAAAGATACAAAATTAAAAGTTCAGCGACATATTAGATACTTTTAAAAGTTCAAAGACTAAATTAACACCATCCTAAAGTTCAAGGACTAAACTTGTAACTTAACCTTAATCTTTTAAAATTTTCATATTAATACTTGTCCAAAAATTATCAATTAGGTCATTCTATGAAGAAATTGTTGAAATTTGTTTACAAAAAGTTGATGTATCATCGTTGTTGTATTAGTATATTTAGTCATATCAATTTAAGTACATACACCCTTGACCAAAGAGGTCAAGCGTTTGATTTCTTCTTCCAACGTGTCATTGAGTCTGAAATACATATATTAAAAAAAAAAGAAATCTCCAACAAACTAAAAAGGAAAAAGATGCTTTTCAAGACCTGATTAAGGTTCTTGGAGAAATCCTCTGGAAAGTTGAGGGAATCCTTCAGCCCTGTGCTGCGTTCGGGTGTTAGCTCTTCTGCTTGCGTGATAGAGATTGGACTGTCAAGGAATATGGAAGACTTAATTCATGAATGGAAAAGGTTCACCCTTGTGGACGATGAAAAAGAGAGAATCACCTTGAATAAAGAAGATGCATTGGTGATTGGAAGCCAAGCTAGTCAATCGTTGGTAGGCAAATTGATCTCAAATAGATTTATATCCAAGACAGCACTGAAGAACTCCATGGTGGGTGCCTGGAAGACAAGACATGATTTCAACATCGATATTATTGGAAGCAATATTTTCTTGTTTATTTTCGAAAACAGAGATGACAGGGAGTGGATCTTAAGGAATGGCCCATGGTTCTTTGATCGATGCTTACTGGTAATCGAAGCTCCAAAGAAAAATCAGAGAACAATGGACTTAACCTTCAAGTACGTCGATTTCTAGCTAAGGGTCTTTAACCTTCCAATTTGCTTTCGAAATGATAGAATTGCCAGAAAGATTGGCAATGGTCTTGGCGAATTCTTGGTGCAGGACAAAAACAAGAACTATGCCCAGATGGGAAACAGCATCAGAATACGGGTCAGAATGGATATTTCTAGGCCTTTATGCAGGGGTTTCATGATTAACTCAGAGGAAGCTGAGGAACAATGTTGGGTTTCAATCCGATACGAACGTATTCCTGAGTTTTGCTTCAAATGTGGCAGGATTGGTCGTGTATTTAAAGATTGCCCTGATTGGAAGAATAAGGAAGATCACAATTCAGAAGACTTTGAATATGGTATGTGGATGAAATTCCAAGGTTTTAACGGAAAGACAAAAGAACCAGGAGCATCAAGCAACAATGTAAATGAACAAAATGATAATACCTTTCAAGCACAGAACGCCCTGCTCAACGAGGATGAAAGTAGGAATGATGAGGGCCTTGATGTTGACTTAAATCAAATCAGTTTACCAAATGGAAATTTGGAGGAGGAAGAAAAGAGGGAAAGGGATGGTCCAAGCAGCAGGTATGAGTATGATAATGGCAACATGAATAATACTGAGGGGAGCCAGAATATGCTTCAGCTAATGGAAGAAGAATCACGTTTTGAGAATAACACCGACAGGGCAGCGATGGAGAATGAATTAGAAGAATATGAAGAACCTCCAAAGAAAAGGAAAAACTGGAAAAGAAAATAAAGATTTGAACAGAAAGAAAATTCTATAATTGTTGGTCCAAGCTCTCGCAAAAGGAAAGGCATAGGCACCGAAGGTCAGATGGGGAAAAGACTGAAGGAGACTGAGGTTGAAAAGAAAGATTCTGGTGTTTCCAATTTATTGGCAGTGGCTGGGGAACAACCCTGCCAACAATCATGAAAATCCTAACTTGGAATGCTCGAGGGTTGGGGAACCCAAGAGCATTCCGTGCGGTAAAACACCTTGTTCAGTCAAGAAAACCCCAGATACTTTTCATCTGTGAGACTAAGTGTGATGACCGAATCACATCAAATCTAAAGATGTCATGCCATTTCGAAGGATGCTTCACAATAAGGAATGTGGGTGCAAAAGGTGGTTTATGTATTTTCTGGACAGATAAAGACATGGTCTCGATTCAGTCCTTCTCAGATAATCACATTGATTGCGAGGTCCTTTGGGATGGGACAAAATGGAGATTTACAGGAGTCTACGGTTTTCCAAAAAAGGGACAGAAGATGTTAACTTGGGATTTGATTCGAAGACTGAATGGACAGGGAAATAAGCCATGGCTGATTGGAGGGGATTTAAATGAGATTTTAAGCAATGAAGAGAAAAGTGGGGGTCCTATGAGGGATAGACGATACATTGATGATTTTAGGCAATGCTTGGATGACTGTTTACTCAGAGACATCAAACCAAAGGGTGAATTATTCACATGGTTAGGAAACAGAAGAGGGACTATCATTAAAGAGAGGCTTGACAGATTTCTATGCAATGACAAATTTGACTCTACTTTCAGTTCGGTGGAGGCCATCAACCTGGATTGGCTTTTCTCAGATCACAAACCTATTGAGTTGGAGATGGCTACACAAAGAAGTCGTAAGCAAAGAAGACAAAAGTACCCATTCAGATTTGAGGAGCTGTGGACCAATTATGAGGAATGCAAGGAATTAATAGAGAAGAATGGTGCTTGGTCAGGTGATATCTATTCTTTTCACTCTCTGTCTTCTAACTTAGCTAATTGTTCTGTGGCTTTGTCTGAATGGGGGAAAGGCATTCATGTTCATAGGAAAAATGGGATTTCTGAATGTAAAAACATCTTAAAAGAAGCATGTGGAAATATTCAATCCATTAATTTTGAGTCTATCCATGCTATTGAATTTGAGTTAGATAGGCTATTAGAAGAGGATGAGATTTATTGGAGGCAAAGATCTAGGGAAGAATGGCTTAAATGGGGAGATAGAAACTCCAAATGGTTCCATAAGAAAGCTTCTATAAGAAGGAAAATTAATGAAATCAAAGGCATCTTGGATAATAATGGCCATTGGAATGAAGACCCAGATGTTATTGAAGAAACTTTCATCTCCTATTTTAAAAACCTTTTCAGAACATCCAATCCTGACACTTCCCACATTAAAACTATCTTAGCCGGCTTAACTCCTAAAGTAACCCTGGATATGAATGACAAGCTTATGCATCCTTTCACTAAAACTGAAATTGAAAAAGCCATTAAACAAATGTTTCCAACCAAGGCCCCGGGTCCGGATGGATACCCTACCCTATTCTATCAAAGATATTGGAACACTGTAGGTAATAAAACAGTTGAAGAATGTCTAAATATCCTAAATAATAAGGGCAGCATCTCAATCTGGAACGAAACTAACATTGTTTTAATTCCTAAATCCTCAAATCCTAGAGCTGTTGAAGAATATAGACCAATAAGCTTGTGTAATGTTAATTACAAGATTGTAACTAAAGTAATTGCAAATAGAATGAAGGAAATTCTTAATGTGATTATCTCAGATTCACAATCAGCTTTTATCCAAGGGAGGCTTATTTCTGATAATATAATAATAGGCCATGAGAGTATTAATGCTATTAAGAACAATAGGTTTAACTGGGGCAGAATGGCAGCTCTCAAACTGGATCTTAGTAAAGCATATGATCGAGTTGAGTGGGTTTTCCTTAAAGAAATTATGCTTCAACTAGGATTCTGTCAGGGCTGGGTTGATCTTATTCTTAATTGCATCTCTCCGGCTAAATTTTTCTATTTTAATCAATGGGGAAAAGAAAGGGAACTTTATGGTGGAAAGGGGGCTTAGGCAAGGAGATCCATTGTCTCCATATCTTTTTTTGCTAGTAGCTGAAGGGCTCTCTTACCAAATTAGGAAAGCTAATAATTCTGGGAGGATTACAGGTTTATCTATCAATAATGGCCCTATTATTTCTCACCTATTACTCGCCGATGACAACCTTATTTTTTGTAAAGCAGAGGAATATGAGCTAATGAATATAAAAAATCTCCTTAAAGACTATGAGCTAGCATATGGAGAATCTATTAATTTGGCTAAATCTGCAATCCTTTTTTCTTCTAAAATTCATTCGGACAGGAAAGACTTCTTGAGCTCTCCGTTGGGTATTAGGCATGTGAGTGACCTTGGTAAGTATCTAGGGGTTCCCTCTGTGTTCTCCCGTAATAAGTCAAAGGATCTTAGCTTTATTTTAGATAGGGTGTGGAAAGTTGTCCAAGGGTGGAAGAACTCTTTTTTCTCTATTGCTGGAAAAGAAATTTTAATTAAAAGTATTGGTCAAGCTATCCCATCCTATGTAATGAGTGTTTTTAAATTACCTAAACACTTACATGAGGATATAACTAGGAACTTTGCGAGGTTTTGGTGGGGAACTCAATCCAACAAAAGGAAACTTCGCTGGTTTAAATGGAAAGACTTATGCCTTCCCAAGAGTTTAGGAGGTCTTAACTTTAGGGATATTGAAGGTTTCAACAAAGCCTTAATTGCTAAACAAGTTTGGCGCCTCCTAACTAATCCTGAGTCGTTAGTTTCTAGGTTCCTGAAAAGCCTCTATTATAAGGATTCTAATATTATGGAAGCTGCTTTGGGGAGACAACCTTCTTATCTGTGGAAGAGCTTATTATCGGGTAGAGAATTACTTAGCAAGGGCCTTCGGAATAGGATAGGAAATGGCAAGAGCACATTTATTTTTAAAGACCCTTGGCTTCCTAAAGAGACTACTTTTAGACCAATTTGTATAAACAGTGAAATGTACAACACAAGAGTGTCTGATTACATCTCTGATACAGGGGCTTGGGATTTAGATAAACTAAATAGGGCTGTTATTGATTTTGACATTAATTCTATAAAGGGTATACCTATAAACATGATCTTGAAAGACAAACAAATATGGCATTATGACAAAACAGGTAAATATTCAGTTAAGAGCGGCTACAAACTTTTTATGAATATCAAATTGGAAGGAATCCAAGCCAGTCATTCTTCTCTTAACCGTATGTGGAACAATTTAAGGAAACTCAAAATTCCTTCAAAAATTAAACATTTCTGTTGGAGAGCTCTAAAAGAATCTATTCCTAATAATGTTAACTTGAATCATAGGGGAATTAATTTACCTACTACTTGCCCTATCTGCAATTTATGCCCCGAAAATACTGATCACTGTTTGTTTGTTTGTAGTCGTGCAAGAGATATTTGGAGACATACCTACAACAAAGTTTTTTCTGGAGGAAGACTTCCATGGCAGCTTCATTGATTGCTGGTTGAAGATCGAGGCGAATTCGTCCCATAAGGAACTTAGCTTAGTTGTCACTGCTTGTTGGTCGATCTGGAGTGATAGGAACAAAGTTACTCACGGTGATTCCATTCCTCCAGTTCAAGCTCGAAGCAAATGGATAAAAGAGTACCTGGCTTCTTTTCTCAAAGCAAATTCACATGATCGGCCTGAGAATCCTCGTGTTAGGAGAAGCAACCCTTCCCCTGAAGATGATCGCTGGTCTCCGCCTCCTGATGCTGCCTGGAAGCTTAATACAGATGTTGCATGTTCCCCTTCAAACCCAGAATCTAGCCTAAGCATTTCTATTCGGAACAAGGATGGCTCGATTGTAGCAGCATCTTCGATTTTCCTGGATTTTGCCCTTGACCCTCTTTCGGCTGAACTAAGAGCCATTATCGAAGGAATGAAATTGGCTCATGGTTTGGGAGGCAAAAATATTTTCATGGAGTCAGACAACCAGATGGCAATCAATTTCATTAATAAACGGTCGGTGGTGTGGAATGACGTGGACGCAATTGTTGAAGATATTTGGTGCTGGTCGAGTTATTTTGAGAAAATTGAGTTTAAATACATTCCTAGACGTTGTAATAATTTTGCTGACTTCCTTGCCAATTACGCATGTACAGTGAAGTCGTCTGAGAGTTGGGCCCATCAAATACCCAACTGGCTTTGTAATCTGGTCGACTTTGACCAATTTTCCTCTGCCCATGTGGCGTAATGCATTTATTTTTAGTCAAAAAAAAAAAAAAGGAAAAAGATATGTGAGCCTTTTTTTTAGTACAGATAAATAATAATAATAATAAATAACCATCTTTTTTTTACCAGCAGACTCAATTTAGAATTTTGAATATATGGATAAATTTGAAGATTTTAAGAGATTAATTAAAAGATTAGAGACCTCATAATATATTAAATAACAAGAAATTTACCTCTTTTGTAAAACCAGTTCCACACTTCCCAAAACTAAATCAATTGTTTTAGTTAAAAAATTTAACCCCAAAATTCATCATACAATCAATCATATTTTCGGGGTTAATTGGAGGTGAAAATCTTTTGTTTTTATTTGAACCTCACGTGGATAGATAATTTACATTTAAGATAATATTAAATATTGAAGCTTGGGTTAATTAAAGGGATGAGGTTGTATAAGAAAAAAAGATGCATATTTTCGAATTAGATGGAACACCTAAATTTTCTTTGGAGATTTTTTTTTTTTTAATTCAATAACATTTGAGGGGTAGGAGAGATTTGAAATTATGACCTTTTTTCCCATACATACCAATAACTATACTCATTTTGATCGAGAATGAATCGTTCACGTCCCTTGAAAATATATTTTAATCAAATGATTTTCACTCTAACGTGATAAGTAAAACCAACCTTATTACCGACAAAATCTACCATTTAATGATAAAAATATATTTTATATTTCACCAACTCAATTCTTTTGTTTTTACATTGAGTGCTTATAATAACATTATTTTAGGCAAAAGACATAGTTAAAAGGATAATTGTAATGGGTGGCAAAATTAGGGTAAATAATGGCAAATTTAGCAATTTTTTAAAATATTTGCAAATATGGCAAAATTTTTTAATTAATTTTTCATATCCCCGTTTTGCCCTTGGATTGCGCGCGCATCTTCGTTTTCTTCTTTCCGGTCGGCGTGGAATTCTCTCCTCTCTTTTTTATTTTGGTAGGTTTCTATCAGTGATAGAAATTTTCTATCACTGATAGAAAGTATCACTGATAGAATTAACTTTCTATCAGTGATAGAAGTTTTCTATCAGTGATAGAAATCTTCTATCACTGATAGAATTAACTTTCTATCACTGATAGAAGTTTTCTACCACTGATAGAAGTTTTCTACCACGGATAGAAAGAGTGATAGAAAACTTCTATCAGTGATAGAAAGTTAATTCTATCAGTGATAGAAGATTTCTATCACTGCTAGAATCTATCGGTGATAGAAAGTATCACTGATAGAATTAACTTTCTATCAGCTTCTATCACTGATAGAAAGTTTTTCTATCACTGATAGAATCTATCAGTGATAGAAAAACAACTTTCTATTTCTATCAGTGATAGAAGATGATAGAAAATTTTTTCTATCACTGATAGAAATCTTTTATCACTGATAGAATTAACTTTCTATCACTGATAGAAGTTTTATATCACTGATAGAAAGTTTTCTATCAGTTCTATCAGTGATAGAAACACTTTCTATCAGTGATAGAAAGTTAATTCTATCACTGATAGAAGTTTTCTATCACTGATAGAATTAACTTTCTATCACTGATAGAAAAATTTTTCTATCACTGATAGATTCTATCAGTGATAGAAACACTTTCTATCAGTGATAGAAGATTTCTATCACTGATAGAATTAACTTTCTATCACTGATAGAAAAATTTTTCTATCACTGATAGAATCTATCAGTGATAGAAACACTTTCTATCAATGATAGAAATCTTCTATCACTGATAGAATTAACTTTCTATCACTGATAGAATTAACTTTCTATCACTGATAGAAGTTTTCTACCACTGATAGAAAGTGTTTCTATCACTGATAGATTTCTATCAGTGATAGAAACACTTTCTATCAGTGATAGAAGTTTTCTACCACTGATAGAAAGTGTTTCTATCACTGATAGATTTCTATCAGTGATAGAAATCTTCTATCACTGATAGAATTAACTTTCTATCACTGATAGAATCTATCAGTGATAGAAACACTTTCTATCAGTGATAGAAATCTTCTATCACTGATAGAATTAACTTTCTATCACTGATAGAAAACAGTCTCCGAGAAAACGGTGAGGGGAAGTTGAATACGGAGTCGTCTTCTCCGACGTCTTTCCGGTACGTGGACTCGTCTTCTCCGACGTCTTTCCGGTACGTGGACGACCGCGAGGTCCGCCATGGCTCGAGTACCTCGCATGTAGAGAGTCCCCATTCGTTGCAGCGCCGCCATGAAACGGCGGCGGTGGTCATCTTCACCGTGGAAATTTGGGAGAAGAACTGATAGAAAGAAATGAGAAGCTAATAAAAAGAAATAAGAAGTTGATAGAAACTTTCTATCACTGATAGAAAATTTTTCTACCACTGATAGAATCTATCAGTGATAGAAAACTTTCTATCAGTGATAGAAACTTTATTCTATCAGGGATAGAAATACTTTCTATCACTGATAGATTCTATCAGTGATAGAAAAACTTTCTATCAGATAGAAAGAGCATTTTAGTAAATACACATTTCAGAACTTAAAATTTTGCCATTTTTGCAAATCTTTCTACCGGCTGCTAAATTTGTATATATTTTGGGCCGGTTTGCTATATTTGCAACCGGCCCTAGTTAAAATTTGAAAAACACAAACATAAAATAATATTTTTATCAAGAAGACGACAAAAAGAAAAAAAATGCTCGCCACTCAAGAATATTTTTAGTCAAAGAAGAAAAATAAAATGACATATTTAGGGAAGGATTTTTTTTTGGGAGATAATTTACCGAAGGGGTTTTGACTTAAAAAGATGTTAATTTTAAGTTTGGATGCCAAAGCAAACTTAGGCGGTAATTGTAGCATGTATCCTCAACCATGAGGTCAGAGGTTTGAATCCCCCACCCTCAAATGTTGATGTACTAAAAAAAAGAAAAAAAAAATTTAAGTTTGGACTTGAACAGCCCCATATTCCAAACAAGAGCATCGATGACTATAATTAAATTAACTATTTAAGAAAACATTGTAGAGTAAAATGGGACATAATAATAAATTGGTCTAATTACAATTTTAAATTTATGTTTTAAAAGATCTTTAAAATTTAAAACGTATCCAAAAACTTTCAATTTTGTCTCTATCAAGTCTTTAAATTGGTAGAGATCTAGGACTCAAAATTAAAAATTTAGACTTATTAGACATTTTTTTAAAATTGGGAGATAACTTAACTCAAACTAGTATTTTTCCCACACATAACTTAGGCTGATACCTGGGAGCAACAAATATGGAGTCAAAATAGAGTCCATGAAAAGAAACCAAACAAAAAGGAAAGAAGAGTAGAAGACTATTGGACTTGAAAAAAGAACAAGTATTTCCTGAAATGCCATACATTTGTTGATCACAGGCAATGTAACAAAGGGAAAGAAAACTAATATGGTTACCAAAGCTATAAATGAAACTTTGAGCAATTTGCAAATAAAGTCCAGCAGAAATTTTTCATATTAGATAAAATCTGGACTTGGACAAGTATGAGCTTCACATATAAGTAAAATGACAGTATAACCACCTTGACCCACAATAGAGGATCAAATGCTATCCTCAATCACAAGATACACCAACCTAATCTAATCAAAGATATGGAGAAATATGAGGCAGCTACATCACCATTCCCTGATCAAACTTGATATCTTTCTTACTCAAAACACACCAAGGCCACAAAAATGATATCGAAGAAACCGAGACGTTATCATTAAGCAGCAGTGAGCAGAGACTGCTTGTTAGGTTCAGTTATACAAACAAACACCAGATGAAGAAGAATCCAAAGGTAATAATGGCACAATAAACAAAGAAAACAACAAGACATGGCAGTTCTCTCTCTTTTTTTTTTCCTTTTCTTGCCCCCTTTTTTGGGGGTGGGGGGTGGGGATGTACAACTACAACAAAGAACTTTAGTTAGTCGCCTAATCGCTTTGTCTCGAGATCAAGATAACATACCATTCAATGCCAACAAAGTGATTTTAAGCAACACTGATAATGTTATCCCCGCTGCTCATACTTGAAATTCCTTGGAAAGCAGGGTGTTTCATTGACGACTTGGCCGAGTCCGAAGGCAAAGCGAGGTTAAGAGAAAGAGCTCCAGAGTTTAATGCCAACTTCGAATTCAAGTTAATCTCAGGTGTGGTTGCATTGAGTGGCAAAGTTTCAGCAGCAAGAGGATGGACCTGCTTTGATGATGTATCATTCTCCAGGTTTTCATGCCCAAGTGTTAGGTTTTCCATTGGAATTGGCACGGATAAGACTGCAGGGCAAACAGATAAAGGAAAAGTTGGCATCATATGCCGATATCCATTTATGTTGCAAGTTTCAGGTGGTGGAGGCGGCAACAAGGATTGCAATTGGGAGGAATTATCTTGAAGTTGAATTTGGTCTTCCTCAGCAGCCAACTTTACCTAATGAACCCAGAAAAGGAGTTATAAGTAAACATCGATTTCAACCTGCACTTATTGAAGTATTCTATTATTAGAACCCCAAAAACTATTAATCTTATCGTCTTGTTCGGTTTTGCCCATCCCTCTGCTACAAGAAAGTGGTGGTTTTCTTTTTGATTGTGGGTTAAAAAAGGCAAGAACAGAGAAGCAAATTCAGAAAGGGAATAGGTTCGGGAAATTTCACAATCTACCACCGGATAATGAGCTCATCAATCTGTTGACCAAAATCCTAATTCGCCTACCCAAATGAATTCACCATTTCAACTGAAAATCTAAGTTTGAACCCTATGAAATCAAACAACAGAATGCAAAATACTTGAAAATCAGTCCACTTGTTTATCCACTCTCACCATCCAAACAGAAGTTATAAATTTAGTAAAGATGACACTTACCGTATCCGTGGTGATATCAAAGAGGCTGGATCTACGGCGGCGACGATTAAGGTTGCTTCGGCGTAGAAAGTATTTCTGCGCGTGGCTAGCCACCTGAGTTGGGGTTCGAGTCTTAACAAAATTCCTCGAAATTCCTCTCCAATCCCCTTTCCCCACTTTCTGCAATCCCAGCAAGAAAAGTTTGTGCTCTTCCTCCGTCCACGGTACTCCTGGAAATCATCCACAAACAAACATCCCCAAAATTAACTTCAAATCCAGAAAAAATTTGAACTAATCCACAAGATTCCAAGATAAACCTAATTAAAATTCTCAGTCTACAGAGTGAAAAACCCGCCGATTATCAAAATTTCCTAATAAATCCAATCGAATGCGTGTCAGTAATTTACAGAACTACTCAGAAGCATCCTTCTCTCTGCAAATAGTATCTCAAAATCACTCGACAATCATCATCGTCATCATACCGATGACACGAATATATTACATCCGCCTAGTTAAAGTAAAGAAAGGACAATGAAAACAGGGAACGAATCGAACCTCGCTTGCGTTCGCGCTCGCGATTCCCACCGGAATTGGGGACGGCATCGTCCGCAGAAGCGTAACCGGCAGCGGAATCTTCCTTCCTCTCGGCGGCAGAGATATTACTCTTATTGTTGCCGGCGTTATCATCATTGGAGGCCTCGGGAGGATGCTCGTACTGAGAGAGATTGTTCATACTGACGCTCTTCCTCATCGGGTCCACCACGACTCTGACTCCGAACAACATGATCTCCTTGGCAACGCCGCCGTCGGGAACGTCGGTCGTTATCGGCATCTTCGACGACGGATTGATGGAGAGATTGAGAGCCGTACAAAGTTCAGAAAAGGAAAAGAAACGCACCGAAATTAAACAACAATATCAAGACAAGTGGAGCTGTGAACTTTGCTTCCCTCTATATATAATGCGGCGATGACAATCATGGGGTGGCTGTGGGAGTTAGTGTATAACGCAACACGTGGCGTTTTCTGGTTGGACGTTCAGGGTTTTTGTGTATTGCCTATTGTCCAACTTATCACTCCCTCTTTAAAATATGAATGAGAAATAACATGATTTTTTTGCAAACGCTGTTAATAAGTTGGTTTCAATTATTAGTTCTGAATTTTCGAAAGCTTTATTTTAGCTTTTGAAGTTTGAAGTTTATTTCAAAACAATCATTGAAGATATTTTTTTTTTGTTAAATTAGGGACGAAAAATGACAATTTTGCATATATGTTGTTGCTTATGTGAACGTATTTGAACATATACGCAAACAATCATTTTTCGTCCATAAATTTAACGAAAAATGTTTTCAAAAGTTGTTTTGAAACAAACTTCAAACTTCAAAGACTAAAATGTAATTTTTTAAAGTTCAAGGTATAATTGAAACTAACACCAGGGATATTTTTTATAATATAATCTTTTGCAAATAAGGATAGTTTCCTTTTTAAAAAAAAAATAATAATAATAATAAAAGCATAATTGTTTTTTTTTAACCATTTCTTCGATTTTAGAAGTGTTGTTGGTTGATAACTCTTTTATTTTTCATTCTCTCCGATTTTAAATCACAATAAAAGTTTTACATAAAAATTAAAATTAATTTTTATGATGCATTTTATAAGTAAAAATGATGAAATAAAACTTTTAATTATATTTTTGAAAAAGGAAAATTGGAACAAGGGGGAAAAAAAGAGAGATGAGAGATGAGAATTGTTTAAGAAAAACACACGTGTTTCTATAAAGAATTAGAAATTAGGAATAGGATATGAGAAATAAAAATGTTATCAAAGACCTCTGTTTAAACAAAATTATAAATTGCGATAACTTGTATTAAAAGTAAATGTGTAAATATCTTCATGGTAACGTAAAGTAAATTAATTAAATTAAAAAAAAAAGATTATTTACGAAGTGTAACAAGAAACTCTTTTCAGTTTAAAAAAAAATATTTTTTTTGAAGAAAAAATATATTATTTATGAAAGGTAACCAGAACTCTTTCAAATATTAAAGTAAAGTTTTCAATATTTAATATGGCATAGAAGGAGCTTATCCTCTAAAAAGATTAAAATAAATAAAATAAAATACTTTCGTTTTAAATACTTAGTCCTTGATTTTTTATTTTTTTTTTTATTTTTATTTTTGTAGTTTTTTTTAATATCACCACAGCATAACCTTTCATTCATTGCCAAAAAAATACAATGAGCAAACGATAAAGTCAGAGAAAACCAAAACCTCCCCATCCTAAGAGACAGTCACGGTTCAATCCCTTGATACATCCTCACTCAAAGCCAACCTCACTAGTCCAAACAACCAATAATTTATCTGTCATTCATCTATCTGATAAATTTTTGTAAGTTAAACGAACGTGGTAATTTTTTCAATGATTTTAAAATAAAACATTTTAGTATTTTTTTAATTAAAAAATTTTAGTGGTTAGGTGTAGTATTACGTCACAATATGTAAATGTCTACTTGGTGGGACAAAATTTTAAGTCACTACAAATTTACAAAGATGAACTATTTTCATTGATAGAAACTGTTGATGATCAAATTTCGCTAGGTAAATTACATTCGCTCCACGTGATAATCGACAGTGAATTTGTTTGAGAGCGGGGAAAGACGTGACCTGCAAAAGAGTAAACCTGCACACCGGTGTGGTGCTAGCCACACCTCCTCCGATGCTTAAGTCAGAAAACGGAAGAGGAGAGCAAGAGAGTAAGAGGAGAGAGTCGAGAGTTCGGGTCCCCTTCTTCAGTGGCGAAGAGGGGTATAAATACCTGCTCGTGCTCCTAGGGTTTTTAGGAATTCGGAGGCGTTTTGAGACAAACCAGGCGAAATCGGGGCGGCTAGAGGCATCAGGGACCGAGAGGAGGTGACCGAGCTCGACCCGTGCAAGTGGGCCGAATGGTCGGCCTCGGCCTTGGGCCGAGGCCGACCATATGGGTAGGGCCAAGTTGGCCCGACCCTTTGGTCGGTTCTTCCTCTGGGTCGGTCTCCTAGCCCTATTTTCGCCCGGACGTCTTTGTCAGCTCCTTGTGCGTCGGGTGGTCCAAAATTGCCTATAACAGAAACGTTTCTAGTGAGAATCAAAAAGTAAAAACTGTATTTCAAAAAATATATATTATTCTTCTTTATTTAAAGATGATGAAGACATTAGTCAAATCAGATAATAAATAAGAAATACTTAAAATATTGTAATTCTAGTCACTGTCGAACTAACTATTTTACAAACGACAACATGTCAATTAATTGCATAAAATAAGTGAATTTTACAAGTGAATGTAAAGGAACAACACCAAAGTCTTTATTGAAAAGTTTCCATTAGGTTAAAGTTGTTTGGATGAGATTTTTAAAAGGAAAAAAAAAAAAAAAAAAAAAAACCTAGGAATGTAAAAAGATGGGAAAAAGAAAGAATGGGCAATTGGGGTATCAACAATATATGGTTCAAATCTTTACACAAACCCCAAGGTGAGATGAGTGGGACAGAGCATTAAAAAACAATATCACATCACATGTAGAAACAATACACCAAGCACAACATTTATTTTACAATGACATTAAAATATAAGAAATAAAAAAAATTGGTAAATAAATAAATAAATAAAAATATTATTTTTTTTATAAAAAAGAACTCATTATTTTTTATTATTTGTTTTGGCTAAATTACAAAAAATGCCCCTAAACTATGGGGTTTGTTTCAAAAATGCCTCTGAACTTTAAAAAGTTTAAAAAATACTCCTGAACTTTAAAAAATGTTTCAAAAATACCATTGTCGTTAATTTTTGGACAGAAATAATTAAAAATTTCAGTTTCATTAATACTCTTTAACTTTCAAAAGATTTTAAAAAATAACCTTATTCGAAAATGCTTCTTTTTTTTTTTTTTCTTATCCCACCATAAATTCTTCTTCTATGAAAATTAATTAAAAACTTTACCTATTTTTCATGTATTCATACACTAGGAGCTTTTCTTCTCTTTCAACACATCATCCCAGGAGCTTGACTAGATTTTCGACAATGGTATTTTCGAAACATTTTTAACAGTTTTATCGGTTCCCATCCACCAAGAGTATTTTTGAAACGTTTTGTAAAGTTCAGAAGTATTTTTGAAACGTTTTTTAAAGTCTAGGGGAATTTTTGAAACAAACCCCATAGTTCATGGTTTTTTTTTTTAGCCTTTTATTTATTTATTTATTTATTTATTAATTTTTACTTGGACATTTGGCCTTTACTTTTTACCAAGACAAGTGAGTGTAGTCAAGATCCAAGTTGTCAATCCCAACAATTCAAAAACAAAACCCAAACCAGCTTCATTGAACCTATGCCCATTTGCTGTTTAAAAAAAAGATATATGGGTGACAACCATTTTTTGAGATTGTTTGGATTTTACCATATATGTTCAAAAAGTAGGATAATATTACTTTAATGTTTGAAGCTTAAATACTTAAACTCAAAGTTTAACTTTTAGATTTATGTCTCTTCAATACATATATATATATATATAAACTTTAAAAAGTGTTTAATGAGATTTAAACTTTCATTTATGTGTCAAATACATCATGACTTATTCCACATTTTCATAACTCGCGAATATATTAGACACAAAATTTAAAGTTTAGAGTCTTATTAAATAAAAAGAATTCAATTTTCTCTCTAATACATAAGTCAATGTTATAAAACTTCAAATATGCTAGAGACTTTCGGAATAAAATTGAAAGTTAAAAAATTTATTAGATGCTAAGTTAAAAATTCATATAGACGGAGCTTACAATTTAGTTTTTGTTATTATATTAAAGTTACTAAACTTGTCAATATTCTATTTTGGTCAAAACTTTTGACTCTTGCGTTTTGGTTCATAAACATTAAACTAAAGAATCCATTTAATACTAGTCGTCTTTTTTTTTAGTACATCAACATCTTTTGGTCGAGGGTATATACCAATTACCATTGAGCTATTTAACATAAAATTGAATCCACTTTCATTAACCATCTAGCTTTCATATTGTCCTGTAATGTTTTTTTTTTTTTTTTTTTTTTTTTTTTTTTTTTTTTTTCTTTTGAGAAGTATGTAATGTTTTTTCGATTTACAAAAGTTGTCCAATAAATGATTAAAATATGGTTAAAGTGAGCATAATTCAACGGTAATTGACATGTACTCTCGATCAAAAGGTCAAAGGTTCAAATTCTCACTCCAAATATTGGTTGAACTAAAAAAAAAGAAAAAAGAAAGTTTAAAATATGGGGAAAAACCTACCTACTGACCATTAAGTTGCTTTCATATGTGAGCATGTATCTTTTTTTTTACCCCATGTGAGCATGTACTTGGTCCATTAGTTATGTATAGTTTAACTTATCATTTTGAAACTCTTTTTTTTTTCTTTTGTTTAAATCAAGTTGGTTGAAGCTCATTATACTATAGTTCATATATTTTTAAATGTCCAAATTCAGTACCTGTATTTTTAATCCATCTTTAAATTAGTTCCACCGTTGTTTTATGGCTAATTTTTTCAACAAAAAATTAGCTATGTTAGCATCCTCTTTACAAATTCTAAAAACATACCCACATTGTTACAACCTCATTTGATAACCATTTGACTTTTTTTTTTTTTTTTTTTTTTTTTAACTATGCTTGTTTTCTTTCAATTTCCGTACCATAGTTTTCATCTTTGTCAAGGACACCTTTGAATTCCTAGTCAAATTCCAAAAACTTGTTTTTGAAAACTATTTTTTTTTTTAGTTTTCAAAAACTAACTTGGTTTTTTAAAACATGGAACAAAGGTAGATAACAAAAAAAAAAAAAAAAAAAAAAATGGAGGTAGAAGTAGTGTTTATAAGTTTAATTTTCAAAAATAAAAAACCAAAAACTAAGGCCCCGTTTGATAACCATTTGGTTTTTTGTTTTTGGTTTTTGAAAATTAAGCTTGTTTTTCTCCCAATTTCCTAAGAATGGTTTTCATCTTTGTTGAAGTTACATTTGCATTCCTAGCCAAATTCCAAAAACAAAAACAAGTTTTTAAAAACTACTTTTTTTAGTTTTCAAAACTTGAGTGGTTTTTGAAAACATGGGAAGAAGATATATATAACAATACAAAGAAACTTATAGGTGAAAATAGTGTTTGTAGGCTTAATTTTCAAAAACAAAAAACCAAATGGTTATTAAACGAGACCTAAATAGTTATCAAATGAGACATACTTTTGATAAATGGAAATTATTGTTATTATTTTACCAAATTCGATAGAACTTTTTTTGAAAGTAAGCATAGCTAAGCGATAATTGTCATATTCTTTCTTTGAGATCAAAGGTTTAAATCTCCATACCCACATTCATTGTTCTCCCAAAAAAAAAAATCAATAAAAAATAACTTTTTTTTTTTGAAATAATAAAAAATAACTTCAAACAACAATAACTTCAAACAACAATAATGATTAATTTTAATATTAATTGAAAGTACACAGTCTATTTTTTTTAGTTTGGGATGGTCAATGGTATACACCTTAGCCAATTGAGCTAGGGCAAGTTGGCAATACACAACTAAATTCAGACATTTAAAAGTGTACACTAAATTGTAACGAGTCCCAAATTACAATAACTAAAATGATATTTGAACCTTATTTATACCTCGGGAGAGTGGCAATATAATATTATAATCCACTAAGTCCACCCTCCATCCACGGCGAGCTGCAGGAAAAACACAAAACGCCAATAAAACCAAACCAACCTTCTTTTTCTACATTTTGATTATGAACCGTTGGGCAAGCATATTCGTTTTTTGTCCATTCAAAAGCAAAAATAAGAGAGAGAGGAGAGAAGAGGAGAGAAGAAGCACTTTTTTAGAAGCACTTTTCTTTTTCTTTGTTTGTTACTTTATTTCTCTCTCACATTATCTTCTTTAATGTTGTTGGCATTGCTTTTAGTAATCTAAGCTTTTAATGGTGGGGTGCTTCTTGGAGGATAAACCAAGATAAGGTCTTATGTGGGGTTCACCCACCATTTGCTTATCAATTTCACCACTCACTTACCTTACCCTTTCTCTCTCTCCTACACCTATTACCCCAAATTATTTGATCTCGACTCTATGATTACAACACGAGGATAGAGCGAAGAAGAAAGAAAGAAATTATTCAAGGAGATCGTCACAATGTGACCGACAGTTTTGAACTATTGAATATATGAGAGAGAAACTATATAAGTACTTTGAATTTGTATCTGACGATAGTTTTTTTTTTTTTAACCAAAGTATCTGATAGTTATTAGCTAGGGAACGTGTACTACGTTTTCGAATTGACGTTCAATAGTGTTATTAAAAGGTAGCCACATTGTGGTGTGACTTCATTGAATCTTGGAATAAAGGAAGGATAGTTGCAGGTAATATTTCCATGTTGATTGGCCTATTGTGTCCACTGTTGAGTTTTTGACAAGTAAGCAAGAAATTCATAGAGGAAGATAGATGGGTTTTTTTTATTATATAAAAGTACCCGCTAATTTGATTTAATGGTAGTCAGTAGGAATTTCTTGCTACCTAGTTGCACTAAGAAATAGTGTTCAGCCATTGATATTTCTTTGCTTTTCTTTAGTTAAATTAAAAAAGTAAAAGATTTTAGAATTTTCTCTTTAAAAAGAAGAACAATGGGTTGTAGCATTTCCTATAAATTGATCTAAGGACTTTAATTTCTCGTCTAAAGACTGGGGTGAGTTATGCTCGTTCCTAAAGTCAGTCTCTCAAAAAATGGGATCGATTGGACAACTTTATGATGATCGCCAAAGGTATGTCATCTTTTCTCCTACATTTTCGGAGGACCACCATGATGATGCCTCATAGAAAACGACATATAGAGATACAAATTTTGTAGTCGAATCAATACACCTCAATCTCTGCTGATCATAACCGTTCCGTTGTTCTCAACATGCTAGGCTGAGGGAGTGCCTCATTTCCCCCTTAAATTTAATAAATAAAACATTAGAAGGTAAATTTTTGTTACTTGGGAAAATTTATGCTCTATCCATGTGCAAAATAAAGACAAAATATATATGGCAATGGCATGGCCGTGGGTCCTTTCACACATCTATTTCCTTTTCTTATTCTGTTTTTCAAAGTTTTTTTTTTCCTCCATCCATCTTTTTCTAATCTACTTATCATGTTTTTTTTTTGGGCCCATTATCATGTTGTTTCTTAGTGTCAAAGAAAATATATAGAAGCAAATATAAGACACTTAAGAGTGTGAAAATGGTAGAGATGTGTGATAGGACTAAAATTTTTTAGAATTGGTCTTTTAAAATCAAGATTAAATTACAAGTTTAGTACACATATTTTTAAGGTTGTGTCAATTTGATCCCTAAGCTTTAAAAATTGTCTAATAGGTTTCTAAACTTTCAATTTTATGTCTAATAGGTTCTTGAACTTTAAAAATGTCAATAAGTCTCTTAATTTTAAATTGTGTCTAACATGTCCATAGCATATTCGAGATTTTTAAAAATTAACCGATCTATTAGATATAAAACTGAATTTTATGTTTATTGGGACCCTAAACTTCCAATTTTGTATCTAGTAAACTTATGAATTTAAAAAAAAAAAATGTCAAATAGGTCAAAGACTTATTAGACATAAAACTGAAAATTGATGGACCTATAAGACAAAAAAGTAAAAGTTTAAAAACCTACTTGATACTTCTTAAAGTTCAGGGATCCACTGAATATAAAATTGAAAGTTCAAGAACCTATTTGACACAAGTTTAAGAACCAAATAGACACCAAAACTAAAAGTTCACGTACGAAACTGCTAATTGAACTTAAAATCAATATACATCCAATCAATGAAAGTAAAAGAAGAAAAAGAGAGAAGAAAAAATGTAAGCTATCTCTCTAGTCAAAATCATATCTTAAGGGAGAAAAAAAAGAGAGGAAAGAAAATGAAAAGGCATCTTAATGAAATGTGTGTGTGTGGGCAAGCGTGAGAGAGGAACATCCCATCAACACTACTTTTCTTATGCAAAATATCAAAGGATCTTTTCTACTCTCTTCCATTTCATATCTTTAAAAAGTTAAAAAAAAAAAAATTAAAAAAAAAAAAAGAATGAAACTACTTTTTTTTTATAATACACACTTGTGATAATTCCAATTACTAAATCTCCTCCATTCATTCAACCCCATGTGTTTATGTAATATTATAAAACAGAATGAAATCCTTGAGAACAATCTAGAAGACTAAATAAGAATAATTTTTTTTCTTGACAACACCTCGGGGATTTGAACCACAAACCAAACCTCTTGGTCATTAGTACAAACTTTATGTCAGTTGAGCTATGTTCATGTTGGCTAAATAAGAATAAGTTACCAAATGAGTTTCTGTATTTTTTTTTTTTTTTGAATAAGAATGAAATTGTTGTGAAATTAGCCTTCTTACATTTCTTAATAGTCGGAGTTTTCAATAGCCATAATTTATTGTTAAAATATGCTTTAACTAAATAAGTATATGTCTTAATTAGTTAAACTATGCTCAAGTTGGACATAGATGATTAATTATTTAATGAAAAAAAATCTTTTTTAACTCTAAACTTTGGGGGTTGTATCAATTTTAATCCTGAATTTTCAATTTCATCAAATTGAACCCTAAACTTGACAAGTTGTATCAATTTTAACCTGAACTTTCAGTTTCATCAAGTTGAACCTCAAACTTATCAGATTGTATCGAATTTAACCTCAAACTTGCGTAAGTGTTACAATGTATACCTTTGGTTAACTTTCCGTTTGAACCATCATACATAATTGATCATTTCTTCCTTTTTTTAATTCACATTGCACCTAAATTGGTTTCTTATAAATAAAATATTGGAGAAATTTTATTTTAGATGACTTTTTCTTGTTGTTGATTACTTTAATTGTGAGGGTTTTTTTTTTTGTGCTATTTAAGACTATGAAAACAAAGAAACTTCGGAGGTTTTTTATCTTCAAATATTTACTGGTTTTTTTTTGTTGCTAAGAACTTCGTGGGATTTTTTTTTCTTCTTATACGGTTCTTTTTTCTTGCTAATTAGAAAAATGTACAAATTTAGGAAACGAAAATAAAGAAATTTCGATTTTTTTATTTCTCATATTTGTTGGATTTTTCTTGTTGCCAATAACTTTGTGATTCTTTTCTAGATAATAATAAGAAGAATAGTCTGGGAAATTTGATTTCTTCTAGTTTTTCCAAAAAAATTCTTACAAAACACTAACTCAGATGCAATGTGAATTTAAAAAATGAAAAGGAAATTGTCAATTACATGTTTTAATAGCAATTCAAATGAAAAGTTGACCAAAGGTCTACATTGCAATATTTATGTAAGTTTGAGGTTCAAATTGATACAATTTGTTAAGTTTATGGTTCAATTTGATGAAATTGAAAGTTTAAGGTTAAAATTGATACAATCTACTAAGTTCGGGAGTCAAAATTGATATTTTCTCTTTTTTTTTTTTTTTTTTTTTTTTTTTTTTTTTTTTTTGATATTTCCCCTTATTTAATTACACATGTTTTTGTAAAATTAGAAATTAAATAAGGGATTTGACCGTTTAAAGATATTTTCCCTATATTTGCCTTAAAAAAAAGAACTGTTGACGCTGGGCTTTCTTTTTTCTCTGGGCTACCTATTTTAGAAAAGGAAAAAAATCAAGTGTGGCTGCTGGGATTCGAGCCCAGGTCTCCACGGCCACAACGTGGAATTCTCACCACTAAACTACAGCCACTTAATGATTAATTGATTCATATATTATGAACTTACACAAGTATAAAAAATTTCCGTTTTTATTCTTTATTCGATTTCAACTTATTCACCCACTAATTTTAACAAAAAGCAATATAAAAATATTCATAAACTTGCTAATTTCAATGAAATCAAGTTTTACACAAAAGTAAGTTTGATTAATACACAAATTAACCATCGAACAACATTTCCAAAATTTATAAATTTCAACAAAACTTCAGCTCTAATGTTATTTTTTTTTCTTTAAAATCTTATTAATTTTGTACCATACATATATTTTAGAAATCATTGAATGGATATGAGAATACCATTTCTTTTAACGATCTTTCAAATGAAAACTTATTAGAGGGTTAATATTGCAACACTTTTTAAACTTTAGGATTAAGATTGCAGCATTTATCGAAATTTGGAGTGTAATTTGACGAAATTGAAAGTTTAGGATAAAAATTAGGTTCAATTACAAGTTTAGTCCCTAAATTTTTAAGGTTGAACTTTAAAAAGTGTCAAATAGGTCCATGAACTTTCGATTTTGTGTCTAATTGGTAGAACTTTAAAAAGTATCAATTCACTTTTGTATCCAATAAGTCCCCAACTTCCAATTTTGTGTCTAATAAGTCTTTGACCTATTCGACATTTTTGAAAATTCACAAACCTACTAGATACAAAATTGGAAATTAGTAGTCCCAACAAGCATAAGATTCAATTTCATATTTAATAAATTAATTAAATTTTAAAAATCTTGAATATACCGGAGACTTTTTAGACACAAAATGAAAGATTAGAAACATATTACACATTTTTTAAAATTCAGAGATCAACTTGACACAACTCCGAAAGTTTAAGGACTAAACTTGTAATTTAACTCAAAAATAATATAACATTACAATTTAGGGGTAAAATTGATTTTTTTTCTTAATTATATTTACTACACCATTTTCGTTATAAACAAGTCTTTTTTAAGTTTAGACAACACTGTCATTCCAATAGTTGAATAATATACATTTTTTCAAAAATTTATTTTGTGAATGAGTTAGAATTAGTTTTGCTTCATCTGCTGATATATACCTAAATATATATATATATATATATATATATTTACTTTTCCTCACTCCCTTAGTCCTTGTAGATACATATTTTAACTCGCTTTCCTTAAAAATAAATAAATTTATTTTAAAAAAAGAAAACTAATGGAGAAAATTTCTCTTAGAAGCTTTACTCCTATAATTTTCTTATTCCAATCCCCATGATTTTTTTTTTTTTTTTTTTGAAATCAATCCCCATGAAATTTAATGAGACATTTTGTGGGGATGAAAAATGTTTGTTGGGAGAAGGGGATTCTCCATCCCTATCCTCGCCATGTTGACACGACTCCCTAATAAAAATGGAATATATATTGAAAGAGTTGTCTTATATTTTTTTTTATAACATGTGGGGATAGGAAATTCGAACTACAGACCTCTCGGTCATTAGTACAAGTATGACATGTAAGTTTAATGCAATAATTTAAAAACCCCTAAAAAATTAATAAGAATATACAAAAATTACTTGTTTGGTCCTTGATTAGTTGATACTACAAAATTATTCTTATTGTTTGGAACATATATTTTTTTCATTAGGTACAATAACTGTTTGGGAAATGAGAGATCATAACTCAATTGGTTTCTAATCTTGAAATTATTATAACTCCCTCCCCTTCATTACCACAATACCAAACACTCCCTAATTTTTTTTTTTTTTCTTTAAATGTTATCTCTTCCTTCACATGGCTAAAAATTAACAAAGAAAATTTTATTTAAAAACGATCATAAATCTGTTTCACAATGCAAAATACCAAGTAAAGTAGCAATTCATTCTATGATAACATATGAGGGTAGCGAGGAATCTGTTGATCACATATCGTACAAGAAAATCTGGTGCATAAATTCTTACAGTTGCATCCCAATAGGTCAAAGGTTCAAACAAGATAGACGCAATGCAACAGTAGAACAGAATTTTAAGGCCAATTATATGAAAATCTCCAAAACCCCTGAAACAATGGAGCTCATCAAATTCGATATTCCGGTTCAGCTATGGTCATGAACTTGTGATCATCTACTCGTAATGCCAGAGCAAGCATGGCCTTGGTGAGAACACCATTTCCTAAATGTGCATTCACCAACAAAAACCATTTGCCAACTTACAAGAATGAATCAGTGGCCCAAAAATCGAGAACGCAACACGGTTGGTTATGAATTTTCCATTTTCGTAGTCAGATCAGTCTCTAAGTTTATGGAAATACCAGTAGGCGATGATGATGCAGTCTATTAACAATGACCAACTTCTCCATTTCGGTATATTCATGGAGATGGAGACATTGAATTCTGATCTCTTGCCTTTGCCAATTTTGCTTGTATGAGTTTATCTAAGATGGGAGGCTCCAAAGGAATAGGGTCGAGACAACGCTCTGATGCTGCGACTATCACCTGCAAAAGAACAGATTTGTGGGTTTAGTTTCTTGCCACGACATTTAAAATGAAACTACTGAAACTCAAAAGTGACTGAAAGTAGTAATCGAGTGCAAATCAGAGGAGTTAACTGAGAATAAGATAAAGAATTTCAAGTGTAGAAACTCCAGTAGAGTTTCCTGAGTTACCTCATCAAGCAAAAAGTCAATAACTGCTTCATCATCTGCAATTTCCTTCAGAGGAGTCCTCAGGAACTGCATATCTAACTGAATTTGCTGGAACCCACTTCGGTTAAATGTCTGGAGTCGGACGAATTCTTGTAAAGTTTTAAGGGAAAGTTTCACTGCAGTTGTTACAACTGATCCCTGCAGTTACGAGAAAAAGTCTAAGCTGTCTGATTTTGAAATCAGGTATCGCTCCAGAAAAGAATTAACACGGTACCTGAGTAAACTCTACTCTAGTAAAAATCTCTATCTTTTGCTTAAATAACTTTGCGAGATGGGTTTCCAACAGCTGGCTCCGAGCCCTTTGCGTGTTTGATCTATTCAACTTTTCCTCTCGGAGTGGATTACTCCGAGATGAAGTGGTGCTTCCGTTGCTGTCAGTACGACGATGCTTACGAGTCCCTTGAGGTAAAACCTGTTTAACTTCACTTCCCACTGCCTCCAACTGATGCAGGAAAGAGGTAAGGTTAAGTGTTACACTCATAATTTTGGCAAATAAACAAGCAGATCGAAAGTTTGTAGGCTTCTACAGTCGTCCGTTCATTTGTTCATAACATAACAGCATCACAAACAATACCATGAAAATAATAGCATTAACAATTAACAAGGTAAAACAATAGCACTAACCTCTTGAAGGAATAAATCAACAAACATGTGAACCTCTCTGGGCTCCTTGTGCTGTGGGGAAGATGAGAAAAGAAAAGAAAGAGAATTGAATAGTAATTTTAAAGAAATAAAAATAAAAAAATACAGTAGCAAGTGTAAAATATACTCATCCCATGGACGTAATTACCAAAACTCACCTTAACCCAATTTGGCGTTCTAAACCTCTTTGTTAAAAGAACTGATATCCTCTGACTTCTCATGTTTATATACTGGGAGATGACAAGAGTAAGTAATTGTGATCCACCAAGTCAGTGCATTAATAAGAAGTTGCAATTATAATCGTTATACTGAAGATTCGTTTCAACAAAATCTAGATACGTTTAATATATGGAAAAGTTTGGCCTAAGTTCGCAAATTAACCCGAAAAGATGCTGTGCTCCTACTATTCGAGAAAACATTAACATAAAATTAATACAACGACTTTAAGACGATGAAAAGGCAAATACTATTAAGAAGTGCTAATCTATTGAAAGCAAAAACAACTAGCAACATGCTTTAAGACGATGAAAAGGCAAATATCAACCGTCCACAAGATTTTGCAGTAACAAAGATTCAAAGAAAGAAAAAGCAAATGAAATAATGCGCTAGACTTTTTTTTTTTTTTAAATAATGCCGAAGACATTATACAATGAGAATTTCTGAATTGTTAATACTACTGTCTACTATAACTACAATACTCATCCAATTTACCCCATTATATCGCATGCAGTACAAGCTTAAAATATTTCTTAGCGTCATAATAGGAATGACAGAAATTTGAGCCATACAAGGTGTAGAAACTTTTCACCAGCAGCTCGAAACATTCGGCAAATTTCTGCAGGTACAAAGGCAGGACCGTATTCATAACCCCTAATACCACCACCAGAAAAAGATGCGGCTATTTCCTGAAATGAAGACGATATAAAAATGAAAATATCCATGAGAATCCAAGAATGCACAAATACAGAAAAACGCATAAATGCAATACATAAAGTCCCATTCTTTAGTGAGCTTAAAGACCTTCTTGAGAATAGGATTCGAAACTTATCAGGCTACTTCAAATTGCTAGAGAATGAATTTTAAAATTACAATGATGCCTTGCCTCAGTGATTCTAGGGATAGCAGTTTGTTCAATAAATACTGAAATTTGAGCAAGCACCAAGACAAGCCCAGCAACAACTTTGTCAGCTTGTGTTGCCTCAGTCAAAACTTGACTTTGACTATACGAATTATTTTTTCCAGAAAGCAACATGAAACGATCAACAAGTGCCCTGAAGAAGTCCTGAAATCCTTCTTGAACCCAATCGACAATTGAGTTCCTCTGGTTAATGATTAGTCCTGACTGATCTTCAAGAAGCTGGCGGAAGTCCTGATATGAAGAGGGGAAAAAGTGCAATGGGGTGAGAAAAAGAAATCAAGAGAAGATGCATAAATAATTTTTAATCATTTGCTTGGGTTAAAATATTTCCAGTTACTGGCAAGAGGAGTTCACGCAAGGGAAAAAATAGACAAGCACACAAGTAAATGAACAAATAGTTAAGAACTGTCAATGCAATTAATAGCTCAATCAAAAGATACCAATTAAATTCAATAAACTCAAAGACCTTTACTATTTAATAGGATGTGGTGTGGTTTTCACATAATACCAACAAAACTAATTCTAGTACTTCAAAAATGATAAATAAGATCATGAGTAATTTTTCAAGAAAAGAGAATAAAAGTTCAAAGAGTTTTTGTGCAATTAGTAGATACAGTTTAATTTTCAAAATAATGCCAACAAAACTCATGCTAGTACTTCAAAAATGATAAATAAGATCATTGGTAATTTCTTCAAGAAAAGAGAATCAAAGTTCAAAGAGTTTCGTACAATTAGTAGATATGGTTTAGTTTTCATAATAATGCCAACAAAATTCATACTAGTACTTAAAAAAATTATTTTAAAAAATCATCAGTGACTTCTTCAAGAAAAGAGAATCAGAGTTCAAGCAGTTTTCATATATTACTAGTAAAACGTCCATGCTGCCCTGAAGCACTGCCTTCTTGCTGGCCTCCAGTGCAAGCTGCAAGGAGTACTCTTGAACGCCTTCCTTTTTCCTAGTATGAACCTGTGTGAGTGCATCTGTCAAGTCAAATAGAATTTAACTTAAACTTTTAGAGCCCAAAGGACACAATTGCGATTCCTACAAAAATCTTGAATCATTTTTTCTGCACACGATCTCAAAAAAGTCAAACAAAACCAACAACCTTCAACCTTTTCCACAACAATGCCCACATTCATTCAAATCGCAAAGACCGGACCATCAATTCTCAGTCAACTTTTATGTTATTTTTATAGTTGCTTAGTGGTTTTGTGGGAGATGATAGTGTACGAGTGTTTTTAAAAAGCCCATTGAGGGGCGCGCCTAGGCCCCTCTGCCTTGCTTCAAAAAAGCAAGGGTTCGTTAATGAAGTCCACTTGAGGCACGTGCCTCAACGCTTGTGGTGTGCGCCTCAGCACCTTAGTGCCTTACTTCCTGCTATTTTTTTAGATTTTTCTAAGTTGTAAGGAAGAAAATAAAGAATATTCTTAAAAACTAATAATTTTACCTTGCAGTCTAGAATAAAAGTTATATTTTCTTAAACTTTCATTATCTTATTTTTTGAAATACTATTTTCCTTCATAAATAAAAAAAAAATTATATACATTTTCCTATTTTGCGGCTCACAAAAAAAAGCTTTTTTTTCCACCTCACGCTTGTGCCTTGGAGGGCTACTGCACTTTAGTGCACCTTGAGCTTTAAAAAACACTGGATAGTGGGAGTAGAAGACCTGAGATGTCTTGCAGGAGACGAGAGAATGTGCATGTGACGTACTGTTTGACAGCAACCTGGGCAGCCTGAATATAACATATGAAAAGTTGAAAGTCAAGTTCAATCTTAAACTTCCTCGACCTTCCCTTATTCAGACATCTATCCTTGTGATAACAGGGGAAGTGAAAATATTTTTGTACACGAAGAGGCCAACAAAATGAAAAAATGGATCAAAATTATTGCAAGTGCAAACATTATGCAAAATAAGACCTTCAAGGAATAATCAGGCAGACAAGCATCATTCAATACTTCTCCAAGTAAAAGCACATCTGTCCATATAATCCCTGCAACAAATTGAAATAGTTTAAGAATTTCCAGCAAGAAACTTTCCACAAAATTTTGATGTAGTTTAGCATCCAAACATGTCAATTGGCAAGGGTCAAATATGACCAATGTCTGAAGGTGGTAGCTTTTCTAAAACACAAACGCAATAAAAGGAAATTTTTCTTCTGAAGGCAATCCCATTTTATAAAGAAAATCCTCTCAATGGGACCGAATATTTTGAAAACTAAATGAAGGCAACCTAAGATATTGTACGATCAACAAAAGTAAAAAATAATAATAATAATAATATAATAAAATAAAATAAAAAATGAAGAAGAAGAAGAAGAAGAAGAAGAAGAAGCCAGCACCTAATGGAGAAAAAGTTAAATGAATTCCTATAAGTAATTTCAAGTGAAAGAAAATTGTCAAAATATGATGTTTCTAGAATAACATTTCAAAAAAGAACAAAAAACCAATAAATATATACAAATGGGATATATTGAAGATTAAAAATTTCAAAAGTTTTATGTTCCAAAGCTCATTTCATTTGGGTTGATGTCATTAAAGCTATCATTTCTAAGTTATGGTTGGAACATAATCACCCTTTTGAAGTTCTTAACCTGCAGGGAAAGTTTTGATTTGGCCAATATTATATCTTCTTATTAGTGTACTATGTTTTCCTTGTTTGATAAGTATGCTTTTGATGATATTTTTCTTCAGAACCATCATGGATTGACCCAACAGTCAATAAGGCCATGGAAAAAATAAAGGGCTTAGAGGGAATAGGTTCAACCCATGATGACCACCTACTTAGGATTTAATATCTTACATGTTTTCTGACAACCAAATCTAGTAGGATCAGACAGTTGTCACGTGAGATTAGTCGACGGGTGCGCAAACTGGCCCAGACACTTACGAATATTAAAAAATTGATATTTGTCTTCATTGGGATGCAATTATATCCCTATGTTTTTAATTTTCCCTTTTTCTCCCCTATCTGGAGACTGTATCCTTGGGGTTTTCTTTTTCTTTTTCTTTCTTTTCATATATCAATGAAAAGTTCATTACTGTAAAAATTTCAAGTACCTAAGAGGATAGGTGAAACCACTAACTCGTATAACTTACCAAAAACACGGATAAGATCTGCTGCACAAATCTGTTTCTTGATAAATTGCTCAGTGGCATCAAAATGCCTAAATAAGAAGAAGAAGAAGAAAATTAAATTAAAAAAACAAAAAACAAAAACAAAAACAAAAAACTTCATGACCAAAATGAACCTTGGAGCCAAATTCTAGATATATCAACCAATAAAAATAGAACTTATATTTTAACATGTTTAAAAGAACAAATAACAAGGATGATCAAGTACTTGGTAACCAAATCCTGAGCAAGTTTTATCAGTTGCCTATCTGAATCTGCAAATATCACACGATAAGCTCGGACTGCCTCTGCAAACTCCCGAACAGATGCCTAATGAAGAAAAAAGAAGAGAAATGTCATAAATAGTCCTACAGTTAACTGCATCCAAAATCGATTGCTCCTTTCTCAAATTCTAGAAAGAAAGAAATGTCGGCAAAAGATATGAATCACACGGTACATATTTAAGAAAGAGAGAGCTTGTTGTAATCAGGTGCTGGCACAGTGCGCAAATAAAATGAAAACTCCATATAACTCTACAATATTAGATTCCAAAGCATAAAACTCAGTTTTTAATTTTTCATTTGATTTATCATATTTATTTATTTTGATACAAAAGCATCCAATGATCCAAAAAGAGATGAAAGCAAAAGAAGGGAAGATAAGGTATTCTCCCTGACAACCAATCAACCAAAGGAGCTACAATATATAGATACTTAGTGAATTAAATAGAGGATAATATTTCTCTATTTTGTTGTCTGAAGCTTTATTCAGCGCTCCTTCAATTCAGCCTACCAAAGGATGGCTCCAAAAAAATGAAATATACTACAGTTACCTGCCAAAACTAGAAGTTAGCTTACCTCATGTGAAGCACCATAAACTGACTCAGAAACATTTCCCTCTTTTGAAGAGCCAATTACCAACGCACTTCTCAAATCTTCAGCATTAAGCTGAAGATCCAATGTTGATTGTTCCAACTTTTCAAGCAACTTTGCCTTTAAGCTGTCCACCTGAAATATATTGGCAAACCTTCATCTTGTTGTATATTTAGAAGATCGTTGCGTATTTAATTTTCTACATTTTACACATGCTTCACACGCCACAAGTACAACAGGATGCCCACAGTAGGTGTTAAAGAAAAAGATATCAGCTTTTGATATTTCAACATACATCCTTGAGAAAATTTCCATTCATTAATTGCATTGCATGTTGTGTACAATATTGTTTTATAATAAGGGTAATGATACTGCAGATAAAAAAAAGGTACAAACCGGGAAATCTAGCTGCTTAAGAAGTACTGCAGCCTCCGCTCTTGTCTGTATGGATTCAGAATCTGAGAATAGCTTTTCCTGAAAACACATCACTCAATCATATGTAGACTATTTTGACCAGTAAAAACACTTCCAAAACATTCAGCAATATCATAAAAGCTATAGTATATTATATTGTAAAAACATAGTGGCAAGAGTGATCCTCAAATTCTGGATATAAATTATTGCATGTGATTCCTACTTGATTTTTAAAAAAATGCATCATAGTACAAGCCAACTAGAAAAATGTTATTGCATGTGTCAAGAGAATCCAAGTCCAATTGCCTCGTTAGGTTACAATTTGGGATGTCAAGGGGCAGCACTGGATATCTTTTCTATAATCATCTTTCTTGAGTAGTTCACAATCAAAACTAGTCCAATCAGATTAGAAGCTCTGGGTTGATAATGTTTTGGAAATCGATCCAATCTTTTAAGGAAACAAAACCTTTCACTGATATAGCGAGAAGTTATAAACAACAATATGAATTGTCTTGCAAGAGTCTAGAACACCCCAGTTTAACTTAACTACAAAAGGAGAATCATTACAACAGAAATTTGCAAGTGAACATCAAGAAGAGCACCTACATTGCCCTTGGCGTAGCAAGTGCTAAGGAGAGAATGAATCGCAAAGCCATCTATTTTTGCTGTCCCTTCACTAACAAATACTGGTCCTTAATTCTGTAAGTCCTCAATATCTTAGCTCTCCCTATTAAAAGGACATCCTTTCATATATTCTTGTGGGAGCACCCTTTCAAAAAGGAAAATGAGGTTCTTTGAATGCATCACAGTTTTCTTACAGAAACTATGGCCGGAGAGGAACAACTGCACCTGCACTGGCACCATTGAGTCCTTTGACTCATCTTTATTCTATTCTTTTTTGGTGCTGTAGTGGTGTAGAGCATACATCCTTTTTCTGAGTATAGCCTTAACTTTTGGCCTTGTAGAAATGATTTTTGTAATCCACAGTGGCGGTTGGGAGGCCTCTTCCTCTCTTTCAAGTAAATTAATTTCATCAATGAAATTTGTGTATCCTTAAAAAAAATAATTAAAATATCAAGAAGAACAGGACTTAATCACCTTCTCTTTTCCTGTTGTTGAACAATCCCACTAGACACCATAATATTGATTTTACTACACTCATCGATAAACAGATGCATTTCCTTCTAAACAAATATCTGAAAAGTACCTAGACCATACCCAGGACAGGCGGAATTGACGCTTAGATGTAGGCAATTCCAGCACTTCATGCTATGAGAGCACCCACTCCCTTCAAACGATACACCAGCTTGAGTTAAGGATCAAGAATTTTGGGCTTTATTTTTAATTCCGTCAGCAGTATAAGCCCCATCATGGCACAGTCTAAGGAAAAAAAAAATTCACCATTTTAGGTCCCTCCTCCTTCCAGAGAGCCGTAGAGGTTTCTTTGTTCAAACCAATTTTTGTACCAGTTAGCGTGAAAGAACAGAGACTTAACTGAGAAAAGCCTCAAGGAATGAAGTGTCCATACTCTCCCCATTTCCTCTCTTACAGTGTATGCAATTCAGGAATGATAAAATAACTGAAGAACGTTTCCAAGAGAAGAAGGGAAGAAAGTAGCACATGGTCCTCCATTGTAGAATGATTGAATCACTAACATTTAGCCAAGGCCCAAATAAAGGTAGTATGAAAAGAATAAAATGTTGTGTAAATATACCTGCAAATTTTTCAAAACTATTGCTATTGCTTCTTCTGATGCTCGCTTGCAATCTTGGAATGATGAGTCTCCATATGCCTACCAAACAGATAACAAAGATCATTTTGGATCTATACCAAGAGGATGGAAGAACTGAAGTCTCGTACCAAAAAAATGGAATCCTGCATTATGATTTAAGCACCCCATTTTTTGGGGTGGGGCAAAGGCCAAAAGGGCACCTTAAATATTGGCATGGCTCCGGTATAGAATCTGACTGCATCAGCATAGGCTTCTGTTTTGATGCACTTTCCAAGTCTAGCAGGTAGATCATATATGAACTGTTCATGAATCATTTCCAGAGAAGAAAGAATAAGAGAAGCTCATATACAGCCACATAAAAATATAAGAAAATAAATATTAAAAAAATCCTGACACATAAAAGAAGATACACTATCACATTCTATTGAATAGTAACTACATCTACAGTAACCTATGAAAGCACAACAATACCATTACAATGAACTAGAAAGAAATACAGGTTTTACAAACCCAGTTTTCTTCATTTGCTTAATTTCATAATATGCCAAGGAGAGCCCACCAGCATTGAGTGTCATCTATACTTTATTACTTGTAGTCATGCTCTAGCATATCAAGGCAATGTAACAAATAGAAAAGGAATACCTGCGATCCTTGTTAGATTTTATGTTTCTCTTTGGACATTGGTGACGCATTTGTTTTGTAATTATTCTTTAGGCCTTATTTTACTTGATTGGAGCCTTTGGAGGTTCCCTTTTGTGGGCTTGGTTTTTTGTATATGCCCCTATATTCGTTCATTCTTTTCTGAATGAAAGTTTGGTTCTTCATCAACAAAAAAAAAAAAAAAAGGTTGTAAACCGAAAGCAATCCAACGCAGAATACAACCCACCAAACGCCATTTTCGGATTCCAACCCATTACAATCCAATCCAAACCGGCCCACCAAACCGCCCCTACATGCATGAAAAAGCTCAGAGGCACTAGAATTCACCACTAAATGTTCTATACTCTTTATTGGTGTAAATATTCATCTCCTTTTAAAGATTATAGTTTTCCTTCATTAACTCTTAATGGGAGATCTTTTTTTTGTAATCCACCAAGAATGGTTTGGGGTTTTATCCACGTGATCATTTCATTTATCAATAAAATATGTTTGATTTTAGTTAAAAAAATACTCTTGGTACCTGAACTTTACGAAGAAGGTTCCGCGTTCGATGCAATTTCTCAATGTGCTCTCTTTTTTCAAAGAGAGAAGTATTGACTCCATCACTTCTAGACTGCACTGACAGTATCTGCAACAATTTGCAATATAAATGGTAATCCCTTCATACACTGCCTAAGAAACGTAAACATTCTGAATTCATCCATTTAAACAAGAACGTCAATACTTTCTCAAGGAGTTGTTCCATGTTTGTCTCCATCCCCACGATATTATTATTCATCCTGGGAAAACAGAATTTCATGTGTGTATTAAGTAAAGAAGAATATGAATCTACTTCATCAAATATGGAAAAACAAAAGGCATTGAGAGGGGAAAAGTACAAAAATAAAATAGGATAAAATAAACTGAGCGATATCTAGGTTAATTAGAGTCTGTTAGATTGCCAATTAGGAGGAAGAAGTTTGTTACCCAGATTTGGGCATCAAAAGAAGACTAGAAATAAAGGAGAATGACGGTAAGACAAGGGGGAGAATATGGGATCAGACTAGAAATCTAGTTTTACTAGTTGCAGTTCAGTCAAATTGGGTGAAGATCTTCAGATCTATCTAGACCATATCTGATGCTCGTGACTTTTGTCAAGTTAAGGTGAAGCTATAAGATCTTGATAGATTGGGGGCTAGATAAACTCATTTTGGGGTTGGGTCAATGAAATTTTAGTGTTGCAATCAGACATGATTTAAACCAGAATTTGCATGGTTGGCAAAACTTGGGACAGCAGAAGGAACGTCACAATTTCAAAGGACATGACAGAGGGCACAATGATGAAGGTTCAATGGAACCTGATCAATGGCGACAAAGTTGCGGGCTGCAAGGGAGCATTAGGTCTGTTTAGGGGCCAACCACATGGACTTGAAAGCTTTTCAGCATAGATCTTAAGGTTGACCAAATTGGAGGCATGAGTGTTCTTGGATTCACAATACTGAGAAGACCACAGTCGTTGTATATTTCCTCTTTGCTTGTGAATGGTTTTTCTTTTTTTTAAGAAGGGAAACAATTGCATTGATTTGAAATAGGAGGAGCTCACACTCCAAACACCAATAGGTGAATTACATAAATGTTTTCCAATTTGCAATTAAAGATGAAAGGCTATAATCAGAGAAAGGGTGTTTACATTTACACCAATAGAGAATTAAAAACAATCGAATCTATAAAAGTAGCAAAGTTGGAGGCCATATCTCTAAAGATCCTACTATTTCTTTCACGGGAAAGAAACCAGAAAAACACCCTATTAAAAGCTAGCCACAAAATCTTCTTTGATCCATGGAAAGAATGACCTACAAATATCAAGGATATGAGATCAAACTCGTTGTAAGGCAGGACCAAGTTCCAACCAAAAGCTTCCCAAGATATAAGACCAATAACAACGAGCAAAGGAGCAACACCCAAATAAGTGGCCTGGGTTCTCGTTATCATTAGAACACATAACACACCAAGATGGAGATAGAGAGCAATGAGACATCCTTCTTTGTAAGCGATCAGCAGTATTGATGCCTCCATAACTAAGCTCCCACAAGAAAATTTTAATTTTTTTTGGGGTAAACATCTTTCCAGAGCACATAATAAAGATTATCTGATGATGGCCTGTAAGAATGGATCAAATCAGCATTAAAGAGCGAACCGTGAATGACTTAGAAGGGCCAATTGGCCACAACCAAGAGTCTCGATTATTCCTCAAATTAACAGAGGATAATAGATGGGATAGATGAGCCCATTCCAATATTGCTTCCTCATTAAGGTTCCTCCTAAGACCAAGGTCCCAGGCTAAATGCTCTGCATTCCAGAAAGTGGCAATAGAATCATGCTGTTTGGTTGACAATCTGTATAATCTCGGGAAAACAGTGACTAATTTCTCACCATTAAGCCATTGATCATGCCAAAAGTCCATATTCTGCCCATTACCAACTCGCTTCTGAATACGAGAACCTATTAAAACAATAGTTGAGCAAATGTACTTCCATGGAGACTTATAACAACCCCTCAAAGTAGGAGATGACCAAATGCTAGAAACACCTGTAGAGTAATATTTAGCCACAATAAGTTGACGCCAAAGAGAATTCTCCTCATGAAGATAACGCCAAATGCATTTTGCTAACAAGGCCTCATTTCGCTGCTTTAGATTTCCAATCCCAAGTCCTCCCATAAGTTGGGGAAGTTGAGTGGTCTTCCACTTAATGTTGTGAATACCACCATTCATTTGTGAACCTTCCCAAAAGAAGTCCCTAAAGATTTTATCCATGGTGAGAACCACTTTGGAAGGAATATGAAATAAAGAGAGATAATAGATAGGCATATTGGATAAAGTGGCCTGTATAAGGGTATGACGGCCAACTTTGGAAATCAAGGCATATTTCCAGCTTCTTAATTTGTGATGAATCTTCTCTATAACATGCTGCCAAAAAGATAAACATTTTGGATTACCGCTCAAAGGAAGTCCTAAATAGTTAGATGGCCAAGAACCAATTTTGCAACCAAAAATTCCAGCTACTTTGCTCGTTGTTACTGGTCTTATATCTTGGAATAAGAATATTTTTAGAAGAAACTTCAGTATTTCATTAGCGAATGAAATGTTCAGACAGAACAACCTGGAAAATTACCAAAAATGCTCTCTAACTAGAAGGGATAGAAGGGGAAGAATTAGAAAAAACTTTCAAGCTAGAGCTCCACAAGGAGGCAACAATACCGTTATCCAAGATTTGTATAGCAATCCTACGAGCAAACTTAAAAACCCACGCCACTCTACTCCTCCCTAACAATAACTCCCACAATGTACTCCTAATAGCATTTGAACAAAAAGAACGGTTTTAGCCTTCCTTTTGAGGTAGAATTCACAAATATAATACAAGTAGAATCTTGAACAAAGTAGGGAATGGCTAAGTTGCCCAAAACTTCAAAAGTTTTCCTCCAGACTTTTAATGGAAAGGTTCTTGAAGGTAAACAGATGTCTAGACCTATCAGTATTGATAATAAAAATAATAAATAAATAAATAAAAGCATCAAAATATTGTTCTTCAATAAAGGGAAATGAAACCGCTTCTTCCAGCAGTTAGATTTTCATGTGCTTCAAACAAGCCCAACGATAGACTTAGCACCTACATTCATTGGTGAGTGCATCAACATTTGGGGGGGATTCGAACCTTTGACCTCATAGTCGAAGGTACATGCCAATTACCGCTGAGCTATGCTCGCTTTGGCACCTACATTCATTGGTATCTACTACTAGGTGAAGATGGTCGAAAAATACAACTAGTTTCGAATAGCTTCACTCACAGAAATGTTGGGGGTTTCAAAAGGTTAGCAAGTGGATTATTACCCCTTGTCTGATCATGAAAAAGCCCTGGGAAGGAGATGATGCTGCCATTGAGGCAAAACTCTATGCAAATAGAAAAATCTCAAAGAAGAAAGAGCGAGAAAATCAAGGCTCGAAAATAGTTGAATGAATACCCGGCATAATCTCTAAAGCTATTGCAACTACTCTCGTACCAACAGATGGCTTCAGGTTGGCTTCAGGTGGTAGTAAAATCATTGTGATGCATTTTTTTTCTACGGGTTTGGACAATTAAGCCATTATGGCCACAACGGGAGTCTTCAAAAATTAAATTCTATGTCTGTTGTCTTGAGAATAACATGATTAATTGAGCACCAGATAGTGTTAGGAATTAAGTTAGTCATATAGGTTGGTCAAAGTCTGTTTTTTTTTTATAGGAAACATATGCCATTTCATTGATGTATGAAATAGTTACAAAAGGAGGACCTATCGAGGATAATTACAAAAAACATCTCCAATGAGATAATAGTGAGGATAAGCTATAATTACAGGGGGGGAGCAAGATTAGATGTAGATTCGATGAAAGCAATCGAATTTTGAGACTTATCGCTGAAGATTCTGGCGTTACGCTCCAACCAAATATTCCAAAAAAACGCATATATAAAGTTGAGCCATAAGATCTTCTTTTCTTTCTTAAAAGGATGCCCGATCAGAGAAACTTTTATGAGAGAGAGGATATCTCCCGGTCGAACACAGTACCAACCAAAAGCTTGCTGAAGAATGTCCCAAAAAACAGAGGCATAGGAGCATTGGCTAAACAGGTGTATTTGAGATTCTTGGTTCTTTAAACAAAGGCAGCAGCATGAAGGAGATAGATTCATACAAGGCATTTTCCTCTGAACCACATCAGCAGTGTTTATACAAGCATGACTAAGCTCCCACATAAAAAACTTTACCTTTTTCGGCATAGGCCCTTTCCATAACTGTTTGTATAGGTCGGAATTTGAGTGGGCATCACAGAAAGCCAACTTTTTAGTGAGAGAGTTGGTGGAAAATTCACCTGATTTTTCTAAGGACCAAAACCAATAATCATCCTCTTCTTTGAAAGAGAAGGTTGAAAGACGATGGGATAAGATGGCCCATTCAGTGGTTTCATCTTCATTAAGATTCCTTCCCAAATGTAGGTTCCATGCACCCGAGGAAGGATTCCAAAATTCAACAATGAATGATTCCTTTTTCAAAGAAAGACTGTATAAAAGAGGATATTGGGATTGGAGACTCAAAGAACCGAGCCATATATCTTCCCAGAACAGAGTTTTATCTCCCTTACCAACTTTGATCTCAATACTGTTGAAAATGATGGGCTGCATTTTGTGTATTGCTCTCCATGGACCTTTTGATGAAAATAATGATTTTTTACCCGACTTGAAATTGTTTTGGGAGACTCCGTATTTGATAGCAATAATCTTCCTCCAAAGAGCATCCTTTTCTTTGTAAAATCTCCAATTCCACTTGGCCAAAAGGGAGATATTCTTTTTATGTATGTCATATAGGCCTAAACCGCCCTCCTAAATAGGGTCTTTAAAAGAGACCATTTAAGAAGATGGCTTCCTCTTTTCTCCATACCCCCTCTCCAAAGAAAATTCCTATAAAGCTTTTCTATAGATTTTGTGACCTTCATGGGGGCAAGAAAGATGGAAAAATAATAGATGGGAAGGTTGGCTAACGTCGCTTGAATGAGTGTGTGTTTGCCACCTTTAGAGATGTTTATAGCCCCCCAGTTGTGAAGCCTCTTCTCCACTTTTTCTATGACTGGAGTCCAGAAATCCATAGTGCGAGGATTACCGTTTAGAGGGAGACCAAGGTAAGTGGTCAGCCATGAGCCAAGCTTGCATCCATGGGCTAATGATAATGTGGATGCAGTCTGTGTGTCAATACCAATACCCATAAATTCCATCTTTTGACAGTTGATGTTCAAACCAAATGCTTCTTCGAAAGAGTGAAAGATTCTGAAGAGATTGTCAATATGACTTTTCTCTGAGGAGGAGAATAATATGGTGTCTTCTGCGAATTGGAAATGGGTAACAGAGATGGCATTAGAACCTTCTCCCACACGAAATCCCTCAATAGAGCCTGTATTATCTGCCTGGATGAGCATTCTGCTGAGACAATCCATGATCATGATGAATAAGAAAGGCGACAACGGGTCTCCCTGCCTAAGACCTCTAGAGGCTAGAATTTTACCTTGAGGCCTCCCGTTTATGATGATAGAGTAATTGGCGGATGATATACAGCCCTTAATCCATTTTCTCCATCGGGTGCCAAAACCTTTTACTTTGATGATATCGTCAAGAAAATCTCAGTCAACCCTATCAAAAGCTTTCTCAATGTCAAGTTTTATGACCACACCTGCCCTTCCTTTTTTGTTACATTCATCGATAAGCTCATTAGCTATGAGGGAAGCATCCATAATTTGACGATCTTTTACAAAGGCTAATTGGTAGCCCGTAATCGTATATGGGAGAACTTTCTTCAATCTATCAGATAAAACTCTAGCAATGACCTTGTATAGACAGGTGGTAAGACTTATGGGCCTATAGTCTTTCACCGATTTAGCTCCCACTTTCTTTGGAATAAGACATATGTATGTTTCATTTAAACTTGCATTGATGATACCATTCCGGAAAAAATCGTTAAACACCCCTATAATATCTGCTTTAAGGATGTTCCAAGATTTTTTAAGGAATTCGGCTGTGAAACCGTTGGGTCCTGGAGTCTTATTCGAGCCAAGGTCACACACTGCTCTAAAAATTTCTGCCTCAGTAAAAGGATGCTCTAGGTCTTATTATGATCATAATAAGATCATCTTCGCACACAAGCAATGCTTTGTCGGGTTGGTCAAAGTCTGTTGGAGAATCAAGAAAGAATTTGGGAGCCCAATCCGAGCATAAGCGGATAAGACACCATTTACTATCTCAAAGATCGATGGTTCAATCCTCCACCACCCATTGTTGAACTCAAAAAGTAAAAACCTGGGAGGGAGAAGTTTATTGGTTGTTAGTTAGAGTGTCATAAATACAAGAGGATGCTAAGGAAGTGGCCAAGTGGGAGGTTATTGAGGAGTGAGGGCTCAAATAGAGATTTCCAAGTTCATCAAATCACCTAGGACTTATCCAACCTATTGTTGTACACAACTTTGGATTTCTTTGACACTTGGCTCCATGTATCACAAGCCTAAAATTAATAAACTAACTACATAAGATTCGTGGCAAGGCTTTTTGTAATTACACGTTAGGTCTTATTATGATCGATTGGAAACCCTTTCTGCAGTTGGGTTCCTTCATTCAGGCTTGGTTTTTTGGATGTCCTTGTATTCTTTCATTTTTATCAATGAAAGCTCGGTTATTCATAAAAAAAAAAATAAACAAAAAAAACATAAGATTCGCCACAATTACCAAACTTAACATTCACATATCACATATGGAAATTGGCAATCAGCTTGATAATTATTTGTAAAGAAAAAACTACGAACCTTTTAATTGTATCAGTTGCACTGATGAATTTATTATAATTTTCATAAACCAGCATTTGGAGATCAGTGTCAAGATTCTTTATTTCAGCAGCCATTTCGACATGTCTTTGAAGAAGCCCCTCCAAATTCGACTTTTGTACCTACATTGCATGGCACATTAAATAAATGAATAAACAATATGGATTTTACAACCAACAGTGAAGTCCAAATACAGAAATATATCAACTTATAATGATGCGAGAATTCCTTGAACTCCCTTTCAATATCTTCACTAGGGATGGGACTTCAACATGTCTACAAACAAAATTTATTAGCTAGGTCTTATTCTTTTGGATTGGGACTTGTTTCTATAGTTTGTCGGGTGTTTTTGGTTGGGCTTGTTTTTTTCATGCCCTCTTGTCTTCTTTCATTTGTTCTCAATGAAAGCATGGATTCTTTTTTTAAATTTAAACCCAAAAAAAAAAAAAATCTACAAACTAAATAATAAAAGAAGAATTATAGCTGATTGTTTACATGAAGAATAAATTATTGGCAACATATTTTTCTGATCATTATGACAATTTCAAGTTCAACCCCACTGTTAAATTAGATATTCACTCCAGAGTCACCATAAATTATTTTCAAAAACATATAAAAATAAAAGCAACGATCAGATTCTTTCATCAAAATATAAGGAAGACAATTATTCCAATCAAGAGGAATTTAATATTTTATTGTAAAACAAACATTTTTTTATAAGAAACCAATACTTCATGATTATTGATTAGTAAACCTTAGTGATACCCTTTCCAAAAGGGTTACCCAGTTTGACAAGACTCATGAGGCAAATTTTCATTAGGAGAAAAATTCCCGAGATTGTAACAGCTCCCCCTTTCAAAAGGTTGTTTGGTTAGAGATCATTGGGATGAAAAATTGGAATCTTGACCTTAGGCGAAATTTGTAGGATTGGGAGATTGCTTAAGCAGAACAATTATTAGCGATCTTAGCCTAGGGACATCTCACGGATAGCCCAAACAACAGAGTATGGTAGCTTGAAAAATCAGGGGTCTTTTCTATAAAATCATTCAGCAAGAACTTGTTGGGACAAGAAGATATTCTACCAAAGAACTTGACTACTATAATCTGTAAGCAGAAATGGAAGATTATACATTTCTCATGGACCCTAAACCTTGGAGGTGTCGACATAAGGGAGGTCTTACACAGAAGATGGTCTTCCAGGATATTTAATCCTAGTTGGTGTGTTCTATGTTACCATTTCTCAGAAGATCAGAATCTTCTATTATTTTAGTGGACATTTAGTAATTAGTACCTACTGTTGGTGTGCTGTAACAAGAGAATGAGGAATTTGTTGGTTATTTCACAGTAAAGCTCCCTGGTGGAGTTTGTATCTTTTGAGCAATAGTCTCTTTTCATTTCATCAATGAAAAGTTTCGTTTCTTGTTTCAAAAAAATATTTAATCAGCTACTTCTTTTTAAAGAAATCCGACACTTCATTAATGTACTGAAAAATTCAAAGGGAAGAAACCTCCAGAGTTAATGGAATTACAAAAATCCCCTCTATTTTGCACAAATATCATTAGTAGAGTAATTACAAAGTTTTTTTTTTTTATAAGAAACGATAAGAGATATCTATTGATCAACAAAAAGGCAAATACAGCCTAAGGGCCAGGAGAGGAGATCGCCCCTGCCCGAGAACTATCTCATGAGAGCTTGTCAATCGCTAATAATCATGAGCAAGCTATAATTACAAAAAAAATTCTTGTGTAGAGTAATTACAAAGTTAGAGACCAAGTTTGCACAAAGTGGCAGCTGTGTACAAAATATGATCGGATAAAAATAAGAAGTCCCTGTCCTTCCCACCAAAACCCTGCTGTTTCTTTTGAGCCAAGTGTAATGGATGAATGCAGTGTGTGCATTTTTGGGAACTGGGATTTTTTTATTTTATTTATTTATTTTTTTTTTTTTGTATATAGGAAACAAATATTTCATTGATGGGAACTATGGATTGAAAGAACCACCAAGATCTCCTCTCACAAAGGTAAAGAAAAGGTGGAGACTTGAATAATAAAGTTTAAAGCTCCGAGATGGTTGTTTGACTAATTATTTTCGTAATTATGCACCTAATGCAATTCTTAATGGAACAGTTTTTTCTTTTTTTTTTAGCTCCTTCACATGGGAAATTTGATTCCCCTTATGTACTTTTCACCTTATTTTCGTAAATAAGAAAAAGCATACATCCGACATACTGAACGTAGAAGATCAAGAAGATAATTAAAATAAAAATAAGAAAGGAAATACAAAATGAGACGTACCAGAATGCTCATATATTGATCGGGATTAAATGAGGTGGAGTTGATAGCTTCTAAAGGAGAAGCATATCTATTAGATGAACCCGTGGATGAGCCAGACATTGAAGCATCAGGGGAGTAGAAGCTAGATAGTAAATCCCTCATCCTCTTAGCTTTTTCATCCATTGGAACATCTTCAATCTCCATTTTTTTTTTTTTTTTTTTTGCTGCTTCCTCCTCGTAAGCTCTTCCAACTGACGTCTATTATTCTGGATAGAAGATCCTGGCTATGGCAGTTATCTTTGGTTTAACTTTAAGCCTATCCTACTGCTGCATTCACAAATGACATGGTAAGCTAGTTGTTCAGTTTTTTTTTTTTTTTTCTATAAAGAAACCAAGCTTTCATGAAGAAAAATGAAAGAATATACAAGGACATACAAAAAACAAGCCCACAAAGGGAGTCCCACCAATAACGAAAAGGACTCCAAATCCAAGAGAATCAAATCTAGCTCATAATTACAGAAAGGCTGAGAAACAAATGCCTATGAGGATGCATTAAACTGAGCTACCTCCCAAACCTCCTCCCAGGCCTTTACGCTACTACTACTGTGATATGAGAAACATTTATTCCAAGTCACAACATATGAGCCGTTTAAAAATATCTTTCTTTGATTCCAAAACAAAAGATAAGATAGCAGAGAATAAGATGATGAAGCATATATATTCATGTCCTCTATCGCCCTCCTGCAAATAATACAACATAATAGGCCGACCAAAGTGGACTCTCTAGTCGAAATCTAATCCAATGTATTAACTCTTCCATGCAAAACTTGCCACACAAAGAACTTAACTTTTTTGTGATTATCGAAGTCATCTAATGATTTCACAAAGAGGACAACCGATATAAAGATTTATGTGATTATCGATTTTTCCTTACTCTTTTGGATGGAAACTTTTTTTTTGTTTAGTTAGCTCAGGTTCGTTTTGGGTCCTTTGAGGAGTCTTTTTGTACACCTACTTTTGTTGAGGAGTCCTTTTTATACCGAGTCTTTTTGTACACCTACTTTTGTTGAGGAGTCCTTTTTATACCTTGTATATTCTTTTATGAAAGCTAGAATTTTCCTAATAAGAGACCCGCCAATTAAACTCCTATGGGAAGAATTATAAACATGGGTCTATTTAAAACAGCTTCAATTTTGTCTGTTTGCTTCAACATCAAGACGAACAAGACAAACAACCCCTCAGCCCAATTTTATTCACCCTTCTTCCCTAAATTGGTTTTCGATTTTGTAATGATGTAATAACTTTAAGAGACAAATTGACAAAGAAATTCCCAACAAAACAGAAAAATGATTGTCATTCTTGTATCTTGTATTCACCTCCTTCCTTGGAATGAAGCTTTCCTACTTTGAATTTGTGTTTGAGAATCGCTTCTTCTATTCGGATCTGATGCGTAAAAAAATTGGACTAAAATTAACTGTTTGGGCGTGAAGATTAGATGAAGAAATCATACCGACGTGAGAACGATGGCGACGGACTGGCCTGGGAGTGCGACGGCGAGGAGGCCGGACTTGGAGTGCGACGGCGAACGTCAGATCAGATGGCCGATTGGAGTGCGACGACGAAGGGCAAATGGCAGATCAGAGAGAGGAGGTTGATTCATGGTGAAGGGCGAAGGATTTCAAATGAAAATGGAAAACAGAGAGGAGGTTGATTTTTAGCGACGGGCGAAGATTTCGAACGCCGAGAGAGAGGAGGTTGATTTACAACTGTCGGGTGTGGACTGTCGACTGAATGAGATGAAAAAACAAAACGGACTATTTTCTCTTTTTTTTTGGTATATATATACTCCGGTTTGGTTCGGTTTAACTGGTTTTCAATAATTACATAAATCGAACCGAACCAGAAATTTTCAGTTTTCTCTAACCCTAATTGCAAATATAGCAAAATTAATTGTACAAGACCAAAAAGCTGTTGTCGGATTCTATCCGTGTCTATCATTGATAGACTTTGATTATTCAAAGTATATCAGTGTCTATCGCTGATAGACTTCGATTAATCAAAGTCTCTGATAGACACTGATAGATTTTGATTAACCAGAGTTTATCAACGATAGATACTGATAGATTCTGAATAATCGGAGTCTATCAGTAGACTGATAGATTCTGATTAATCATAGTCTATCGCTGATAAACTCTGATAATCGAAGTCTATCAGATAGACTCGGATAGATTTTGCTATATTTGCAATTTTTTAATTATATTTGCTGTTAATTTGGTACAATTTGCCACCCACTGCAATTTTCCTCAAATAAAATTTGAAATTCAATCGAATTTGAAATCCTATTTTGCCTCGAAATATTTTCCATCCAAAATAGGTCGAATTTGGCAGGATTTTGAATGAAAATTAATCACGTTCCTATTTTACCCCTTCTGTTTTGGCATTGGGATGTGGCTGCGGCAGAGGAGGTTGTCGGCGAACGTCCGCTGCAGGGAAGGAGATACAAGAAGAAAAAGAAAAAGGAAAAAACTTCCCTGCATACCGGTATGTAGGGATCTCCCTGCATACCACCATTAAAATATTGACAACTAAGAGAGATAAAAAAAAAATTCTCATTTTCTCCCTTCCTCTTTCTTAGTTGTCAAGATTTTAATGGGGTATATAGGGAGATTCCTACATACCGGTATGCAGGGAAGTTTTGTTCAAAGAAAAATGGGGTGGAGAACACTGGCTGCGGCAAAATTGGAGGGGGAAGAAAGAGAGGAGATGTGAGAGATTAGGGTTTTTATTACCTAACCTTTTTTTTTATTTTTTTTTATTACTATTTAACTTGGATTTTGATTTTTATATTTATTTAACTTTTATTTTTTTTAAATACCTAATAAATACATAGAAAAAAATAGGGATATTAATTATTTTTTAATAATAATTATAAGGGTGTAATCGTAAAATTATTACTTTCTTTTCATTCCTTTTAAACATCCAAACAAAAAATGTTATTTTTACTGATTTAAAATCCATTAAAAAATCATTGGATTCCAAACAATATTAGGATTTTAAAATCATTTCATTTTTTTAAATTCTGGAATTTTAAATCATTTCCTTTCAATTCTGGAATTTTAAATGTAAAGCGATATGTCCAATTTTGAACTAAAAAATGGACCGTTTCCAAAAAAAAAAAAAAAAACAAAAAATGGAACAAAACCAACGGATTGGTTTGGTTCAATGATTCAATGTTTCGGTTTTTTTATTTTTATGTCAAATGGTTGTGTCATTTAAAACCTCTCTGGGTCGAAGATACATGTCAATTATGGTTAAGTTGTGCTCGTTTTGGCCTTAAAACCACAAACTAATAATTATATATTAGACCATTCTTTAAGATTTTTTTTTAAACCAAACCGTTCTTTAAGTTTTTTTTTTTTTTTTACCGATAATAAGTCATTTTCATATCTATAATATATTAAAAAGCTACAATCTACCCTTTGGACAATTATATCCCTCCTTTAATTAATATATTTACAAAATCTACCCTTGACAATTAATTACAAATAGTAAATTAATTAATTAGGTTTTATTTATAAATATAAATGGTTAATTATCAACTATAATAAATACATATAAATTAAAAAAAATTAATACAAAAAATGTTGTCTTTTTATCTCCCACGAACTTATAGATTGATTATAGGATTTCAAAGAGTTTTGAAAATTTATTACTTTTATAACTTTTTCATACTCTTTAATTGAATTTATTAATATATTGCTAATTAAATAAATTTAATATAATACCTTAAATTCAACATTTTCTACTTCTCAAAAAAAAAAAAAAAAAAAAATCAACATTTTCTAACGAAATAAAAAAAAAAATCTAATTAATTAATATCTTTACAAAATCTACCTTGACAATTAATTACAAATAGTAAAATAATAATTAAGTATTATTTATAAATATAAATGATTAATTATCCACTATAATAAATACATATAAATAAAAAAAAATTATTAAAAAAAATGTTGTCCTTTTAACTCCCACGAACCTATGGATTAATTACTCCTCAAAAAAAAAAAAAAAAAAAAAAAAAAAAAAAAAAAAAAAAAAAAAAACCTATGGATTAATTATAGGATTCAAAACTTTTGTAACTTTTACATTTTTTTTTAGAAAGAACTTTTACATACTCTTTAATTGAATTTATTATTCATTATTAATACACTGGTAATTAAGTAAATTTAATATAATACCTTAAATTAAACATTTTCTAATGAAATTAAAAAAAAGTATATAATGAAATAAGCTTAATATTGATACATCTAGGTTATGTCAACTATTATATAATAAAATATTACTTTAAATTTGTTAGTTTTATATTATCAATGATGTGTGTAATTTTTTTTAGACAAGTACAATATTTTTTATTTTAATATTGAAATTGATAAAATAATTTTTAAAATGACTTTAAAATATAAAAGGTTAGTTTGTTTTATTTTCTAAGAAATTAATTTTAAAACCCACACCATACCATTTGTTTACAATTAATTAAGGATTAAATTTTAAAACTTGGAATTTCTAAAGTTTCGTAACATTCTTGTACTCCTACAACTATATAAGAGTCCTTCTCAAAAAAAAAAAAAAAAAAAAAAAAAAAAAAAAAAAAAAAAAACTATATAAGAGTCCTTCCCTACCCATTTTCTACAACAAATTTTGAGTCTCCACTCTCTCCGTTTGTTTTTATTCTTCCCTCAATTTCCTCTCTCAAAATTTCTATATTTAGATTAGATTTAGATTTAGATTAGATACTTGAAGATCTAAACTCACTCTCAACATTCGAAGAGAATGTAGAAATGTTAGTACATTGCTAACAACACCATGCAAGGAATAGTTGTGCACAATTGTACGATTCTTTTAAAGCATAACCTTTCATGTTGGAGAAGATGGTGGTTAAGGAAGATGAACTGTCCTAATTTTGTTTTTGTTGTCTTTTATTTGTGTACCGTAGAAAATAAAAGTATGGTGGAGTGTAATAACACAATTTTTTTTTTCTCTCTATGAATAGCAAATCTCCACTTTCTTAGTTTGTTTTTATTCTTCCCTCGATTTCTTCTCTCAAAATTTCTATATTTAGATTTAGATACTTGAAGATATAAACTCACTGAAGAGGAAGATTCGAAGACAACGTAGAAATGTTAGCCCATTGCTAACAACACCATGCAAATAATAGTTGTGCCCAATTGTACGATTTTTTTGAAGCATAACCTTTCATGTTGAAGAAGATGGTTAAGGAAGGTGAACTATCTTTTTTTTTTTTTTTTTTTGTCTTTTATTTGTTTACTGTAGAAAATAAAAGTATGGTGGAGCGTAATAACCCACGACACAATTTTTTTTTTCTCTATGAAAAGCAAAGTATCAACTATATGTTTATAGTTTATTTCATTAATTACATTTTATAAGAATATGCTTTTATTTTTGTGAAAAATGTAATATTTAAACACAAATAACTACAACACAGTATTTAAATTAGTCAAATAATGTTTTACTAAATAATATATGAGAATACCTATATTTTTTTATAAAACAAATCAAAAAGTTGAAAATTACAAATAACTTGATAATTTATTAAATCTTACGATAAACAACTTCAATGGATAGAAAATTAGATAGGATGAATGAAGATTTAAATGCACTTATAATTATTGATACATAAATGGAATGTAAAGAGGTAGAATGGGAAGAGTTTTGCACTCATTTATACAAATTTGAAGAGACATAAAGGAATTTAAAATGAAGTTTTAGAATTTTAAAAGTTTTTTTTACTCATCCATTGAAAACATTTTTGGACTATTTTACCCCTTCGTCATATCTTAAATTTACAAATCAATTATAAAGTTTATATGGTTCATTTAACTCATAAAATAGTATTTAAAAGGCTCAAATATGAAAAGTTAGTTACTAAATTTAATAACAATTATTTTAATTTAAAAGATGTTAAGAGGTTAGAATCTACCATTTCAATAAATTATACTTTTAATTTTAATCATAAAATATCATTTTAAAGTTTAAATTTAAATTATGAAAATTTCTTCAAATTTATAATATATATATATATATATTAAAAGTTACAATTTTGAAAAGACATTTTTGGACCATCATGACCCTTTTATCAATTTTTAAATTTACTGTTTTGTTTATTTATTTTTAACTATTTATGATTTTATATTTAATTGAAATTAATAATGGAATTCAAGAGGATCAAGGTTGGAATTTTAAAAGTTTCTAATTTACGCATTTGGTATATATAAATGTAGCTCTCCTGCACCTCTTCTCACAACAATTTAACCCTTTTAAGAGAATGAGTTGCCCATGTACTAGCCTGGAGAATAGTGGAAAAGAAATCATTTGAAATATAATTGGAAGATTGATACCATACCAATTGATGATCAAGATCAAGCTTAGCTTAAGCTTCAAATTGTAAGTGACATTAAATTTGAGTATAGAAATATTTTCTTTAAAATGAAATGACATATCTTTTAGTATAGAAATATTTTTTTTTTCAAAATAAACAAAAAAAAAACTAATTTAAAAAATGATAGCATTTTTTTTTAGAAAAAATTATAGCAATTAATTGACAATATATTTATTTTTTCAAATAATTATTTTGAATAATATTTCAACTAAAATATTCAATATTTTAAATATTTTAAAATTTATAAATACACGTGCATGGCACGTGGTAACACACTAGTGTATAGAAAACTAACTAAATGCTAGAATTAACTTAACATTAGAGAGAGATATCAAATGGTTGGAAGCTTTTTTTTTTAATATAGGTATTTTTTTTTCTTCTTTTTGTTAAGGAGTAAGTAGTTTTTTTTTTTTTTTTTTTTTTTTCTCTTATTGTCTTCCCCTTTTTTTGTTTACTTATTTATGATAGTTTACCTAAGATTTTGGGAGAAATTATCTTGTTCAAATAATTTTACTTGATTTTAAATAGAGTTAAATTGGTTCACAAAAGTTTAAGGTTTAAAGTATATAATTATTGCTCGCAAGTTTTATAAAAAGTCCAGGTCTCATCAATGTCTTAGATAGAGCTGAAGTCATCCAAGTTGCACAAACATTTGATCGTTTTCATGAAACAAATGCTTATAGCTATTTTAACACAAAGAAAAAAAAAGTTTAAAAAAAAAAAAAACCATAAAATTTTAAGACCCAAAGTAGCTGATGCCATCCAAGTTGTACAAACATTTTATCGTTTTCATGAAACAAATGCCTCTGGCTATTTTCACTTGATTTCATTTAAAAGCAATTCAAATGTTCTTAAATAACAATGTTTTTCTTAAAAAAAAGAAAAAAAACAGTAATTCTTTCTAAATTGATAGAAGAAAACAGAGGAAAAAAAAAGGTATGAAAATTTGCATGTTTCGTAAATTATATATTCGAAGAAGTCCACATGTGTGAGAATTGATGTATAGATGATTTTCAAATCCAAAGTATAAATTGATTCATTTAAGAAAGTTCAAGGGTTTAATTGATAAAATTACAAATCCCGGCATATGTGTACTAATCGTTTTCAAATGGAGTGTAATGGAAGCTGTAAATTGATACACTTATGAAAATCCAATGTTTTAATTGTTACAATTATTAGCTTTAGGGGTATAAATTGATTTTCGTACTTTATTTATTTTGGGTTCGACGATATATGGAGTGAAAGATTTGAACCTTCGATATCTTGACCGAAAACATATGTTTTGACAAGTCGAGATATGTTTAATACTGAGTTCAATGGCGACTTTTTATTATTATTTTTTTTTCTTTGAGAATAATAAATTACGAATATTAATTGGAATTAGGCCAAATAAAAAGTCAATAAACCCCTCCACATACACGTATAGACGCACACTTTTTAAAAGCTCGTGCCCAACCTGTCCCTTCGGTATAGCATAAGCATGCGTTTTTATTTTTTTTTGGTTACTATTTTTAATTTTATTTCATGCTTTTTATTCGTTTTCATTTTCCTTAAGAAATGTCATTAAAAAATTCAACAACTTTGCTTGTTTAGTGATTCAAACGAAGCCCATGGAATCCACAGATAGAATATGACTAAAGTTTATTAAATTATAACGAATACAAATAATATTTTATTATATACATTTTTTTTATGGTCGTCGTGTAGTTTATTATTGAATTTCTAGAAGCAATTCAAAATTTCCATTAGTGTTGGTTTTACCTCTTACTTAGAAACATATATATTTTTTTACTAAGGTAAATAATATGAGAGCACGAATTTTTTAATATCTGATTATAGATGTATAATGGGCTCAGCCAGTTTAGTTATGTTTAAGTTGACAAAAACATTATTTGTACGTTAAGTCGAAAATGACAATTCAAACAAGATTTGAACTTACAATATTTAGAGATGTTATTGATGTCGTCAGTAATCGAATTATTCTCATGTTCATGCCTTTGAAAATTATTTTTCCAATAAAAATAACATATTTTAAGTTAGATCCACAAGTTTTTGGCTAAAGAAATCGATAGAAATATTATATATGAATATAATAATGAAATAGGAAATAAGATAAAATGACAAGAGAGTTTTTACACTTTTTTAACTTTTTAATTGAATTCCATGTTAGATTTTACAAATTTAATATAAACATCTATGTGGCCCATATACATTATTCCTACTTAACGTTTTTTTTTTTTTAGGCCCAGTACGTTAAATGGGCTGATTAATTAATAAAAGGTAATTTCCCATATTTTTAACACTCTGATGGAAGGTGTATATATAAAGAAAAAAACCCTAGGGATTGGTCCTCTCTCTACTCTCACAATACAGAATTTTCTCTCCATCAAGAAGATCAAATTAAGTTCTCAAGGAAGGGCAAGAGGGAGAAACACAATCCTTATAAGATCGTTGTTATGGATCAAGGTATGTTTTCTTTTAAGTTATCTCATTGTTGTGTGAAAATCATCTAGTTCAAAGATCTTGGCTTAATTGAATTATACAATTAGGGTTTTATTGTGTAATCATGTATTCTTAATTATACAATTAGGGTTTCATTATGAGTACATGCAATAAGGAAGAATTACATGTGGTATCAGAGCCAAGTTTGAGAACATGTGATTTTTCATTGATGTTTAGTGTATGAATTCAAATTTTCCGTTGCAAATAATGATGTTTGGCCTTTTCTTGATCATGTCGGCGAATAGTAACTTTTAAATTGATGTTTTAATGTATCGCGCATGAATAAATTTAATTGCCGGCGAAGATGAATTTCCAAATTAAAGTTTCAATTGCATGAGTTATGATTAAGAATGGCTTTTCCTTGAAGTACCGTTTTCCGTGTAAAGTTTCAAGTAGATTTGCCTTAATTTTTCTATTTACAGTAGGCGTCCTCAATTTTGCCGCTTAGCTTCTGATTAAGAATGAAAAAGACAAGCATGAGTTTATACATTCCGGAATAAATAAAATAATTAAATAAATCAATAAGAATTTTCTAATAAAAAAAAAAAAAAGTGTTTGATTGGTTTAACACCTATTGTTGGTAAATTTTTAAATTGCATGAAATTACATGTCATTATTTATTATGATGTCTATGTTATGTATAATTTGTTTGTCACCAAAGTGGCCGAATTAGAAAGGTTCTATAGACATCAATTAAAGTTAATTCAATGACTCATGTTTATTGATGCTTATGAATGAGAGGTGATATCATGAAATATTAAAGACTTCGTCGTGAGTATATTGATTTTCATGATTATAAAACATTTTGAATCGCCCAAAGGTTGATTAGTAGTTTTATAATTTTGGAATTTATCGTGGTTAATTGAGTGCTAGGTTAGGTATTTTAGTATATCCAAAGATAACTAATGTATCTAATTTGAGCATTTTAATGATCAATTATGTAAAATTAAATCTAGCATCAATTATGTATGAATATTTAATATTGTTGTATCTTCCAAAGAAGCACTTCAATGTATAATTAATGTTTGTTTAATATTTTGTCATCTTGCATAATGTATTTAAGTTTATTTCTCAAAGCAATGATGTGTAAGCGTATTTTCTATATTTGCAGTAACTACTTCAATTTCTCTTCATTCGCAAGCCACATCTGTTATAAAGTTTAATGGACTCAATTTCTCTGATTGGTGCGAACAAATCCGATTCCATCTTGGTGTTTTGGATCTTGATTTGGCACTCTTAAATGAGAAACCGGCTGCACTTACTAATACTAGTAGTTCTGAGGAAAGATCCTTCTATAAAGCTTGGGAAAGATCAAATAGGCTAAGCTTAATGTTTATGCGAATGACTTTAGCAAGCAATATCAAGTCCACAATTGCAAAAACTGAAAGTGCTAAGGAATTTATGAAATTTGTGGAAAATTGTTCCCAGTCTGAGTCGGCCGATAAGTCACTTGCTGGAACACTAATGAGTACCTTAACCAACATTAAGTTTGATGGTTCTCGTACCATGCATGAGCATATCCTTGAAATGACAAACTTAGCAGCAAGGCTAAAGACCATGGGAATGGAAGTTAATGAGAATTTTTTGGTAACATTTATCCTTAACTCTTTACCTTCAGAGTATGGTCCATTCCATATGAACTACAATACTCTGAAAGATAAATGGAATGTGCATGAATTGCAAAGTATGCTCATTCAAGAAGAGGCGAGGCTTAAGAAACCAATAATTCACTCTGCTAATCTCATGGGTCATAAAGGAGCTGGAAAGAAACCAGGAAAGAAAAATGGAAAGGGCAATAATGGATAACTAAAGGTAAATAAGTCATCTGTCCAAATCCACAAGAAGGAACAAACTAAGGATAAGTGTCGTTTCTGCAACAAGCCAGGACACTATCAGAAAGATTGCCTGAAACGCAAGGCATGGTTCGAAAGTAAAGGTAAGCATAATGTCTTAGCATGTTTCGAATCAAATTTAACTGAAGTTCCTTATAATACATGGTGGATTGATTCTGGTTGTACCATTCATGTTTCAAATACGATGTAGGGATTCCTTACGACCCGAACCACAAGCCCAAATGAAAATTTTATCTTCATGGGAAACCGAGTCAAAGTTCCAGTTGAAGCTGTAGGAACTTATCGTTTAATTTTAGATACTGGACATCATTTAGATCTTTTAAATACCTTTTATGTTCCTTCTGTTTCTCGTAATTTGATTTCCTTGTCTAAACTTGATACTTCTGGTTATCATTTTAAATTTGGGAATGGATGTTTCAGTTTATTTAAACAGAACATTCTTTTTGGTTCTGGTATTCTTTGTGATGGCTTATACAAATTAAAGCTCGATAATCTTTTTGCTGAAACGCTGTTAACCCTGCATCATAATATTGGTACTAAACGTGGTTTGTTTGATGAATCATCAGCTTACTTGTGGCATAAACGTTTGGGTCACATATCCAAAGAAAGAATGGAAAGATTGGTAAATAATGAAATCCTCCCAAATTTGGATTTTACTGATCTTGGAACTTGTGTGAATTGTATTAAGGGAAAACAAACAAAACACACTGTTAAGAAAACAGCCACAAGAAGCTCACAGCTCCTTGAAATTATACACACAGATATATGTGGGCCTTTTGATGTTCCATCTTTTGGTGGAGAAAAGTATTTCATTACCTTTATTGATGATTTTTCACGTTATGGTTATATCTATTTATTGCATGAAAAATCTCAATCGGTAGATGCTCTAAAGACATTTATCAATGAAGTTGAGAGGCAATTAGATAGAAAAGTGAAAATTGTAAGGTCTGATAGAGGTGGTGAATATTATGGAAGATATGATGAGAATGGACAGTGCCCTGGTCCATTTGCTAAATTTCTAGAACACCATGGCATTTGTGCTCAATACACAATGCCGGGAACACCGCAACAAAATGGTGTTGCAGAAAGGCGTAATCGTACTTTAATGAACATGGTTAGGAGTATGATAATTAATTCATCTTTACCCATATCGTTGTGGATGTATGCTTTAAGAACCGCTCAATACTTATTGAACAGAGTTCCTAGTAAGTCAGTTCCAAAGACACCTTTTGAACTGTGGACAGGAAGGAAACCTAGTTTAAGACACCTGCATGTTTGGGGTTGCCAAGCGGAAGTAAGAATTTACAATCCACAAGAAAAAAAACTGGATTCAAGAACAACCAGTGGATTTTTTATTGGTTATCCAGAAAAATCTAAGGGGTATAGATTTTATTGTCCTAACCATAGTACAAGAATAGTTGAAACTGGAAATGCTAGGTTCATTGAGAATGGTGAAGTTAGTGGGAGTTTGGAACCACGTAAAGTGGAAATTCAAGAAGTTATGGTGCAAATTCCTTCATCTATGACTTCTTCTCAAGTTGTTGTTCCTGTAGCTATTGACTCTGTCAACGAGGAACAACAAATTAACGATCAAACACCACATAATAATACTGTAATGAATGAACCTACAGTAAAGGAACCACTTGAAACAGAGTTAAGAAGATCTGTAAGACAAAGAAGATCAACTATTTCTGATGACTATGTGGTTTATTTGCAAGAGTCAGAATTTGACTTAGGCATTGATAATGATCCAGTTTCATTTTCACAAGCCATTAAAAGTGATAATTCTACTAAATGGTTAGATGCCATGAAAGAAGAGTTAAAATCAATGGATCATAATGAGGTTTGGGACCTTGTAGAATTGCCTGAAGGAAGCAAAAGAGTTGGATGTAAATGGGTCTATAAGACCAAACGAGACTCGAATGGCAATATTGAACGATACAAGGCTAGACTCGTTGCTAAAGGTTTTACTCAGAAAAATGGTATTGACTATAAGGAGACCTTTTCCCCTGTCTCTAAAAAGGATTCATTAAGAATTATTATGGCATTAGTTGCTCATTATGACTTAGAGCTTCATCAAATGGATGTGAAAACTGCCTTTCTAAATGGAAATTTAGATGAAGAAGTGTTCATGGATCAACCAGAAGGTTTTGTGGTTGAAGGAAAGGAACATATGGTGTGTAAGCTTAAGAGGTCAATATACGGACTTAAACAAGCTTCCCGACAATGGTATCTTAAGTTTAATGATATCATCACATCTTTTGGATTTAAAGAAAATGTTGTTGATCGATGTATATATCTAAAGATCAGTGGGAGTAAGTTTATATTTCTTGTTTTGTATGTTGATGACATCTTGCTGGCTACTAATGACTTTGGTTTACTATGGCAAACTAAGGAATTTCTCTCTAAGAACTTTGAAATGAAAGATATGGGTGAGGCATCCTATGTGATTGGAATAGAAATTTTTCGTGATCGAACAAATGGATTATTAGGATTGTCTCAGAAAGCATATATTAACAAAGTTCTAGAGAGATTTAAGATGGATAAATGCTCTTCAAGTATTGTCCCAATCCAGAAGGGAGATAAGTTTAGTCTCATGCAATGTCCAGAGAATGAATTGGAACAAAATCAAATGGAAACTATTCCTTATGCATCTATTGTTGGAAGCTTGATGTATGCACAAACTTGTACCAGACCAGACATCAGTTTTGCTGTTGGCATGTTGGGCAGGTATCAAAGTAATCCAGGGATGGATCACTGGAAAGCTGCAAAGAAAGTGTTAAGGTATCTACAAGGAACGAAGGATTATATGCTTACCTATAAGAAATCTGATCACCTTGAGGTGAACGGATATTCAGATTCAGATTTCGCTGGGTGTGTGGATACAAGAAAATCCACATTTGGCTATTTGTTCCTATTAGCTGGAGGAGCAATTTCATGGAAAAGTGCAAAGCAATCCATCATCGCTGCCTCCACTATGGAAGCAGAATTTGTAGCATGCTTTGAGGCTACAGTTCATGGTTTATGGTTGCGGAACTTTATTTCAGGACTTGGAATTGTCGATAGTATTGCCAAGCCGCTGAAAATTTATTGTGATAATTCCGCAGCAGTCTTCTTCTCAAAAAACGACAAATATTCGAAAGGTGCTAAACATATGGAATTGAAATATTTTGCCGTTAAAGAAGAAGTTCAGAAACAAAGGGTGTCAATCGAGCACATTAGCACAAACCTTATGATTGCGGATCCACTAACAAAAGGATTGCCACCTAAGACATTTAGGGAACATGTCGAACGTATGGGCATTAGTGGATACTATTATTGAAATTATGGTTACGTTATTTGACACTCTGAGCTCATTTATAGATTGTTTCTGATTTTCTTTTATCACGTCTGTTTCTCATGGTTGGTGTATACATAAATGAATTACATATATGAAACAGAACTTGTCTTTAACAAAGACAGTTATTGTTGGACTATTACTGAATACCTTTATTATAGATCATGCCAGGTGGAAAAACTAATTTTGTGATACATGGAAGGGATTATGTCAATGCAATGACACATGACCGCCATGATCCTTATCAGTTTCTTGACTTGACATTGATATCATGATATGGAGATGAAATTTATCTTCTATGCGCATTATGATTATTTACGTATATGGGAAATAATGTCAAATGGGCCAAGTGGGAGAATGTTAGATTTTACAAATTTAATATAAACATCTATGTGGCCCATATACATTATTCCTACTTAACGTTTTTTTTTTTTTAGGCCCAGTACGTTAAATGGGCTGATTAATTAATAAAAGGTAATTTCCCATATTTTTAACACTCTGATGGAAGGTGTATATATAAAGAAAAAAACCCTAGGGATTGGTCCTCTCTCTACTCTCACAATACAGAATTTTCTCTCCATCAAGAAGATCAAATTAAGTTCTCAAGGAAGGGCAAGAGGGAGAAACACAATCCTTATAAGATCGTTGTTATGGATCAAGGTATGTTTTCTTTTAAGTTATCTCATTGTTGTGTGAAAATCATCTAGTTCAAAGATCTTGGCTTAATTGAATTATACAATTAGGGTTTTATTGTGTAATCATGTATTCTTAATTATACAATTAGGGTTTCATTATGAGTACATGCAATAAGGAAGAATTACATTCCAACCAAGTAAGAGATTTTCAAAATCAAAAGAGGGCGGCTAGAAGCGTTGAACATTTTGTACAAATAAATATGCATAATATACGAGACAACTATGTTGGTTTGTTTTTTGATCTATATAAAGGTAAGAAATTTAAATTCAAGACAAAATTATATTAAAAACATTAGACTCAAGATTATTCCGCACATAAATCTTATATATACATGTCAAGTCAACGTGTGCAATTGAACATGTGCGTCACACATATCTAGTCTTCTTAATTATAATATCTCAATTTCTATTAAGTAAAATGACACAATAGGAATATTCTCGAAGTTTTTTTTTTTTTAACCTAAATTGTTATTTTTAAACAAAAACCTAATAGCTAATGGAATTTTATTTCCGAATATATTGTTCTTCTTAGTTCTATACTTTTATTTGATATGAGCACAAATAAAAAAAATGTAAATAAAGCCAGATATTGAGATGATTCTATCTTGATAACAATATATGCATTTTTATAAAATTTTCATTTACTTGTGACCAATTTCGTTAAGCGAACCCTAAACCCTGTGACCAATTTCGCATTCCCTTGAATCCGATGCTCTGGAAGTCATCAGCGTGCTCAAGGGAGATGTCGAAGACTTGACGAAATTGAAGACGATTTCGGAATCTATCAAAGGCCTCGCATCCCGCCTTGGCTCAGTCGAGTATCATCACTGTCGCAGAGCCTGCAATTCAACAGCCCACTGTGTTGCAAGACATGCTTGTAATTTGTTTTTTTAAGTGTATTTAGGAGATTCTCTTGAGGGAAGTTGGACGGTTTTTTGTAGCCCCTGGATTTTCTTCTCTTTTTGGTTATGTGGTTGTTGGAAACGGTACTTTTGGTGGTTAGCTCTTAATGAAGGTTTTATTTCCAAAAAAAAAACTCAATAATTTTTGTCATTTAACATTTCCCATACGATGTTCTAGTCGGAAAATTTTTAGTACTACAGTTGTACTCATTCAACATTTGACATGTCATTTAATTCTATAGATCCCACACCATTATTAAATACTTATTTCATGACAAATAATGAATGAAGGTATTATGAAATTTTTTCCATACTACTCCGTAGTACTATAAATTTTCTCAGTACTTCAACCATGCATTTTTTTTTGAAAAATTTCAAGTACTACGGTAGTATGGACATTTTTTCATACTACATCCATTGATTGTTTGCCATATTAGTAACATTTAAGAATGGTGTGAGACACATGGAATAAAATATTATATAATGAAATGATCATTAAATGACGTGTCAAATACTGAATAAGAGTATGTATACTTTTTTTTTAAGAGAGTGTTGATGGTCAAATTTGGTCAGAGGAAACTCACCTGACCTTCACGTGCCACCAACGGTAAATTTGTAGATGAAGGGGAAGATGTGGCCTACAAAATAGTAAACCTGCACACTCGTGTGGTGCTAGCCACACCGCCTCCGATGCTTAAGTCAGAAAACGGAAGGGAGAGCTAGAGAGCAAGAGAGTAAGAGGAGAGAGTAGAGAGTTCGGGTCCCCTTCTTTAGTGGCGAAGAGGGGTATAAATACATGCTCATGCTCTTAGGGTTTTTAGGAATTCGGAGGCGTTTCGGGATGAACCAGGCAGAACCGGGGCGGCCAGAGGCATCGGGGACCAAAAGGAGGCGACCGAGCTCGGCCCGCATAAACGGGCCAAATGGTCGCCCTCGGCCTAAGGCCTAGGAGACCATTTGGTCGGTTCTTCCTCTGGGTCGGTCTACTAGTCCTATTTCTGCTCGGATGTCCTCGTCAGCTCCTTGTGCACCGGAGTGGTCCAAAATTACCTATAACAGAGAGTATGTATACTGTAGTAATAGAAAATTTCCCAATTCTTTCTTCTCACGCATTTTTGGACAAATAATTAATTGATATATTATTTTATTTTATAAATCCCACCCTACTTTAAAAGGTCATATATAAGTCAAAAGTGAGTATAGTTGAACAGTAATTGACATGTACTATCGATCAAGAGATTACATGTTCGAATCTCTCCACTTCAAACGTTATCGAACTAAAAAAAAGTAATTAAACGGAGCCTCGAGAATTAAATTTATAATTTTGAAAATTTAAGACCAAATAGATATAAACCTAAACTTGTCTGAGTAAATAAATTTGTAAAGGAAAAAAAAAACCCAATTATACAACCAAACCAAACCACGACAGTTACTTACACGGTGTCGTCACGTCCCATGCCAGCTATGACACCGACGCGATGCCTTTAAATTACGTTTTTGTCATTTTAAAATAAAAAATAAAAAAAATATCATTAAAATATCCCAATTTTTTAGTTGAGCCCTTCAGGTTCCTCGCCTATAAAAGCCCCTCTCCACGCCTTGCCTAACCTTCTTTCGCCTCGCAATTCGCTCGCAGCCTTCGACTAAGCTAAGTCTCCTTTTTCCTTTTCCTCTCTCTTTAAGTCTTTTTAAGTCTTTTTATCTTTCTTCTTTCTTTCCCTGTTCTTGCGTTTCGTTTCGTTTCCGTTTCCATTTCCTGTTCTCTTAGATTGTCTTGTCGATTTGGAATCTCTGAGATTTCTGTTCAAATCTTCGTCGGAGTTCTTGATTCGCTCTTGATTTTTGGTTTTTTCGTTGCGTTTGGCTGTTCCTTGATTCATTTCCCGCGCTCCGTGTTTGTCTCTCTTGCTCTGATTCGGAAATTCGGGGTTGAGTACTTCCGTCCTAGGGTTTTGTTGATTATCTCAATGATTTTAGGTTTTCTATGACGTTCTCTTTGCTAAGGCGACGTATTCGTATCCTCCACTCGTTTTCGGTTGTGTTTCTGTACTGGTTCTATGTGTTCTCATGAACTAATCGCCTAATTCGTCGTGGTGGAATTCGATTGATCTCTTCTTACGGTAGCCTGAGTTGTAGATCGGAAGATTCTTTTGATTTTTCTACAATAACTTTTGACTCGAGATTCCTTTGTAATATTTTGGCGGGAAGTAATTGAGAGAGAGAATTATATGGCTTCTATTCCGAGACAAAGCAGCTCTGGATCTAACGGAGGTTCGCAATCTGCCATTCCTGACGATAGGAAGAGGAAGCGGATGCAATCCAACAGAGAATCGGCTCGGAGATCTCGGATGAGAAAGCAGAAGCAATTGGAGGACCTCACAGGCGAGGTAAGCCGATTACAAATTGCAAATAATCAGCTTCTGCAGAGCATTAGTGCCAAGGAGCAAGCATTTGTCCAGGTCGACAACATGAACAATGTTCTCAGGGCTCAAGCCATTGAGCTGACTGATCGCCTGCGGTCCCTGAACTCGGTCCTTCAGATTGTGGAGGAGGTTAGCGGGCTTGCTATGGATATCCCTGAAATCCCTGATCCTCTCTTGAAGCCGTGGGAGTTCTCTCGGCCAGTTCTGCCCGTTGCTGACATGTTTCTGTGTTAGTCAGTCCCTCTTAAAGGGCTTAGAGTTGCCACATTTGCGAGTCTTTTGTCTAATGAAACCATATGATCGTCTGTGAATTTATTGCAGGTCTTAGGATTCTGCTGTGTGCTGGTGTTTGCGTGTCATGTAATAGTGTTTTTGTATCTGCAAGTGTGGATTAGTCAGGAAAATGTCTAGAACATGGTACTTTTCTTTATGTGTTTTTGGTCATGGTAATGAATGATATACTGATACTATCTGTATTTGGAGAACTTCTATATTTGCTCTAGAGTGAATTTCCACTGGGTAATTGAGAAGTTCTTGGATACACCAATGACATAAATCTGGTCTTATGTATTGAATATCGTTAATCCAAAGAGCTCTGGTTTGTTTCCTGTTAATTTTGCTCCCTGTTACTTGCCTTTTGTCTGGAGTCCAATTCTATCTCTATTAGAAATTTGATTTAGATTGTCAGGAATTTGCCGCTTTACCTTTTGAATTGGTTCATTACAGTTGAATAAAAAAAGTCTTGGGGTTGATCTTGATTCTGGTTCATGGTTATCCCAGATGGGAAAGGAATATGCCTGATTATATGCTGGAGAAACCCCAGATGAGTACTGTGGCTTATACCAATCCATCAAAATAATGATGGGGTTGATTTTTCTTCACTGAATTTGTTTGATTTTATCCTCTGGATTCTTCCTGGAATCTTCTTTCTGATTTTTTTTTGGTCTCTTCTCTAGACCTTATTTTTAGGTGGAGTTGGTAGGGAATTTTTTAGTGGAAAAAAGTAGAAATACTATAAACATGGTCTTCTTAAATTAATACTTTACTATTTTATTTTTTCCTACAGAAGCAAATTATAAAGTGAAAGATACAAAAAGGAAGTGCTTGGATATTATATTCAAGATTATAGATATAAGTCAAATTAGTCCAAAAACTCAATATGCTAATTCTTCTATTGCTTATCTATAAACAAATTTGAATTTGACCTGCTTGCCCTAGGTTCCGTGGGCAATTTCTCTTCCAGAATATGCCTGATTCTTTTCTTCATCAAGTAAATTTGTTCTCTGAAATCGTCTTCTCGCGACAAATGGCATAGATGTAAAAGAATTACGTGTTTGAATTTTGAACATAATTTTCAATGTGCTATGGCATCTCGAAAGAAAACTAGCAACTGCCACTTGTTTCTTGTATTTACCTTTGTTTTTAAATAATCTAGAACTGTCTGATTCTGTAGCTGTTTCAAAATATGTTTTCGTTTGTTTGAACAAAAATCTAGTGAGTTTGTTGTTAATTGCTTTTTAAAAGTTGTCATCCCAGGTTCTTTAGATATTTTTATGTTAGTTTACAATGATAATTGGACTTTTTAGTTTATGTTATTTCTGATTTTTACTGTTTGGAATGTTAGTCAACGTGAATTATTTTTGTTCTTAACATTATTAATCATAATAAAAACTATTCATCTAGTTTTTTTTTTTCACCATTTTTTCCCTCTCAAATTAATGGTGAAAAAAAAAAAAAAAAAGCCGTGGATGATAAATTCAAATAATTGAACTTTACATATTGATTTGGTAGCTATAATCATGTAAAAAAGAAATGTATCCATTAATTTATTGTGATTTATCTTGACAACTAAATGTAGCAAGTCAGGTAGTTGTACTGTGAAAATAGTTGAGATGTATGCGAGCTACTCGAACATTTATGGATATAAAGAAATACAAACACTAATTTAATTTTGAACATTAAAACTTTTTAGAATTTGTGAGTTTTTACTCCTTAGAGGTTGGATGATTTATGTTTTAGCATGTCTTTTGAAGCCTTGTACTCTCTATTACATGAACGACAAAAAAAAAAAAAAAAAAAAGAAATTAAAACTAATTTTGATAAATAAATACTTAAAAGAGTTGATACATGTATCTTACCTTCAAGATTCAAGCCTTCTACGTTAGGAAGTCCAATAGATTGTCTTTTCTTAGTTTATCTATACAATCTAATTAAGACCTCGTATGGTATGAACAACTTTACATTTAGGAGGTTGAGCTCAAAGTTTCATTGTAAGAATATCTTTCTTTTAATCAATATTCTTTTGAAAATCATTCTTTAAAAATTTTAATAGAGTAGAGAACTCTTAAATTGTGGATAGTACAAGTGAAGTGGAAAGTGATAATTTTTTTTATATATATATTTAATAGAATTTTTTTTCTTGAGAAGATATATATTTAATAGAATTTAACACACAAATAACAAAAAATTAAATATGACTTTTCTTATCTCTATCAATAGATAGACAAGTAACTTTATCCTTTATTAATCCCTAGTTTCCCACTTGCACTTGATAGACAATTTTTTCCTCAAAGGGAGAAAAAGGCTCCCAAATTTCGATAAGGAAAGAAGACTTTGACCTTATAAACAGTAAACACTGCCCATGGATGAAAAATAAAAATTAAATGTTTTTCAAAGTCAATTACTGTCATCTATCTCAAACTTTTAACTAAGTCAAATTAACTTTACGATAAAATTCATCTTTTTAAGATAAGATATATATTCTGAACTAAAAGTCGGAGGTTCGAATCTCCACTCTCACATGTAATTGAACTACAATAAAACCATCATGTTGCAAGAGAGTAGAGTTTGCAACTATGTAAAATAACAAATTTAAAAGTTATACAACCACATGTAAATCAATATATAGAGATGATAAAATGCCTAAAACTTAACATCATTTCATTACTCAATTGTCATAGGTGCGACATTCTTCAGTCTCAGGGTTGTCCTTGCAATAGTTTTCCAATGGATCCGACTCCTTCTTCCTGTCACGAGCATGGCTCGCCGCCGCGCTCAATTCCTCGACTTCGTCCCACGCTGCAGCGCACTCGCCACTCACGGGATCGCCTGCACAAGCCTCCTCTGCATTCTTGATGCTCTCTTCCACCTTATCGGATATCTTATCCGGTGCGGCGTGGACGGGTGGAACCCTCAACCGTAGGGCTCCGAACCGAGGTGATTGCTTCCACGGGCCGCGGAGCCACCCGACATTGTGGGCCTGCACTTTAGGTGTCTCAGCTGCCTTGGCTAAGATCCTTGGACTTGAGAGGTTAACCCCAGAAATGGTAGCCATATCTATGGAAGAAGTAATGTTAAGTTCAATTGTGAGCTTCAAAGAGGATATATAATAAGGGGATGGCTCTAGGAACTATATATAAATGGAATGGGAAATGTGCCATTGACACATATTTCTTATCAAATGGCAACCAATGAATGAAGCCCACGTGGCATCAGTTATGAAGATATTTCATCAAAGCCCAAAAAATTGAAAATAAAAAAGAGTAAAAGATTGAAATTTTGTACAAATAGAAAAATCTTGAAAAATTATGGCCATTGGATGGGCAGAGGACAGGAGCATTTGTCTTATAGAGCATATAAAATATCAGAGAATTTACTAATATCTTGCAGCTCCCATTGTCCTGATCTGCAAATGGCTTTCATTGGTCACTAGAAGTTGAAAGAAATAAGAAAATGAAAAGAGATTGAGAGCCACAAAAACTAATTAATATCAAGTTGGATTGGAAATTTTTTCTCATGGATTTGATCAATTCAATTTTCTCTAAAGTGAGCGGAAAAAAGAAGCACACGGAATCCATTATATGAGAGAAGTATATATTGAAAATATCAAGTAAAGTAAGAGAGTGGCGAACACTATTCGACTTGGATAAAATCTTGTGAATTTCTTGACAGTTAAATATTGTAGGGTCGATGGTTGTTTGGTGAAAAGAAGCACGCGGAAGCCATTATAAAAGAGAAGTATATTTTAAATATCAAGTGAAAGTAAGAGAGTGGCCGAAGACTATCCGATTTGGATAAAATCTTGTGAATTTATTGACAACTAAATATTGTAGGACCAGATGGTTGTCTCGTGAAGTTAGTTGAAATATGCATAAATTAGTTTGAATATTCATAATTATGGAAAGAAAATATTGAGGAAAAAACAAATGACTAATTTGATCGACTAGAAAGAAAAAGGGAGGTGCAAATGGTACAACAACTACATTGTGCATTTGAATAATTTATGCTCTCATTCACAAAACCCCTCGATTGAGCCAAATCTTAAGCATGGGCTTACTTTTGTATTGGAAGGAAAACAAAAAGGAAAACTTTATTGAATGTGACGACCACAGTGTGACTGTTTTTAAGAATCGTTGGATATTCGAATCAATATGCCTCTAATAACCATTGAACACAGTTATGAAATTAGATTCGTAATTTCTCTTTCATACATCCAATGGTGTAAAACCATCGGCCACATTATTTCAATCTTCTCCAATAATTTTCTGAGAGAAGGATAGACAAAGTCAATCCATTAGTTTTCACCGACGATTTCAGAAGTAAGAGATTTGGATTTCCACCCGGCTATTTCCTATTACATTTTGATTCAAAGTCTACATAACTGGCAACAGCCTTGTTGTTGCACACAAAAACACATGCAAGGATAAAATAAATACCAAACACAAAACATGGAAAATCTCAAAGTCCTTTGGGAAACTATTGAAGCCAACTGTCTGGTCAAACTTTTGGGATTCACCATTTTTTTTTTTCTTGATAACTCAGGGCCCTACCCCCATCAAGGGCACTAGCACCCACCCAAAGACTCGAAAATTTTCCTTATTAAGATCATTCGGAGATTCAAATATATGACCTCTGCATAGGTGTTACTAAAAAACGAGCTCCAAAAAAGGTTGGAGGCTTGATTGAATTAGTACAAAATTTTGAATCGAGAACTAATTTGCTTATCATCAACGATCGATTCTATAAAATATAGGGGTAAATTCTTGCCTCTTATATAAAAAACAAATGTCAAATTACAAGTTTAGTTTATAAACTTTCAGATTTATATCCAAAATAGAGCTTTAAACTTTTAAATGTTTCTTATAAGTTTATGAAAACTTTCAATTTTGTATCTAGCAGATTCATTGATGTCTAATAGGTCCTTTAACTTTCAATTTTGTGTTTGACTTATTAGACATTTTTTTAAAACAATTCATGGATCTATTGTATACAAAATTAAAAGTACGTGAAGGATCTTATTAGACATAAAATTAAATTAAGAGATCATTACATGGAAAAAAAGTTGTCTCTACAATAGTATAAAATTAAGTTAAGAATCTTATTAGACATAAAATTAAATTAAGTTAAAGGAACTAAACTTGTAATATAACCAAAAAACCAAACACAAACGTTCATGTATTTGCCAACAAGAGGATTGCTCAACTGACATAAAACTTATATCCTCGATCAAGATATCTTCAAATCTCCCACCCCACGTGTTGTCAAAAAACATTTATGTCTTGGAAAATCATCCTATGGAGAAAAAACTGCCTCTACAATGGCATGCTTCTTCTTAGGATAGCCCATACCAAGCATGTGATTGAGGTACACTCTTCCGTCTTTGACGGTGGCGGCCGCTACCCACCGGTGCTTGAGTCCCGACGCCGTCGCCGCCACCGTAGCCGTCTCCCATCCATCCAAACTCTCTACCAATTTTGAGTATGGGTGTCTAGCAACCACAAGCTTTGTTGGTGAAAGAAGCTCTAGCCCATCTCCAAAAGCAACACTGCCTCTACTTATATTGATCAACTTTACTTCATCATCTTTCCTCAAATCTACCTTAAACAAGTCTCCGCTCATTGAATGAACCACTATCAAGAATCCATCAGGGTGATACACTATTCCGTTTAGCCCAAAAACTCTCTTATATCGCTCCTTTGGAATGAACAGAGGGCTTTTGATGGAAGAGAGGAACTTCCCGTCGACCCCGACCTTCCATATTTTGCTTTGTTTGACATCTGTGACGTATGCGTTGCCTTCTGAATCTACCGCAACATCGTCTGTGAAGGATACCTCGTCGCCTGCATGTATGAGAAATTGTTGAAGATCCCACGTTGAAAATTATGGTGATTAGCACAAAGATTAGTTCAACCATAATTACAAAACAAGTCTTCCAATCTATGCATTATATTCAAACTTTTTCAATAACTAGAGTGTTAGGCTTGTTAGGACCCACACCTTATATTATGTTCGAGGCGCATTCCCATAGTATCTAGGGAGGCGTCGTCCATTTAAAAGTAAATTTCAAAGATAATATTTTAAAGTTTTAATCTAAGAACTTGAACTCGCGACCTCTAAGGTCGCTTGGTTGAAATATTTAATAGGTGAGAACAGGTCCATTTTTTTTTTCTTTTTGAGTTCAACAACATTTTAGAGAATTGGAGATTCGAATATTTGACTTTTTACTTGAGTGTACATACCAATTACCATTGAATTTGTTCAAATCAATTACCATTGAACCATGCTCACTTTACTTAAAATTTTATCTTTAGAACTTGAATCCAAGACTTTATGGTAGAAATTTTTAGTATTTCTTGTGTATACTTTAGTAGAAATTTTCTAGTATTACTATAGTATGTACTCATTCCTTTCATAATTTAACACGTCATTAAGGGTATATTAATTTATTTTCTGGACCTACACAATTCTTAAATACTACTATTGTGTCAATCAATGAATGGTATATTATAATTTTTCCTCCCTTTTGCACTCTTCCTCTCCCTACTATTTTTTTTTTTTTTTTTTTTGAGTTCATTAACATATGGGGTAGGAAGATTCGAACCTCTAACCTTCGAGCTATAATCACTTTGGCTCTCCCTACTACTCTTCATTTATTTTCAGGAAATTAAAGTCTAGAATAAATTCATGGTTATGGTATTTAAAGCACTTTAATGCTTGAACTTTCAATTTCCTTTCTTAGAGGGTTGCCCAACATATGCTATACTAGTCACATCTTTAAACCCAAGAAAAACTACTAATAATCACAAAAAAGTTGCAATTAATCTATCATTTAAGACCTTAAACTTCGATTTCACACTATCGTCCTAGTTTTCTTTCATGCATATATCTATTCATAACTGTTAAAGAATTGCATATTTAGTTGATTCGAGCATAACTCAAAAGATAAAACACTTATTTTTAGAATAAGTTCTTAGACTTTCAATTTAGTATTAATCTGTCTTTACACTTTCAATTTTGTGATCCTTCTGTGTATTTTTTAAAATTCACATATCTACTGTATAAAAGATGGAAAGTTTAGTGCCAATTTTGTATCAATAAATTCATAATTAAAAAAATGTCAAATATATCGTAGAACTATTAACTGCAAAATTGGAAGTTCAAAAATTGACATTTAAAAAACGTAATAAACACAAAAGGTTAAATTATAAAAAATACCCCTAAACTATAACATTGGTTTCAATTATACAATTCAACTTTCAAAAGTTTCATTTTTTCCCTCGAAGCTTGAAGGTTTGTTTCAAAATGACTATTGGAGACATTTTCTATTAAATTTATGAAAAAAACAAAACCATGTTTTGAAACAAAATTCAAAATTCAAGAATATAATTGAAACTAAAGGTAATTTTGCTGATTTAACCAACACAAAATTGAACCTGTATTTAGGGAATTTATTATTATTTTTTTCAGAATCAAACACGATTTTTCTAAAAATAGAAAGCTAAAATCAAAATCTTCCCAACAAATTTAAGAAAAAATCTTCTTACTGGGATCGATGAGTTGGGTGAGAAATTGGCGTTTGAAAGTGGAGAGATCATAAGCGGCGAGTCCATTAAATTTCTTCTCACGAACATCGGCGGTGACGACCAGCAGTCGATTCCTCGGCCGATCGATCAAAATCCCTAGCGATGCATTGCCGCGCAAATCCTCATCGTCGATCACTCGAACTTCTTCCAGAATCGTCTCCGGCGAGTGGCCATCGGGGACGGCGATCTGCCCGACGCCGCCTTCCATGAATCCGACCAGGAATCGTCGGCCGACCTCGTCCCATTTCCCCGTCTCTCTGAAGAAGCCGCTGCTGTGGTAGTAATAGACGTTGGTTTGGGGATTTGCGAGCTCGAGCGACATGAGAATCGCAATCGGAATGGCGGAAATTAGAAAGAGGATTAGAAGGAATCTGCCGGAGAAGAAGGCCATTGCCGGTGCTCCGCCGCGAGAGACGGCGGAAGGGTGGTCGGGGATGGTGGTGGGCGGTGGATGGGGTTAGTTTAGGGTTTAAATATCGGGAGAGATTTTGAAAATTGAATGCACGTTGTTCGCCTTGGAAATGGAATTTTGAGCATATGAAACACGTTTTTTTATTATCATTGTTTATTTTTGGAATAAATACACATTTTTTTTAGTTAATCATCGAAATTCGAACATCATTTGATAATCATTTGGTTAGCAAAATTATCATTTTGAAAACGCGCATTTAAGTCATCTAAGAGAGATTGGAGATGGAGTAAGAGATTGGAGAGAGAAATTAGAGATTGGAGAGAGAGAGCTAAAAACGAGGAGTGAAAGTGAGAATGAGAGTAAGAGTGAGAAGCGAGATTAGAGATTAGGGAGAGAGTGAGGTTAGAGTAGATAGTAAGGTTAGAGTAGATAGTAAAATGGTAATTTTACTAGGATGCTGATGCAAGCAAAAATGCATATATCATTGTTTTGAAAATATGGGACATTTATCATTTCCCTCTATTTTAGAGGGTCATTTTTTTGTTTTTGGTTTTTGAAAATCATGTTTGTTTTCCCCTAAATTTCCGACCATGACTTTCATCCTTAAGGTTGCATTTGAATTCCTAGCTAAAATTAAAAAAAAAAAAAAAAAAAATTTGAAAACTACTCTTTTTTTTTTTCAAATTTGGACTTGGTTTTTGAAAACAAGGTAGAGATCGATACTAAAACCAAGAAATTTATAAGTGGAAGTATGTGTGTATAAGCTTAATTTTCAAACAAAAAAACCAAATGGTTATCAAACGGGACTTAACTATTTGGTTAAAGATTAATGAGAAGTGCTTAGGTTGGCAAAACAAGTACAACTTTTTTGTTACGTAGAATAGAGTAATTTCTTAGATAACCTCGAGCAAACCATTTTAATATCCATATAGGTGTGTAAATTGTATCAGATATAGATAGTAAGTAATTTATATGAAACAATAATTTTAATCAATAAAGATGCTTGAATATCTTGGTATGTAACAAATTATTTAATGTAACTGGAATAGTGTGGCCAACAGTTTTGTAATAATGGATATGGGAGAGAAACTAAAAGTTATAATTTAATAAAAAAAAAAACTTTGAAACTTATTTATTATTAATAAAATAAAGGTTTTATTACAAATTTAGTCCCTAAACTTTTAGGGTTACATCAATATGGTCATTGAACTTTAAAAAGTTTCTAGTAGGTCCTTGGATTTTCAATATTCTGTCTAATAGGTCCCTAAACTTTGAAAATGCCTAATAAATCTATGAACTTTCAATTTTGTGTCTAATATGTCCCCTGTAAATTATAGATTTTTAAAAATTAACAAATCTATTAGATGTAAAATTGAATTTTATGTCTTTTAAGATCTTAAACTTCCAATTTTGTATCTAATAGGCGTGTGAATTTTAAAAAATGTTAAATAAGTCAATGATTTATTAGATACAGAATTGAATTTTTTTTTAGAAGAGATACAGAATTGAAAGTTGAAAGAACTATTAGACACAAAAGTAAAAACAGTTTGATTATAATTAAATGAGATACATGGCTGTGGCATAAAATGGGTACGGGAGAAGCACTGCATTTTGCCTTTAGTTCATCAACAACAACATGTGTTTCAACTTTCAAGTTCAGCTAAAGCGAGCTTAGCTCAGCGGTAATTGGCATGTACCTTCAACCATGAGGTCAGAGGTTCGAATTCCCCCACTCCCAAACTCCCAAATGTTGATGTACTCCAAAAAAAAAAAAAAAAAAAAAAAAAAAAAAAAAAAAAAAAAAAAAAAAAAAACTTTCAAGTTCATGTATCCAAGTTTCTTAAAAAAAAAAAATACTTTTCTAGTTTTCCTTGACAATTACCTCTTTCAGCACATCTACAAGAACGACGACATATGGCTAAGTCTGTTCGACACTTTAATGTATTCTTTTTTTAGTACAACAAATGTGAGAGATGATGTTTTGATCTCCAATCTCAAGAGAAAAAGTAATGTCAATTATCGTTGAATTATTATTATTATTATTATTTTGAGATAATGTATTTTTAAATTGTGGGAAGTTGTGCCTATCAGACAAGTACGACCCGTTTGGTAACGTTCTCGTTTCTTGTTTCCGTTTCTTCATTTTTAATAAAGAAAAATAGAATTTCATGACCCTAACACCTATACATTCAATAATAATAAACCTATATTCTTATTTATGTTTGGAAAAAATTGGAAACAAGAACAAAAAAGGAGAAACTAGTTTTAGTTGTTCCCAAAAGTTCTATACAAATTTTGGGTTTGTTTCTAAAAAATGAGAAACAAGAAACATACATAGTTATTAAATGCTTAGATTTCTTAATAAAATTAGAAACAAGAAACAGAAACGAGAACGTTACCAAACGGGCCCTAAAAGTCTTGCCTCCTTTTGAAATATTTGCATGTATCTGTTCCAAAAGTCTCTTTGGTTGGTAAATGATATCACATTTTCTTCCTTTCTTTTCTTATTTTAGCTTTATTCTATTTAATTTTTTGAGATTCTATTTATAATGAGACAAATTGCATCACACTTGCAACATAATATAAGTAAATAAATAAAAGGAAAGGTACATTTTGGTCTCCGAAGTTTGGATTAGGTTTCATTTTGTCTCTCCATCCAATTTTCCGTTAAATACTAACGGATTGCTGACGTGGCAATATTTTTTAATTAAAAAATTGTTTTTTAATTTTTTTAAAATAAAAATATATTAAAATGATACAAATATTATTATTTCTTTATATTTTATTTCCTCCCCTTCTTCATTTTCACCTTCTTCTTCATATGCACTCTTACATCACCAATTGGTATTGTCGCCGACGACTGTTTTTTTTTTTTAATATAAAAAATTCTTTGTTCCTTCCATTATTCTCATTCATTTCTTCTTTTTTTTTTCTCTCTTCATTTTCTTTAAAAAAAAAAAAAAACAGAAAAGAGGGGATCTGTCGTGTTTGAATCTGTCACGTTCCGCTATTGTCGCGTCTGGGAGGGGTTGGTCGTTTGGATCTATTGTTCGACCGTCGAGGAGGGGACGCTGTGCCGAGGAAAAACACCCACACTGCCAAAAAATCACCGCAGATGAAGACCCACAGTTTTCGAATTGCTCGCGTGGAGGACCCACTGTCGAAACTGTTGCTGTCGTTTATGTTGTTGTAGTTCGAAAAGAAAACCCATAACTTGAAGACCCACGCACGTCTGTGTGTGCTCAAAAGACCCCCGATTGCTCGAATCGGGAGGAGGGGCCTCCTCCTCTCAATTTCGACGCCAGAAAAGGGAGGGAGGCTCCTCCCTCCCTCCTTTTCTATTAAAAAAAATGAAATGTAGAGAAAGAGAAAGAAAATAGAAGAAAAGAGAAAAAAAATTATCGACGACTGTTGGCCATTGGTTTGAGTTTGGTTTGGTTGAAGAAGAAGAAGATAAGAGGGAGAAGAAATAAAAATTTAAAAATAATTTTCAATTAAAAAAATGTTGTCATGTTAGCAATTCGTTAGTATTTAAGGGAAAATTGGATGGAGGGACCAAAACGAAACGAAATCTAAACCTCAGGGGCTAAATTGTCGAGTTTGAAAACCAGGGACCAAAATGAAACCTAACCCAAACCTCAGAGACCAAAAGTGTATTTTTCCCGTAAATAAATGATGAAATTAGCAAAATAAAAATAATATTCTATTAGATAATTTTGTAGAGGTGCATTTGGAATTTAAATTTAAAAAAAGAATAAATTATAAATCTAATCCTTCCACTTTTAGGATTGTGGCTATTTAGTTTTTCAACTTAAAAAAAAATAAAAAAAATCAATAGACACCTAACATTCAATTTTGTGTCTAATAAATCTTTGTCATTACACTTCGGGTAAATTTTTTACTGATATAACTAGTATGTCAAATAAACTTTAAACTAACAAAAACACTAGTGATGGTGAGAACTTATTATTAAAAATAAAAATGAAAGTTCATGAACTTATTAAAACTACAAGTGCTACTTTATTCACACTTTATTAAAAGACAGAGCTTCCTTGTTGATGAAAAATATGTATTTCTCAAGCTCATATCTTTATGAGAAAACTCTTTTATTGGAAAAAAAAAAAAAATGAACTAATGATTCTATAATTAAGTTCTAAGGTTAGAAAAAATTAATGATGGGAGGGCTAGATTGGGTAAGATGCAACAACATTCTTTAGGTGTGTTATGTTATTTGAATATATCTACATGATTTTGTCAAAATATATTCACACATAAATCTAAATTTATTTTAAAACTTTTTTTTTACAACATGTGGAGTAAAGGATTTGAACCATAAACCTTTCGATTATTAGTATGAATACCAATCTATACTCATGTTAACAATTTATTTTGAAACTATTTTCTACATTGAACTCCGATACTTGTTTATTATAGACATTTACTAAACGAAACGTCCATAATAGATTTCTATTAAAAATAAAAGTAGAAATTGATACTAACAAACTATATATTTTTTAAATTTTGAAATTGAAAGACGAGAATAGAATATATATTTAGATGTTTAGAGACCACCAAATATAAAATGTTTGTCGAAGAAAATAATATTTAAGCCTAAACATTGTGATTCAAACCTTCTTATTTCCAAGACAAGAAAGGCTTCTATATTAAAGTATTAAACGAAAAAGAAAACTTATAAAAATGGCAAATTATTATGCCCTAATTTATATTTGATTTCAATTTAATCTTACAACTTTAAAAGTTTTCATATAATCTCTATTATTTTGTTAATCTTAAAACATTCATGGCACATAATTAACTATTATCTTATACGACACATTGTATTTTAACTGTACTAATCTACAAAAGAAATTTCTAGTACTTCTATAGTACTTGTTTACAATCAATTTTCACTATGAATTTTTCTTTGTAGACAATGATTTAATACCACTAGACCCCACATCAATCTTAACCAGTACTTATCTACGATTGCTAGTGAATGAGAGTAGTAGCCAGGCTCCTTTGGTATTAATGTTCAAATATTCTCCCAATACATTGTTGTGATTAAAATAAATAAATAAAAACCTTGAACAAAACACTTTTCTCATCATAAATGTCAATGATTTGATTTTCCACTTTGCCTTTGTTGATTGAGAAAAAAAAGATTAAAATACTATTTTGGTTACTGTACTTTAGAACTTGTTCCATTTTAGTCTCTACTCTCAAATGTTTAATTTTGGTCTTTATACTTTTAATATACCTTAAAATTAGTCATTGTTTAGTTCAACTAACATTTGAGATGAAAATTTTGAATCTCTAACTTTTGGTTGATGGTACATACCAATTACCGTTGAATTATGCTCATTTTCCTCTTAAAATTAGTCTTTGTTGTTAGTTTGAAGCTTATGTTCATTTGATTAGAAAAATAATAATAGTAATTTATAGTTTAAAAAAAAAACTGATAATTTTCATTCAAGAAAAGAGGTGATGTGAAAGTATTTACCAAAAATTTATACGAAAGCCTTATAGGCAGTAGTAGATCAAAAAAAATTTATTCAGAGAAAGAGTTTCTTCATAATTTCGTAAAAGTAATTTACAAGTATTCAAAAAATTCTTAAATGAAACTTTACTATTAATTATTAATACGTCCCAATTGTCTTCTACGAGTTTTTTACTTGTAAAATAATTGCATAATAATTTATTTATCTATCTCATCAAACAACTTTACCTAAAATATGATATAAGACTAACAATATTCATCTTATCAAAAAAAAAAAAAAATCTCAATATAATCATTTATAAAGATAATTCTTTTTTATTAAATTCATATGGGTATTTTTGAAAAAAATTACCATTTGAAATATATATTAAAGTGAGTAGAGTGGTAATTGACATGTACAAGTTCGATGTTCGAGTTGCAAATGTTGTTGAACTAAAAAAAAGTTAAATTAAAATTAAAAATTGGTCCAACCATACCATCGTTTAATTTTCCTATAAATGAACATTTCTCGTACACTGTATCTCATTTCATCCAAAATTCTAAACAAAAATTCCATCCCACAAACCTCGTTTCTGCATTTGGAACTTTCGAAGAGATTTGACCCACAAACCCATCATTTCCCGCTCATCCGTTACAGGGAGGGAGAAGGAGAGAGCCAGAGCAGCCATGGCCGTTTGCTCCACCAGATTCCTCTTCCTTCTCTTCACACTCTCAGCCATTCCCATCGCATTTCTCATCTCTCTCGAGCTCGCTAAGCCCCCCTCCCATGTCTATTTCTACCACAGCACCAGCTTCTTGAGGGAATGCGCCAAATGGGACGATCACGGCCGCCGATTCTTGGTTGGGTTCATGGACGGCGGCGTCGGCCAGGTCTCCGTCCCCGATGATCACTCGCCGGACGCCGTTCTCCAGGAAGTTCCGGTCATCAAAGATGCTGACCTGCAGGGGAATGCTTCTCTTGGGATTGTTGTCGATCGGCCGAGAAATCGGCTGCTTGTGGTCGCCGCCGATTTGCTTCGCAATAAGTACAGCGGACTTGCGGCGTATGATCTCTCGTCGTGGAAGCGGCAGTTTTTGACTCGTCTTAGTGGTCCGAGTGAGTAATTGATCTTCAATTTCATTTTTCGTCTGTGAATTTTGAGGTTCATCGGTAACTCCGCCGCATGAATTTCAGCACGAATTTCGCCCTTGTGTTTGCTATTTTCCGAAAAAATGGATCTAGATTCTCTCTTTTCTTTGTTTTCATCGATTCAGTGCTTGATATTAGCTGATCGGTTCAAAGATAACATGCATGGCGCAAGTATAGAGCTCAATCAGGAGGAAAATGAAGGGGAAAAAAAGTCAAAATCTGATATACTAAGACGAAATATGCTGATAATAAATCTATGGTGTATTGTTTGCTTTCTGTTTCATAAAAGCATAGTTTGCAAGTCAATTCTTGGTATAATCAAAGTTTAGTTTAAACCAATCTGTGAGGCAGAATATTGTGTATCACTGGGTAAACAAGAACAGACTGACTTCAGCAGTTCGGCTTCTTTGGCTGTTGATAATATAACAGGAGCAGGAGGGACCCTGAATTCTGACATATGCTTTTAGCTTTTTGAGATTCTTTGTTAGGACTTGGGATTAAAATAGAAAATTCAGATTATGGAATTTTTTGAAGGCATTTAACCAATTCATCAAAATCTATTTCGTTGGTTGCTGCTTGGCTCTGTTTTCTTAGGGATAGTAATGATTCTCTTCGGGGGAAATTATCAATATTCTACTCTCATTTGATTATTGGTTGTAACTCATCGTAATTGAAGTTTATTAGGATTTCAGAAGTGTTAAATTATCAGTGATTCTAAGTTGGATTCTGTTGATGTGCTTCCCGTTTGAACATCAGTAGTTGTCTTTTTTAGTGAAAGTAAGTTTGATCTAGGTGAGTTGGGGTTCTATGTATCAACACAGATGATCAGATTGGCTTCAGCTTTTGTAATTGTTGATATTCAGTTATTTAACATTATACATAATACTAAGGCAAGACATCCTGAGTTCCTACTCGAAACTTCTCAGGGACATTCTCTTCGTGCTTGGTTTCAAGCTTTTGATTCATAGTTAGTATCAGTTCTAAGATATTCTTCTATGTTGTGTGTGCATTATGTATTCAAGATGATCTCTTTTGAACCTATGCAGATGACGAGAAATCCTTTGCGGATGATGTTGCCGTAGATGCTGAAGGCAATGCTTACGTCACCGATGCTAAAAACGGTAAAATATGGAAGGTCGGAGTCGATGGCAAGTTCATATCTATCATCAAAAGTCCGCTGTTCATTTCAAAGCAGTGGTACAAAAACTTGGTTGGTTTAAATGGCATAGTCTATCACCCTGATGGATTTTTGTTAGTTGTTCATACATTTAGTGGAAATTTGTACAAGATAGATTTGGCCAAGGGAGAGGAAGTTAAGTTGATCAATGTAAGTGGAGGCAGTCTTGTGCTTGGAGATGGTCTAGAGCTACTTTCTCCAACCAAGCTTCTAGTTGCAGGAAACCCGGCTGGAAGATTGGTGGAGAGCACGGACGGGTGGGAAACCGCTTCTGTGGTGTCGACATGTTCGGGACTCAAGCATCGGTTGGCCACGTCTGCAACGGTGAAGGATGGCAGGGTGTACCTCAGCCACATGATCGGTATGGGCTATCCAAAGAAGAAGCATGCTCTTGTAGAAGCAGTTTTTTCTGCATAGGATGATTTTCTAGGAGAGAATGCTTGATGTAGGTTGAGAATACAAAAGAAAATTGTCTCATTCAGTTTGGACTTGAATTGTGTTAGGTTTGTGTCATTTTCCATTGGAAGGTACTTTGAATTTTAAAACCAATTTCATGAAAGATGCTCTGTTTTCCTTGGAGTATGGATGGTCAAGTTGGAGCTTTCTTAAGAAAGACTTGTGTTAAAGGTTCATAAAAAGAAAAGAAAGGTGAAATGTATTTTAGGACTTACTTGCTATTTAGTGCAAGGATTCTATTTTGGAATTATGACATGAATAACATTTCAAAAGGTTTCTTTAGTAACACGAATTCGGGGTGGGGATTTGAACCTCTGACTTCAAGGGGAGGAGTTGACGCTTTAACAGCTGTCAAACCAGTTGGCTATTTCAAAATTTTAATAATAATAGAACAATAGTAGCACACCTAAATAAGATTTTAAAAAATTTACCGTCTTTTCAAGATATTATTTATTATTTATGAGTTGCATTATGGGTAGTGAGTTGAAGTGTTATGAATGATGACAGTTTAAATACGTAATTACATCTAAATGGTAGATATTCATTTGAGGGTCACCTAGGTAAGATTTAAAAAATTTACAAAATTTTATAACAACTAGAATATTGTAAAGTCAAGTAGTTGTGTAGGTGAAATATGAAGATTGAAATTTTAGATGGCCTATCTTTTTTTGACAATATGTGGCAAATGAGAGATTCAAACCACAGATTTCGTGGTTATCAGTATAATTTTATGTCAGTTGAACTATGCTCTTGTTAGCTATGGTCTATCTAAAGCTTAAATCAAAGCTAGGCTTTATATCTAACTTGCATCAATAATTGAATAATTATAGACAATACTTCAAGATGTAATAAATAACTCAATCCATATTCAAACCTAACCAAACAATATATATATATAAATTAATATATATATATATATATATATATATTAATTTTAAGAGGCATTTTATTATTATTAGTGTTCTATAAAATTTTGAATAATTATGAACAATTGTCATTTTTTTAATAAATAAATTATGAACCATGATCTCATAAGTCATAAGATAAGACAAATTGTGTACCAACATATCCTTCTTATCATATAAAAGAAAAGAAAAAAATATATATAAATTGTTTTTTGGTATGCTGATTCGTTCTTTCTATATTTTGTTTATTTATAAAGTAAATAAGTAAATAATTTTATTTATTTTTCCAACAATTGTATTTATGGTATGCTAATTTGTTCTTTCTGTATTTTGTTTTTCATTTACACTTGAAGTGGGTCATCGCCAGAATTGAATTTCCCGCAGATAATTATTTACCGTTTACCTTTTCTTTTTAAGAATTTCCCAATTAAATATTTTTTTAAAAAAAAAATCAAATTTAAATGGTTAAACCCAATTGTAATTCTTTTTAAGAAATAGTTATTCTCTTTCCTAATAGAAACAAAAATAATATTTAATTTTAGTTTAAATATCTTTTAAGAAACTAAACTAAATAAAATAAAGGTCGAAATACTATTTTGGTCCATGTAGTTTTGATTTTAATTCATTTTGGTCTCTATACTTTTAAAATGTTCATTTTAGTCCATGAACTCTGGACTTTGGTTCATTTTAGTACATGTACTTTCAAAATGTTTATTTTAGTTCATGTACTATTAAAGTAACTAATTTAGTCCCTATTTGCAAAATTTATAAGTCTTAAGATATATACACATATATATACACATACACACATACATATATACGGGTGGAGACGAGGATGATGGGGTGGGAAAGAAGAAAATATTCCTTGTCTCCATCCCCGTTTAGGCCATGGGAAAAAAAATATAAAAAAAATCTCCCTCATTCCCCAAAGTAAGATGTGACATTCTTGTCAAAATAAATCTAGAAACACATTTGAATGTTTAATGAAACACTAAAGATTAAACTTTCAAGGTTATCTTGATAAACTCCAAAATTTTTTAAAAGTCTAATATAGACATTCAATTTTGTGTCTGATATAGTTTCTAATTTTTTTTTTTTAGAAATAGTTTCTAACCTATTTGATAATTTTAAATATTCATGGACTTATAAAATTTTGTGTTTAATAGAACCCTAACTTTTTAATTGGGTGTTTAATAGATCGATAAATTTAAAGAAAATTTTAATAAGCTAAAAACTTATGAACATAAAATTGAAAGTTTAGAGAACTATTAAATACTATTATAAAATCTAATTTTTAATATTTATTAGACAATTTATAAAGTTTTGACATTTATTAGACGAACTAAAAAACATTATTAAACATGACTCTAAAAATTCAAAGAGGGTATACTTGTAATTTAACCCCAAAATGGTGAGACAAAAACCCAATTATAAGGACAAAATATAATAAATGCATAGGTTCACATGTGATACCTTCAAAACTTAAGAATTTGAGAATAGAAAGGGATAATTTTTAGATAACCTCATTTTTAAAAAAATTATACAATCCTATTATTATTCTTTTTATTTTTTGAGTTCAAATATAATCCCATTAGTTAACTTAGTGGTTGATATGGAACTTTAAAAAGAAATAATCTTAGTGGTTGTTGGGACAAGTAAAATATTCCCAACTTCAATTAAATAAATAAAAAAAAAAAACCACACCCAAAAGATTAAAAGATTCTTTTATGCACAATTCAAAGATAATAGAAGTTTGGAAGTTGAAAGGGAACCATCAAAACACTTTATATCAAACTAAGATAAAAATTATCTTTTTTTTCAAAATATAATTTTAGTGATACTGAAAAAAAAAAAGGAAAAAAGAATATAGTTTTATTGGATAAATCAACCTACTCATTCTAACTCTCATTCTTCATTTGTAATATAATATTTCTTTTTGAGTATATCAACATTTGGGGTGGAGATTCAAATATCTGACATTTTGGTTGAGGATATATACTAATTCTATGTTCGCTTTGACATATTTATAAAAATATTTCGTTAAACTAATTTTTATACTTATATACTTTAACAAAAACAATATTCTTAACGTAATATTATAATCTCATTTAAATATCATAAATTCATATTTCAGCCTCGTTGAACTAAAAAAATATGGATGGAAAAAAAATCAAATCTAACAAATTCACATGAACCGTTGTCATTTGATCACCAATACGTTCAAAATCAGCACAATAACTGAAATCAATTCATAAGTAACAGTACACAAATTTTCCAAGAAAAAGTAACAGTATACAATAAAATCTTGGCAATGCACTTCACAAATCTTGATTCACATTCAATCATGATATTTAAATCCCGAAGAAACCCAATTCCTCGATCGAGTAGTTTCCAAGTGAAATGACAAAAATTCGTCTCTGTTCCTCACTTTCAAACTTATCTCTGAAGAAAATGACATTTTCTAATTGCTCCATGTTAGTGATTGATTGATGGAGTGGAGCAGTTGAGCTTTCGCAGAACTTCCCACTAACAACAATTGACAAATCCCATTTTTTAAATCTCTCTGTTCGTCGTCTTTTTTCGCTGTCGCTCTGTTTTTTCCCTCGATCTTTGGTCCATTTCTGATGTGATATTTCAATTATTTCTTTGGTACGAACAACCCATTTTCTTCTCTTTTTTTTTTTTCTCTCTCAATTTCGTGGGGAACTGTGAGAATCGATGGAGCGGCAAAGAAGCTTCGCCGTTAAACCCACTAGATTCTTGGTTTTCACTTTCACAATCTCGTCGTTTATCATCTTCGTTTCATTCATTTCCCTTTGGATCGTTAAGAATTCCCCTGGTCGACCTGAGAGTTTTCTGTTCTTCAATAGAACCCCAGTTGCAGTGAGCTTCTTCAGACCTGTCAATCTCCAGACGGTGAACAGTTTCGGGAGGAATTTCTCAAGATTGATCGATGTCCATTTGAAGAAACCTGAAAATGTTTCTACCCATTTGGAGAAACCTGAGAATGTTTCTACCCATTTGAAGAATCCTGAAAATGCTTCTGGGTTTGGTGGGATATCGGATTCCGGCGAGGAGAACGCGGCGGAGGAAGAGAAGAAAGACGGCGGCGCTGATGGAAACGCCACCGCAGTCTGGCCAAGCGGCGGCGAGACTTCGATTAAGGAAGTTGAAGTGCAAATTGAGAAGAAAGAGGTGAAGATTTCGTTGGAGAATTTTGAATCCCCAAACAAGATAGTGAGAAAAGAATCTCATCAGTGTGATTTAACGAAAGGGAAATGGGTTTTTGAAGAGAGTAATCCACTGTACTCGAATGGTTCATGTCCTTTTATTGATGAAGGTTTTGATTGCGAGGGCAATGGAAGAACGGATTTGAACTACAAGAAGTTGAAATGGCAACCCCAAGATTGTGGAGCTTACAGGTTTGTTCATCTTCACTTTTTTTGCTCAGTTTTGGCAAAGAAATTCATGAATGAAAGAAAATGGTTTATGGAATCATGATTGTGGGGTTTCAATGAAGGTTTAATGCAACAAAAATGCTGGAACTGATAAGAGGGAAGAGGCTGGTTTTTGTGGGAGATTCAATAAACAGAAACCAATGGGAATCTATGCTCTGTATGTTGTTTGTTGCCATTAAAGATCCAAGGGAGGTTTATGAAACTCGTGGACGAAGAATTACCAAGAAGAAAGGGAATTATAGCTTTAAGTTTGTGGTAATTTATTCTACTGTGAAGAGAGTTCTGTCTTCTTTGTAGATTTATCAGATGTTGTTGTCATTGTTTGATGTCTGTTGTTTTTTGTTTGAAGGATTACAAGTGTACTGTTGAGTTCTATGTGTCACATTTTCTTGTTCATGAGGACAAGGCGAGGTTGGGACGGAGACGAATACAGACGCTGCGAATCGATACCATCGATCGAGGCTCGTCGAGATGGCGGGGAGCTGATGTTTTGGTTTTCAACACTGCACATTGGTGGTCCCATTACAAAACAAAATCAGGGTTGGTTTCGTTTTCATCTGCAAAGTTCTATTAGGAGCAATTCATTTTAACTGATTCTACTTTGCCTTTTCAGGCAAAATCCTATAGATTTAAAGCTCTTTTGTCCATGTTAATGCTTACTTAGAGATAGCATACTTTGAGCCTAATTCATTTATCAAAATAGGAAGAAAATAAGAAGTAACTCTAATTACTTCAAGAGGCCTAGACTTTCCTAAACATAGCTAACTCTATAGGTTGCTCTAATTATAGAAAATTCTGCCCTATACTCTATTTATTCACTATCTTTGTGAAGAAAATAATATAATCGCCGAAGCCATAAGTGTAAACCGATGCTCATGGACTATGGTAAATTTAATCTTATACCAGTCCTATGCTCATCACTATTCTTATGTAAGAAAATATTATTCTCTTTCGAAGTCATACATGTATATAATACTTCCAGCTTAAGCTCTCCATACATGGATTGACGATATTTCCTATTCTTATGTTGACCACCGAACGAGTGGCGATTCAGATTGTCTAAAAATCTTTCAAGGATCGTTTCAGAAACTGATGATGAACCCGCATTTATAACAGGATCAATTACTACCAAGAAAGAGACCAAGTTCTTCCTCGACTAGATGTAAATATTGCTTTCAGAAGAGCTTTGACGACATGGGCATCATGGGTCGACAAGTACATCGATTCAAAGAAAACCCGAGTTTTCTTTCGAAGTTCAGCGCCATCCCATTTCAGGTATTTACACTTTCAAAAGCTTCAAAGACTAAATCTCCTCAGTTGCTGAGTTTTAATGTGTGATGTTTTTGAATAGGGGAGGGCAGTGGAATTCAGGTGGCCATTGCAGAGAAGCAACAGAGCCTCTGAATCAAACATCAAGCTTGAATTACCCTGAGAAGAATGTGATTGTAGAAGATGTCATAAATCAGATGAAAACTCCAGTTACTTTGTTGAACATAACTGGTTTATCCGATTATCGGATCGATGCCCACCCGTCCATATATGGGAAATCATTTGTAAATAGGCAGTCTTCAAGAGGAGGCGAAGATTGCAGCCATTGGTGCCTGCCTGGTGTTCCTGATACATGGAATGAATTGTTGTATTTCCATTTGAAATATAAAGAGATGGTGAAATGAATTCTTTCAACAATGTGTACAGAATCATTTGGTTCGACGAAATCTTCTTCGTCGGTCTCGTCGATCTTCAAAGTTGTCAAAGTCATAAAGCTAACTCTACACTTGAGCATTCATTGTTCATCGATCCATGGTTGAAGTCGAGGAAGCTTGGCTTCGGTCTTGCGTTTGAATACTTGAGATTCTTTTTCGTCTTGTAAGTTTATAAGAATGTGAAAGAAGTTGTGTTCGAAAAATCAATCCCACGCGATTTAGAACATCTCTTAAATACTACGTTTTTTGAGGATAGTCACAAAGCTTAAGATGACAAATAAAGAGCATAGGTATCTTTGCATTAAAATTCAATGTTTTGAATTGCAAGCATCATCTTTTCATTCTAAAGAGTTGGAAGCTTCTGATTGAGGAGAGAATAATTTTGAGGCTTTGGCATAAGTTTTCATTAAATATTTATGTTTATTTACTTCTTTCATTAATAATCTAAGAATATTATCTATCCAAATTAATTTTTTATCAATAAACAATTAACAATTGTATATCAAAAGATAGCATGGACAGCAAAGTCAACAAAATATTCTCTCCAATTTTAATATGAAAAAGAAATCATTTCCACTCGTACTTTTTGAATTGAAAACCTTTTTTTTTTTCCTTCGTTTTCTTTTCAACATGTGTAAGGGCTTGATTTGCCAACTAAGACCAAATTGGAGATATATATATCTACTTGATTTGCCAACTAAGATTGAAATTTTTTATTTTTTATTTTTTGAATAAAAGATCAAATTAAAGACATATATATATATATATATGTGGTTTTTCTTTTCAACATGTGAAATGGCTTGATTTGTCAACTAAGAATGAATTGAAGAATATATATATATATATATAAACATGTAAAATAACTTGATTTGCAAACTAAAACTAAGAATGTATTGAACCATGTTGGAAGAGAATTTAAACCTACAACTATTAAGAGAAATTACTAATTACTTAACTAGTTGAAGCTCGAGTTAGCAAGTGGAACTGATTTGATCCATTTTGTTTTACTTGTTTCTCCATTCACCATAAGAATACAATATTATATTTGATACATGATGCATACAATGAAAAAGCTAATATAAATCACATATATAACTTAATTTATCATAATGTGCACAACATTGATTCTGAACTTGCAGGATTTGCAACAAAAGTAACCTAATTAATTTTAATTAATAAGAACACAACTATAAGCTAACCATATATGAAAATTCATAATCAGAACAAAAAGAAGAGCAAATTTGTTTTCATGACTTAATCCTAAACTGAAAAACCAAACAAATAATCAAATCAATCCAATCCAATCCTAAACCAATAATAAATTTCAGCTGGATCGAATCTATTTGATTTCACAAATTTTTTTTAACCCCTATTGCCCAAGAAAAAGAAAAGAAAGTTCTATCTAGACCTATTAAATACCTTGCTTGCACCTACATTTTTATTGAAATAATGTCCATTTTAACATAGTGTCTTTTTTATGCATTATCAAAATATTAACTCAAGAAAAAATCATCCTATGATAGAACACACAAACCTCCCTTTTAAAAAGCATCATAAAGATACATGTATACGTGCAAATCGGTTTGCCCGATTTGCATAAAATGATACCGAATTTGGTATACAATCACATAATGTTACACATTATTTTCCACGATTTATTAGGGCTTTATATCATATCCTAAAATAATACTATGCATATTAACATGTATGATTGTTTCTATAACTTCTTAAAAGCACCCTTATTTGACAAGGACTCTATTCTCCTAATAGGTAAGCATGGACATGGTTTATGTATCCAAACCTTTTCAATGGCAAATCAATGAGATTGGTGCTTCTTTGCTCTCCCTTGGGAAACTGATGCATCATCTCTCTTAGAACTCTCGGGTTTTCGAGCCCACGCAGGCGCTTGATCGGGTCCATAGCGGTAATCATAGAAAAGCTCTTCACTAGCTTCAATGTGCTCCTTGGCAAAAATGCCTACTCGATGATCTCCCGCCACCAACATTACCTGTACAAGCCAGCAAAAGACCAACTATTTCCTTTGTTTTCTTTTTTGGATAAAAGCACAACAAGAACAATGAATTTCAGATTCCATGAGAGATTCCTGAAATTTGCTTACCTTTGCATAACAGTTGGGGTTCGACGAATGATTTGCAAACTTTAGCTTGTCTCCTTTACGATATGCATCTAGAACATACTGCAGATATAGAAAGCTGCTGATATTTAAAACAATGTTGCAATGGAGTTTGAAGGACAAAGATCAGAAAGAGCTTGTGGTCCAAGGTCCAGTTCATGAAGTATCCTTATAAAGATATAGAAGGGGTTAAATAATGTGTGCATAATAAATGTGAAAGAAGCTCATTTACCTGATCATTCAAGTCAAAAAGGAAAGAAGAGTTTGCACGATCGTAAATTTTCCCACGCTTATCTGCTTCTCGGTGCGAGATTAATTCCCCTGTATATTCTCCAAGATAATCATTCTTGTTGACAGAGTTCTGAAATCACGTTTTCGCCTGGTTCAGGATATTATTTAAACACAAGAACAGAAAATAGAAACTAGTGTCTGACCTTCAAAAACGCTCCCCATCCAGCAACATCAGACTTGGCGAGGAGAATCTGGAAATTTAGAAAATAATGTATAGCAAGTGTCACAATCACATATCTTCAATTATTTCCATAAGATTGCAGTTATTAAGACTTTGAATTTCTCACTCTCTGTTGTTGCCTTAGGAGGAGTCTCATGTTACCACACTGGCCATCTCCCTGTCTAGGTGGCTCTCCCAATGAACCGTCACCACAACTACGTACATCGGACATATAAGCAGCATCATCAGGAAGCAAAAATGTCATTTACAGCAAGATAAAAAAAAAAAAACAAGAATTAAAATGCCTATAGTACTATAAGTTCCATCAGACGAACTTTGGACTGTGAATCGCCAATGTGAGTTCATGCTTAAAAAGACTCATGCTTCCTAAAGAAATAAGTGAAACAGGTTGATAGGTTGATCATAGTAGTTTTAAAATTTGAGAGGAAGTATCACAATATGGAATTCCTTTAACTAATGAAATCAAGGTGCACTCTTTCATGCGGAATATTATGGCCCCAAAATAAATCCCAGGGAACCAAGATGGACCAAAAATGTGGTAATCTTCAGTGAAGTTGCTAAAAAAAGCTTCTGCATAAATATTCACCAATGTATATCCATCAGAATGTGGGTTTGACACTTAATACCTGACCCAGCAATTTCGGCATACATCAGGGTCACATTCACGTCCAGCAGCAAAACATGGGCACTGCCTGCTTCTGCATTGACTCTTGGCACAGTGACATCCCCTGAACCTATTTTTGCAACTTTTTGAGCACCTGAAATGGAATTTAAATGCAGGTTTAACTATGGCCTTTGCAGAAAGAAAATTCTCACAAATATCAGCCAACTAAAGGACTTACCACCCGCGGGGGGGGGGGGGGGGGGGGTTATGAACTAAAACCAAGCATTAGAAAATCATACCCACAATATTTTTCACAGCAGGTCCCATTATGAAGACAAGGGCATTGCTTTCCACATGAAGACAAGCATCCACACGGTGTATATTGCTTACAAGATTGATTTTTTCCATCAGCAATCCTCTTCCAAAATGATGGATGGCCAGCAGATTTCCAAGAATACTTGAGCTTCCGTGCTTTTCCCCGTTTACGGAGTAGCCGTGATCTAGTTCGCATGTCCTGTTCCTAACACAAGGAAGAACAGGTGACGGAGAACATTAAGATTAAATTTTGTTGTTTTTTCAGTGATACATAGCAACAAGATGATGAGATAGAGAAGAGTTCTTCACAGTACAATTACAAAAAAATTGCAGAAATAACAAAATTAAAAGCAATTCAGTATATCCCCAATATGAGAAAAAAATGTTTTAATTCTCGTTTTTATTTATGAGCAGTTTACCATATAGTCAATATCAGTTTTTCCATTGTCATCTGCATTGGAACTTGGCATGCTGTTTGATCTTTGCGATGTTGAAGCTCCACCATTGTGCATGTAATTGAATACCTCCATGCAAGTCTTCAATCCAGAGAGTAAGTTTCTAGATATGAGGCAACTACAACCAAAAAAATCACATATAAAATGAAAAAAGCCTCGAGGAAATAATTAGATTAATCTACAGCTGCTGTAAAAATAGAATTGAGTTCCATTTAGAGAAACAAATATAAATAAGACTCTAGTTAAGCATGATATTGTCACAAAATTTCAGATTGTTTCATGCGAAATTCATGAAGAAATAGAGAATAGCTGACTAATTAGTTGACCAAACTTTGTACATATAGTCAAAATTAACATATAAAATATACAACACATTAAATTTACTATACATTCATACATCCCAAAGTTATGCAGGAAGATTAGAGTCTCTAAGGATCTTCCAAGCCTCAAAACCAATATCAAATTTTACTGGATAGCTAAATCCCTTATCCTTTCCAAATGAATAACAGGATTTTCCTAATTTGTTGGAACTCCAACCTCACTTTTTGACTCACACTTCACTTCTCTGTCTTCTTTCCGCTCTTTCATCCTATATGTTTTCCACAGAATCTGAATAATATGGTAGATAACAGTTGTAGGATACATATTTCAGCAAATACGAAAAGGGGATATTGATGCTTGAAAAAGAATCAAACTAAGAGTCTACTTGGAATACCTTCTAGCTTGAGCAATTTTTTTAAACATATTTTCAATGCTTTAAAAAACAAAATATTTTTGGTTATACTATATTCAAAAGTTATTATATTAATAACAAATATTTACTTACTACATTTTTGGAAGATTTTTTTTTTGTTAATCACTCAAAGGTCATTTTTTGATAATCTAGAAGATTTTTTTTTTTTTTTTTTTTTGGGTTTAATCACTCAAAAGTTATTTTTGGATAGTAGATAATCTCTCTCTCAAGAGTTTCTTCAAAAATAGCTTTTAAATTAATCTAAGTTTTTTTTAAAGTTCTTTTCATTTATAATTCTTTAAAAAAAAACAACAAAAACAAAAATTTGATAAAACTATACTAAACCTACTTTAAATTATTAATTTTTCAAAATAGTGCTTAGAGAAAAATGGTTTAGGGACAAAATTATAATTTTAAAACCATAGGGACTAAATTTTAACTTTCTTCAAACCATGGAGACCAAATTTATAATTTAACCTAGAAAAATTGATTTTGTCTAAAAAAAATTTTTCAAAAGTTATTCCAAACACATACAAGTGACTGTTTCCATGATCACAAATGGCACTTCTACTACCAAACGAATTGTAACTTGTCATAACTAAAACAACACAATATTATAATGTTTTTACTACGGACTATATATGCAAACATCAGAATTCTAAGGACTTTCTTGTCTTTTTTCCCATTATTGAAGGTATTTTCTACCTTCTCGTATCCATAAGCATTTCTAGTAAGTAAAAGGACCCACCTGTTTCTTCCAAATATCTCTATTCCCTTCAAGTACAATTCTTTTTCCATGAGCTTCCACTCCGAACTTCCACACGTTCCTTCAACTTGCTCACTGGCAGTTTCAGCTAACAACTTTGACGTTGACAATTCTTTGACTTCTACAGTGTTATACCTGTTAGTGTCCTGCAAATTATCACATGAAGCAATATCCAAGGGAGGAATTTTCTCCTTAGCTTGTTCGGTGGCTCCACTTAAAGACATGTCATTCCTTTGAAGTTCTACTTTTTGAAGTCCAAGAATATCCTCATGACTAGATTTGGTGCTGGTAATACTACAGAGTTCAGGGATGGTGTCAGTAGGGGCATTTGCAACATCCATGGCTGATAACATTTTTTGTTTCTTGCAATCTGGAGAGTTATTAGAAACTAGTTCAGGGTCATTTAACACTGAATCCTTATTTTGGTGCTCCACGGCCCTCTGCTTGGCCCCAGTTCCAGGATTTATAGCAGTTCCAACAGATGCATCTGAATTTAAGCCTCCGGTCATCTCAGACACAGAAATGCCTTCAGAAGTAATGGATGACAGTTTTCCAGCAAGACATCTTTCATCTTGTATGATGTCAGCGTCAACATGAGCACTTGACTCTTCAGGTTTGGATGATCTTGGTCTCTTGTTTCTTTGTTCTGGAGTTCTCTGAGTTCGCTGCAAGTAATAAATATATGGAAGTAACAATGAGGATCTGGCAAGTATTTTACCGCAAAAGAAACAGACCTTGACGTCGAACTTGGAAACAACTTTGCAAGAACAACTATATTGCAGGATTTAACAAGTTGTACATGCATAAAACAATATAGCAGACGAGTGCTCAGAAAATTCAGCATGCCATCAACTATTTGTCTCATTGTGTATCTTACAATAATTAAGCATATCAGACTCCAATATGATGCAGAATACTCCTTCCTTTTGTTCACCAATTAGAGAAAAATTCTGAAACAACTGAGTCAATTGAATGGCATGAGTTGGACGGCAAATTTACTAGGTCAAATGGTTTCTGCTAGAAAATATCAAGAGAAAAGAAGAAATTTTACCTTAAGGAAACATCGGTTACTGCAAGGTTTTCGTTCTTCCTCGTGCTCAGGCCAATAGAGCTGCTTTTCACTCTGTGAAGCAAGATTCCCAGTAAACTTATAGATAGAGGGAAAAAAAATATATAAAAAAATTACATAAGCTACAACAACAAAAAATGTAGACACAGTTGCTTACTGGGTAGATTAATGATTGAGAACATCCATGTAGACGGCAATCAAAAAGCTGTCAGTTGGATGCAATACAACAGATGAACAAGAGCATTATCAGAAACCACTGAATGTACATGGCTATAAAATATTAATTATGATTGATTAAACTATAGTTCTTAGTCTATAAATAACTCAATTTCAGTTTAATATATAGTCTTTTAAAGTTTTAACGTTGATTTTGTCTTCAAGTTCTCAGCTGAATTTAAATTGGTCTCTACTCTTTACTATTAGGAAGATTTCCTGGTTTTAGTTTGTGTATATTACATGTGTAGCAAGAGTTAGCCCAATTAACTTTTTAGATAACTGGCAGTGGCCCTACTTACGGATTAAAAATTTTACAGGATCAACATAGAACTTTGAAAAACACTGAGGACCAAAATGAAAAAACAACTGGTCAAAACTAGTCTAATCATTCTTGCATACAGAAATAATGCCTGAAAAGTGGGAACTGGAAAACTAAAGAATCCCTTACCATACAGCGACGACAAAAGAGGTTATCGAAAGAATCTAATGTCGAACTGAGGCTCTTGTATAAAGAAATTCCCTTGTTAGACTTAAGTTCTTCCAAGACTTTAGAACTTGAATCTGTTTTGTAATTCCTTTCCTTGAGCAAATTATACCGCTCCTGAAAATATCAGAAAAGTTGTGATGCAAACAATTGAAAAGGATGGGTACTTGAAATTTAGTTTTTTGACAGTTGAACAACTTTATACATATGTACGTATGTATGTATATATTCAGCTCTACCACAGACAGTGTATGTCGCCATTTCTATCCAGATTACCTGAACTTCTGAAGTGGTACAGCCAATAGAATGACTTAAAATTTGAAGTACGTCCTCGCAAATTCCATGTTCCTGAATAATAATCCTGGAAATACAACAAAGAAAAATTTGAACTGAGTTTAACTGCTCTATGTTGGTTCTAAAAGAATAAATAATCAGGCATAGCCAATAAAATTCATTATCTAATAATATATTTGGCTCATGCATTGCATCTCCACAGAACGTCAAACAACAGATCAAGATCATCTGGTCTCCAAAATAGAAAATGTACCAACACAGGAAGAAGTGTATGAATAGTTGTAGATACTGGGTGCTGAAATGTGCTTCTTTAGGTGCGAAACGACCAACACAGGGAAAAAAAAGTTCAGCTAGAAATCCCCTCTGAATAAGTAAGCAGTTGCATGAAGAACCAGAAATACAGTTCATATCAAAACACGTATTGTAAGCCATATCTAATTAACCTCACCATAAAACACGGTCTTCACCCTCAGAGAACTCATGTTTATCATCCTCCGGTTCTGCAAGTTCTTCCTCACTGTCACTACAGATCAAGGCTTCACTGCCATGCTGGTCATAATAAATGCGTCTTCTTCCGACTACTGACTGGTCTTCAGCCATTCTCTGATTCCTGTGCTGTGAGAGACAAATTTGAGATAGATATGATAGATATACTACAACAAAGTATTTATTCTTTACTATTAGCTGTACTGTATAAATCTGGTAAAGGTTTTCAAGAAAAATATATCTATCTTTCATTCTAGTGAAACAGAGACAACTTCAAGAATATCCATTACTAGACTGCTAAAGCCAACTTTATGAAAAAAAAAATGAGCAAAGTATCTCAAACAATGGTATACCTGTCCAAAAATATCCACGTTGTGTAAGGGGGCAACTTCTCAACGTATGGAAGTTTAATACTGATGGAGTATACTACCTCTTGATTGTTTATGTAGTCCTTATCTCCAGCACCATAAGCAATTCCAGATAACTTACACAGAGGAAGCTCCATTCTTGACAGAAGCATTTTTCCATTTCTATTTTCTTCTACAAATGGTAGAGCATTTCTAGAAGTTGCAGACATGACCTGAGCAACGTTGCTTGCAAGCCTCTGTGCATTGTTCTCAAGCTTTTCCTGCACAAGCATAATATGATTTTCGTTTTCGTTTTCGTTTTCGTTTTCTGGTTGTAGAAGGCTTGTCTTGCCCTAGTTAAAAAGCCATTATCAAATCAAATAGACTTCTCTGCAACTTACCTTTACCGAAACAACTCTCTCTGCTTGAATTTGCCTCTTAAGCGTATTGACCCGGTTTGTCAAGGACCCAACAACAAAAGTCGATTGGTCTCCCTGTGAAATCTGTAATCGAATAGGGAAAAAATACATAGACGTACGATCACATACTCAGGAACCAAATGAAATCATTAAACTCTCAAATAAAAAAGCGATCACATCACTTAATCAACTCTTCCATTCCAACTAATTTTAGCGGGAAAAATCAAGAAATATAAAAATCGCTACGATCGTGAAAACAAACAATCCCACAGCATCCACCAGCCAAAAACATTAGAGCCTCTAATTTCGAAATCAGAAACCAAGGAACCCAACCAATTTCATTCCGATGACAGATAAAAGGATTATCGATTGCTTGATCAAACGAACGTCAAATCAAAAGAAGGAAAAGAGTGCGACGATCGAGAAGTACAGGGGAAGGGGAAAGGTTTAGAGAGAGAGAGAGAGACTGACAGTGAATTTGGAGTCGGAGTCGATTGGCTTGGGCAACATGGCTGGCGCATTGAGTGTGGTCTGCAACTCAATCGAGGTTGAGGAAGAAGAAGAAGAAGAGAGGTGAACTCTGAAGCCGACACGTGCAGAAGACAGTGACGTGGCTCCACTCAGATATGGGAATCCAGGAGGATTTGGTGCACTGAAATTGGAGAAAGTTTTTATTGGAAGCTCCCATAGGATCCTTAAATTATTATTGGGGAAATTGGGCTAAATGCCCTTTTCAAATATCATATTTGTCACAATGTCCAAAATCTAAGGCTAAGCTAATAATGGGAATTTTTTTGGTTGGGCATGGTGGTGGGTCTTCCGGGAGAAGGAGGTTAAAGTGAGGTAACTTCGATTATCAGGATAGAGTTTTGAATTTCCACACGTCCAAATGTTGTTAAGAACTTTAAAAAATGTGAAAGAAAGAGAATGAGGTAAATTTGAAGAAAAAAAATGAAAAGGTGCCCCAATTTTTTTTTTCTTGAAAGACCATAACTTTGAGTTCACTTGACCAAATTAGATGATTTTTTTTTATTCGAGATTTACGTGGTAGTTTGTTTGACTATGTCATCCTGAAACGACTTATTTGGCCTTCGATTTAGATTACACAATGTTTTTCTTAAAAAATATAACTTTTTGGGTCGACAGTGCTTCAACCATGGTGGGATGAAAGAGAAAAGAAAGATGGAGAGGAGATGAGAGGGAAGAATATGAAAAGAACAAAAAAGAGGGACATAGTGGGATGAAAGGGGAGACGAGAAGAATATAATGGAGAAGAAAGAGAAGCGAAAGCCACGTAAGAGAAAGCTGAGAAATGAGAGAGAAATTTGGGATATTTGATGTTTTTGAATCCATGGATATAAAGGAAATTTCACACTTGAGTTCAAATAATAATTAAAAAAAAAAGGTTGGAAAGGTCAGAGTCATTTTTTATAAAGTTTTTCATTTTAGGCCCATTCCCACAATTTCCTTGTTTTATATGTGTTTATCTTTAATTCAGTATTCAAATATATAAATTAATTGTTTTTTTTTTGGATTACCGACTTTGTTGAACACCTCTAAAAATGAGCAAGACATGCTCGAACATAATTATTGGTATGTCGATAAGATGATTCATTCTAGTTCTTTTAATTTGAAAAGGTATAGCTTGATAATAAAATTTGAAAAATGTTTGTTGTCCCCTTGCCTCATTAGTCGTCGGTCATCGTTGCCTTCTTTCGCCAATTGCCTAGCCTCGTCGTGGTTATCGCATTGCCTCATAGGGTCGTTCTTGTCTCACCAGTCACTAACATTGTGACACTTGTCGTCATCTCTTCTTTGGCTTAGCAGTAACGTTTCCTCTTTTAATCGTTCGCTTGTTTCCATCCGACAATCAACAATCGTCGTAGCCTCATCATTCACTGTCCACTCTCCTCTCTCAATTGACAGTCGCATCCATACCACTGTGACCCAACCCAAAAATATATGGATTAGGTTTGATTGAGTTGGGTTGCTCCCTCGAAAAAGGTTGATCGGATTGAAAAATTGACCAACCCAAAATTTCGAGTTGGCCCAAGAAAAAACTCTAATCCAACCCAACCTAATACATGTACACCCCTACTCACTCCAACCAATTTTCCAATACAAAACAAGTTAAATGGATATTATAGTTGTCAAATTAAATATAGTTTAACTTATACATCAACCAAAATATTATAGATTTGAATCTTTGAACCCAAATGATACTAAGTAGAGATGACAATTAGGCAATAGTGAGTGAATCTGTATTTTCTCGTGCCTCTACTAAGTAGAGATGGCAATAAGGTAAAAAAACAAGTTAAAGGTTAAAAAAACAGCCAATTAAAAAGTAAAAAGTATTATTTTTCTGATACTAAATTGTGTTTTTTTTAACTATTCATTTTCCATACCCAAAAAGTCCTACTCCTACCCTGTGAAGAAGATTTTAAAAAGTTTGAACTTTATAAACAAATGAATTTATTTTATATATAAACCTAAAATGTAGAAGAAGAAGCTTTTCCAATCCTCCATATTTTCTATGCTTATATGTGGAAATCCAAATCTAAGTAAAATATTACATCGCCCTGATTAGTTCATAGAGATTTAAGCCGCTGGTCTAACAATTATACCAATAAACAGCTTTTTCTTTTCCAGTAAAGAATTATTAATTCTACAGCTACAAAAACACTGACCTCCTCTTCCTTGGGCATGCATTTTCTTCCTTGGATCAAAATCAAATTGGCTTTTTAAGTTTATCAAGGCAAGCAATGTTGCTAGAAAACTTGGCCACCACCTGAATGCTGTGATACTATCATTTGGAAAGTTCTTTCCAAAGTCAGAGCTGGTATTTGATATTCTGGGCACTATGGGTCGCATCCTTCCAATTAAAATGGGAGGTGTGATGAGTTTCAAAACTCGAAAACCAGATGTTCAGCTTTGTATTTCCTTCAAAGTTCAAACAGTTGTTGTCAGAAGCTCGGTTCCCATCCGATTACTTGATTTAGAATCAACATCTTTGTACTTGTCGTTGTTTTTACTGGATCTGGATATCTTCGCTTCTGGAAGATTTAACGGGGAATTATTTAGAGTAATAATTTCACTAGATGGTGCTTTTGTGTCTGAGAGGAGCTGCTTCAGTTGAGACTGTTGGCAGACAATTCGACCGTTGTTCCACCCCGGGAAAGAGAAGGACGACGACACATTATCCTGGAGGAATGAATAGACAGCCTTTGCAATAGGCAAGTTTTGTGCAGTCGAATCTTTCTCTAACCAGCCTCTTCTGAAAATTTGAAAATACACGGTTGACAAACTATCAATGAACCAAGTAAAATGAGGCAAGTAAAATTTCACGATGGAATGAGTAAAGAGTCGATTTCTCCTGACTTGGCAACTTGTTATCATACCATGTAAATTCAAAGTTCAACAGAAGGCAACAATATATCAAGCGCTTCAGGTACTGGAGTTATAATTAACCAGGAAAATGCAATTCATGGTTGGCTTCTATTCGGCTCCTCCCTTAAAATCAAGCATATTCAGGCAGTGTCTTGTAAGGAAGTACTTGAAAATTTAATCTACTTTAATTGCATTTACAGTGCCCGGACATTTCAGTGATAAACTATGTGCAATTTGAGATGCCAAACTAAAGAGAGCATTTTTATAACCAGCCTATTAGCAACGTGCACTTTTTAGCTTCACAAAACCAGTCAAGTCCAAGAGGCCCAAAAGGAGAAGATTTGCTTCGGCTGGACTATGGAACCCGTTTATAATCATTTATGCCTTCACTGTGCATGACACTTCAATTCAAAAAAGTTTTGAGAAAGAAACAAATTTCATTGATAAGTGAAATAAAACGGAGTAAATACTCCAACACCTAAAAAGGTGAGTTACAAGAGAGATCTCCAATTTAGAATTGATGAAGAAAGACTGTAATAAAAAAAGGGAGGTTTACATTTGCACCAATATAAAGTATGAAAAATAATAAAATCCATAAAGTTGTCAAAAGATAAGAGGCGCAGTAAAAAGTTAACCTTGATTAAATTGATTGCAAGATAAATGAAGCTTACCCAACTACAACAGCTGCAAGCTGAGGCAGATCCTCCCCATCCATAAGCAATTCTTTCATTTTGTTAACCCAAAGTGATATTGCTGTATATGCACCTCCTTCCCACATTCTGCAGAAAGGCGAGACATACGAATTAGTATAAACTTAAGCACAGGTATCAGCCAGCCAGCATGGAAGAGAATATGATTCCTATTGTACCTGTGCACATCCACAGACCACACAAGTTTGCTTTTGCGGAAAAGTTCAGGGAAAAGGCCTCGTTTTGTTGCTTCAGTGAGAACTCTTGAAGCACGCCCTTTCTGACCAAGCCACCAAAGTGCTTCTAACAGTGTATTGTAAAATCTCATTCCCAATCCACACCCTTCAGCGTTAAGTTTGTCAAAAACATACTCAACCATCTGCCAATTAGAATCATCATCATAATCTCCCTTGATCATCTGGCCAATGACTTGATGAATACTAGATACCCTGTTCGTAATCATCTCATCAAGTAATTCATAGGCATCATCCCACCTGGAAAGAATAGACTCTGAGATGTAAGAGAGATCATTAAAATAAAGTATTTATAAATTCAATCAACCAAAAGATCAAAGGTTTAAATCTCAAATTTAATGGAGTGAGAACTTTAGGACTGTAAGATTTCAAACCATATATTTCTTCAAACGGTCCAGCTCTGATAATTAGTGATAATTGTTGGGAAATAACCAAACAAAAATGTCAACACTGAGGAAAACATATGTTCTTACAAGGTAAAAGTAAACAACCTATGATAACTGACAAACACCTTCCTATAACTCTAACTTGGTGTACATCTATAAATGACCGTTGACTTCATGGTCCATGCAATGAATTTCTTTTTTTTTTACACGAGGCAAATAAACATGCCAAGGTCATGAACATGTTGCATGATATGAGGGATTCTAAAGAAGAATGTTTTAGAGGCAAATCAGACTATTTTAAGGACGTTATCAGAACTTTGGCATCCATTAGCCTCAATCTTAGAAATTAAGAGGATCTGTTGACCAGTGATACTTATACAAATGTGATAGTACAGAAAGTTTAAGCCTTTCTGTCGACCAGTGATACTTATACAAAGAGAATTATCACTAAAGGAGAGAGAGGAAATCCCCAATCCAAGCTAAGTAAGATACAAAAAGATCTTCCAAAAAGCACAAAGAGAGGTTGAACTATAATTACAAAAAGAATGGTTAAGTTTACACCTAGTAGCAACCACAAGAATAATCTCATCCAGCAAAAAGGAGAAAGGCGTTTCTTTGTAAAGATCTTGTAATGTTTAACTAGAGGAACTTAGTCATATCTTTCAAACAGATGTCCTCCAAAGAGGAAGTGCAAGATACAGTGTAGAGAGAGTTTCTGTATCCTTCCAATTGTCTTCCCAGAATTCGGTATTTTCTCCATTTCCCACCATAATTTTTACTCTTGAGGCCAATAACTATTTCAGATTAAAAACGTCATTCTAGGCCCCATTGGAGGATTTAGGAGCAAATGACAACCAATCTTCCTTGGAGATTCCGTACTGTGCTGCCAATGCCACCTTTATCCAAAGGGCTTCTTTCTGGGAGACAGAATTCCCCAACCCTTGGGTTAAGGAGGGAGAGACATTTACTATGTGTTACCAACGATCAGGCCCTAAGGGGTAGGAAGTGTAGCCATATTCCATCCCACTGGATGAAAACTTCGTTCAAAATTGGCATGCCAATTCTAGCAGAAATCCTTAGTGGCATGTTCAATATTGAGCTACCTTATAAGGCATCCAGAAAGTAGGTTAGGTTAAGACTGCCATGATGCCATCATCGAGAACAAGGTTATCCCTTCCAACATTGTAGTTTACCCTGAATTTTCTCAAGAATGGGCTCCTCTTGATTCTTTCTTTTCCATTAAGAGCAAGACTGAATAAAGCAAAGGCCATTTGTCTACTATATAGCCCCATGCATCTTCCAACTCTTTAAATACATTAATACTAGCATAGTTGATGCCCATCAATTTTGATTTTGAGAGATTGACATCCAATCCCATGGCTACCTGAAGAAGATAAACAATTTTGGAAAGATTGCCGATTTTTTCTATGGAGGAAAGGAGAAGAGGACAGTTTTTCCACAAATCGGAGAGGATTGATAGTGAGGGAGTTTCTTTCCAATTTGGAACCCTCCAAGAGGCCTACACTAAGTCCTCTTATTAGCATTCTACTAAGGAAGTTCGTTGCAGAAAGTTTACGGCTTGGCAAAGGAAGAACTTCTTATGCTATGCAATAAAGTCAAAGTTGACAGCTAGTAAAGAGAAAAAAAGATCTTACATAAACCTCCTTTATCTTACAAGTTGACAAGACACTACACCCGTCTTTCATCCCAAAAATGTATCACGTCCTATAATCGGTAGTCTCATATGGTAATTTTACATGTCATACACCAAAGCCAAAGCCGACTTGGTGTGGACCAATCTCCAAGTTCTCAAGATCATATTAAGACTATGAATATGATTTATAGAGATGAGAGTGAGAATAAAATGATAAATTTGCGAAAGTTGAACACCTATCCCTTCAGTCCACCTCCCCTCCCCTCCCCACCGAGAAATTATTCAAGGAAATGGGTGCAATATAACGGGTGGTTTTATACCAATGGATGTACGAGAGAGAAACTAAAAACTATGGTTTCACCATACATCCAACATGATAAAGGGTGAAGCCACATTGAATAATTTTCTCCCCTCACTGCCCTCTTCTCATATTTATAACTGTCGTCCATTAACAATTCTCCCTGAAAATCTCTAACAAGCTCCACACATCTTATATAACTACACATATTCCAACAAACCAACCTCCAATGCCTAGATAGAATAAAATTCTAATTTGACTGATTCTTGAGCACAAAATGTGTTTAAAAGAAATGTACCCAGTACAGTTTATATAACTGGAAATAAAATTAAGAAAACATAAGTTGATAATGGACACAACTTTCATAGACAAATATATATACATAGTAATTATTACCTTCCATTCTTGGCATAAACTGCCAGCATCATGCAGTAGCACAATACACTAGGCAATATTCCTGAAGCTTTAATTTCATGAAACTGCTCCTTGCTCTCATCAACAAGACCTGCAAAGCAATAAACACCTAAAACTGCCTCGAGGGTCTGCTCATCAGGTTCACACCTCATCTTTTCCATGTCAACAAAGGCCTTTATAGCTTCTTCAAACTGACCACTTTGCCTATAACCTTCAATAATACCACTAAACGACTTCACATTCCTAGAGATGCCGGATTCTCTCATTCTCAATAAGATTGCTTCAAACTCCTTGTAGAGTCCGCCTCTGGCAAATGTGTGAATTAGCGAATTGTAGGTATCAACAGTTGATTTACTTCCCACTTCGTTCATTGTGTTAAAGGCAACAAGAGCTTCATCATACAAAGCAGCCTGTCCATATGCTTCAATCAGTCCACTATATGCTTTAGAACTTGGAACTATTCCTTTCTCGTTCATGTGAAGTAAAATTTTCTTGGCATCCTCATGCAACCCTCCCTTTCCACAAGCAAATACTAACCCCTCATATGTCTCCATATTTGGGTCAATCTTCTCCTCCACCAAATCATGAAACAAAGTTACAACCTCCTTGAAGTATCCACCCTCTCCAAATACTCGTATGAGAATGTTGTAAGTAGTTGCATCTGGCTCAGCACTACTCTCTTTCATTTCAAGGAAAAGCTCTCGAACATCGTCATACCTCCCATGCTTCCCATATAAATTCAACAGAATACTGTAAGTTGACGCATTTGGCACACATCCTGCTGCTTGCATCTGCTTAAACACATCCATTGCCTCCTTAATCGACCCTGATTTTGCGTGTGCCTCTATTAACACATTGTAGGATGATATATCAGGCAAATACCCTTCGGACTCCATTTCTTTTAGCAGCATAGCAACTTTCTCGAGCTTACCCAATTTTCCAAATGTTTCGACAATATAACTGTATGTCGTTATCTCAGGGACTATCCCTCCCTCTATCATAGTTTTGAAGACCATCTCTGCCTCATCACCCAAACCCCGGGCAGCACATGCACTAAGCAAAGTATTATAAGTAACCAGATCAGGTTGAACCCCTTCATGCCTCATCTCTGCAAACAATCCCAACAATCCCTCCCAATCCAAATCACCTCTAGCACATGCATTTATCACAGTATTGTAAGTCAATATATTGGGCGACACTCTCTCTCTTTTCATCCTTTCAAGAAGTTCAAGTGAGGTTTCGTACTGACCATTGCGCCCGTAGGCATTTATCAAAGCAGTATAAGAAAACACGCTACGTATCACGCCCTGGCTCGCCATTTCATCGAATATCTCGCTACATTTCTCAAGCAATCCTTCGCGACCGAGCAAGCTGATCATTATGGTATAGATGTGCTCGTTCGGCTTGCACCATATCTGACGCTGCATGTATTTGAAGAGACGTAACGAGCGTTGCCAGTCCCCGCGCGCCGCAAATTCCTTGAAAACCAAGCTGAAGTCATTGAGCGATAACCTATTCTTGAAAATATCAAGACAACGAGCTATGCTGCCTCGTGGCGGGAGGCTACTAAGCTTATTAATTAGGGTTTCAACGTCATAGCTATACTTGCCCTTCTCAACAATTACCGACGGATTACCAAGAACAAGATCCTTCGGCTTCGCTCTGCACTTCCCCGCCTCGGAGGACAAGCTCCAGTCATCTGAGAAAAATCTACGGCGAACACTGAAATTGGAAAGTTTAGAGAGAAATGGAAGCTGTTGAGACTCTAAATTCCGTTTCTGAAACGTTGTAGAAGTTCGAAAAGGATTCGGTACGGACAAATACGGTGAGAGCGCCATTACAGGAAACTAGTTCTCATTAGCTCCGTGAGTACATGAAACAAACGAATTGGAATTCCCCAGTCGTAATCGTTTTCCTTCAAGATTAAGAACAGTTAACGAGCAATGAAGAACAGATTGAGATAAAAGAGAAAACCAGTGAAAATTTCAGAACCGATTTCTCCGATTTGCTGATTGATTTCACGGGGAGACTTGCAGCAGCGAAGAACAACGGGCGGGAGCAGATGAGAGCTAAAATTGGCTTGGTGAAAGCCACGTGGAGATGTTATGGATAACAGTGACGTTTCGAGTTAAGAAAACAGGCGGTTTACAATGCGGGTACGGGCTTCCCGGATTACCCGACCCGACTCCGATTCTATTGAGGAAGTGGCGGGATCATATAAAATGGCAAAAATTAGAGGATATCTTGACTTTATGCTGTCTTTAAATTTCTCTATCTTTTTTTAACTTTAAATTTCTCTATTGCTTTTTTCTTTAACTAACTTTTTGATTGTTGAGTTTTATTTTAATTATGATAATCTCGGAATGTTTTCCAGACAAGGTATAGACTATATAATGGGCCAACTGAAACTTTTATGCGACTTAAATAGGATTTTCTAATTTAAAAAAAAAAAAAATAGGATTTTCTATATTTGGTTATTAATTTTATTTTCTTTTTTTAATGTTATGGTATTTAATTTTCGTAACTATATAATTATAAATTATCAATATTACTTTTTTTTTTTTTTTTGAAAAATTTATCAATATTACTTAATTCTTATGGATAATTATTGAATTTTAATTATCATCGTAAGTTAGGATTTTATTTTAAGATAATAAAAATAAACACAATGACATTGGTTGAATACATCAAGTTCAAATTACTTAGCCTCATTTGGAATGCCTTTTAGTTTGAGTGTTTTTCAATAATATATTTTTTAAACATTTTGTATAAAAATTGTTTATAATTTAGACATTTATATGTTTGATTGCATTTTTTCACAAGTGTTTACATACACTGTTGTTATATACTTAAAAACTCTTTTTAAAAAACTTGTCTTCAAGTGTTTCTCTCGAAATTGTTAATTTCTCAACTTCATTTGTTTAATAAGTCATTTTTAACGGTTGTCAAGTACTATATATATATATATATATATATATATATATATATATATATCAATTCTTTCTCTTAAATTTAAAAATAACAAAAAGGAGTACATAATTACATATATAAGATGAATTAGCGACGTTATTTGATTAATTAAAAAAATGAGGCATTAGTTGAATAATACGGTTTGAGAGAGAATAGTCACGTATGAAACAATGATAATCTCGTTAGTAATGAGAATTTTGTCATAGTTTGACCTTCCTTATTTCTATAAAAGACAATATAATACCAAAGTCACTAGTCATTGCAACAAAGATAAACTTTTGTTTCTTATTGTCTTGTGGTGTCTGTGACGTTGTAATCTCAATAGAGTTTCGGTTGAAATTTTGCCTTGATTCTAATTGACTTTGTCAATATAGATTTATAAGAAAAAATGATATTTGTATAGACATCGAAAACATAAGAAAGGACAACAATGAGGTCATCTTCCCATACAAAGTGAATGTCATCCGCCTAACCTAAAGATTAGAAAATGATCTCCTCTTTTTACATGGTCCATTCAACTATTTCATTTAATCACTTGACAATGTTTATTATTATTATTATTATTATTTTAACATTCTTAAAAAAATGTATGAACTATTTGGCTAAAAAAAATAAACCACTAACAAGCATGAATTATCCTTTTTAATAATATATTGTTCACAAGTGTAATTTTCATCCAAGTGACTATCTAGATGCAAAATTTTCCAAAATTTTGAAGACATGACCCCTAGTTCACGAGACCATCTATTACAATCAATTAGTCTGAACTATACTGGTCGATTGATCCAATTTAGGCAATGCTTTTTTAAATCTAATCCATTAAAAAAAAAATTAGATCAAGTTTTAATTTTACTTACTCTAACATACGTGCTCAAAGTTAACTTTTGACCTAAAATTGATTCGAACCAAATTAGCTACAATAATTTATTCTTTAAAAATTATTTTATCCCCTTTCTTTTGAGTCCAACGACATGTAGGTGTGAGAGAGTTTGAACGTATCGCTATATGTTTTAACCAGTCGAACTATACTCGTTAGCAATTCATCACACACCGCGTATCCGTCCCAACCAAACCAACCAATCACCACCCTAGCATGCTCCATCGCTACGTTATGCCAAGCCAGTGGATCAACGGTCAACGTCTCGTCGCACGAGGTCCAACGACATGTCGTTTAAAAATTAGGTAACCACGCCAATAAGGTATTACGTTAGACGCCGCGAGCCCCATGGGGCGGTCCACTTTCGTCAATATTTGAGGTTAGGAACAGAGATTCCTAAACCCCGAAATAAAAGTAAAAAATAAAATAAATAAAAAAAAAACGGTTTTTTTTTTAATAACCTAAAATAAAAAAAAGGATTTGCTATTCTATTCGCTACACACGGTAGACCCGAAATCTGGACCGTCCAGCTGTCCATATGATCCATCCACAACATGCATTAAAACGCGTGTCCATCTGTCAGGCCCTATACGTCCACGTCAGCATTCCACTGCGTGGGACCACTCCGATGGCGCGCGCCGATACGTGCGAGGAGAAAAAGAGAATGCAAAGGCGAAATTAAAGACCGGCGTTGTTGCGGTTAGCCACTGAAGTGGCAGGTGGTGTAATTACGGGAGGGCAGCAGGGGCAACATGGTAATTAGTGTTGGACTTTAGTCTTTCAGTTCGTAACAGACAGCTGATGTAAAAGCGAGGGGGGGAAACAGAACAAACCTCCCCTCTTATTCTTTCTCTTTTCTTCTTCCTTCTTCACAACTCGGTCCAGAAAAACCAGCAAAGAGAGAAGAAGACTCTCAGCCTCACTGATAATGGAAGACTCTGAGGTAATTTTCTTCGAAATCGCCACTGTTTGTTATTCGACTCTAATTCTATCGAGACTGCCCTCGCCGCTTTAACTAACTTACTTTGTTTGTTTCTCTTTTTGTTCCTTTTTGTTTTGGGCTTCTTTTTTCTGGGATTTGTGGCTTTTTGGGGGAATGTGTGGGAAGGGATGATTTTGATCTTATTGGACTTCGTTTTGCTGCCCTTCTGTGGGGCGTTGGCGTTGTGTTTCGTTTGATTTTGTAATGGGTTTTGTTTGTTTTCAGAAATTGACGGCTCTGAAGAAGGCCTACGCCGATATAATACTCAATACGGCGAAGGAGGCGGCGGCTCGTATTATGGTTTCTGAGAGGAACGCTATTCGGTTCCAGCAGGAGCTGTCCGCTACTAAAGATGAGGCGTTTCGGATACTGCTTAGGCTTAAGCAAATGTTGGATTCTAAGGTTTGATGCTTTTGCGTAAATGGGGTTGATTTTTCTTTTTGGTTTTTGGTTGCCCATTTCTTGTTTGGAATTGCTTTGTGTTCGTCCGATCACGTTCTGATGCGGATGGCTTGGTGGGTTTCATCTGTACTGGTTTGCTGTTGATGGTTTTGAGATGGAAATTTTCGATCTTTATGCCAGTTGGTAATCTTTTATGTTTGATAATGGATGTTGGCTTTTCATAATGCTGAAAACATTCTTAGTTTTTGCATCACATGTAGCCATTTTCTTAATCAGGCATTCAATCAGTTTCGCTGTTTGCAGGCTGTTCGTTGCTTAAATCAACTGTTTCGTAGTAATGAATTTAAGTCGGCAGTTGCAAAACATTGCCAAAAAAAAAAAGAGATTAAAGAGGGCGAGAACCACATGATGTTTTGCTCATGAGTTAATGATTTCATCAATAGTCATTTAAGTTTTTTTAGAAGGAAGTTGGACAAAATGTTTGTTTATAACTCATGTTAAATCCTCTTTGATTTGTCAATTGAACTCTTTTGTATTGGTTAAAATTCTTGATGGATCTGCAACCAGGCATGTCACAAGAGATAATCTCATGGTCTTATTCCAATCATTTTCACCTTTAGGAGGGAGGGGGAGCTAAAATTGGAACTTAGATATCATACTACTTTTGGAGAGCTGCATAATTAAATGCCAAACCATTCTAGCTCAGATTGATTAGTTGATAGTTGAATAGTGCTTGAATGAAGTTCTTAATAGTTGTAACTGAAAAAAAAAAAAAATTCAGTTCCTTCTTGTGCTTATCTAATTTTTGTGAACAAGCGTGGAGCTGAAATATGCCATGTTTTCAGGTTAGCGAGGCAGAGACATTGTCTTTAAATCAAAAGAAAAAGATCGAAGAGCTTGAAGCCCAGCTTGAGGAAGCTGAGGACATAGTGAGGGAACTTAGAGCTCAGTTGCAGGAAGTTCAAGATGAATTGGAACATGTGAGGAACAAAAAAGTAGAGCCCCTAGATAAGCAAAACTTGGCCAATAATGTTGCATCTCGAGAGGACTTGCCAAACTCACACGAGAGGATTGCACCTTGTAACATAAGTCCAACTCTAAATGGGACATGCCTTGACAGTTGGCCTGAAAGTAAGAATGACTTGCAGATGAATAATGGCCAAGTTCATAGAGATTTTGCCTCCATGGTGATGAGAAGCAAAGAACCTGAGCTTTACAGAAATGGCTGCACTCAGAGAGTACGTGCATTCGAAAGAAAATTGTTTGATGGAAAAGTGTGTCTGACTGGACAAGCTGAAGATCTCAAGAATAAGGTATTCAATATGGGTGAAGAAGAGGGTAAACTTATTTGTAAATCAAACGTTACCAAGGCTGATAATATCTCTGGAGAAAGGAAAAATTCTAATGAGATCAAGGCATTGCCTAAGCTATTAAGCAGGGATACTCAAGTACCAATTATTAAATCCCTCCGCCGAAAAAGAAAACGAGCTACTAGATACAACAAGAGGAAAGCTTTACCCGTTCTTGATGACATTACTAAACAATGCAAGTCACCTGATCTTCACTGCTCAGAAAGTCTTTCAGTGGATAATGACGATTCAGAGAAATGTCTGTCAAAAAAGGAAATTGATAGTCAGAATGGTCTAATTTTGCTCTCAACCCCCGTATTGTCTGAAATAAATGAAGTGTCAACAACTTCAGGATGTCCTGACGCCAGCGAGGGAGATGGAGCAGTAATAAATGATTGTCCTCTTAGGAACATGACAGACTATGATACAGCAGTTGTAGATAAATCTGACTTCACTGGCCAAGAAAGTTTATGTGGGGAGAATTTGGATGCTTCCACTTATAAAATAGACGTCGATCCAGTTAAGGAGTCATCAATTAACTTGGATATGAAAAACTCTGATGTACTTGATGAGATTCCTAGTCAACAATCAAATAATAAAGTTCTCAAGTATACATTCCAAAGAAAGCGAAAGAAGGAATCTTTGAGCAGCCCTGATGGTAAATCATCAGTTGATGAAAGCATATCAAAGAAAAGGATGAAGGATAAACAAATTGTATCATCGGAATCAGACAAGTTTAGCTTAATGACAGAATCATCTCGGGACAACCGTCGGTTGGCACAGGTTGCTCGGCAGGTTAGTTTTATATCTACCTTAAAATGCTGGTATACCCTTCTGATTTGTTTCAAAACATCTGGAATTAGTTACTTGCATACTTGTGATACTGGGTGAGGGCATGATACTTGGTCTCTCTGAAAGAGAGATATTATAATCAGTTAAATTGCACTATCTCATTCAACTAATCAATGTCTGTGAACATTATTTTGCCACACTGCTTGCCTCTCTAACCATTTCTCCGGATTAAGTTTTTCCGATGCATCTGTTCTTACAAATTACTAATAGCCTATTATGACATTAAAAGGAGAGAATTCATATTTAGTATCTGGAGGAGATTTGAATTTAGTATCTGGAGGAGATTAAAGTTCGAGTATTTACAGGCATGGCTGGTAGTAGCATACAGTATCTCATTTAACCAAATAGAAAAATTATGGTTAGAAACGCATATCATGTGCTACATGCAATTCCATGTGTAATATAGCTGCTTGTGTCATAATTTTATCCCTACCGTTCAAATTGTTTCTTCATGGGGTATGATTCCAGCATATGGTGGTTGTTTTTGTTGATTTGATATTGAATCCTTGATATTCAACGATGACTTTTGGATACCCTCCCTGCTTTTGAAAACCATAAACTCTTATTAAATTTACATGGAGCTGACAACCCAAATCATTGAGAAACCTCTTATTAGCGATGGGGCAAAATTTGGACAAGTTTCTTGCCTCTGCTGCCTTGTGTTTTCTGAATATTTGAATTCCCTTTTGTTTGCCATCATAAGCTAACACATATAAATAGATAGTAGTCCATTAAATCACCTATAAGATTGCACTTTAACTTCACTCCAGTCACACACATCACCTATAAGATTGCACTTTAACTTCACTTACTATGAGTGATGGGGCAAAATTTGGACATGTTTCTTGGCTCTGCTGCTATGAGGAACTCCAATCACTTTAACTTCACTTACTATGAGGAACTCCAATCACACACATCACCTATAAGATTTCATTTTAACTTCACTCCAATCACACACATCACCTATAAGATTGCACTTTAACTTCACTTGTCCATTGTGTTTGGTTTGTTTTCATGTACGAGGAAAATGATGATAAGAATCTTTATATCCACCTCCCTCATAAGAGTTAAATATTAGATCTGCTTACTCAAATAGATGACCAAAAATTCAAATTCACTGTAGTTGTAGACTATTTGATATATTATCTTGATGAGACTTATCGTTGCCATGTCATTTGGGATCTTTGCACCCTTTTTCTTATGTGCCATTTCAACATCTTTCATGTAAAGACAAATGAGAGGTGTCATGTCCAAACTACCTTATTGACTAATGTAAGATTGTGTTTCTGCAGCTCATATCTTTGTCTGAGAAGAAGTGGCGGTAATAGAACGCTGCCTGTCCTGAAATTCATAATTGTTGCTTGAGAAATAAAATCAAGTGCAACAAAAAAAACTTGAAGGGCTGTTTAGCAAGAAAGTATTGGTTGCTAAGCAAGTGAAATGCTTTTCCAAGGAAGTTCCACAGGCCATGAGCAAGTACCGTATGGGCGCTATATGTCTGCTAACTTATGAATGTTTATGTAATCTTTATATCCTCCTTCCCTTCATTACTATATTAAAAACTTGAATCTTGGCATTTTTCTTTCCCTTGGGAAAGCTTAGTTAATTATATTCCAATTTTCACATGGTATTTATTTCTCTGTAGTATTTGTTTCCCCGAGTCGTTCCTCTGTACCTTATAACGACGTCTACTAGAAACGCCCTGCTGTTATAATATTGCAAGGACCGAATTGAAAGGAAAAGAGAGATTCTAAATTCTAATGGTCCAAAGTTCAAAGTTCAAAGTTCAAACTGGTTGGTTACCTGAAAAAGAACTGCCATTGAAGCTAAAGTCCAAAGCTTGCAGCTTTCTCTCTGCCCTTTCTCCAATTCCTTTTGGATAAATTCCTCTTTTAGGTGATTCCCCTGGGTCCTTTTCTTGGAGTTTTGATTAATATCATCTGCTTTTTGGGCTTACAAGTCTCATCTATCAGGTTGGAATATATGTAGATTGATGTTGAATGTCATGTTTTGTTTGATTTTAGATGCTTTCTCCACATTTGCATGATTGCTTGCACCCTCACCTCACCATGGTTAGCGTAAATGAGATGACTTTTAAGTGATTGAAGTGTTTTTTAGGTCATGAGTTCAAATGTAAGATATTGAGTACTCAACAAGTTTCTTGAATTCAAACAGTAGAGTCAGGACCTGAGTTGATGTATATACCTAAATAGTAGTTAGTATAAATTCACTTGGTTTAGACTATCATTTTGATTCTTTAACAAGCTTTTTTCACTTTGGTTCCTGAATTTTAAAAACGGTCATTTTAGTCCCTAGATTTTTAAATCTGTTTTTGTTTTGGTTTCTAAACTTTCAAAATGATTATTATAGTTTTTTAACTTTTTAAAAATAATCAATTTGGTATTTGCTATATTCTTTGTTTCTTTAGATATCTACTTGCCAAATGATTGTCTCTAATCTAGAGAGCTTGAAATTATGTTAGTATACATATTTGAAACTATGTCATTAATTTGTTAAACTCAAAATAAAGGTAAGTACCAAAGTTTAAGGATTCAAAATTAAAATAAACTCAAAAGTCAAGAGACCAAAATATAAAAAATCTAGAACAAATCTAAAAGTTAAAAAAAAAAAATCAAAATAATTTTTTTTAAAATTTAGAGACCAAAATGAAATCAACGGTTGATTCACACCAATTTAATAACATGTCTAAGAAATATATAAAATTACTAATGGGAATTAGAAATTGGTATTTGGGTTGATCTAAACTGTTTTTTTTTTTTTTTTTTTTTGATAACACGTGAGTTTAAAATCAAGACGTCCTTTTATTTTTTTTATAAAAAAAAATGAAACGAAACCCTTCCTTCGATATTCGAAACGACGTCGCCGAAATGATTCGTTCGCATTTCTAAGCAAATCAAGCTCGCAAAGCTCAGTTCTTATTGGGAGCACTGAGGTCGGTGACGATCAAAGCTTAGCTGAAAGTTCGAACGGCGGAGGACGGAGAAACCTTGAGCCGGAAAATGGGAGCAGCGAGTAAAGCGGGCGATTGGGCGTTCAAGGCCTTAACTGCCGGTCTCGGCGTCGCCACCATTTACCTCACCGCTACGTTCTCAGTCAACGTTTACAGAGGATTGTCTTGGCACAAAGCTCAATCCGTATTATTCCTCTCCTTCGCTTTATGTATTTGTTGATTGAATCCCTAGCCCATAGCTTATTATTCACAATTTCACTGTTTTTTTTATCAACCCCAATGTTCTTTAGCTTTTGGTTCATAGTCAATTTATCGCGTTTTAGTTATCCGGACCGAATTTCGACATTGGGGTTGAGCCAACGCTTCGAGATAATTGTAAATCAAGTGTTGGAATTGGGAGAGGATGTGGGGGAATATATTGAAATGCGTTAGAAATGTGGTTTTGTACTTGCGATTAGTGAGATTCTGTATATTTCATTATTTTCTATATTTAGGGCGTAGCTAATCAGCATAATCTTAACCCTTGAATGATGGAAATGATCTTCTTCTCACTCAGTTTCCTCGGGGGTGTTTTAGTTTACAATACTAGAGGCTAACGGGACTAAATTTGTGTAGTCTGAATTCCAGAATGGAGTTTGCATAGCTGTGTTTGTATAGTGAGTTGACATATATAAAAGTTAACCAATGGTTGTGAGATGAATTATAGTATTCAGTATGATTCTAATACTTTCATATGAGGAATTATGTTCGGTTTAGAATGACTTTTCAAGTGCTTAAAAACATATTTTTTTTCATTTGCACTTAAAAATGCTTTTTTAAACACTCAGAAAGTCATTCCAAATAGGTCTTTAGTAAACTGATAGTTTTGGATAGGATAATTACTATTCTCCATATTTTTGACAAGACTTTCCAAAGTGTAGACTACTTTGAATTTTAGCTACTTGTTTGAGGATTTCTGGCGATACCATAAAAGAACTGGATTTCATGCCCTTTTGGATTGTATTCCTGTCTAGAAAAGCTGAAGCTTTCCCTCTTTGCTGTCTGGTTTCATGGACTCTCAGTCTCAGTTTTGCTAGCATTCATCTAGTTATATACCATTCTCTAATAATGTTTATTAGAACCTTCAATGCTAATTAGCATATTCAAGATTACAAGTTCTTCTACAAAATGTTTGCATCATGATACCTCTTGAAGGGCTAAAAGGGCTATGGCTTCTTTTTCTGCAGAAAATCAACAACGACACTACCAATGACGAGGCTGCATAATTTGAATTTACGAGCCATGGGATATCTGCAAGTGCAGATTTTATCTGTCTAGGAATTTTGTATGATCAGGTTCCATATTAATTTTGACGCTTCAGTTTATACCTCATCTTTCTTGGGAAGAGAATAGGAATACTCTCTGTTTGGACATAAATTTCTATGATTATGTTTATGAAGGGTGTTATTCATACAAGTTCGGCAATTTACTGCAGAACATTTCAGCTATTCTAATGGGAATTGCCTTGGATACGTACGTATCTTGTTCAAAGGCGTAAGTGAGGACTGAGCAGGTTTTTCTTATTCGATGATTTTGTGATTTATCTCTTGATCTTTAAGAATACTTTGTTGCCCCTGCTCATTTATTATCCATGTGATTCATCTCCTTGGCAACCTATGATATAGAAGAGTACCCTGTTTGAGGATAATGGTTGTTGGACTCTTGTAGGAAATGTTTGGGTTATAGATTGGATTTGTATCTATGTCAATGTGAGCATAGCTGAATTGGTAAATACATACATATATTCTTGATCAAGATGTCTGATGTTCGAAACCCTCACCCACGTGTTGTGGACTCAGAACAATGGATTAAATTTGTGTGTATAACACCCAGATTTGTGAAATTAAGTCTGTGTAGTATTATGTTGATTTCAAAATATGAATTTGTTAGTCTCGACTTATGAATCACATAAATTTGTTAACACACAAACTGAACCAAATGAATTCAAGTTTTTGTAACTCAATTCACTATACTATACACCCTAAACACCTATTAAGTTCAGGTCGCATGTTTGGGAATGATTTTGAAATTGTTAAAATCACTTTTGTCATATTCAAAATCAATTAGAAACATACCATTAATAATTCAAAATTCATTTTGACGATATGAAAATCACGTTTAAAAGTGTAAAGTAATACATGAAATTGATTTTGAATAATTAAAGGAATGTTTCGGAGAGATTTTGAACATGACAAAAGGTATGGTTTGATTTTTTTTTTTTTTTTGATAACATGGAGTGAAGAAATTTGAACCACAAATCTCTTGGTTAGTAGTACAAGTCTTATGTCAGTTGTTCATGTTGGCAATATGTGGTTCGAATCTCTCATCCCCACATTGTCAAGAAAAAAAACACAAATTTAAAAGTTTATGAAATTTATTTTTTTAAAATCTCAAATTGGCTTTGCAAACGTCATTCCAATTAGGTTAAATTATCAACACTACCTCTAAACTATAAGATTGGTTTCAATTATATATTTATTAAACTTTTAAAAATTTCATTTTAGCTCTTGAAATTTGAAGTTTGTTTCAAAATGACCCTTAAAGGTTATTTTTTTAATTTTTTGAGAAAGGTTTTTTTTTTCCATTAAAATCATGAACGAAAAATGTCAAGGTTTCATATGTATTGTTGTTTGTGTGAATAGATTTGAACTCACATGTGTAAAAAACAATAAAAATACATGCAAATACATTATTTTTTGTCAATAAATTTAACGAAAAATGTCGGTCGCTCCTTAAACAGGCTTAAATGAACAGGTGTTTTTTATAATTTAGGGTCCGTTTGGAATACATTTTAATTTAAATGTTTTTCAAGAATGCATTTTTTAAAAAACATTTTGTATAAAAATTGTTTAAAATTTAAACACTCATATGTTAGGTTGCATTTCCTCACAAATGTTTCTATACACAAGTTATTGTTTACTTAAGAAGTCTTTTTTAAAAGTTGGTTTTAAGTGTTTCTTTCAAAATGGTTTATTTATCAATCTCATTTTCTAATAAGTCATTTTTAGTGGTTGCCAAACATTACAAATTTTTTCAAAATGATTTATTTTCAAAATTAAACACTTGAAATTAAACCAAACACACCCTTAATCTTCCAATTACGAATTCGACTTTCACGACTTAATTTCGAAAAGTCGAATGGGCCATGAACTGTAAGCAGTTCAACTTCGTCGGAAATGGAGCAACGACTTAACAGTCTCCTACCTGTTTCGTCAATCATCATCCACTCTGATTCGCACAGCCTTCTGCTCCCAAATCTCTAGAGTTTCGCATCCTCAAGCACAGAAACCAAATTTGGAGCCGGAATGGAGGAATCGAAAGCAGCTGCGTACTACGACGAGCTCACTCGTAAAGGAGAAGGGGCGGCAAGGTTCAAACGAGGCCTCGGTTTCTCCGCCTCCGACTCCAGCAGCGATGTGGTCTCTGCATCCAAGGGCTCCGCTCTGCCTTCTTCGTCTTCCTTCCTCAGTTCTTTTGTTAAAGCCTCAAGCCCTTCCAAGGCCTCCGAGTTCGAAAAGCAAGCGCAGCTCCAGTCCATTCAGAACAAGCTGAAGAAGAAGAAACCGAGCTCTCCTGACGAGGAAGAGAGGCGCCCTAGGGTTTTGGAGAGAGAGCGTCGGAAATCGAGCCCTAGACGAAGATCTTTGAGTAAAGAGAGGGAGAGACATTCGCATTCGAGGAGGCGGAGTTCGAGTAGAGATAGAGAGAGGCATTCGAGGCGGCGAAGTAGGAGCCGAGATAGATATGGGGATAAGTATAGGGATAGGGATAGGGAGAGGAGGAGGAGAAGTAGGTCTAGGAGTGATTCAGACAGAGACAGGCGGCGTCGACGGAGTAGAAGCTCGTCACGGGAGAGGAAGAGGGCGGACGACAATGGAAGTGACGGAGGGGGAAGACAGAAAGTCCGTAAAGTTGAAAGACGGAAGACTGAAAGTGTTGATTATTCAAGATTGATCGAAGGATATGACAAGATGGTACGCTTCGTACTTCGTAGGCTTGCTTATTTCATTTCTCGCAATTGAATCAATTTATATGCATATTTTTGTTCTTCATCGTATATATCTTTTAATCAATTGCCATTTCTTCTCAGTTTGTCATTGATTTCGGCATCACATTATTGTTCTAGAATTGTCCCCGCCTTTGATTGCTCAGGCTGTATTTTTGCGTATAAGCAACTGATATTTTGAAACAGGACTTTTATATTCTTCTAAATGATCCCTACTACTACGAGTTACACAAGATGGTTTCAGTCATCATTTTTGCATCTTGTCGTTCGATGTGATCCTGCTAGTATGAACTTGAGTTGTTGGACACACTATTATCCAAAGGATATGGAGGTATCTTATGTAGACTAGACGCTTTAGGGACAATTGTAGAAGTGTTATTCAAACATGACAAGCTTGCGTTTGAATCGCTAAATCAGTGTCAGACGCAGTGACCTTACCCTTCACTGTTGAAGTCAGGGAAAATTACAAATGGCACCATGTAGCTTGTCTGGTTTACAAATTATAAATGGCACCATCTAGCTTGTCTGCCATTCTATTGTATCTAACTCCTCTTTGTTCTAGAAAAGTGGAGTCTTTTTTAATCTTGAACCACATTTTAGCTTTCTTTGAATCCCTGTCAAGCCTGAAAATCAATCGGGGTGAATATCAAATCTTGGGTCTGAATTGTGAAGGTAGTAATGCGAGGAGATGGGCGGCGTTAGTTGGCTGTGACATGAGCTCGTTTCCTTCTTCTTACTTAGGTTTGCCGTTGGGTCACAATCCGAGATCAGCCTCGTTCTGGGACCCTGTGGTGGATAAGGTGAGGAAAAGACTTGCAAGCTGGAAGAAGAGTTTCTTCTCCAAAAGAGGTAGATTGACCCTCATCCGCTCTGTTTTAAGTGGGATTCCTATTTATTTCTTTTCTCTCTTTAGAGCCCCTTGCTCGGTGTGTAAAGTTCTTGAGAAGCTAATGAGGGATTTCTTGTGGGAAGGGGTGGATGAGGGCAAGAGTATGCATACAGTGAGTTGGGATCTAGTGGGGCAATCCTTAAGGCAGGGGGGCTAGAGGTGGGTAACTTGAGGATCCGTAACAAAGCCTTATTGGCGAAATGGCTATGGCGGTTCTACTCTGAATCCAACACCCTGTGGCATAGGATTATTGTTAGCAAGCACGAACCCCATCCTTCTGAATGGGTGACAGGGGGATCAAAGGCACTTCCAGAAACCCTTGGAAAGAAATTTCCCATAAGCTCCCTTCTTTGACCTCTTTTATTTGTTATTCGGTGGGGAATGGGGATGATACTTATTTTTGGGAAGACGGGTGGGTGGGGGATAGACCCTTTTGTGTTACCTTTACTCGGCTCTATCATCTTTCTTCTATGAAAAATCATTCTGTGGCTAAGGTTCTGAATCCATCAGGGAGTTCTTTATCTTATTCTTTTGGCTTTGTGTGTCCGTTGTCTGATCGAGAAACTATGGACCTCTTGACTCTCCTTTCATTGATTGGGGAGATCACTTTTAGTGCTACTAGGAGAGACATTCGGTTGTGGAGCCCCAACCCCTCCCTTGGCTTTTCTTGTCGATCTTTCTTCCAATGCCTGTTGGACCCCGTTTCGTCCGAGTCGTCCATTTTTTCCTTATTATGGAAGGTGAAAGTCCCAAAGAAGGTGCATTTTTTTATTTGGCAGGTGATCCATGGAAGAGTTAATACTCTTGATCGGCTGTCCAGAAAGATTCCTTGTTTGATTGGACCTTTTTGTTGCATTCTTTGTCGGATGGCGGAGGAAGACCTCGACTATATTCTATGGAGTTGCGCTTATGCTAGGGCGGTGTGGGATGAGTTCTTTGACTTGTTTGGGTTGCAGTTTGCTAGACATAGAGGCCTTAGAGAGATGATCGAGGAGTTCCTTCCCCATCCTCCCTTTAGGGATCAGGAACAATTTTTGTGGCAAGCTGGGATTTGTGCTATTATTTGGGGGCTTTGGGGTGAGAGAAGCAATAGAACTTTTAGAGGGTTGGAGAGGGATTCAGTTGAGGTTTGGTCCCTTGTTAAATATAACGTTTCTCTTTGGGCGTCGGTGACGCGCTTATTTTGTAATTATTCCTTCGGTCTCATCATTTTGGATTGGAGTCCCTTCTTCTAATGGGGTCTCTCTTTTTGGGCTAGTTTTTTTTTTTGTATGTTCATGTATTCTTTCATTTATTCTCAATGAGAGCAAGGTTTTTCATAAAAAAAAAAAAAAGTTTCAAACATCCGTATGGTTTGCAAAATTCAAACCCCTGTTTAATGTACCAAATCAGTACGTTTAATTTTATTCTAGGTGTGCTGCATATGCGCAATTCCGTGAAAATTAATTGACAGAAGGTCATGATTTGCAAATTGGCAAACTGCGAATATGTTTGAAACTATTTTTTAAAAAAGGAGAGAATGATTTACAAAATAGGCAAATTTGAGGGGACTATCCTTTGAAGTTAAATCGTGCAAGAAAAAATTAGTCTCCAGCAGATGGTATTCTTTTAGTAGTATTACATAAAAGCAAAGAATTAATATTTTATCTCTTTGTGATTCTCCTTACAAGAAACAAGCGCCAACGTATTGGCTTCTTCACTGGTGAATTGACCAGACGTGAGATTATTACTTTAGCTTTCCCACCAATGTCATCTCTCTGCACAATTCTGCCATTCTATTCTTGTCATTGGAAATTGATGTTAAACTTTCTTTTGTTTGCCACCAGTCTCCAGCTGAAAGAGTCAAAGCAAAGATGAAACTTCAACTTGCTGAAACTGGTAACTTACCAATTGATAAATAATACTTTGGTTACAATCGATTACACGGAGCTTCATGTCTTTATCTAAATGTCCTAGTGAACGAATCATTGATCCAAGTTTAGCTGAAGATATTTACATTTTGAGTATTGCTAAAGAATGGGTTAACTTCTCATTTTCATTTTCTTCGTCCTTCTCAACTGTAAAGGTGACTTCAGCGCAAACAAAAATAGCAGTTTGATAACTATTGTATCTGACTCTTCATATTCAAATTGCAGCTAAAATGGACGATACAAAAGGGACAGGCCCTGGTTGGGAAAGATTCGAGTTCAACAAGGATGCTCCACTTGATGATGAAGAAATTGAAGGTATAAATTTTAGCTATCAATCTTATAACTTTTTCAAATCAATATAATTGATTTGTGAACCAAAACTCAAATTGCTTTCTAAAGATAATCATAGTTTATGATACTCACCCCTATTGTAACAGTTTTTATATCTCATCATATATCTAGTACTGGGCAGTATACGGTAGATATCCAGTTTTTCAGTTCAAGCAATCCTAAAAGGATAAGTAATAGGTATTACTTAGCAGATAACAATCCTTGATCAGCCAGGTTTTCTAAGTTCTCCTTCATGATGCCAAGAACCGTTCAAGACCTTAGGGATTAATTGCGCCTTATCTTCAGGTGTAGTCTACCAAACTCCTTTGGAGGCTCTTCCAAATAGTTGCCGGCTCTACTTGTTGTAATCCCCTTCTTAAATATAAGATCATAACAGCTGGCATGTGATACCCAAGCCGTGCATGCTTGTCTGCTCCTTTCACTTGAATGCATAGTTGCTTGCTTTCTGTGCTATTTTGCAAACATGTTTTTCTTGTGCTTAGATGCTAGTCCTGAAAGTTTTCATTCGGTACTTCATGCGTAGACTCTCTTGTGAGTTGTAACATGGGTTTTTTTTTCCTCTCTTTTTTAAACAACCATTGGAGTTTTTTTGGTTCTGTTGGTATTAGGTTGATTTCTCATTATATTTTGTATTCCGCTTGTTATAATGATAGTTTCTTTGCTTCCTATTGTAAAAGAGAGAGCTACTGCTCGCACCCAGTTTTTTTTTTTTTTTTTTTGGGTGGGGGGGGGGGGGGGTTGATGCTCAGACCTTAGGTAGTGACTGGCTGAGAGTGCCTAAGGTGTGCTATAGCTCCTTAGTGCCTTCCCATTAATAGGGACTAGATACACAAGAAAATGAAAGAAAAATGTGTACAAGTATTATGCGTAGATGATCTTCAGATGGGACGAACATTTCCGAAATTTCTGTTTTTTTTTTTCCAGCAAAATTGTGAAGTGACATTTTTGTCCTCCAAAATGTTGGACTAGAATTTTCTAGTTTATGCGTTTCAACATATTTGAAGTTGTATTGCAACTTTATATGCAATTGATTGAATTGTTGATAGTGCGATTTTCGTTAAACTAGGAACCTTTCCTTATATATATATATAATATATGTATTAAGAAAACAGAAACCATATATGAAATAGATACAAAAGTAGGTCCTATATGTGATAGTTACAAAAAGGATCTCCATTGAGATATAAGGGTTGATAAGTCGAACTTTCCTTATAATTAACAAATTAAGTTTAAAAAGGGTAGGTTTATAGGTAACGAGCTCTCACTTTGATATGCATATCGAAAAAAAACAATAAGTACGATTTTTATTTAAAGAGGGTATAACATCCAGAGGTTCAAAAGATCTCTTTGTTGCTTTCCACCTGGTAGCCCATAAAAGAGCCCCGATCAACGTATTCCTTCACAAGGTCTTTGTCTCTTGCCAGAGGAGCCAACCAAAGATAGTTTATGCACCTAGAAGTAGCTTCATAGAGCCCCCAGTGTAGCCACCTCACTCAAATAATATAAACACATCTTTGCCTTTCTCTCTTGTCTAGAGTAGCATGTTTACCAACCATCCTAACCATCGGATTATGTAACCAAGTATCCACAAGGGTTACTTGAGAACTTTTTGCCTTAAAAGTCTCCCAAGTTTTTGATATGAACCAAAATAGAACCACAATGTATTGCAATGTAAAAGATAAAGCAACTACAAGATAAACAAGTAATTCGAGGTACTTGCACCCTCCCCCTCCTGAGATCTATCTCAAACCCTAAGCTCTAAACTCATTGAATCAAGGCTTAACTTCTTTTTTTTTTCAATCCCTCTATTTATAACCAAATATTCTAATAAACTCCTTACTAATATTCTCTTTTTTTATTTTTTTTTATTTTTTATAAGAAACAACTCCTTACTAATATTCTAATTCCACCCTAATATTGTTCCTATCAGTTTTGAATTTTGATTGTGTTTGCTACCAAATTTCGACCACAGTCCTTGTTAAGTGGTAAATTTGTATACTAAATGTCGTAAGCTGATTTTACTTTAGGATGGGCATTCTTATAATATTATCGAGTAAATTGGATCTCCTCATATGGCTTCATGCTTACCTACAGCTGCGGAAGATGATGCAACATTAGTAAAGCATATTGGAAATAGCTTTCGATTTTCTGCCATTGAGGTTGTGCCTTACCCTATGCTGCTAAGAACCACTTTACATGTTTGACTCTCTCTTATATTATTGGTGGAATTCATTTATTGTCATTTTAGGCTAGAAAAGAGGAGCAAATCAAAGCTGCTCATGACGAGGCCATGTTTGGAGCTCCAGTGGGTCAATTATTGAGTACAACCGATGATGAGGTTGAGCTGGAGAACGAAAAGTCGAAGGAGTCATGTGATGGCACTCTGGCAACAAACCTATTGAGTGAGAAGGTATTTCTGCATCTTTTGCCCCTCTTTATATGATGACTTTTGGTGTTTTATGGGCATATGATAGCCAGTCCTATCTTTTGGAACCTCAATACAGATAATTGCAAAACAACAAGGTTCTTGGCGTGACCGTGCTCGTAAAGTTTAGATCGACAAGTTGATATTTGGAAGGTTACAAAACTAAACTGCATCAAAAATTTATTGCCAATTGTTGATGATGATAGCTGTTCTTATGGATCTGTTGCATTGGTGAAAACTGCATCAAGGAACTGTAATGGATCAAACGTAGGAAAAAGTGTACTTTTTGTAGTGGAGTGTTAAATGATGGATACTAGTTCTAGTAGTGACTTTATATCAATGTATATTAATCTCTTATTCTAGTTTGAAGAGTTTGGAGATGAAAAATGTGAGAGATACAATAAACAAATTCATGTAAGCTTCAATTATAGGAAGCAATATCATGCATTTTCTCTTGGGTATTCTTAAATTTCCTTTTCTTTCTAATAACTGCTAGCTGAGAGAACATTTGGTGGCAGTCATTCACCTCCCTTGGCAGATTCTTTTTACTGTCTGAATACAGAAATTGAAGGATTGGAATGTGTTTTCTTTATGTCAAAATAAAATACACTTGTCCAAAAGTCATTCCAATTTCTTCCATATATATAATTCATGCTTACATTATCAGTTGACACTTGACAAATATATTACCAATGCCTAATATTTCTTCTCAAATTTTCAATGGTAAGCTAATGCTAGGTTAAAGGGTTTTATGCTGTTAAGGTATTTTTAGGAAAATAGAATTTCCTAAAAATGATTGATCTCATGTGGTGATGAATTATTTTTTAAAAGACATCTTTGTCAAGAGCAATATTTGTCCACCTGAATATAACTCAATTGATTAAGATATTTCTTTTTTCTCATGTGAAGATGGGAATGCAAATTAGTCATTAAGCTATGTTAAGTTGACTTATCCTAATTTCTTGTATCCAACACGATATTTTAGTTTTTTAGTATTACTTTATTTTTTGTTATACTATTGAAACTTTAAAATCAATATATATTTACGATAGGTTAATTTAAAAAAGAACAATATTTGGCTGTATACTGGTATGTAGGGATCTCTTTACATATTCCATCAAAACTTTGATAACTGAGAAAGAGAGGTAGAAAATTAGAAAACTTTATTTCTCTCTTAATGGTGTCCTTACGTACCGGAATGCAGCTAAGTATTTTCCTTCACCGGAATGCAGCTAAGTATTTTCCTTCAGTTAATTTATATTGAAAAAAATAAAATTAAATTTAAAAAAAAAAAAAAGAAAAAACATCCCAAGTTTTTGCTCTTTTACTCGGAGGCGAAGCAAAGTTACCCTAAACCCGTGGGCGCAACTCGAGCATTTGTCCACTTGTCAACTTATAATTGGCTGAATGGCAGTAAAAAGCCGTACCGTAACAGCCAACTAGCTTTGAGTATAATTTTATTATAAAAATGAAATTTCATAAATATATATATAAAATCCCGAATTTCTCATCCCCTTCCCCCACAACTCTCCGATTCAGTCGCGTCTCAGTCTCCTCGATCCGCTTCCTCCGCCGAAATTCATCGATGGCTCCTTCCACCATTAGTCGATGGCTGAGGCCTGAGGTATCACGCAGATCTGCCGTTTAATTAATCTTCTGATCCTCTTTCTTAATTGATTGATGTCCGTTTCCATGCCGTCTAACAATCTGAATTCGTTTTAGGTTTACCCGCTATTCGCGGCGGTAGGAGTGGCCGTCGGAATCTGTGGATTTCAGTTAGTCCGTAACATCTGCATCAATCCTGAAGTCAGGTCTCTCCGAGTTTTCTCTATCTCTAACTTTCCTTTTGTGTTTTAACTTTGATATTATTTTGTGGTTTAATTTGGATATTCTCATGGTATATGACGATACTGGATTTGAAGATGAATAATAATAAGTTTTGAGCTTAAACCTACCTTTGGCCCTTTGCTATCGCTGCGATTTGTTCGAATAGGATGCGTGTGCGGAATTTTTCAGATTATGATGCATGTAGAATAATGTATAATCTAGTACAGAAACGAATTTAACGTGTTGAAAGAGGATTGTTTTTTGCATTTGTTGTTGATTGCTGCGGCTTAAATGTAAAGGAATATTAGGCTTTTCTTTTAGCAGTTATCTGCGACATAGATAGTAGACCTGACCCAGATGATATGTCCAGGTGTAAATTGTTATGCAATTAGTTTCAATTCCCTAACGAGATAAACTGAAACTGACAAGATTTGCAAATTGAATTTAACAAGAAATTCGAAGTGATCAGTCTTTCCCCTATACTTGTTTGTTTGTTTGAATATTTCATGGGTTCTATCTGTATACCCTTGTGAAGAAGGCCAATGGGGTGTAAATACAATTTCTCTATATGTTGAAGTATGGCTTCATCGAAATAGATTGTTTTCTGTTCTTAATTAAGAGTTTTATAACCTCGTTAGTACATTGTTTGTGATCCTATGAAAATCAGAGTGAGCAAGGAGAATAGAGCCGCTGGAGTCCTAGATAACTTTGCTGAGGGAGAGAAGTATGCCGAGCATTTCCTGAGGAAATTCGTCCGCAACAAGTCCCCAGAAATTATGCCATCGATCAACAACTTCTTCACCGACCCAAGTCGAAACTAAGATGCTATTTGAATGAACTACACATTAGTTTGGATATAGATTCAAATTTCGATTGTTGGTGCTGGTGGGTTGGTGGCTGTAAACTATGCTGCTGTTACGTTTGCTTTTATTTTTGATCTGAGAAAGTTTGAAAACAATGGTTTGCTGAAATAAACTGTACTGAACGCAAATTTGATTTCAGTTATTGTGGAATTCTGATGCTGGTCAAGCACTTCCAATGATTTATGTTGATGGATATGTGAATTAACTGATTTTCTCTTGGTTGAAAGTGTATACTTTAACCAATTAAACTTACTCATTGACAATTTATCTCGGTTAACTCCTCATGACAAGGGACAAGATTAAGAGATTCTTGTTGCATCAGTATCATTTTCATTCATTCTATTGTCTTGTTTGGTGGTATGTTGTGTCCACCTATGCAGCAGTAGTATGTAGTATAGTGTTTTCCTATACCACTGCAGATATTGTTGAATATTTTCCAAGGTTACTGTTTATGACCTTTTAAGTCTTCATTTGCTCCAATTTCTACAAAATGAATATGCATGTTACAAACAACATTAAGATGCTGACTTCAATTGACTTGCCCATGAAAATATTGATGTCCTTATCGACTCAATTCAACTGAAGATAATTTTATTCTTTTTAAAAAACCTATATATCCAATTGAATTCATGAGTTTAATTCTTTTAACAATAAATCTATAACATTTACTAAGACATGTACTTTCGACCAAAAGGTTAAAAGTTTGAATCTTCTTACCCCATATGTTGTTGCACTCTTAAAAGGAGAAAACAAAAAATCCAACATAGCTCAAAAGGTTTTGAATTCAATTGATTAGAGTCGGACTTTCCTAACTCAATATATTGAATTGGATCAACCATAGTATGAGCTTGGCTTGGTAGATAAAGCTATTACTATCTCAAAAGTCGATAGCTCACATCTACAATGGTTGAACTAAGGGAAGAAGAAGAAGAAAAAGAAAAGGGCCTCAAAAGGTGATTAGAAATCCTGATTACTATTGTTACTTATCACTCCATTCTTTCCCAATGTGCATAAATTGCCTCACTTTTTGTATTGCACATTAAAATGATCACAAAAAAAATGCGGTTTGAAATAATTAGAATGGTTTCTAACTTCAGGCTACAGGAATTAATTGACAATGATACAACAGAAAACTGATTCCACAAGGCATGAAACGCTCTTTCTACTGAGCACTTCAGAATGCACAGCCAACCTAGGGTGGTCTGAGCTAGAGAAAGAGCAATACAATTGGATAAAACATTGAATAGTGAAGACACCGAACCTCGATGTTGGAACTTCGAAGAAATGAAGATTGCTAGGCCGAATACTTTGCAGTATATATTGTTCGATATGGACCGACCTGTATTTGTTTCAGAATATTGGATAAAGGGGTTAGAAAATCAGGTGTTGCAATTGTGAAAACTTAAGGAGGGAAGAGCTCAACATCCATAGATGGAAAGCTCGATTGTGCCATTCTCATTCCTCTGAGTAAATTCTTAGCCGTTTCCTTTTCCTGCAATGACAGACACCAAAAAGAAAATAGTTGTTGAGTAAGACTTGAATTACATGTTGGCCAAGAACACGAAAACGTCAAATGCGCAGAACCAATAATACTCACCGGACCAGTGTAATCCAAAAGCCGTGTACAGTATACTTCTGCTTCATCAAATTTCTTTTGTGCTTTATAGTACGTAGCAAGAAAAAGCAGAGCTTCAACCATATTAGGTCCTTCCCTCTCTTCAGCTTCCATTCTTTCTAAATCCTTTTTGTAGTAGAATGCTGCCTCTTCAGACTGCCCCAACTCAGAATGCAGTTTAGCCAACTGATGCAGGGCAATTGCTTCTCTATCGTTACAATTTGCAGCCCTTCTGTAACACTTGATTGCCTCCTCCAGCATTCGTAGCTGTTCGCTTTCGTAACACTGAGCCATGGCAATCCACAACCTGGAATCATTTGGCTGCAAAAATACAGATTTTTTGAAGTAATGGAGAGCATAAAAAGGCATGCCCATCATTTCATAAGCTTGCCCCAACCCGTACCAAGCTCGATAATCACATTGGTTTATATCTACAGCCCTTCGATAGGCGTCAATGGCAGCAGGAATGTTCTTCATCTCAACAAATTCATGTCCCATCAGAGTCCAAGCAGATAAATAATTTTTGTTCAATTTGAGTGCCCTTCTGAAGTACACAACTGACTTCTCATGCTGTCCCTTCAAACTATAGTAGTTTCCAATAATGCAGCAAGATTCCGGTCTATACTTATCTGTCATGAAAACCCTATGAGCAAGGTAGCTCAAGGCAGAGAAGCATTCCTTTGCATAGAGCACATTTGAATACATATCCATGTCTTCAACCCGATATGGATCATTCCGAAGAAGTTCTTCAAATATTGCTTCAACTTGATCAAACTCCCTCAAACTATATTGGGCTTTTGCGATTTGAGCTTGTATGTAATTACTAAAACTAAAAGTACCTTGTAAGTTTTCATATTTTGCCAAGGATTCATTATGCATCCTAAGCTCTTGGTAAGCACTGGCAAGAAAAAAGTCCTTCATCCAATGGTTATTGAGATTAAGGCTGTTCAATATGTCAATTGAAGTGCACAAAGATTGCAGCTCTGACCATGCACTCCAGTTCCAAGGGTAGTTGTTCACTGACTCCACAAGAGCTGTGCGTGCAAGATTTTCGCTGCCTTTCTGTTTGAGTACAAGTCCATACAAGTACAGTCCAAATGGGTCAATTATGCCATTTTTTCGGAGGGTTGATAATTCCCTTTCAAGTGAAACCAATTCTTGATTTACAGCATCGCTCTTACCCAATGACCCCTCAAGTTCTACTACCTCTTCTTCTTTCCGCTTTTCACCGGCCTACATGAAGCAAGACATTGAGTTGTTTGCTTGTGCGGGGGTGCTTTTAAGTTGAAGACAAAGAGAACCACAAAGTGGACGAGAAGAAAAAACCAAGAAAATAGATGAGCAAGTATATAGAACATTATGGCAAGCACCGTCAAACCATTCATCAAAGAATGGAAGAATAGCCTTGAACATTTATCTACTATAACGAATAGGAATAGCAGTACAAAAATAAAAACGTCTTGACAGTCCCTCCTCCACCTCGTTTTCCAAAAAAGTGATTGCTATTAATGAAATTCAGATGAAAGTCCATGAATAGGCATTATGGTGACGCAAATAAAAACTCAAGGCATGTTTAGAGAGTACTCTCAATAAAATATTTCAAATACATAAATTATGCTACTAGACCTAATAAAAAAAATATTAGTAACCACTGTATACTGATAGTTTAGAAAGCAGATCTAACTTGTTACGTTTTCCACTTTCTAGTTTTAAATTTTGTTTTTAGAATTTCATCAAATAAGTTTATTTGAGTAACTTATTCCAAAATGGGCTCTAATTTATCTACAGATAAAATGCAAATGAAAGATCCCGAATTTATATAGAAAAATCAGATAGACAGTTTTCAAGTATCAATCTCCTTGATGACTATATTAATTATTAACAAATCATGGACAATGGAACAATAAGAAGACGTTCAATTAGTCAATAGACTCAATGACAGGTTTGGAATGCCTCTTCTCTAAACAAAAGCTCATATCAGAAGCACCTGATGAGTTTCCACATGGTCTTAGTTAACATGAGAGAGAAGACTAACAAATACCAAAAATCAAATATGTGCACTGCATTTAAGCTGAAATTCTAGGTGAGGTCCCAAATGAAAAATGACATGGGCAAGATCACTATTATTTAATCAACATTAGTGAGTTGAACGTGATGATTGTTTTAAATCAAGATTAACATCATGCCCTCTTGTAACTAAAAACTCCAATATGGTTTATTCTAGACTTTGATTGCTTAGATGAATATGTTATTGTACATTTCATTCCTGATTGGGAAATTTAAGTTGCAGAACACACTCAAAGAATTTCAATAAGTAACAATTCACACAGACCACCTCAACTCAAATATCCCGCTGTCCAACCATACGAACTATAGATGTTGTTCTAACGTGTAAAATGGAAATCCAGAAACGTGAAATTCTCCTTATACTATCAATTTGTATTGAAAAATGTGACTTTAAAAGGAAAAAAAATTGTGAAGTAATGAAAACCTTGCAATAGATTTCATCCAGGTCATATTATGTATGGACATGCAATCAAGTGAACTAGACTTCAGCCTATCTTGTATTCATCCATCAATTCTGATTACTTTATGACAACGCAAAACATGAACTTAAAATCATGAATAAAGATTATAGATGGTAAGGATTAACGGACCAGATAAAGGGCATACAGCCGCAAGAACACAGATTTCTTTCCATTTTGCTCTCGAAGAACATGAGCAGCCCTCTTGTACTCACGGCAATCGAAGTACGACTTGGCCAGGAGGTAAAAGTCACCATCCACAGCCTCATCCTCCTCCATCACTGGAGTAGATACATAAGACATGCCAGCAATTGGGGTTGAACAACCCTCATTTGTGTGAAATCTCCTACGAATACTTGAACTTCCACGCTGAAACCTGGTGTTTGATGGTGTGAACTTAGCTGGATCTTGCTCGATACCCACCAATTGCTCTGCTGCCCTGTAACGGCAAAGGCACATCGAAACTTCAATGAAAATCTTTTAGCCATATTACAATTTAAGGAGATTAATTGTTACAAGAGCTGCAGATTGTTTAAAAACGAGATACCAAAACTTGAACTTTGATCAATTACAACGGTTGCAGTTAAAAACTTATCATATGTTAAGTATATGGCTTGTCAGTAGAGCATCCATCCAGTAACAAAGACACGATTCAAAATCATCAATTCGTCCTTTCCCGTTGATGTCTCAGAAACCATGTAACACTAACATCTAAACTCTAAGAAAATGGACTCCCGAGATCAAAATTATTTACATCAAACAGCATTTAAGCAGTTCAAACAAGATTGAATGCAAAAAACAGATCAGAAGCACCAAGAAAGAGACTGAGAGAGAGAGAGACATAAATTTTAGGGCTATAGGAACTGTACCATTTAGAAGCAGAGTAGAGACAACGATCACTGAGCTGCCGAATTGCAGTACGAAGCTCGTTTCTGCAATTTTCTTTCGAACTCATTGAATCTCCGCCTCTGTGGCGCCCTTCTTGCGCTCTTCCTTGCAACTCAAACTTCAAATTGTGGGCGTCGCTAACATGCGCCTTCTGTTCGTTTCGCCCCACCAGACTCGGAGGCTCCAGCTCCTGCCCGCCCAAACTTTTAAAAGAATCAAAATTAAACTTCAGCATCGTTTCTTCCGTGTTTGTTTGTTCATACTCATGGGCCAAATACATGAAGCCCACTTGCGGATTAAAGCCCAAACCCAAAAATGATACGAAAAGATCGAATTTTTCTGTTTGGGTAGAGAGAAAATTCGAGGGAAAATCAAGGGGAAGTGGGAAAAAAGATGTTTCAATCACCTGCAAGTGAACCCTTTTCGCTATGTTTCAAAGAAACATTGTTCGAAGAGTGAACAAGACGAAGACGAAGGTTGTTTTTCTCCATCTGTACCCACCAAAACGGAGCTTGTTGCTTTCATGTCGCAACTTCACTACCCAATCCGAATCCCAATCTAGCTCCGCCCTAGACACCGCCGCCGATATCGCCAATCTTGTCCTCGAGTCTGATCCGAAGAGCTTGAGAGGAACCCTCCATGGATTACAAGTTCAATTTACGCCTGAACTTGTGGACACGGTTCTCAAGCGCCTCTGGTTCCATGGACCGAAAGCGCTGCAATTCTTCAAACATCTTGAGTACCATCCATCTTATGTTCATTCCTCGTCTTCCTTCGACCATGTCATCGACATTGCAGGCCGTATGCGAGACTACAAGACCCTATGGGCTCTTGTGGCTCGAATGCGAGCTCGCCGGATTGGACCCAGTTCGAAAACCTTCGCAATTATAGCTGAGAGGTTCGTTGGCGCTGGAAAACCGGACAGAGCAATCAAGGTTTTCTTGTCAATGCGGGAGTATGGCTGTGGCCAGGACCTGCATTCTTTTAACACCATTCTTGATATTCTCTGTAAGTCAAAACGTGTAGAAATGGCTTACAACCATCTGTTTAAGGTTTTGAGAGGAAAGTTTAAGGCTGATGTTGTTAGCTATAACATAATTGCTAATGGGTGGTGTTTGATCAAGCGTACACCGAAAGCGCTGGAGATTTTGAAGGAGATGGTGGAGAGAGGTTTGACTCCAACTATTACTACTTACAATATACTTTTAAAAGGGTATTTTAGAGCTGGTCAGATTAAGGAAGCTTGGGAGTTCTTTTTGCAAATGAAAGAGAGAGAAGTTGAAATTGATGTTGTTACTTATACTACTATGGTTCATGGCTTTGGTGTTGTGGGTGAAATTAAAAGGGCTCGTAAGGTTTTTGATGAGATGGTTGGCGAAGGGATCCTTCCTTCAACAGCAACGTACAATGCTATGATTCAGGTTTTGTGTAAGAAAGATAGCGTGGAGAATGCAGTGGTGTTGTTTGAGGAGATGATGAAAAAGGGTTATGTGCCAAACTTGACCACTTATAACGTGGTTATAAGGGGATTGTGTCATGCGGGCAATATGGAAAAGGCTATGGAATTTATGGAAAGAATAAAAACTGATGGGTGTGAGCCAAATGTTCAGACATACAATGTTGTCATTCGGTATTTTTGTGATGCTGGTGATATAGAAAAGGGGTTGAATGTGTTTGAGAAGATGGGGCAAGGGGGTTGTTTACCAAATTTGGATACTTATAACGTTTTGATTAGTGCAATGTTTGTGAGGAAAAAATCTGAAGATTTAGTGGTTGCTGGAAGGCTGTTGCTTGAGATGATTGATAGAGGATTTCTCCCTCGAAAGTTCACTTTCAATCGAGTTCTCAACGGGCTTTTGCTGACGGGTAATCAAGCTTTTGCCAATGAGATTTTGAGATTGCAGAGCAAATGTGGCCGTCTTCCTCGCAAATTTAAGTTATGAAGCCAACATGGTTATGAATTATATGAGTTTCAACGCCCTCATTTGATCTTGTTGTGAAGCTGGTTAGTTCAGAGCCAGTTTCATTCTTGCTGAAGATTTCAAACAAGATTTTGATCTACATTTATGGATCCAGAAGTGTTTGAATCATGAATGGTTTATGGAGAATCGGCAAGTTAGTCCCTGTGAAGCCTTGGTTAAGAGATGGAATGGAGTTGATATCTTGAAGTCTTCCATCGCTAAACAATGCACTTTCTCGAGAGATTTCCATGTGTAGATAACGAAGCAGCAGATAAAAGTGGTCATTGGAGTTCATCTGTTTCAAGGTTACCTTCTTGCTAGTTGCTATATCAGGACTAGATCAGTTTTAGAAAAAAATATGCCTAATTTGATTAATCTAACCATAAGCTCTAATCATTTGATGTGGAAATATTTTTCTTTGATAGATATCCTTGCTGATAATCACTGAGCGATCGGACGTATTCGGACAAGATAATGTGGCAACTATCAGTACGGTCGGATGCCGAACTCTTCACATTAAACATGTAAGATTTCATGAACATATGCTAATATTAATCTAAAACACATACATATTTAGTTGGATTTTACTTGTTTGTTTGTTGAATTCATTGACAGCATTGACATGTGGTTCTGTTCTATGCCTATACCATTCAATTACTGGCTGCCTTGTGAACATTGGTTGATTCTGACATCATATTCTAAATAAGGTCCTGTTTATGCTAACCATTTTTTTAATGATTTTTTGTTTTTTGAAAATTAAGTTTATAGACACTACTTTTACACTCATGTTTAGAATCTAAGTCAAATTTTGAAAACTAAAAGTAGTTTTTAGAAACTTGTTTTTTTTCTGGGTTCAAATGTATTTTTAAGAAATGTGAAAAAAAGAAATGCTAAAGAAATTGTGAGAAAGCAAACCTAATATACTGGGTTCTTAACACCCCCCCCCCCTCCCCTCAAAAAAAAAAAAACATGATATACATTGTAATATCACATACTCTAAGAACTTTTATGGCCTACAGTTAAAGGGCAGAGTTGTTATTGCCATTCCTAGGATCAAAGGACACTACTGTTCCAGGATTACATAACCATTGGCTTGATTGGGTTGTATCCTGCAGCAGTCAAGGCAATTTAATTCAGGTTCTTATGGCAATTATTCTATCCAGAGTTCTTGCTCTGTTGATCATATGGAGTATCAAGGCAGAGATTTAGGCTCCGTTTGATAACTATTTGGTTTTTTGTTTTTGAAAAATAAGCCTATAAACACTACTTTTACCTATAACTTTCTTTGTTTTATTATCTACCTTCTTCCTGTGTTTTCAAAACTTGAGTTGAGACAAAAATGTGGTATGTTTTGAAAACTAAAAAAATTGTTTTAAAAAATTTGTTTTTGTTTTTGGAATTTGTTTAAGAATTCAAATGTGTCTTTAACAAAGATGAAAACCATGATAAAAAAAAGTTTTGGGAGAAAACAAGCATAATTTTCAAAAACAAAAAGCCAAATAGTTTTCAAACGGGACCTTATTCCATTTTGGTTTTTATACTTTCGGTGGCTGCATTTTAGTCCTTTGATATCTTATTTACTATAAATCTAAAGCTGTCTGCTCTGGAATTTGATATTTGACTCAATAACTGTGGTGGACTGGAACACAATTCTATAATGTGGTATGTAATAGCTCTGATAAATGCAATACCACATTTAACTGAGAAAATCATTATATTAACAATAAGTGATATGAACTGCCAAGGACTTCAAACTATGATCCACACTTAAATGTAATTTTATCGCTTTCAATTTTATCTTCTTAAGATGTTATGTATGAGTATCTTAATCTTTTTGCTATGGTCAATAGATGTCATTAGGTTGTTTTGAAGAGATCGGATCATGAATTAATTTTAGCCTGTAAGCGTTTTCTTTCAAGTTTAGCCAAGAGCTTTGTGAACGTTTTGCAATTCATGTCTTGAGTTGCATGTCAATAACATTCAAGTTGATTATCTTATCTTGTGAAGTGTTCGACGTGTTGGGCTGAGGAATCTCTGTTTAATGCAATGGAGGGGGTTTGTTGACAATATATTGTAGAAATGAGAAGGTTGTTGACAACATGATGAAAAATGGGAATGTTTCTTGACAATATAATGAATAGTTTCATAAAAGAAAGATGACAGTACAATGAACAGTGCTTTAAACATGTAAAAATAAATGTTATTTTTTTTAACTAAAAACAAAAAATCCCATAAAGAAAGGGCAATAATTGCCTCCATGCCATAATCAATGCAATGCATATGCTTTTGACTCCACATTATTTGTTCATTTTGTTTGAGTTTGTCTTTTTCTCCTCCCTTTGTTATTTTATTAAATAGTTGAGTTTGTAGATATGTTTGAGAAAAGAATCTTAACTAAATTTGATGTTTTTTGGACAGTATATAGGAGTGGGGGATTCAAACCATAGACTTCATGGTTATTAGTACAACTTCATGTCAGTTGAGTTATATTCTTGTTGGCGAATTTGATGTAAATTGATATATAAAAATATGTGTTAAATTGAGGTATCCACATACAAGTAAAATGCTCATATATATATATATATATATTAGTTTTTTTAATATTAAATTTTCAACAAACATGTTAGTGTTTTTAATTAATTGTTTAAACAAAGAAAACAATAATAATACTAATTAAAGAGTTTTAAAAACGAAAATGAAAAATGGTTTTTTTTCGTGGGAATCCAATCTCCATATGACATTACTCGACCCCAATCCCCAATTCCTTGAAACGAAAAATAGGGTAGGAATAGGGATGAAAAATCCTAGAACGGGATGGAGAATACATCCTCACATCACCTTATTACGATCTCTACCTTCGATAAATCAAACACAAACATTACTACGGAGACAAATGCCAACATAAGAACTCAATTTTATAATTTTCAATGACCATTAGACTAGTATAATCACATTTTAACAAATCATATAATTAATCATATAAAAGAGATACCTTTTATCATCAATAGGAATTTCAAATATGCAAATTTCTAACCTATCAAATACATTACCTTCGTCCAAAAGCATGTCATGTTAAACTAAAAAAACATTATTAATTTTGAACTTAAAATTTTCATCAATTTTCAAACACCACACTACTTTCAAACACAGAGCTATTTTGCCCAACGTTTTATGAAAATTAAATCATAGTTTAAAATTTCATCATTAAAATATAATTAAAAAAAAAAAAGTCGATTCATTCCATTTTTTCTAGAACACAAAATATCTTTGGAAAGAAAATTTCCATACATGCGGAAAATAACAAATTTAACAGTAAATCTACCATCACATTTATTCAGATTTTTTCTTTTTTCTTTTTTGAAAAAACATTTATTCAGATTTTCTTATTGGTGACTATACATGATTTAATTTAATTTAATTTAATTTAATAAAATAAAAGTTTCGTACATAAGATCGGCGATTAATTTGGATATCGACAGGTAGGATACAGCGGGTCCCACCAGAAAAGGTCCACGTGTCCCCAAAAAAAAAAAAAAAAGAAAAAAGAAAAATCCGACGATAAGAAAACACGTAAGGCGGAGGCGCGTAAAGATTCAAGTTCCCGCTTATTCAAAAATATTCGAAAGGGGAAAAAATAATCCAGTGTTCCAACGCTCACCGAAAATTTTCAAAAATTACGAAAGACCCGCCCCTCTCCCCGCCCAAAGCCTAGAATCTATTCTCTCTCATCTCTCTTCTTAATCTCAACGGTCCTTATTCACTCTCTCTCTCATCCCCTCATTTCTCTCTTCCCTCCAATTCCCAACCCCACTTCCCGCATATTTTCTTCCCTCTCTTTCTAGATCTGCGGCGGCGGCAGCAGCGGCGGCGGCGACGACTTGATGGCGGCTCTGCCATCCTCTTCTGCGCTACCGGATTCTTCTTCCTCCAGGCACCATACTTACAGTAGGAAGCAGAAATCACTTGGTCTTTTGTGCTCCAAGTATGGGTCTTTTGCGGTTTGTGTAGTCGGTGGCTTTTTGCTTGGTGATTTCTAGCTTTTGATTTGTTTTTGTGTGTTTTGTAGTTTTTTGAGCTTGTATAACCACGATGGAGTTCACTCGATTGGGCTTGACGATGCCGCGTCGCGATTAGGTTTAATTCTAATTCGAATTTGTAGTGTGAAGGGGTTTGGTTATTTTGGCTGAAATCTGGGGGTTTTGGTCTGTGCAGGTGTGGAAAGGCGGCGGATCTATGATATTGTGAATGTCTTGGAGAGTGTCGGGGTAGGAACTTCTTTTTTTTGTTTCTTTTACGAAGTTGTTTTGTGTTTGGTTTAATTCTGTGTATGTGCTGATTTAGGTATTTGTTTTCTCGCCTTGTAATTTAGGTTCTCTCGAGAAAGGCGAAGAATCAGTATAGCTGGAATGGGTTTGGGGCAATCCCTAAGGCATTACAAGATCTTAAGGTAGGTTGAATTGGGTTTTCTAGGGAAAAATGGATTGGGTTGATTTCATTTCTTCTGCTCCCTTCATCTGAAGTATGAAAATGACCTGCTTTGTTTTAAATTGTTTGATAGGAGGAGGGATTGAAGGAGAATTGCAGTGCATCTGATGTTAACGATTATGCAAAAGTAAGCTAATTTGTTACTGTACAGTTCCCACTCCCTCATTTTCCCCTATTCACTGCGTGCGTACGGGTTGCTGTTTGAAGTTTCCTCGTCTTACATTTAGTCACATTTAGGTCTCGGATGATGAAGATGACGATGAAAGATTTTCCAATCCAACTGGAAGCCAGAACTCAACTGCCACCGTGCCCAAATCTTCATCATCTCTAAAAGCCGGTACGCACTTTCCTTGGTACTTCGATTGGGTTGAATTATCTTCGGAAGTTGCCCGTCTGCCTATTTTCAGTTTGGTTCTTCTGATTGCTTGAATTGATAGTGTGTGTTTAAGTTGGCTGTCCTTGGCTAAATATGAGAATTGTTCAGCCTTCAAGGCATCTCTCTTTGGAGGTCCAAATCCCTATCTTCATATTTGTTTTACTAAACAAAATTTGGCTGCTCTCCACGATCTGGTTCCCTTACACTTTCTATTTGCATCTGCAGACAATAGGAGGGAGAAGTCATTGGCGCTTCTGACGCAAAATTTTGTTAAGTTATTTATTTGCAGTCATGTGAGTGAAGAAATGACCCACCCTATCCTTTACTTGTTCGTGGATAATCCTCTGTGCGAGCTCTGTTGATTGATTGAATAATTTTTGCCATATAGGTGAATATGATTTCCCTTGATGAAGCTGCAAAGCTCTTATTAGGAGATGGCCACAATTCATCAATTATGAGAAGTAAGAAATCTAAACCTTGGTGTTAATTTTAGAATGTGAACTGCGGAATGATGATTGGTAATAACACATCTTTAATTATATGCAGCAAAGGTAAGGCGGCTATATGACATTGCGAATGTACTGTCTTCCATGAATCTAATTGAAAAGGTACTGCATTCCTGCATACTAACAACCTTAAAGATATGTGACATCGATCTGTGTTTTTGTTTTGTTTTGTTTTTTTTTTTTTTTTTTTGCACAAGTTTGAAATCTTTTGGAATCATATGCAGACCCATACGACTGACACAAGAAAGCCTGCGTTTAGATGGTTGGGAGTGAGGGGTAAAGTCAAGAATGAGCCTACCCTTCTTCCAGAGTCCAGAAAAAGGGCATTTGGAACTGATGTAACAAATGTCAGTTATAAGAAGACTAAGGCTGAAAATTCAGCCTATCAGAGTTTAAATCACTGCCTCAGCATGCAAAAGCTAGTGCAGTGCGAGAATTCTTCGCAAGAGGATAGCCAGAACAGTCAGGATCAGGAATGTGAACGAACTTCCAAGAGCTATCAATTTGGACCATTTGCTCCTGTAACAGTAGCCAAAGTTGGTGTCTCAGACAATAACAATGCGAAGCGGACACATGACTGGGAAGGCCTTTCCTCAACATTCCGCCCTCAGTATCACAACCAAGGTAAATCCCCTAATTAAACACAGTTGAACAAAGTGCTGCTTTATTTTGAAATACCATAGTGGATCTAAATGACCAGTTGGTTGAATGTCCAAACTCTGTTCACCAATTCATGTTTATTCAGCACTTCTACTGGTTTACAATTTTCAATCATACTTCAGCACGCTTCTCATGCTTGATATTGTAACCTTTATTGGTCAATATTAGGTGACAAGTTTGAAACTTTTAAGATGATCCTCAAACTCGATACAGACTAATGTTGTGGTGTTTGTTCTTGGAATCATCCAGCCTTAAAAGAACTTTTCTCCCATTACGTGGAAGCTTGGAAATCATGGTATTCTGAAGCAGTGAAGAAACCTATACAAATATCTTGATGCGCTTTGTTTCGTCTTCGAAATATTTAATAAGCTTACCTCGATTAAGCGCCATTTCTACTGCAATTAGTCAAAAAAATTTGACCTTTTCTCGGTTGCATTTTCTTAATGCACCATCATAAGGAGGGTCACCTTTGAAAGTGAAACATTTCCAATAGGTTCATGTTTGTTTGTATTATTCTGAAAACAAGCCTAACATAGTTGTTAGTTTTTTTTTTTTCTTCATTCTCACCATGTTCTTATTTTATTGTAGCTATCTCCTTTCCCCTACAGTGTTCAATGAAATTGGCGACTTCGCCTTTGTTGAAAAGTGATTTCCAATTGGAACCAAATTTATAATACACATTGGAGTTTTCGTCTGGAAATCTTATTTTCTTGCTTGTCTGTCGACATCATCCTAGGTTTCTGGATGCAATTCTTGTGAAAGTAAATGAATTCAAAGAAAATTTCCAATCAGAGAAGTTGGCTTATCTACCGCTCGCTGTCTGTGTTTCATCCACTTGCTTCATGCCATCTGATTTCTGAAGTCCCACTGGAATTCTTTCCCTTTTCATCCCGCTGAACTATCCTGGGAAAATAAATTATGCAGAAATCAAGGGAAATTAGATGGCTATGGTTAATGGAATTGTTCAAAAGCAGTCAGTTTAGATCAGTTTAGGAAAGGTTTTTCTTAATGTCACTCAAATCTTGCGTGGATTTGAACTTTTGTTCTTTTAAAGGTTTTTGATGTTTTGACTAGTTAAAGTTGTGTTCAAATTGGAGTTTAGACGGATGGGTTTAATTGAGTATATGTTGGGAATGAAATGATACGAACCATTGTTGCATCTATTTTTCTTAATGCTCAAAAATGTATACTTTGGTATGAGGCTTTTCTTCATTAGTTTTGTAAATTTTGGATTTTTTTTAGTTCAACAACATTTGGGGTGGAGAGTTTCAAATCTCTAATCTCTTGTCGAAGGTACATGTCAATTACCGTTGAGTTATGTTCACTTTGATGTACATCTTGGATTTGTCTTTTGTACTTTTGATCTTTAATAAATGTCATTAATGTTTTTGACTAGTTAAACTATATTCAAATTGGTTTAGGCGGAATTGAAATGATGCAAGTAATTGTCGCTTCTAGGTTTCATAAGGCCTGTCAAAGTGAATATAATTTAACAGTAATTGACATATATTTTCGATCAAGATGTTAGAGGTTTTACTGTCGGTGAGATAGGTTATCGGACATAAAAGGTCGGGAAATTGTGGCAGATGGTTAGAAAAAAAAAACACTTTTGTTATATGACTAAAATAGTTTCGAATTTGGAGGGATAGCTACCGTGATTTTAGGAACTGTCAATCGATCTATTTTTTCCCATTTTACCCCTGGTGTATACTGTTATTTACAGTTCTGCCCAACTCAACTATCAATATTCAGTTTTTTTTTACACCAACGTAAGATTTTTCTCAACCGAAAAATCTTAAGTCACGTGGATTTTCCTAAATATTTGTTAAAACGAAAAAAAAACTAATTTTGTCCTATATTTTCTCACTCCCAACAAAGTTTTTTTCTACATTCTCACTCATTTCTTCACAATCAACGTTCCATTCTTTGCCTGAAATCCAGAATTCAAATTTCATCTCCACTGTCTTTGCACCACCAGAATTTTTTCAATAATGGCTTCCCATCGAGTTTCGATCCTATTCGATAGCGTTTGAGCACTGATTCCGTCACAGACATTATTAGACTTGATGCTCGAAAGAAAATTTCACAGATCTACTAATGGTGAAGACAAGTTTCAGATTATAAGCTTTTCTGAGAACGAAGATCTTGTTTGGATGTTCGCTGGGGTATATAACAGGATGTACCACAATTGTTTCCTTATTGTATATGTTGAAAGTGTGGATACTAGTATCCATAGGGACGATGCAAGCCTGAATTCAACAGAAAATACAAACAACAGAGGAGGATTTCATGTAAGTGCACATATCAACACAATACATTGACTGTGCTGTCAGTGTGGATGCTGAGCCTGTAGATACCAATATACACAAAGGCAGTGTTGGACCAAATTGTGGATGCTGAGCCTATAGATACCAATATACACATAGGCAGTGTTGGACCAAATTCACTAAGGAGAATGCAACTTGGAGAAGGATAATGTTGGTTTCCTTAATTCAGTGGTAAGTGATGTGTTTTACACCAATAGATATGGTTAAATACAAGTTGTAGCTGAGTGATAGTTCTTACAATTTTGGATTGTGTCAACAAGGTCCTCAAAGACGAAGTTTTTAAAGCATTTTACATTGTCAAGAAAGATGGCGAGAACCGGGTAATGTTTAATTATTGTATTAACTATATGTATATACCCTTATGTACATAGAGATTCTAGAGATAAATACCCTTATCCATATGCAAGCGATTGATAGGGTTATTGAGTATGATGCTGGTTTGTATATACACATATATATTGTTGTACTTATTGTGTTTTTGTACATAATTACTACTGTGTTTTTATGTATATACTATTATCACACATAAGTATTAAGTGATTTTGTACGAAAAGTGTATATTGACAGTTCAACATAAGTTTTTTCGAGATTAAGAATTTATGTTTTTTTGTTTAAATGATGTTAATTACGGTTTTAGATTTAATGCAAGGTTGTTAAATCTTGTTCATGTTAAATTCGGTTTCTCCCATCCTTAAAATGGTCTTTTTTTTTTCTTGTCTCCTTAAAATGCTCATTTCTTTGTTTTGATTTGGTTGGTTAGACTCTAGTTAAAATTAGATTGTCTTTCCTACCTATTATTCTCCACAATTATAGATTGCATTTCTCTTTCTAAAAAGTGGTTAGGGGCAATTTAGTCTATTTTAATTTGAAATTTATTAATTAAAATCATGTTTAGCCATTTATTTATTTTCTAAACAAGTTTAGCCATTTTTCAAATCTCCCATATTAAATCTAGCCATTTTTCTTGTTGCCCCTAAAAGGTCCTTGGATTTGTCTTTCCGCCCTTGGACAGGCCACCGAATGATTAAGATTGACTGACATGGACATATTATAGGCCCAAATAATTGTCATATTTTAAGCAGAAATGACCTTGTTTGTTTGTTGGATACTATTTTCTATTATGTCCTTTATTTTTTTTCATTTTCGACCTTCGCTCAGTTCCTATCCTTCAAATAATTTAATACCTCAATTATGTCGCTTTCATTAGTGACATATTTTATATATGTCATTAGATTGATATACTTCAGAAAATCTATTTTTCAATGTCGGATTTAAACTATTGGCCTTATATATAGGAGTATTTATATTAATTCTAATTTTTCTTTTTCTAATTTAACTGATTTAGAAATTAAAAAATGAACTTCTGACTTTGGAGAAAGTACAAGTATCTTAACCATGGAGTGGATTGACATAGTAACTCTAAAAATTTAATATGTGAAAGTACTAAAAACAACCATCTTATTTTCGCAAAATTTAAAATTTTAAGCTTTATACATCCTCATTTTTAAAAGCTAAATTGAGTAAAATTCAGTAGTTCAAATATTTTTTTACTCTAAAGAATTGTTTATCTGTGCAATTGTGATATAACTATTGACAAAGAGAGAAAGAAAGTTTAAATTCGGGTCATTACTGTTAATTAATCAACAACTCTCATTTATTTTCCTTCTCTTATTATTACTATTTTTAGGAAATATTTTATTCTTATTTGTTAACAATGAGAATTATGATAATTATGAAAAAGAAGGTTTAAGTCCTATTTTGGTTTCTAAAGCCCCGTATAACCACTCGATTTTTTATTTTTGGTTTTTGAAAATTATGCTTGTTTTCTCTCAATTTTCTTGTTATGGTTTTAAGTTTTGTTAAGTAGACATTTGAGATCTTAGCCAAATTCCAAAAACAAAAACAAGTTTTTGAAAACTTTTTTTTTTTTTTTTTTTTATTTATTTTGACTTGGCTTTTGAAAACATGGGAAAATTGTAGATAACTAAACAAAGAAAGTTGTGAGTGGAAGTAGTGTTTATAAGTTTAATTTTCAAAAACCAAAAACAAAAAACGAAATGGTTATCAAACGGAGCCTAAACTTTCAAGTTTGTTCTATTTTTGTCTAAAAACTTTTATATTGTTCATTTTAGTCTCTAAACTTTTGTTCTATTTTGGTTCATGAACTTTTAAAACGTCTATTTTAGTCCATTTTTTTTAGAAAATCTATTTTAATCCTCACTTTTATTTCAATTTTAACAAATTAAAGACGTAAATTTGAGTATGAGTATTAGTATGCTAATATGAACACGATGTCAGGCCAAATAAGCAAGAGATAAACTCGAGCAAAGCGGATTTAAAATAGAAAAGTAACATAGCAAAGACCAAAATAGTTATTTTTAAAAAGTTTAGAGACTAAAATAGAACAAATTCGAAAGTTTAGGCCCCGTTTGATAACCATTTGGTTTTTGGTTTTTGGTTTTTGAAAATTAGGCTTGTTTTCTTTAAATTTCCTCACCATGGTTTTCATTTTTGTTAAAGACACACTTGAATTCCTAACCAAATTCTAAAAACAAAAATTGGCTTGGTTTTTTAAAACATGGGAAGAAAATAGGTGAAAAAACAAAGAAACTTAGAGTTGAAAGTGGTGTTTATAAGCTTAAAAATCAAAAACCAAAAACCAAAAAACGAAATGGTTGACAAACGGGGCCTTAATAACCAAAATAGACATTTCAAAATTTTAGAATCTAAAATAGAACAGATGTGAAACTTCCAAGACTATTTATACATGAAAAGGAATTATTTTGAATTTTTGGTACGAAAAACGGCAGATAAGAAGAATTCCCGGTTGTGGGTAAAATAGCGAAGATCAACAGTTGCACATTTTCATCTTCTTCACCCCATGTGAAGGGTTTCATAATTGACTACAGATCAAGCAAAGTTTGAAGTAAATTTTCGCCAATTTCCATGTGAGTTTCTCTGTTCGTTGATATTTACAAACTGTACTGATTTCTCTTTCTTTTTAGAACCATACATGTCCTCTGCATTCTGAAAACTGAATAATCGCGAGAAAGAAACAGAGTATTTCAAAATGATTTCAATTTCTCAGCCCTTTCTTCTTCGAATCGCAGCTTGAGAGATGAAAAATCTGACAGGAAATCGAAGGATTTGATGTAAATTTTGATTAAGAGTTGCTGACTCCATTGCCACTGTCATGTATGGGACCAACATTCAGAATTTGGATAGGGATTCCAAGCTGTAACCAATTGGGCATTGTCTGGTAATCAAATCTAAACTAAAAACCCCATTATTTCCATATCGTATTCAAAAGAAAAATCCGATCATCTCATCATTTATATTTTATCATCATTTTGTTATTTTCAACCATTTCTTTAGCTTTATATATTCAAATTACAGAGAAAAAAAAACAATAACCACCATCATGTTAGCAGAAGGCTGATGCTTGCAATTTTTGTCCCATATTAGATTGGATAGATTTATCCAAAAACTTATTAGCAAATTGGGGATTTAATGAAGAATTAGGGTTTTTAGAGTAAATTATGTAAGCTTGTTGTTGGTGGGGTGGTGGCCAATACTGATGATGTGAGTTTGTTTTCTTACTATCTTTCCACTATAATTCATACACTATTTTTCAGGTTCTAGTGGCAATCACAACACGTTTTGCTTTGAAAAGTGTATGAATAGTTTTATGCCACCAGTACTACTGTGATAAAAGTTCAAATTTAGTTTTAATGTTTAAAACTGTTTAGTGTGTTTGGAGAACTGTTTTAGAATAACTTTTTACAAGCATAGTGATTATACGAGGTTAGTGTTCTTGTATAGATTCAAACTACCATCCATAGATCTTTGATTTTAGAATACCAAAACTTCAGGGATGCAAATATAACCTCCACGACTTAGAAGTGAAGAAGATCGTTGGTGTATAAGTAAGGTTGGTGCAACTTTGCGTTTTAGGTAGAGTCCAAAAGCAAAATCATACGAGCTCAAGTCCAAGATAGACAATAACATAGTATTATAAAATGTGGGGTCTCGTTATCCTAATACAATATTCAAATATATAATAAGTAAACTCCTTTCTATATGCATATTTATTATGTAAGAATAGTTCTGACTATTTTGGTCAAGTATCATGAAAGTATTATACATGGTTTTGTGAGTTTGCGAAATCAGTTGAAAGGGAAAATGAGTGAGAAAGAAGTGAAAAGGATTTTAAAAGAGCAAATAGGGTGGTGTGTCAATTTCCTAGACGAATTTTCTTCTTTTGTTTTGTACTTTCACATAATTTCCTAGGTATGAAGATGCATACCTGAAAGGATCACATTATCCATATATGTTCAAATTCTTTCATGATGCATCTTTTTGAAAAGATAGGGAGGAGACATTTGATAAAATGCCAATAATTCATCCAACAAACGCCATATATCTCATTGGAACAATCTAGATTTCTTTATTAATTTATTGTTTTCTTTTATTAGTTCTTTTCTATTGCCGGTGAGAATTGCTAATGTTTTGGATGTGTATCCCGAATGATTGTCGTAACTTGAAAGTCTATAATGCAACTGTTCAAGTGAAAAGAACTAAAGTCTTGGTTGGTAGTGGAGGGATTGAGTTGGTTGAATCTAGGATTTCTTTTATGCATACATAGTATATTTTGGTAGCTGTGGTTCTACTATACTTTTTTTTAATCATAATGAAATTTCCTTGTTTACTTATAATTTTTCCCATTGGAATTTCTCAGTAAAATCTATGTTATTTACATTTTTTTTTCTATTTTATCTTTGTCTATTATCATTATTGATTTTCAACCTTGATTCTTAATAGTTTACCTAGAGGCTTTTTCCATGAAAGGTTAGGATCTCGAATGATTAATTTCTAAGCTATTTGGAAAGAAAAAAAAAATCTCTTTAATCATCTGGAAATGAAGAGGGTACAATGAAGAAAAGCAAAAGAGCACCACAGGCTCGACCTAATGACCCTAAAGCCACGAGCTTAACCATTTGAAAAGTAGGAACATCGTGATATTGTTGATGTAATACTGCAACAGATGGACCTCAACCTAAGAATTGGAATAGGAAGCACTCTACAATCCTTGGTTGATCTTATTTATGATTTCATGCCAAACATGGTAAACGAACAAATAGGTGACCAATGAACAACAATTTACTTAGGATCTGTTTCCAAATTACATCTCTTCCGGGATTGGTCCCATCCCTAGATGCAGTGCTCAATCATTAAAATGAAAGTGTAAAGAAATTGTTTGATGAGTTGCCAAGGGAATGAGTGGGGAAGGAAGATTGGAGAGGAAGGGGAGGAGGGGCACAAACAGCCCAACCCTTGGAACATACTACAACTCTGACCACAGTTCAAGCTTCACTCGGTATATTTGATGAGAACAATAGTCAAAGTACTAACGAGACTCGACATTCAAGCAAGCCGCATGATAGAGACGAGGAAATTAGAGTGGATGTAAAAGTCTCGTAATCTTTTGAGTAGTGGCTAGTAAACCTTCCTACTACAACTTTAGTGAGTTGATGAGGGGAAGGGACAAAGCCCCCAAAGAGGGAAGCTCAACGAATTTCAAATATAAAACCTCACACCTCATTAAGATCATATTGACATACTCTCCCAGTTATATCTACTTTTTTCTCGACTTAATATAAAGTCATGATATGTTGTGCTTGTGCGCTTTTTGTTGAGAATAATAAGTCAATAGCTACTAGATGCTTAACTCATCATATAGAAGGATAAGAGATTTCTTGGGATTCATTTTCATTTATTTCATAATTAGCAATCCTTCAAGTTAACAAATGGATTTGTCTACAGATTCTATAAGATTTAGAGATGTTGTTTAACCTTTGATTTGAAAATTTTTCATCGATGATATAGTTTTGTCATGGTTTAAATATAAAGATCATTGTTTTCCTACTAAACAATAGATCATGAAGGAAAAGAATTAAATTAATCTTAACCCAAAAGCATAGGAAAAAGAAAAAAAACTAGAGCCTAAACACAAAATGAAAGCCTTGAAAAGAAGCATAAATGATAGGCACTCAAGAAGGTTGAAGAAATCAAGGGGAACCGAGCAAAATGAAAGAGTACTCTAAGAGAAGAGGAGCCAAACACTTGGCAGAAAATGAAGGGTTTAAAGGAAGCAATGGGAGGTGTCCTTTTGCAGACACAGAGAGAGCAGCTGTTCAAAAGGGATCTTCTTACCAAAAACATCTAACAGATTTCCCATTCAGTGGAGCACTAAAGGGGGCAGCTGAAAAAGGCCAAAATGCAATCTCTTGGAAAGTTACAAGCTTGACCCATGTGCTTTGCTCTATTCCCATCCCTCTTCTTCTCTATTATTAATCTTTCTTCCCTTTTTATGTCAAACTATTACCACTCTGTCTGAAAATATGCAACTTCTTACCATGTTGCTTTTTACTTTTACCTTCACCTTTTTTTTCCTAATGTTACCAACTTTACCATGCCCTTTTGCCATATACTGGAGTTGGATGATGTTTTCTTCATTGGGGCACAGAGAAAGTCTTAAGCTTGAAGGTTCTCCACTTCAAAAAGGAATTTTGTTTTCTCTGACAAAGATGAAAGTCGGAATCTCGAATAACTTTTTTACTGTATGAACTTTTGCTTGTAAAACTGTCATTAGTGGATAAATCCTTCATCATTTAAGCCAAAGTCAAGATTTTTGGGACAATTATCTCTTAGTTCATGAATTAGTCAATATTGTTGGACTAGGGTCAAGGTTTTAAGGATTAAGTCCACTATGCCACCTAGAAAATAAGGGAAAAAAATTAAAGCAAGATAAAAATATCCTTCTGTCAATTTTCTAAGACCAAGTCCAAATTTTCACATCACAAAAATTATGATATCTTTTTCCCTCCTTTTTTTCCTCATGTTTTTCTTATTCAAATGTATGTCGTCAACGAAAGAACATCTCAGAGAAGGTTTAGTTTATCAGAAAGTAAGAAACAATTTTTTTTTTAATTTTAATTTTAAATTTCAGAGAAACTTGCTTTTCCAAATGAAAGGGAATATGAAGAAACAAAGGACCAGAATGGAATAAAAGGGGATAAAGGAGGAATATTTTTGTCCAAAATAAGCCAAAATTAGTTAAAACTTTCATCAGGGGCAAGGGAGAAGTGGGTATTTTTTGGGAAAATAAACCATTTTTCCCAAATAATCTCAATGATTTCACAAACACTTGCATTTTAGCCTTTTAAGGCTGCCAAGTTATAAAGATATGTTCCAAAAAAGCATATGCTATATATGTACATTAATTTAGATTATAAACCATGGAGGTTTTATTTTTATTATTATTATTATTATTATCAATTTTACTTTAGTGGGTGGGGAAGTAAAGAATCATCCCCAAATCCTACCAGAAAAGACATCAAAATATTGTGAGAAGAACCCTTTCAGTTCCAAACCTTTCCCCTCATTTCCTCTTCATATTTTTTAATTGGATGTGGAATATTAATGCCCCTCTTTGCAATCAAATCTTACCAGATTAAAGGGAAAAAAAAAAAAAACCCCATCAAATATGGATCCTGATTACATTGAGTTGTCTTCCACTTCTAATTAGGAGGGCACAAAAACAGAAAAAGAACAAAAAAGTAGAAATTTAATCTGAGATTAAAGACCAAAATTTTCTTAGTACAAGTCTTGATTAATTGTATTGCTAGTTTTAAGGAAATAGGGGTTGTCCGTTTTCATGGAAGCTGATTTTTGGTTCATGGAGAGGCCCCAGAAGCCATCACTGTCAATAATTGATCCAGTAACCCCATTAGTTGATTTCTTGAACCCATCTTGGATTTCATGTTATAAAGTTTTTTATCCATTTTTTTTGGATTGTCTATAAGGAATCTGGTCCGTCAATTGGTTATAATGTCCAAAGGACAATACTTCTGCATACCAGTGTGTAGGTATCTCGAGAAATTTCTTTTTCTCTCTGGTTGGAATGTTGGGATGATGTCAAATTTGAAGATGATGAATCTGTAACAGTGAAAAGAAAGCTCTGCTGTAGCTTCTTGCATGGCAGATTGAGAGAGAAAACTAGAAACAGAGGTCAATTTAGAGGCTGTTTAGAACCCTTTCCTACGTCTCATGTTCACCAAAATTATACAGAGAGAAACAGAGTGGGCCATTTCTTGTCTCTCCCACTTTTTGCCAACAGAAAAAGAAAAAAAAATCATCTATAAAAAGTTTCCCCAAGTCATCGTCCGCCTTGAACAATCAGTGCTTCCAAATGGGAATTATGGAACATCATCAAACTTTTCATAATTCCGACCAATTCTATTCTTCTAATTACCTCCAATCTTCTTCTTCTTCTTCTTCTTCTTCATCATGTTTTACTACTTTCAAAGGCCATTCTTCTTACATCTCTTCTCTAACTCTCGCCGGAAAGTTCCTCTATTCTGGTTCCTCCGACAAGGAAATCCGATCATGGAGACGAAACCCATCTCGAGAATTTGAACCAAACCATGAAGAGTTTCAGAACAATATGGTTACAGCCGGACATGGCGCAGTGAAATCGCTAGTGGTTTCATCTGACAAACTGTACAGTGCTCATCAGGACCATAAAATTCGCGTTTGGAAAATCTCTAACGATTTCGATCACCACCAGAAGTACACGCGCTTGGCCACGCTCCCGACGCTCGGCGATCGGACGGCCAGGCTTCTGACGCCCAATAACCAGGTTCGGATCCGCCGGCACAAGAAATGCACGTGGGTTCATCATGTCGACACGGTCGCAGCTCTTGCTCTGTCAAACGACGAATCGCTTCTCTATTCCGTTTCTTGGGATCGGACCCTCAAAATCTGGCGGACTTCCGATTTCAAATGCTTGGAGTCCGTCGCCGGAGCTCACGACGACGCCATAAACGCCGTGGCGCTCGCCGGCGACGGCGACGTGTACACCGGCTCGACGGACAAGAGGATCAAAGTGTGGAGGAAAAACCCAGATGGAAAAAGGCATTCTTTGGTTCAAACACTCGAGAAGCACAGCTCGGGAATCAATGCCTTGGCCCTCGCCGGAGATGAGTCGGTTTTATTTTCCGGCGCCTGCGACAGGTCGGTTCTGGTTTGGGAGAAGGACGAAGAGGGTGGGTTAATGGAGTTGGTGGGTGCGTTGAGAGGCCATTCGAAGGCCATATTGTGTCTGGCTGTGGTGTTGGATTTGGTCTGCAGTGGCTCTGCGGACAAGACGATCAGAATCTGGAAAAGGGGGATCGTCACCGGAGATTACGAGTGTTTGAGGGTTTTGGAAGGCCATAACGGTCCGGTGAAGTGTTTGGCGGCGGCGGTTGACCGGTGCAACCAGAACGACATGTCGTTTGTGGTTTATAGTGGTGGTTTGGACTGTGATATCAAGGCGTGGCAGATTTGTGTTCCTCTTGTTTAGAATGAGACTTTTGTGGATTTTCTTCTTTTGGGGTTTGGGTTATTTGAGGGATTTGTGTATATATTATGAAAGAGTTTAGTGCATTTTTTTTAGTTTTCTTTTGTGTTTTTGGAAAGTGTTGTTGCTTGGTTTGCAAGTGAGAGGTTTATATGGCAAATTGAAAGAGGATTGCTTTTGGATTATCAAATATGAAGAAGATTAGTTATGATACGAAAAGTGTTTATAGTGTTTAGTGATATTGATATGAAAAGTTTGAAAGGTTATTTCAATTAGATGAATATAAGTCATATATTTTGTTTAAAAAATATTGTCGTTTAGATCTTAGAAGTTGCAAATTTTATCTCTAGAATTGGAATCACTACAATGAGCAAAATATTTGAATGCCCAACCCAAACACCCTTAAAATGATCATATATCAATTTCTCTTTTTATTATCGATTAATAGATGATCAATTTGTTCTTGTTTATAATATAGGTTAAATTTTAAGTTTAGTCTCTAAATGTTCAAATTGGTATTTGATAGGTTTTTGAATTTTAAGAAGTGTAACATATTTCTAAACTTCCAATAAGAACATAGTTCGATTGACATGAAGCTTATATTCTCGACCAAGAGATTAGAAGTTCAAATCTTCTGTCCCACATGTATATGTGTGTATATATATATATATATAAACTTTAAATTTTGTCTAATATAAGTGTAAAAACTTTCAATTTTATATCTAATAGGTCCTTGACCCAATCCATTTTTTTTAAATCGTGAATTTATTAGACATAAACTTGAAAGTGTCTTATTAAACACAAAATTTGATTATAGGCTAAATTATAAAAAATACCCCTGGACTATGGGGTTTGTTTCAAAAATGCCCCTGAACGTTGAAAAGTTTCAAAAATACCCCTGAACTTTAAAAAATGTTTCAAAAATACCCTTGCCGTTAATTTTTGGATGGAAACCGTTAGAATTTAGGATGGGAGAGGGGGAAAAAAAAAAGCGTTTTTCAATAAGGGTATTTTTTTTAATTTTTTTTGAAAGTTCAAGGGTATTTTTGAAACTAAAACTTTAACGGTTTTCATTCAAAAATTAACGGCAAGAGTATTTTTTAAACATTTTTCAAAGTTCAGGGGTATTTTTGAAATTTTTCAAAGTTTGGAGGTATTTTTGAAACAAACCCCATAGTTTAGGGGTATTTTTTATAATTTAGCCTTGATTATATGTTGAATATAAAAAATAATGTCAACTATGTTAGTGATCCATTAAAATCTTTTAAAGTTTAGAGAACTATAGGACGATCCTATGACATAATATTAGAAGAAAAAAGTTGAACCAAAACCAAAAAAATAGCCTCACAAAAGTTGTATATTATTGGATATTATCTTGTGGCTTTTTCTTTTTTCCCTTTCTCTATCCGTTGATTTTGATAAGACAATAGAATGAAATAAAGTTAGATAAATGGAAATCACTTTTGTGTTACAAATATACAAAGCTTAAATTGAGGAATTATAATTGTTTCCTTGTGACTTAGGTGTGTCGACTAAATTGTAAGTTAGTGAGGTTATTCTATGGCTTTGATGGACGACTCTAGAGTAGAGTCTAACATGGTTGCAATTAAAGAATGTTTGGTCATACTTATGACAATACATCTCAACCACTTGACACAGGTAATTTACATAGAGACCAGAGCTACTTTAGAACATGTTTGACTCACAGCTTTAATAAGTTTGAATTGGTGAAACATAAGATTAAAAAATTTGAATTTGTACGATTTGTGTTTAGATAAAAAAAATAATAGGTTATAAAAATTTAAGTTTGGGTAAAGTAGATTTGATTTATAGGTTCATGGTTTATAAGAGGAATTGGTATATGGTATATTATTCCTCCTCTTCTTCTTTTAAAAATATTCTCTCTATAGAACAATAATATGGATTACTTAGGTCCTGTAAATGTCCCAGGCCCAGAATTTAGAATCCAGATTTGACACCTAATGGCCCCGGCATTCCCTGTGACCTGGCCACGCCACCATACTTGTCTCATGCTTTGTTCTCACTCACATGCTTCCTACGAAAATTCCCAGGAGGTCACCCAACATAGAACTTCTCCAAGCTAAGCACGCTTAACTTCAAAGTTCATATGATTGAGCCACCGAAAAGGAAGGTGCACCTTGTTGGTATATGTATTATCTATCAATTCTTTTGTTTATCTTGACCATACTTTCATGTCCTCAGGATCCCTCTCATTCAGATGTGGCCTCAGTTCATTCATGTACCCCTTCTAACTCGGGTGTCACAGGTCCCATTTGATAACCATTCGATTTTTTGTTTTTGGTTTTTGAAAATTAAGCTTATAAACACTAGCTCCACCTACAAGTTTCTTTTTTTTTTAATACCCTTCTTTTCAAGTTTTTAGAAACCAAGCCAGTTTTTTAAAACTAAAAAAAAAAAATAGTTTTCAAAAACTTGTTTTTGTTCTTGGAATTTGACTAGGAATTCAAATGTGTCATTGACAAAGATGAAAACCATGGTAGAGAAATTGGGAGAAAACAAGCCTAATTTTCAAAAACCAAATGATTATCAAACGAGACTTTAGTGCATAACAATTGAACTATATTCAGGTGTTCATATTTTATTTCAATGCACGGTTCTTTTTTATCCTCACTCTTTTCTTTTTAGACATTTTAGAAGGTCTGATTATTTTTATTTGTTTTCTTATTAAAGTTATAACTCATGTTCTAACCCTTTTTTTTTTTCCTTTGTTATCAGTTGTGGTTATGAATATTGCACGATTATGATGAGACACTAAAATGGAATAAAGTTATATAAATCGTCATTAGTATCATAGATATAATCAAAGCTTAATTGTGATATTTGGCTAAAATAATTTTTTCTTTAAAATGGTAATTCGTGGGTACAAAATTCAACAAATCATCAAACTCGTTTAATTTTTTTTCTTTAGTCATAGATATGGAGAGGCAAGGAAGAAACTAAAATGCCAATTTCATTTTCCAAAATCGAACCACAAGTCAAAAAAATGAAGAAGCTTTAGAAACAAAATACATTGAATTGCTTTCAACCAAAAGGAAAAAATTATAATAATACAATGAACCCGTGGAATATTTCTCAAAATCAATACTGTGATAAACAATTTATTTTAAAATAAATTTATAATTTAATTCTAATTATACACCAGCAAGCAAATGAATAACACACATGTTAATTTTATGAAGATCAGTGGTAAAGAGAGAATTAATTATGCAAAGGTCAAAGGCAAAATCTTAATTTGATAAATTTAGGGGAAAATGCCTTTTTGGATCCCATAATAAGTGTGTTTGGTCTCTGAGTTTCAAAATAGAATTTTTTAGTCCTTAAGTTTTGAGAAATAGGTTGTTTCTAAGTTCTCAAAATGGACATTTTTAGTCCTTGAGTTTTGAGAAATAGGTTTAAAAGATCATTCATGTTATTTTTTCAACTTTTTAAAATCAATATTTTTTAAGTTATCTTTTAATACTGCATGGTTCTTTAAATTTTTTAAAAAAATTAAAAAGTATTAATTTAAAAATTTTGAAAAAATAATGAGACCTTTTAAGCTCATTTCTTAAAACTCGGGGACTAAAAAGACCCATTTTGAAAACTTATAGACCTTTTAAATTTATTTCTCAAAACTTAGGAACTAAAAAGATCTATTTCGAAAACTCATAGACCAAACGCACCTATTTCTCAAAACTCAGAGACCAAAAAGGTATTTTTTTTCCTTAAATTTAAAAACAAAATCAAGTTTTTTTAAAACTACTTATTGCTTTAGTTTTCGAAATTTGATGTGGAATGAAAACAATATTTATAAACTTAATTAGCAAAAACAAAATGGTTATTAAGTTTAAACCTAAATCAATCCAACCATCCTTCATTGCAATTATTTAGAATAAAACACATTTAAAAAGTAGAAACTCAATGTCAAATCAAATTTAATCAGTGGGTCCAACCAATTGAAGTTAATGGGAGCATGTTTTTTCGTAACATGGTACACTACATATATTAATTAAAATGCTAAAATAACAAACTAAAGGCAATATTAATCCATAAAATAATAACTATAATCAATATTCTTTTAAATAAAACCTATTACCATGGGAATGATTGTATGCAACTTGCCCAAAATCACCGACCCATAATTCAAAGTACCAAAATTAAGTCTCAAGTTGATCTGTTCGACATTTTTTTTTTACCTCATTTCAGGGCACAGCTCCCCAATTTGTTTATTTTTTTATTGATCAAAAAGCAACATCAATATGCAAGGATTTATTTATTTTAGAAAAAGCCGAAAAAGAAATGAAAGCTAAATGACACTTCTTTTGCACTATCTTTTTAAAACTTTCCCCTTCAATCATACCTTTCTTGTGGAAGTGGGGATTGATAAAATAAAAATAAAAATAAAAATTATGCAAATAAGTTCTTTACAAACAAGAATTAGTTGGATTGTGGGGCTCTATTGGTAAAAAAGAAACAATATAGGGCATGGACCATGATTAAATTACTAATGCTGACATTCATACATATAATAATCTTATTCTTAGAAGTGTCAACATTTTCAGCATCTACCCTCTTTATCCACACAAACAAAAATTAAATAAATAAATCAATAAAGTATTTACCATATAATTAACACAAAATGTTCACATCAAACTATGCCTTTAAAACTTAGCAACACAAAGAATATGCAAGACTATGGAAGGGACTAATGAATTTCATATATAGGGTCGGACAATTATATATATATATATATATATATATATATATATATATATATATATATATATATATATATATATATATATATATAATTATTGAAAGAGGAGCTGACATCAAATGCTTCTTTTTTAAAGTAAAAAAGAGAAGAAAATTAATAAGGGTTATTATTGTACTATGCAAACGTGGCAGCCAAATATCGTAAAGATCTATTGAAAATATCTTCACCTGAAACAATATGTTATAAAATTAAAGCTCCAAAGACTTTGCCTATTACTTAGCATATTGCAAATTTACAAGTCGAGGGGGGTTAGGAAACGGTCATTTTTCACATACCAAACTAACTCCATTTGGTTTTCCACCATTTATTTGTTTTATGCACAAAGAAAGTAGTCCGTCTAAAGAAAGCAACTCTTTGAGATTAATTAACTTATAACCTTCTAATCCTAATCGGGTATAACTCAGAGTTCAAGGTATCAATACTTTTTCTTAAGGTTGAAAATTTAAATCCTTACCTCCACCGTCCTTGAATTTATATATATATATAACCTAAAACATGTCTACTACATTTTGTATCATATATCTACATCGTCACATCTTACACATGAATTAAATTATATCAAACTGGAAAAGTTTACTATTCGACTGAGTAATGAAAAGCTATACACCTATATCTAAAAAAAAAAATGCAATGTCTTATCCTCAGGACTAAATTGGGTATCAACATTAACATGAAAAAAAAAATGAAATTAATCTACCATATATAAAAAGGTTAAATTACAGATTTTGGTTCATGAATTTTTGAATTGGTCTTTTTGGCTTCTTAACTTTAAAAAGTGTCTAATAAATCTCCAAACTTTCAAGTTTGTGTCTATTTTGGTCCTAAACTTTAAAAAGTACCTAACAGGTCCTTGAACTTTCAACTTTGTATCTTATAGATCCAAACATGTTAGGAACTTATGACAGAAAATTAAAAGTTTTTGGACCCATAAGATATTCTAAAAGTTCAAGAACTAGACACAAAATTAAAAGATCAAGTACCAGTTAGACACAAACTTGAGAGTACAGAAACTAAATTGGTAATTTGGCCCTATAAAAACTAAAACCGAATGCCTTGGAGTGCAAGACTAATATGATATGTTCACATTTATATCCCATTTAATTATTCACCAAAAAGGGATGGACACAAAAGTCTCAAAAAAACAATATAGGATAAATGGACGGACACGATTCTTCCATACAAAACCTGTCCCCTAAAACTAGAAGATATTTGCATGCAGCTTGAAATAAACAAGGTTATCTTTCTCCAACAATGACTTCGTTACTTTTGACTAAAGATTCTGTATTTTAATTCCAAACTTGGCTGTTTAGCTAAAAATCATCATCGAATAAGACATTGCATCCAAATTTCTATTTATTAATCAGTTTCATAATATACTTTAACTCAAATCAAGTTAATCTAACAATTAGAAGTACAGTCTATGCCCTTTATACCTGGCGACACGGTTTATCAACCTTTTCCACCGGGCGAATCTTTCCAGGTTGGGTTCAGCAAGGTTTATTCCTTTGTCCTTGGTGCAGTGCAAGAATAGATAACTTGACATTAGAGAAGTGATTAGATGGAAAATCAATTTACAGCACCGCATCCAAGGAAAGCTATGAGGAAGATTAAGAAACATCCATCTTATCGGATGATCAGAAGTCTTTACCTATAAAATATTCCAAAAAGCAACTCCCCATGCCTCGACAAGGATTATGGCAGGCAAATGGCAAATGATTTACATACCACACTTTTTTCTAGTAATATATTTTAGATACTCTCTAAATGAAATAATGACGGTCCTTTTTTTGTCTTTTTGCCTCCAATTATTTCAAGCACTCAATTTCTTTTATTCTATTCTTAGAACAATAAGAGTTCATACGGAAAAGTACATGTCGAACTAAATTTACCTGTAAAGTCCACGATATGATCAAATGACCTCGAAGGCATCTGTAGTTTCACAACTTAGAGCTAAATACACATATAGTCACTAGTAGCAGTATAACTTACAAAATAGCCCATTATGTTGACTCACTGGATAGAAAATCAAATTAGTTAATAAATAGACAAGCAAGATAGCAAAAGAGAAAGATTTCACCCATTTTTGAAACTCTATTTTCCACGCACATTAGAAAATTTGAGCCGACCTGCATTTTCCCTTCAATCTGGCCTCCCTGCCCCTTCACGCAAAGCTCTTCTGCAATTTTCCTCAACCATTGCCACCATTATTATGAACGCCCTTAACCATTGTCATGTCTGTTTTTGGTACTCCAAATGGGATGCAAAAAAAAGTTTACGGACTTAATGTAGATATGCTAAACTGTCATTTATACTTTGTGTTGTGGAATTCATTCATTTTTGACAAAGGAAACTATGGATGAAAATATTCTTGTGACTAGAGAAATCGATGAACTTGATGAAGGTCTGCGGCAGGAGGGAGAAAGAAATAAACATGTGTATCCTTTAAGTGGGTGTTGAAGAAATAAAATGTACGTCTAAATACCAAAGCGGGTGTTGAGGAATATATAATCAATACTAATTTAGTAGTCAAATCTGTCAAAAAAAATTATTTGGGGTGGAACAATATTTGTTATGCACAACAAACAACGCGGCGTGAAGGTGAGAAAGACAAATCCTTGAAGCGTTTTGCACACTGCATAGGAAACAACTGATTTACGGACACCTGAATCGAAACCAAATTGGACCAACAGCTTTTTTTTTTTTTTAAATAATGAGATATTTTTGCGAATGCTAATCTTTTGTGTGTTGGGGGGAATTTTTTTTAATAGATTAGAATTTTTTGTCATTGGGTTAAACTTTTTTTTTTTTCCCGCTTAATCTTTTGTTTGGGGTCAAGTGTTTTTCTTTTTAGAGTTCAACAATATGGGGTGGGAATTCAAATCTCGAACCTCTTGGATGAGGTCAAGTATTTTTGTAGTTAGGTAGCCTTTTTGTGGCCAGATTTCAGGTATTTAATTGGTTAAGTTTTGGCCAATTTTTTAGCTGGATAAGATTGAGAATGGTACAAATTTCATCAGCCCTTCCTTCCCGAGGGTGGAGTTAGATATGTCGATGTAGAGAAAGAGATGAACTTGATGGAGGTACATGGCGGGAGGGAGAAAGACCAACACGTATATCCTAAATGGGCGTTGAAGAAATAAATGTTTGATATTAATTTAATAATAACCAAATGTCGTGTAAGAGTTATTCGGGGTCAAACGGCATGTGATATGCACACCAAATAACAAGACGCCTATCTTCAGGTGATGGTCACAGACTCACATTCTTAAAGCAATTTGCATAATAAACAACTGGTTACGTTGAGAAGGGCACCTGAATTGAAAACAAACCGAACGCCCAGATAATCTATAATGGGGCTTTTGCTGGTGTTCCTGGATCACGAGGATACTTCCTTGGAGTGTGTCGTTCTTTTAAACAAACAACGGCTGTTCGCTGCCCATACGGACTATGTGATTCCACTGCATAGGTAAAAAGGGGACCATTAGACAATATTTACGTCAGAGAGAGGGGGGTAAAGTTAAAGTTAAAGCATAAGGTGGTCATACTTCATGGATCGAACTGTAAATAAAATTATCCAGCATCGTAGTTGAGAAAATGATTCTAAATCCAATTTTGCTCGAGACAGATTTTTCCACTAGAATACTACAATTTATTAAGTTCCACATGCAAATTAGACTAACAACCCATATCTAAGGATCAAAGCAAATCCAGTCAAACCAAACACTAGAACAAAGATTTCAATTCTTGCAAACAAAATATAAGCCAAGAAACAAAGTGGAACAAAATTCACCGGAAGGGGTGCAAGTTCGAAATGTTCAATTGTAAATCTACTGTTAGGGTAGACATCGCGTTCATATAGATAAGGTAGCAGAAATTGCAGCGTCAGAAAGTTTCTTGCACTTTAAGTACATATTGGAATATCTAAGTAGGAGTTTCTAGAAAACCAACTAGCAACAGGCTAACTGTAGGAGTGACTTTTCAGGAAGACCTCTGTACTATTGTTTACTTTAGAGCAATCTTCAAGGACACACAAATCTGTTGATTTCATAATTGTACAGATGAGAGTGAGATTGTGACATTTCCAAGAAGACCAATAGAAATATTAGACAAACACACCTGGGCATATTTGCAGTAAGGAGGCACCCATCATTCCAATAGCCTTTTCTGCATTTGTGACTTCTGCCTGTCAATACGAAAAAATTCTAGAATGAATAAGCCATACAAAAAAAAAAAAATCAACAAGATAGTTTACAGTAAAATCCAAAGGAATACCAATTAAGAAAATAAACTTTTTCATAATGAAGTAGATATATTCACCCTCAAAATAATTCAGTTCAGAGATATCACCACAATTAAAAACAAGATTCTCCATTGCATCATTATCACGAATATACAAGTGGTCTGACATAAACAAAAAAGTGTATCTAAAAATGGCAGGAAAAAACACAATTACCACCTATCTGCAACCACAAGATCCACTTTTATATTTATATCATTCATTACAATATTGTGTAGCAACTATATGTATACTTCAGATTGACCATCTAAAAATAAATATCCTGCTATGGATAATAATTTGTCAATAGTCAATAAGGACTACTTTCAAACTTAGAAAGTAAACCAAGAAACTGCAAATAATTGAAGTGGAACGGGCATTTTCACATCAAATGCTTCCACCTCAGCAAAAACATAACATCATGGAGATGGTAACAAAGTGCATACAGTCCCAATAAAATAGCACAATCAGAGAGCAGATTTTCAAAATGTTAAGGAACAGAGAACATACAAGAGGATCATGACCCTTGGCAGCTAGGAACAAACCACCAACACGAACCATAGGAAGACAATATTCAGCTGAAAGAAAAGATATCAAAGAAAAATAATAAGCAAAAGTAAGACAACCAATGTCTTGAAGATTGGTATTAGTTATATATAACAAATTTGGATGATACCTAAAATTCTCATTTCTGCAACAGCTCTAGCCACTACTACATCAAATTTCTCTCGTAAGCAAAGATCATGTCCCAAATTCTGCCCTACATCAGGATATATCACTGCCACATTAAATATTAAACAAATAAAGTTTGAGGAGTAATGAGCACGTGTTCTTCCCTTCCCTCTCAAAAAACAAATCATATAATTAATATGAAATAAAAACAGAACTCAAGGGGAACCACTATTTATAACTTTAAGTTCTAAGAATGATTCCAGCTCTACCCTTGATGAAGCACTGAATATGCAAATCTCTTCATCATAACTCAAGAAATATAAGTGTCTCTTCCACGTTTTGATGAAGGCAAGTACTGATTGTACATCACAAAATCAAGAAATTCTGTTCAACTATTTAATAAATGGATACTAAATACTATGAAGTAATCAAGAGAATCAAACTTAAACATGCCACGGTGGTTTATTGCGAACCTCTGCTCTTCCCCGCACAACTTGAACATTTGACAAGCCGGCATGACCCACCGCATGCTCCAAGAAAAGACACCGCTTATTCATAGACTCCATCAACGTTACTTGCCATTCTAGTTCATCCAAATATTGCTTAAGTTAACCCCCAGAAGAAAAATAAGGATAAGGGAGCAAGCAATATTCGTTAAATCACAGAATAATCTCTCGCGTACATAATGTATTTCCATCATCACAGTAATCAATTATGTTCACCTGGGCAAGCAATAGCTATAACCAACCCAGGAAGCCCGGCCCCCGTTCCAACATCAAGGAGCTTAATGTTATCGCAAGAAACCGCCGTACAATTTGACACGTACAGATTCCGAATAGGTGGAATAATCGCGAGAGAATCCTCAACATGCCTTTCCATCACTTCGCTTACTTCCGTAACTGCCGTAAGATTCATTTTCTACGATGATTCAACAACACGGCCATCAAATTAAAGCTAACGACAAGAAACACCAGTAAAATTTTAGGAAATGAAACCAGCGTAAGAGAGAGAGAGAGAGAGAGAGAGAGAGACCAAGTACCTTGTTCCATTGGAGAAGAGCGTCGACGAACAGATGAACCTGGTCTTTTTGGCGGGAAGTTAGGGTTTCGAAATGCAGGCATCTCGGAGCATTGCAGTTGACTGTCAGTCGCTTAACGCTGGTTGTGATCGGAAAACCGAACGTCGATCGCTTCGAAAGAGCCGCAAACTGTTTGATACAAGTCCCCAAAGAGAAAGGGACTGTACTCACCATCTTCCCGCGCTCTTCGGCCTCGCTCCAGCAACCCGTTTCCCCTTCCGGTATCTTAACGACCTGTCGTCCGATACGTTGTCGAATGGGCTTTTCGGTCTCGGCCCACTTGCAGCCCAACGAGTTGATCCATCAAAGGCCCAAAACTCAATTCGGTTCAAAGACTCCAACCCTGGCCCAAAATGCTACAAGACCCGACCCAACAAACTTTTCGTTTTGTTTTTTTTTCCATTGTTATCAACATTTTTTTTATATTTACTCTTTTTCTTTAACAGATATAAAATAAAGTTTTTTAAAAAAATTTACTGATTTATGATGTCATCTTCCCATATTAGTAGTGAATCATCACTCTATGTTTTTTCATTTTTTTTAATATTTTTAATTGTAGGTTGAATTATAAGTTGGATAACATTTTAATAAGCCCTCAAATTTTCAAATTTTGTGTCTAATAAGTCGTTATTTTTTGGAGTACAATAAATATGAAGACATGGAGATTTTAACTTCCAACCTCAAATGAAATAATGCATGTCAATTACCACTAAACTATACTTACTTCAACAAGAAGCCATTGTTGTTAATTTCATTATTCAATATTTGTATTATTGAGGGAGTGTTTGGTCCAAGGAGTTGAGTGGAGTTAATAACTTCATCCAACTCTTTGTTTGGCCCAAGGACATATAACACCCAATTTGTGGGACCCACAACTTATTAACCAATGACAACATCCTATTGTGGGTCCCACCAACTTATTAACTCCTATCTCAACACTTTATTGTGGGTTTCACAAATTTATTAACTCCTACTCAAACTCTTGAGACAAAACAATTATTTCAGATTTCATGACTCAAATTTTTTGGGCCAAACACTCCTTGAAGGTTTAAATCTTCCTAGAACCAACCTCTAACATAGCTATGCACAACCCAAGCGTTAAATAGACCGAATCAATAACAAAAATCTATAAGATTCGAAATTGAAAATGAAAATTTAGAGAGAGAAACATAATTTGAAAAGGTGAAAGAGTAGTGATTTAAAAAGTGAATAGTAATAGGGTTAAGGGGGAAAGGAAAAGGAGTTGTTAAAAATGGAATCATATATAGTGCCACAAAGGACAGTGCAGAAGCCACACTTTCTACCAAGTAATCATGACAACCCAACTTTTCCAACCAAACAGGTCATTCCGCCACAGACAAACTCAACCTTACTATTATTATTATTATTATTTTTTAATTTTTAATTACATACACACAAAAAAAAATTTAATTTAAAAAAAAAAAAAAAGAAAAGAAGAACATTTTATAATGTTGCAATGTCGTGGGGGCCTCGCCACCTACAGACAGCAGCATTAAGGTGAGGAATCATAAAAAGAGATGGCCCAAACAGGGCCCACAACAATTCACTTCCTCTACCCATTCTTTTCAAAACCCTTTCTTTCCCTGGCTCGTTAGGTTTTAAGAAAATTTCTAATACTACGAGAGTATCGTATTTGATCGATTCAAGTATAATTGAGAGTAAATAAGACACGAATTACCATTTCAAAGATTGATGGTTCTGTTTCAAGTGTGTCACACTCTCTCTCTCTCTTCATACCATGATTTTTTTTTTACTCCAGATACGACATGGTGGAATGAGAAAATGAAAGAAGTATCCATACTTCTTAAGTAAGTGAATTTTTTCTAAAATTTGTTTAATGACAAAAGTTGTGTGAGTTGAAATGGCTGGTTTATTGGCTACATAAACAAACAACGTTTTGTGGGGGCTATGGGGATTTTATTCTTTTCGATCATCTTCGGGTTTGAACTTTGTTTGCTCTTGTCTTTCTTTTTCTTTTTTCTTTTTCAAAATATATGTGTGTAATGATGTAAGTGTTGAAATTTTTTGGTCTCTTTTTGTAGTGTTTTGATTTGCTTTGTATCAAAACTAAGTATAATTTGGGCCTTGATGTTTTTGTTTTGCCATTTTTTTAGGGCAAAAAAGGTGGAGTGAGAAACCAAAAGGGTTGGTTTGAGAGGGTGAGATGTGACCTTAACAAAGGTCAACCATTGGATTGATTACATTAATTAGGGTTTTTAGGGGGTAATTAATTCAAATAATATAGACATTATGTCCAATCATGTATTATTCATATTCTTTTACTTTTAAGTTCGAATTTTGTGCCAAAATTTATATTTTGATTTAGAGGAATTACTCGAGGTTCTATTGTTTGAACAAATAGAATATAGAAGTGCTTTTGAATGTATTTAATAATTTCTAAAAAGTCATTTGAGTTGAGGTTTTTTGAAAACAAAGTTTTGAAGCATTTAAAAATAAAAACACTTGAAAGTTTTGGTCAAGTAAAGCAAAGGTGTTAAGTGCTTTTTATTATATGACGGTCAAAAATGTTATCATTTATCTTAGGGAACACTTTTTTTCCCATTTATTACGGGTCACTTTGGAATGAGTTTTGAAAACTCAAAGTACTTTTTAGTTCATAGGAACACACTTCAAGATTTGTAAAGTATTTGAGTTAAATAATAAACAATGAATTTTTTAAAATTACTTTTCTTCAATGCTCATCTCAAATTCTTCCAATCGTTTGAATGATTTTTGGAGTAAAAGCCGTTTGAAAGATCGCTTATTCAAGGACTCCATATAAAATTAAAGAAAGACAAAAAAAAAAAAAAATTATAATTTAACTAAAATAAGTATAAACGAAATTGAAGTAATTCTGCCAAAACAAGCCTAGTACAGCAGTAATTGACATATACCTTCGACCAAGAAGTCAGAGGTCCGAATCCTCCCACCTCCAAATAATAATAAAATAACTCTAATCAACTAATACTATATTTTGATGTAAGCTTTTACTTTAGGAGTACTTCATCGATTTACTTAGATGATCTAAAAAATGGGAAGATCGTGATATATAAGTGAGCGGGGCAACATTTTCATTAGTATTAGATATTCTGGATGAAACTAAAAACAAAATCACAAGGGACTTATGTCCAAAGTGGACAATTTTTCATGTTGTTGTGGAAATGTGGAGGAGGTCACTTCTCACTTGTCCTTAAAAAGTGGTACCAGAGTCATATCTCAAACTTAACCATGTGTGAGTGCAATCCTCAAGTGACGAACAGAGGTGTCGAGCCTCAAAAAAGATAAAAAAAAAAAGATATGGTAGTCATGTGTGATTCATGTAAGCTCTATCAACTAGATGTGATTTATCTTAGAATGGAGTTGACTTTTGGATAAACACAAAGTGTTCGAAGTGGGCGAATAGATGACTATTTGAGAGGAGGTTACTCGATTCTATATATGTTCGAGAGAAAATTTGTTGGAGTATAACGTAAAGTCTAGTTGCTCTATTCGTGACACAATTTCACAATGATTTGATTTATACAAGTTTTTTTTAATTCTCAACAACATTTAACTTCTTGATCGAGAATACATGTTAATTACCGCTGAGCTACACTCGTTTTTGTTTGATTTATAGAAGTTGGTCTTAAAATAAATTGGATTCATATTTATTGAGAAGAATGAAGAGTAGGATAGATAAGGGTGAGTTTTTTTTTTTTTTTTTTTTTTTTTTTTTAGGGTGAGTTAGGAAATGACACGTAGAAGAAAGTATAAATTTTAATGGGAATCTAATTGATTGTCCCCATGAAGACCGAATCATTATTCTCAAATTGATCAATGACTTTGGATAAATAAATTTTTAAAAAAAGGAAAAAAAAAATATTGCTGCCAATTTCAGTTCAGGTAATTTTTCAGTACACTCAGTCTGTTTATTCTCTCAACCCCTCGAAACTACCACTTCCACAGGGACAAACTAGCACATTCATCCACTTTCTACAAATTTTTTTTTTTTTTTTTTTATGTACCCATTTTCTTATTTTTCATCCTACCTATTATTTCACTTCACTTCCATATTCCAAAATGTGATTTTTTAAACAGGTTGAGAGTTTAGTGATCTCAAGAAAAAAAAAAAGTTAGGAGTTTAGTTAGTAAAGGGTTAAAATATCATTTTTGTCTCTTTCAATAAATCTTAAAATTAACATCTGTTGATATGCCTTGAATCTAATATGAAGCGTTCCGAATGACCAAGTACAGAAGCGTCCGGTAGGGTTCGGGGGCAACGCCCCCTAAGCTAAATTATGGGTTCTCCGGTTGGATTGGCTTTATGTTCCTTGACTGGACTTTCTCTTGTTGTTATCGAGTGCCTGCTGCTTTACTTCTTTCTTCCACATAGGCTAGCTCCCCTCGCTTGCATGCCTTGTGGCAAACTTTACGAAATCTATATAAAGGAGAATCACGCGCTCTTTAAAGGCCTTTCAAGAATGAGGCTTGATTTCTCGGTTCAACTCCGATTAAGGGCTTTCTTCTCTAACGAGATTTTTGCGCCCAAAGACTCCCATGTCTTTCTTTGTTGAAAACCCAACCGGGGATATTAGATATGATTTTTGTTATGGGCTTTTAATTTGGGTCTATTATGTTAGGGTTAAGAGTGGTGTCATATATAAACCCTCTTAACCTATTTTGCCCTAATCTCTGTAATCTGCATACTCTTCGTAATAAGATCGTTCTCTCCCTTTGCCCGTGGACGTAGCTAACACATCGTTAGTGAACCACGTAAATCTGTGTGTTGTTTTCTTCGTCCTTTCATTCTTGTTACGTTGATTTACGATTTATGTCAAAACATCTACAAATGGTATATAATTGGTTCTCTCTATAAAACAAATTTAAATTGTGTTTTTTCTTCAATAGAAATTATTATAGTTGGGAATGCGACCAATGTCCCCCGTGAACTGATAATTAAGGGAGAAGATCATAGGTTTTATAAGTGAGGTCGATCGACAATAACTCTATTGGTACGAGGCCTTTTGGATGGACCAAAAGTACAGCCATGAGAGCTTTATGTTTAGAGTAGACAACATCATACTATTGTGGAGATATTTAGAGGATTCGTTTTTTTTCTAATAATTACTATTATTTTATCAAATTCAATAAAATTTTACTTCAAACTAATAACAAGGACTAATTTCCAATTTTAAGATATATGAAAAGTATAAAGATGACGTTTGAAAGTATATGAACTAAAACAAAGTATATGACCAAAATGACAATTTAATCTTAATTAAAAACCAGGCCACTAAATCTTAAAAAATAGGGGGGAAATTAAATGATACTTTAAAAAGCACTTATTCAAACACATATGATTAAAATAGATAAAAGTGCTGAAAAGAGGTTTTGTGGTTTGTATTTGTTGGAGTTTTTGAAAATGGTGTATGATTATATTTCATTTGTGTGTGTGGTATTTGTTTAGTGGGTTTTAATAGAAACCAACTGCAAAAATATTCCCTCTTTAACAAAACCCAATAAAGCTCTCAAATGAGGGATTTTATCTACACAAGATACAGTCACAAACAGCCTTTTTCTACCATCAATTAAAATAATCTGAATAAACATCCAATGAACTAATTTTTGTTTTTTTTTTATAAAATTATATTCTTCCCAAGCTTTCCTTTTTAAAGGGAAAAGGGAAATTAAAAAAAAAAAAAAAAATGGAAGCTTTGGTGAATCCCAAAGATTGTGCATATTCTCTAGACCCATGACATTTGCAGAGCTGAGCTGCCATTCCATATGCAAGAGGAGGCAGCTCCATTTGCTCTTCCATCTCCACTCTTTTTTTTTTTTTTTTTCTTGTTTTATAGTGATTTTTGTTTTCCAAGTTTAGAAAAAACCCTTTCCAAAAACAATTTAAGTTTAATTTTTAGAATTTAAAAACATTGATGTGTGTATTATATGTAATTGTGTGGAAAAAATGGTTCAATTTGACTTTGTTAGTGTGGTTGTACGTCTCTTTAATTATTAGATACGTGGTGCCAACTAATTAAGCATAACTTAATTGATTAAGACATCGTGTTATTGACTAAAAAATCAGAAGTTCGAATCATCAACTTCACGTAATAAAACTAAATTAAAAAAAAAAAATAGAGGGTATTATATATATGGTCAGTCGCATTAATATTGTTCTAACCCCTCAAATTATTTCTTGTGGAATTAGGGTTAGAGATAGAGGATAGCTACGTAATACGTTCTCTCATTCTTTTCCCTCGTATGTTTGATAATAATAAAAAAATGTTTAATTACACAAAATACCCTAAACTTTAGGGTAGGTTTCAATTATATCCTTAAAACTTGAAATTTTCATTTTAATCCTCGAACTTTGGTATTGGTCCAAGAACAAAAAAATCCTTGGAGAAACTTTCCATTAAGATGACCGGTGTAAATTAATGTGACAACTTATGTGTAAATTATATGTAACATCATTTATAACATCAAATGTATACCAATTGATGAGTAAACAATTAAAATACCATAAGTGATGTTGAAATAAATAGTAACAACAATCTCAATTTTTTCTATATAGTTGAAATAGAGTTTGTAAACAATGTCATGTGTGTATTTTAAATTTTACTTTACTAGCTACTACATTGATTTCTATCCATAATTTCAATTGAGAGTTTTTCCTTTTTAAAAATTTCAAAGTTTAAGAGTTGAAACGAAACTTTTCAGAGTCCTAGGAATAAAATCAAAATCCATCATAAAGTTCAAGAGTATTTTGCATAATTTAACCATATATAAAACCATCGGTCATACTATTCCAACTTTTCATCACATCTAATATTATAAAACGACACTAACTATAAAATGTTCGAACTCCGATACATCAAAAGTGTAAAACTATCCATTATAGCCAATCCAATCATAACTAAGTAGATAAGACATCAATTACCATCCTAAAAGTTAACCAGATTCTCCCTCCTGCAATTTTTGAGCTAAAAAAACAACCTTATACATTATGTCAACCCCTCAAATAATTTCAAGTAGGAATTGAGGTGAGAGGTAGAGAGGTAGCTTTATACTAGTACTCTAGACCTCTGATATTCTTTTCTCCATGGAAAATAATGAAGTTGACACATTTCCTTTATTTGAGAAAACAATCCCTCTTAAGAGAGAGAGAGAGAGAAACAAAAAAGAATGCAACAAAAAGCTTCCACTCCATCAATTTCCTTTCCTAATACTCTCTCTCTTTGAGAGAGAGAAAGAAAGACACAAGCAAAGTGTTAATAATCAAAATCTCTCTCTCTCTCTCTTTCTCTCTCTCTCTTTGTTCATTAAGAGAGAGTGAAAGAGAGATCATCATGGCACCAAAGGCCTTGGATTTTTCTCCAACCTTTCAAAGATCAAAACACCCAACAAAAATCATCATCATCATGATCCCTTCCTCTTCTTCTTCCTCCTCCTCCTCCTCATCCTTCATCATCATTACTCCCTCACCTCCATTTCTCTCTCCCAAAAACTCCATCATCATCATTATCACCATCATCAATGAAGGGTTCCTTTTCTCTCCTCCCAAAAGAAAAAACCCTAATCTTCATTTCATCATCCCTCCAACATGATCAATGAAATCATGATCTTCAAAATCAAAGGGATCTCTCTCTCTTCAAAGGGATCCTTAGCTCTCTCTCAAAAACACAAAAAAAAAGCTTGCTCTTTTGGGGAATCAAGCATCTTGGTCCGATTTGATCCTTCATTCATTTGATAGAGATCAAACCCTTCTTCAAACACTTCTTCTTCTTCTTCAACAACAACAACAACAACAAGAACTTCTCAAGTTTTGCTCTTTTTTTTGTTTTTCATTCTTGTAGTAGTAGTAGCTGTTAAAGTTGCTGTCTTTTTGTGCTGAAACTCATCGATCCCATCTGGGTTTTGTGTCTTTGTGATCGTAAGTCAAAGAATTACACACTTTCTTCAAAATTCCCATCTGGGTTTTGTTTGTTTTGTGTTTATGATCCCTTTTATGTTTATGATGATCGTGATCTTCAAAAGAAATACACAATATTTCTTCTCTTTTTTTTCTCTATTTTCCTCATCTGGGTCTTGCAGAAACCTTGCAATATCGTTGAATCGTAGGCTGTAATCATCGATGGCGGTTTCTGCTTTTGTTGGAAGCACGAGCAGCAGCAGCCGCCCCCCCTCCCACGTTCAGAAGCACTTTTGTTTTTGGATTCTAGGGTTTGCAATTATGATGGTATGTTCTCATGATTATCAATTTTCAATTATTTTACTCTCTCATGCCTTATACGATCGATGCCCATCATGACATGTGAATCTAAATGATGTGTGTACTTGCATGCATACATAACATACATATGATGTACATTAATTAAACATGCATCCACATCAAATTGAATGGCCGATTCAATAGTCCTCGTACGTTTGTTGTTCTTCTTTTTCATGCGATCATCACGAAGGTAGCTTAAGCTGATGAGTTACGGTAAATCAAATCAATTGGAAAAGAAATGATTTTGTAGGTGTTTGAACATAGAATTTTGCTCAGATACCACTTTTATCGATTTCATTTTCAACTCAGAAGCTTAAACTGATGGGTTAGAGTAAACCTAATTTGTTTAACCGTTCGATCCGATTAAACTAGCACGAAAGTCGAAAATTGAGTTAATTGATTGGATGAGAAAGTTAACAACTTTAGTGGTTGACTACTATTACTGATTACATTTCTTTTCTTTTCTGTTGTTTTTTCTCTCTGGGTTGCTAGCTAGAAGTCTAGAAGATGTAAATTTTTTGAAATGAAAGAAAACCCATTTTAGTAGTAAAGAAGAAATAATGATGGTACTTTAAAAGAAGGGTTTTTTTTTTTTTTTTTTTTCAAAAGCACTTTCAAAAGGGGTAGGAAAAATTATTTTCTTGAGGGTTTCTGTTTGTTTCCTAGGAAAGTGGTTTAGTGAGTTTTGTTATAATTTTCACAGCACTTTTTGTGTTTGAGAGATGAAAAAAGTTCAAAGTGACAGAAGCAGATAAGTCGTCTCTTTGATTTCTTCGCGGTATATTCGGTTAATGACAAAAGTTGAAAACTTTTTTTTTTTCTTTTGAATTTTACTGATAAAGCTGTCTTCTTTCTTCTTTGTTCTTGATGAGAAACGCACATGCATTTCTTAAGCAACAATTTTGAGAGAGAGAAAAAAAAATGTTTAATTTTTTTTTTTTGGTTTAATTAAGCAGCTTAAATTCATTGCATATTCAGAGATTTTTTCAGAAGTGATTCTCTTTTTGATGGCCTGCTCACATTTTCGCATAAAGTTGTGTTGGATACAAAAATGTCATGTTTTAAATTCCCAATGAACTATATGAGTTGATTTTTTTACTTTTTTTTTTAATTTATTAATTTGAACCTTGCGTTAATTCGATTCGTGCATGCTTAGAAAGCGATTAACACGGTGTGTCGACCAATAATCTTAGAAAGATTGTTGTTTCTTATGTGAGTTAGAAAGATTGTTGTTTCTTATGTGAGTTAACTCGTTCTTCTTTACTATCTATGAAAATTTAACTTTGTGGGTTTCAAGGAATTTAGATTTTTTTAGAATAAATGGATTTCAAAATTAGGTTATTTTAAGATTCCTTAGGCGAGTCGACTCGTTTTTCTGTACCATCTATGAAAATTTAACTTCGTGGGTTTCAAGGAATTAGATTTTTTAAAATATGATGGATTTCAAAATGATTTGACGTGATAAATAAAAGAAGATAAGATTCCTTTGTGGTGATAGTGTGGGTTAAGAAACTTTACTTATAAAATTGAAATTATTAAAGAGGAGAAAGAAAAATAGTCAAGTTAGAAAGGGAGAGTGAACGGACCACAAGATTAAGAAAAAACAAAATAGAGAAGCTTTTTTTTTTTTTTTTTTGGTAATAAACAAAATAGAGAAACGTTTGTTTTTTGCTTTTTGAAATATTGCACAATAAAGATTTTGCAAGAAAATCAAATTTATAAAGTTATCTACTAAACATATTTGATATTAAACCAAATGGTTACTTTCAATAGTTTTTTTTTTTTTTTTTTTTGATAATATGTGGAGGGGAGATTTGAACCACAGACCTCGTGATTATCAATACGACTTTATGCCAGTTGAGGTATGCTCTAGTTGGCAGTTACTTTCAATAGTTAACCTTTATTGAAGATAATCTTTTTTTTAGACAATCTTAAAGCTGAAATTTTTGTATCTAAACAAAACGACGATAATAATAAGCACATGAATTAAAGAAATTTTTATTCTAAATATATCATTCCCTTACTTTTTAATTTCGCGAAAGAAAAAAAACAATAATAAATAGTAAATAATAATTAAAAAAAACAAACAAACAAAAAGAAAAGAAACTCGCAATTTCATCTCGACTCTGGGAATGGCGTCTCTTGATTGGCCATTGGTGGCCGGCCTTCTTGGCCCATTTAAAATATGGGCCTAAAGCCCACCAAAATACTGAATATGGGCTTTCAGTTAGGCCCGTTTACCATTTAGATTCAAGGAAAAGGAAAATATTAAAATTAAAAACAAAAGTTAATTTATTTTCAAACTCGTTTTCTTTAAAATGCAAAATAAGGGATGTTGTTCAAATCTAATTAAAATTTTCATCTTTTTAATAGATACTACATGACTATGGTTTGTAAAATAGATATTGACCACAATCATTAATGGGGAATTTCTTTTTTAAAAATTACAATTTGAGCTAAGAAAACCAAATGAAATATTTTAAAAAGAAAGGGTATCCAATTATATTATCAAAGTCAAATGATTTAAGGTTTATGGATGGGATCCAATTAGCTAAACTTTTTATAATGTTTTGTCGTTTTGCCAATGTATTGAATGAATGGATTGATTGTTGCAACTCTTTTATTTGAAGTCGTTTCTTATCTCGTTCACCTGTCCCAACATAGCGCTTCACTTTTGATGATTCAGAAGAATCGATTAACGCTCCCTTCTTCATTTATCTAGGGAAAAGGACTTTTGAAGAACTTCTAACTATCAAGGAGACGAAAAGCTATGTGAAGTAAAAGAATAAAAAGACGTCGATTGCTGCTAAGAACCCGACAAAAATTTTCAAAATGTGAGACAAACTACCTTTAGCTAGGAGCCTTTTTTCCTCCTGTCTAGCTCCTCAAAAAACAACACTCAACTTACGTGTGTTAAGCATATAGTTAACCTTTCTTTTGAACATAGGTAAATGAAAATTTTGATCAAAGAATTTTCACATAAATCGTTAAATTTCTCATCTTTCTTAACTAAACAAAGCTCGATGAAACATAGCATCCGGGTCAACCAAACTCAACTAAACACATTATAGCCTCATCCAACAACCAACTTGTTTACCTTCTTGTCAATTCATTCACGTAGGGCACCATATCCAAATGAGAAAATGTGGCCTTCAAAGGCTTGAATGTAGGAACTTTGATGTAGGTCACCTCAACTTGTCCAAAGGCCAATCAATATGATGGCCCAAAGTTGTTGCCTATAGGTATAAGATACCTAATCAATTCAATTTTGAGCATCGTGTTAAAATTCATCTTCGTACATCACTTTCTCTATTATACTAATAAATTACTCTATTTAACTTAAGTCGTTCATACAATCACTTAAACGTTTATGTGTACCGAGTTGTCGCTCTTAAGATTACTTATTGTTCTAGACTTGTCATATAAATTAAATGCTTACGTGCAACAAGTCAACACATAGTCAACTTCCAACTCAAAATTCTAAAACAAATATTATTACGGATCATTTATCAAAGTAAAATTACAAAAAGTAATACATACACACATGTTGTCTGTATTTTCACATCAAAATGAAACGAAAAATCGACATGCAATTTTTAAGAAAAAAAATAATTTGAAGTGAATTTAGTACAACGTAGACAGAGTTTTACTTATTTATTTATTTTTAATTCTTAAAAAAATACAGAACATAATATATATAATATGTTATTATTCTAATTTTTTCGTTTCAAAAGAAATCTTGTTAATTAGAAGTCATAGCAAATGTCCACATCTTATGCTTCTTAAATGTGTATCTCTAATGTGCAAACATTGCATTAACTAAAAATAACTAAATACTCAAAAAAAAAAAAAAAAAACTAAAAAAAACTAAAATACATTTTTTTGATGTTGAAACTTGTAATTAATTAAAACAAGTTATAGTTTAGCTAAGTCCAAATCAAAGGATAATGCCAACTATTAAACCTCATTATTTTTTGTTAATATTGGCCTTTGATTTTCTTTCAGAATCAGCCAATGATTCTCAGCTGACCAAACCAAACACAATATAAATATCTATTTATTTATTTATTGGTGAAAGGGGTGCATTGACATTATTTTTATTTAAAAAAAAAAAAAAAAAAATCTGAGACAGGAAATCAATCTGAAGTATTTGATATATTATTTTTAGAGTTATAAAGACTCCTCTTAGCTAATAAAAATATTATTAAAATTTTTTTATGATATTTAACACAGGACTATAAGCATTTTTTTTTAAAATAAGAAATTAAAATGCATTATTTAGCTGAAATTTTTATTTAGTTTTTTTTTTTTTTTTAAAGAAAAAAGAGTTTTATAAAACAATGTATTTTACTTGAAGAGAGTAAAAAGTCATCATAACATTTTAATTTTTGTGATCTTTTTAATATTACAATTAAAATAGGAGGACGGGAATTCAATTCAAATTTACAATATTTTTTAAGAGAAAAATATTTGATGATTTAATTAGTTGAATTTATTTTTAAATTTGCTCTTTTTATGATTTAGTTTAAGAAACAAGAAAAAAAGATAAAATTTCACATACTACACAATTTCATTTATACGATGATTTATTATTATTTTTTTTCAAATTCTATCCAATTGACATGCAATTTCATTTTTTACCTACTTCCTAACGTTCAATATTCACAATTTAATTACAAATCCACGTATAGTTTTGTAAATAAGACGCCTTTTTAATTCAATATTTGGAGATAGAGGGATTTGAACTTCAAACTTCTTGATTGAGGATACGTGTCAAATGCCTTTAATTTATCAACTCGAGCAGTTTTTCTCTTGTGACGCCCGAAGTTAGGAGGGGTACATGAATGAACCGAGATCACATCCGAATGAGAGGGATCCTGAGGACATGAAAGTATGGTCAAGATAAGCTTAAAAGAATTGGTAGATACTACTTATACCAACAAGGTACACCTTCCTTTTCGGTGGCTCAATCATAGGAACTTTGAAGTTAAGCGTGTTTGACTTGGAGAAGTTCTATGTTGGGTGACCTCTTGGGAATTTTCCTAGGAAGCATGTGAGTGAGGACAAAGCATGCTAAAAGGACCCCGTGTTGGTTTGTGGGGATAGTCTTCACTCTTAGAAGCAGTTTAAGACGAGTATGGTGACGTCACCAGGTCGCAGGGGAATGCCGGGGCCGTCAGGTGCCGAATCCGGATTCCGAATCCTGGGCCTGGGGCGTTACATCTCTAGTCATCACATTAGAGGATTCCTGCTAACCCCTCGAGATGGAAACAAAGTGGCTCATCAGCTAGCTAGTAGATACTCATGCACACACTTTGAGACACTCTGAAGTTTGGTTAGAATAATGCTCGCCATGGGTTACAGGGGAGAAATTTCTAGTAATACAATAGTACTTACTTATTCCATTCAACATTTGACACATCATTTAATAAACATTTAATGATATAATATTTTATTCCATGGGTCCTACACCATTCTTAAATACTTATTCATGGCAAACAATGAATGGTGGTAGTATGGAAAATTTTCCATACTACCGTAGTTCTAGAAATTTTCCTGTTAACAAGATCATCGCTCAAGAAATGGCCAAAAAAAGTTGTGCTCACTTTCATTCGAAGATAAGACACTTATTACTTCCCAAGTTGGATCGCTTATCACTAATTAAACTAAAAAAAGAAAAAAAAATAGTCGCAATCAAATCATCTTTAATTATAATAATAATTGTATGAAATATATATATTCCTTTTAAAAAATGTTCAATACATACATGGTGGGATGAAAACGCGGTGTGGGAATTTTCTTACAATATCTCCATACGTCAAGTTTTGCTGTCGGAAATTTAAAATAAGATAGGAATGAATCTTCGAATTAAATTAATACATATAATTAAACTAATACCTTTATTAAATAAAAAATTAAACCAAAAAAAAATTAATCTAATACGGAGAGTTGTTGCTCTTATTTAGACTTGGTCGACTCTCTACCACAGCACCATACTCATACATGTTTGATACATAATTATTTTTTCTATAATTAAAATTTTAAATTATCATAGCCTTTAAAAAAAAAAAAAACCAATCTTGAATGTTCGGGTTGATCTACACAAACGTTTACTTATCTCATAGTTTATACTACTTAGTTTGAATAGAAATAATATGTTCAAATACAATGGTAGTCAAAAAGCAGTAATTAGTGACATGAACGACAGATTACTTGGAGAAACTGTTTGAGACCACATCAAATAAGAATAGGTAAAAAAAAAATCGATCTTGATAATTTTTTTCAAAGTTTTCTTCAACCTTTCCTATATATTTTTTTTCATGTTGTACTAAATAAATTATATATGTCACATATATGGGCTATGAACAATTAATTGTGTTTAGATAAGAAAATAAGTAGAATCATTTTTTTTATTGAATTAAACTGAAATTTTAACTATGGAATTGTGAATAAAATATAAGGACATAACATTTTTTTTTTTTTTTTTGGGTTACTTTAAATAAAAGTAGGTCAAAGGATAACATTTTCACAATAAAACTAGGTTCAGATATTCTTTACTAGACCAATTATCAATTTCTAACGAAATTCCTTTTCTGAAAATGTCTTCGACACGCGTAGAAAATAAAATAAGATAATTTAAAAAATATTTTCAAATAGCTAATTCTTTTAAAAATAAAAAATAAATCACGATGCTTACGTGGACATGCCAACGGCATCGTAGCATTTAACGGTCACGGAAGTACGAACTTCCAAAATAATAAAAAAATGATTGGAACCCTTCAAAACGATGCTGACGTAAGCTTGTTTACGTAGCTTGATTTTTTTTAAAAAAAAAATTAATTTAATTTAATTCAATTCAATAATATTTGGAAGAGGGAGTATTCAAAACTTGAATCTTTAGACAATATTATATGTCAATTATGCTAAACTATGCTCATTTTGGCTAACACCACACTGTGTGTATATGTCTAGGGCTTAGATACAAAATAAATAGTAAAATATAATTAAAAGAGTAATCTATCATTCCTTACTAGATAAACTTAAATTAAAATACTAGATGATTAAAAAAAAATAAAAAATAGAATACTAGATAAACCTAATTTAAATTAAATATGAAACAAAACCAATTCAAATGATGTAATATAAATCAATTCTAGTTCAAATTCAAATAATATATTTAACATCTTTATCAAACTCACAATATATATGATGCTAAGTTTCTAACTGTAAATTCCAACTACTTGTGTCAATGCAAATTCTAACCACCAATGTTAATGCAAATGCAAATTACAACAACAACGGCAATACAAATTCGAACAACCAATGTCAAATCCAATACAAATTCCAATGTTCAAAACGGTTGACATCTCTATATCGATATGATTGCCAATAAATTCAATTCTTGATTCACGTTGTTTTTCTTCTTCTTTTTCTTTTGATTCTCACATTGGTCAGTAATTTCATGGCATATGCAATGGAAAAGTCCGCTATTTTCACTTTCCTTTTACAGTAAATTTTGGTGTTGACGAACTTATTGTCTTCTTTCAAAGATGCACGAGATATTTCACCTTCTAGTTCTGTAAACTTCTTTGAACCTTCAACATTCATATAATTCTCTCTTTAAATTATTTTTCTTTAAAAATTGGAAGCTATGATGTAAATAACTTGCAAAAGAAATCTAAGTTTTGAATTAAAATTATAATCCAATTTAAAAGAAAGTATCAATAGTGCAACATCATATATAAGAAAGAAAAATCGAATTTCAAGTCTCATAAGATCAACTTTGATTCCATGTAAATTTAGGAGAAAAGAAAATTGGAAGAAAATGCTAACGATTGAATAGAATTGTATAATATCGTACAAACGGAATAATCTGTTTATAATCCAAATAATATAATCTGGGTTAAAATATATTTTTCGTTTGCTATTATCCAATTATTCCGCAATTTCTTCTAATATTGCATCAATAAATTTAAAACAAAATTCTAATGATTTAAATCATGAGTATAAAACTAAAACAGATTGATAAAAAAAAAAAAAAAAAGTTTGGATTCAATTTTGTCGTTTCTGCGATTTTTTTTTTTAAATTTAATCTCTATAATTATAATTTTGACTTGGTGTTAATCCTCTTTTAAAATTTAAAAAAAGTCTAATAGTCATAACCTTACAACTTTTTTTTTTTTTTTTTGAGTACATCAACATTTGGAGATGGGTGAGATTCGAACCTCTGATCTCATGGTCAATGATACATGCCAATTACCGTTGAGCTATGTTCGTTTTGGCACCTTACAACTTGTCCTACATAACATTGAGTTTTGTTTTTTGTTTTTTAATGAATATGTATTCTATTTCTATTTGGCTTAGAGCTAAATAAAATATATGGGAAAAAAAGTAAGTTTTTATTGGGTTTACAATCTACAGATTATCTTTGGATTTAACTAAATACAGCGACAAAACTGCTCTATATAAAAGTACTAAGAAAAGTCAAAATAGTACTTTTAGTTAATTACTACCTATTTTATTTTTAAAAAATCAAAAAATATAATTTACAATAACGAGGAGGAGACGTTGCTTTTTTTTTTTTTTTTTTTTTTTTTTTTTTTTTTTTTTTTTCTTTTTTTTTTTTTTTTTACAATTTATGGGGTGAGAATTTGAACCATTGACCTCGTGGTTATTAGTACAACTATGCTCTTGTTGGCGAGACATTGCTATTTTGAATCCAAAATGTTTCTCTTCTTTTATTATTATCATTATTCTTCGTTATTCCAGGGATAAGTTTAAACACAACCCGATAAAGACACCTAATTTTTTTTAAACAAAAATGATAATGACATAAAACATTTTCAAGTTAACATAAATCAGACAGTTAAAACAGTCGAAAACATAATTACATTAAATGATAAGTTTAGTTTCTGAATTGTACAAAAAGGTTAAATTACAAGTTGTGTCATGACATATTCAATATTTTTAAAGATTAATATAAAATTGAATTTTATGTCTATTAAGACCCCAAACTTCTAAATTTGCATATAGTAGGATTGTTAATTTCTAAAAATGTTGAATGGTCAAAGATTTATTAAACACAAAATTGAAAATTGAATAATCTATTCAACACAACGATTAAAAATCTACTGAATATTTTTTTAATTTTAGGACTTAAACACAAAATTAAAAATTTAGGCCTCGTTTAACAACTATTTGGACCCCTTTTGATAACCATTTGGATTTTGGTTTTTGAAAATTATGCTTGTTTTCTCTTAGATTTCCTACCATGACTTTCATCCTAGTTAAAGTTTCGTTTGAATTCCTAGCCAAACTTTAAAAACAAAAATATGTTTTTGAAAACTATTTTTTTTTTTGTTTTCAAAATTGGACTTGGTTTTTGAAAGCAAGATAGAAGATTGATACTAAAACCAAGAAACTTATAGGTGGAAGTATGTGCGTAAAAGCTTAATTTTCAAAAACCAAAAACCAAAAACCAAACAGGGTCTTGGTTTTTTGTTTTTGAAAATTAAGTTTATATACACATACTTCCACCTATAAGTTTCTTTGTTTTAGTATCAATCTTCTTCATTGTTTTTATTTTTAGAATTTAGCTAGGAATTCAAATAGATGATGAAAGTGGAATTTAGGACAAAAACCAAATGGTTATCGAACAAGATGTTAAAGATTGGAACTAAATTGACACAACAACTAAATTTGTTATAATTTAACTTAGAAGAATTAAATAAAAAAAAAAACAATAAAAAATCTCGAAAGTGTAAAATTTAACGGCCAAGTGGTCTGGTAAATGCCGCCGCGGCTGCCGGCGGGGGAGTTGATTCTCAATAGAAGACTTTACTCACCAATCATCTTTGCAAATTTGTTTATTTTTCTTTTTTAAAGAAAAATTCAGAGAGTCAAAACTCCATCCCAGTCCCAATCCGACCCAGTCTTCATCCCAGCCAGAGCCTCGCAATTTTTTTTCTCTCTCCGCGCAGACATTTTCCATAAAATCAAACTCCCAATTTGAAATTCCCAACACTCCATTTCATCAAGCCAATCGATTTCTCTCTAAATCTCTGAAAATTTTGGATTCTGTCCCCTTCTTCCTCCTGTTTTTAACTAAGAAATGGTTGGCCATGGCAATCACAGGTTGAAATTCTCCATCTTCCACCACCGATCTTCATCAGATTCCAAACCCGAACGCCCAAAAGAGTATCCCGAAGAGTACCTTTGCGGAATTTCCAAGTCGTTAATGGCGGACCCAGTTGTCGTCTCCTCCGGCCAGACCTTCGAGCGGCTCTGCGTTCAAGTTTGTCAAGATTTGGGGTTTTCGCCCAAGGTTGAAGAAGACGGGTCCAGGGCGGATTTCTCCTCTGTTATTACCAACAGGAACATGAAATTCACCATTCTCAAATGGTGCGATAACAACGGAATCGAACACCCGCAACCGCCCGATTACAGCTCCATTGAGTTCATCGTTCGTCAGTTGATGGAGAAGGAGAGGCAAGAGAATCGATTCCTGGCTTCTGATAGCGAGTTGTTAAGGGGCGTCGCCGATAAGCCACCGGGAGTTGCGGTTCACGCGACGACGGAGGTCGGCCTGCGAGTCAACCGGTTTCAACTCAACTCGCCGCCGGAGATGGAGGAGGTCGTACGGGAAAGTACTCTTTTGCCCTTCAAAACGCAGCCCTCTTGTTATGCGGCTTCCTCTTCACATGGAAGCTTCGACGGAGAGCCCAATCACAGAGGAGATTCATATTCCCCGAATTCAGAAGAGGAATCTCAACTCATCTCGAAATTCAGAAGCGTTGAGGGATTCGAGCAACAAGAAGGTGTGATTTCCCTAAGAAAATTAACCAAATCCAACGAATCGATTAGGGTTTCGTTATGCACGAAGGAATTACTCGCCGCCCTACTCCCTCTGGTTTCATCCCGATCTACAAGCATCCAAATCGACGCCGTAGCTTCCGTCGTGAATCTCTCCCTGGAGAAATCGAACAAATTGAAGATCGTACGAGCCGGATTCATTTCGCCATTGATCGACGTGTTAGACGGCGGATCCATCGAATCGCAAGAACACGCCGCCGGTGCTCTGTTCAGTTTATCCTTAGACGACGAGAACAAAATGGCGATTGGAATCCTCGGCGCGTTACCGGTGCTGATGAACACGCTCCGATCGGACAGCGAGAGGACGAGGAACGACGCGGCTCTTTGTTTATACCATTTGACTCTAAACCCTAGCAACCGAGTGAAGCTCGTGAAACTCGGCGCCGTTCCAATCCTGCTCTCGTTGACGAGAATGGAAGGCTCGGCGAGTCGAATACTGTTGATTCTGTGCAACATCGCCGTCTGCGTGGACGGGAGATCGGCGATGCTGGACGCGAATGCGGTGGGTTGTTTGGTGGAGATACTGAAGGAGAACGAGATGGATTCCGAGTCGACTCGGGAGAATTGTGTGGTGGCGCTTCACGCACTGAGTCAGGGCGGATTCCGATTCAGAGGACTGGCGAAGGAGGCCGGAGCGGTGGAGGTTCTGAGAGAGGTTGAAGAAAGGGGAAGCGAGAGGGCGAGGGAGAAGGCGAAGAGGATTTTGCAGATGATGAGAACCGGCGGGAGCGGTTCGGTCGAGATGGAAGGCATCGGCCGACATGGGCTTGATACTGGCGGAGTCAGCTGGACCGGCCGAGTTGGTGCTGGCGTGAACCGGTACTCTACAAATACCACTAAGTTTTGATTTTTTTTTTTTTTTTTCCTTCTTGAAAGTGAATTTTATTTGTAGGATGTAGTTGTTGTATAGATATTTATTGATGTCAAAATAGGAAAAAAAAAGAAAGATCGAACCTTTCAATTCAAGTATAACTCAGCAAGTATGAAATTCATTTGATGAGATAAGACGATGTTTTAACTCGTCCTTGTTTCGAAGTTTTAAAGTTGGACCCGTTGGTTGGAAGGACGTGTGGTTGTAGGGTTTGGCGGATACGTTGGGGTAAATTATTGGTGGATGTGAATCTATATCAACTTCTTATTTTTGTTTTGTTTTCATTTTTTTTTCGTATTTTTATTTGTGAAATTTATTCTTTGTTCTCTTGTTGCATTCAACAATGTTTTAAATGAATGGGAAAAATGTAAAAAAAAAAAAGTCACTCAACATTTGGAGCTGAGCATTTTGTTTGTTGTTTATATGATTGGATTTTGTATTTATTTTGTAGTATTTTCCAGCATTCTCAAAAAAAAAAAAAAAAAAAAATGGTGTGGTCTGATGTAATCAATGTATCAAATTTCCGTCGACATTTCTGTGGGGGGGAAGTTTCGATCTTCCCCCCATGTCGACGACATGTCGACATTTCCGCCCAGTTTCCGTTTTTTTTTTTTTTTTTTTTTTTTTTTTTTTTTTTTTAATTATTATTATATTTAAAGCCCAGGCTATACCTTATCGGAGATTCAAAACATGAGGATGAGGAAAAGACGTCTAACAGGTAAGTCGAGAAATAGTAATGATGATGATGATGATAGTACAGACGATGGAAACACATCTGGTGGAGGAGGGACAAATGTGGGGACTTCGAGCGGTTACCACACAGGAGAAGGACAGTCTAGTCAACCTGGAGTAAGTCCCTTTTCATGTGAGGTTGGATTTGATCATGTCACTCAAGACGAAGACCATGGATCTAGAGAGGGTGGCGAGGGGATTGCTGCTATTGGCAAACCATTCTATAGACAACGAGATGCAAATTATTTTTATTCGACGCAGTCAGATGAAAATTCTTTGATTTCAAGTATGGAAACAATGAGCATAAGCAGCAACAACACACAACAATGATATGGTCAAGGAATGTATTCTAACTCCAATTACGAAGACTCTTCAAGCCTTGGCTATAGCAACATCGAGCCTAGATTTTCACAACCCACCCATGAAATGTATCCACCAATAGGATCTATATGTTGGCCATACGAGTCATATCGCTATCATTTAGACAATTTTCTTCAAAATTATCAGTATAGTCACTTGGGAGCAATATTGTAACTTCTACCAGAATTACCAAAATTCTGGATTAGATGCTCCACGATCATCTTTTTGGTATTAGTCATTGTAAAATTTTATATTCATAAATCCAAAGTTATTTTTCATCTATCAATATTTCATATCTATTTTAATTTTCAAATTAAAGTCTCATTTAATAATTTACAAATCTTTCTGCACGTATCGACATTTTAATCAACATTTTCATCCAAATATTGTTCTACTTTTTAGATATGATGATAAAAAATTGTCAATTATATCCTAATTAAGCCACAAACAAAGTTTCATGGACTAATTCAAACAATTTCCATCAATTTCCATGATTTCCGTAAATCTTCCCGGAATTTCCATCGACATTTCCATCGACATCGATATTTCCATAAAATCAGGACCTCGACATTTCCATCGACATCGACATTTTAAACCTTGATTTCATGTTTATTTTGAAGTAATCGGATTTTATTTTTAGCTTGTTTAAAATTAAATACATAGTTTGTTAAACAAAATAAATAAATACAAGAACATTTTCGTTAAACTATAAATTTAGTTCTTAAAATTTAGGATGATGTTTATTAGAGTCATAAATTTTCATTTTTGTGTTTAATCTGTTCTATATACACTTCGAACTAAAAAAGAATCTATGTTTTATTTAGCACATCCTTTCTATAATTTGTGAATTTATTATACAAAAAATCAAATTTTTATCCAATAGAACCATCACCTTTAATTTCGTGTATAGTCAGTTTAAGAATTAAAAAAAAAGTATGATAGATAAGTGAATTTATTAGACATAAAATTAAAATCTCAAAGACTTCTTAAACACTTTTTAAAGTTCATAAATTCATTAGACAAACAATCAACTTTAATACGTGTAAATGATAATCTGTAATGCATACGAGGAATAATTGACATAAATAAATGGCCTATAAAAATAAAAATGAAAGAGACAGACTCTTTACTTAAATGGAGATCAAATCCTCCATGATTCTTAATAAGTATAGAAACACAATCTGAAAATAAAAATAAAAATAAAAAGTTTGGTGAGGTGTTGACTAAAGAAAGATCGTGGCAATCAACAATTAGGCCTTCTCATATTCCATGGGTGACAGCAGGAATCGTAGCAAACCATACAAATTAGAAATTACAAAATAAGATTCTAATTTCCTCAGTCAACTTTCTCGGGAAACAAACAAACAAAATCCCCGCAAACGCTCAACAGTAATTGACATGAACGTTTGACTAAGAGATCAGAAGTTCGAATCCCCACACTCCCAAATGTTGATATATTAAAAAAAAGACAAAACTCCAAGACATTAATTTGTTTGCATTTGACAAATCATTTAATTATATAATATTTTATTCTATGGGTTCCACACCGTTCTTAAATGCTTCTTTCATGACAAACAATGAACAGAGATAGTATGAAAAAATTCTGCTTGCTTGTTGTTTGGGAAACAACATTATTGATTTTACCTAAATTGCAATTACGAGGACAGGAAAATTTACATGGAAAATGCATGAATTATTCATAGTTTAATATAAATAATTATTGTAAAAAGTTTACTTCAAAACTTGGTAAGTTGCATCAACTTTTGTTCTAAACTTTTAATTTTTTCAAATTATACTACTAACTTAGAAAAGTATTCGATTTTTACTAATTTATCCACTAATTTTAGTACAAAAAAAAGTAAAATATCTTAAAAAAAAAAAAACTCACTAGTTTCAATATAATAAAGCTTTGTATTGAACCGACCATTGAATATCTCTACTAGAACTCACAAATTTCAACAAAAGTCTATCTCTAATGTCGTTTTTTTCTTAATCCTATCGATTTTGTGTTATATATATGTAATAATTCATTGAACACTCATGAAAAATACTATTTTTAACAATTACTTTTTACGATTTTTTTTTGTAAGGTAAAAATTGCAACATTCTTCTAAATAAAGTGTAAGGTATAATTTGATGAAACTGAAAAATAGTTGATAAATATTGATACATTTTTGCCAAATTCACGGTAAAATTTGATATTCTCGGTAAGGAAGAGAATTGTATAAACTAAGGGGCCGTTTGGCCCACTGTGTTGGTTATAATAGCCCCCGCTATTATAACCAACCCAGTGTTTGGGGCACCAACAAAAATAAGGGGTGGAGTTGGTTATTTTTTCCCTCCGTGTTGCTACAGTAACCACTATTCAACTCACCCCAATTATTCTATCCATTCTCTACAGTAACTCTTTTCTCTCTTCTTCCATGTGACTCATTGACTTTTCTACCGACGACTTTTCCGGCGACCACCGACAACTTTTCCAACGACCGCCGTCGACTTTCCGGCCACTTTTCCGGCAATCACCAACGACTTTTCCGGCGACTTCTTTTTTTAAAATCTTCTTCTCATTTTCATTTCGAAAAATAAAGAAAAAAAAAAGAGGTAGAAGAAAATGAAAGGAAAAAAGAGGGAAAAATTTTCAATCGCCGAAAAATTTGTTGGTGGTCATCGAAAAAATCATAAAATTTCTAGGGAGAGTTAGATACTAGGTTGTCTTTGTACATATATAAATATGGAGTTTAATTACATAATTACTTTTGATAATGAAGTATATGAATGTTTACCTTCATCGTACCATATTTTTCATTCCAAATTATACTTATCGTATTTAAGTTTACCGTGATAATAATAATTTTGAAAAAAAATACTACTCAAGTTTTTATTTTATGTGATTTCTATTTTATTTAATTCTTTTGATAATAAAGGTAAAATGAGTTTTGAATAAGCATTTACCATTTTTATGTTGGAAATACATAAATGAAACAAATATGGTTTTTCTATATGAAATCATAAAATGACTTATTTTGTGAAAAAACCATGACTCTAAAACAAAGAAAATCAATCTTTACTTTAGGTTATTTTTGTTTCTTTTTAAGCTAAACACATAATTTAACCCCTGTACCCAAAACTTTTATTTTTTTTACAACTAAACCCATTTTTTTTATTAATATTTGAAGTACAAAGTTGTATGAGGAACATAAACAAAAAAAAAAGTCAAGAAAGCTTGAAACATAGATTATTTGAACCCAGACTAAAATAATCTGCATCCCAAAACACTGCACCCCAAACACAGACTATTTTATCCCAGACTATAATAATCTGCACCCCAAACACAGACTATTATAACACTCAGACTATTATAATCCCCAGACTATTATAACCTCAAGCTATTATAACCAACTCAGTGCCCCAAACAACCCCTAAAAGAGAATTATATATACTAAAAAAATTGATCTTTTCCATGGAAAAGAGAATTATATATGCTAGAAGAACAAATTTTACTTGCAAATAAAAATCAAACTTTGAAAATAGGGGACAACAAAATTGAGAGAATATGAGAATTTAATAACAAAAAAATATTATATTTTACTTTTTTTTTTTCTTGAAATGAATATTATATTTTACTTTTTTTTTCTTGAAATGAATATTATATTTTACTTTTTTTTTTTTTTTTTTTTTTTTGAAAATGAATATTATATTTTACTTGCTTCATATAATGAAACTCTAAAGAATATTTCACGATGACATTATTGGAAATTAGAATAATGCGGTTGACTCTGACCATTTCGTCCAGTCAAGTTGCTAATAAGAATCCAGTTACCTCTATTATATTATATTTTTTGATAAATTAAAATTTAACAAAATTTTAAATTAGCCGAAAGAAAAAGTCAAACTCGTTGACCATTTAGCATATTGGGCCGGACATTTAGTTCATGAGTTTAATTGGGCCGATCCAAAAGCCCATGTCGAAAAGCCCAAGAAAGGGCTCAATACGATTAGGGAACGAATCGGCTTCGAAAACACTCGGCACGATGAAGAAGACGACCTGTAAAAGGAGACGTCTTCAAAAACCAGAGCCAGTGACCGATTCTCACTCGAATGGACCTCGAGCAAAATCAATCAGAACCGTTAATGGCTTCAATTGCTCTACCAGTGACCCGTATCCGGCTCATTCATCGCCCAGTTCAAACGAATGTCTGTCCGTAAGAGACGATCTGTTGAATCTTCATGGTTTTCCTCGAGAGTTCGTTAAGTATCGGAAGGAGAGAGAGAGGTTGAGCGAATGCTGCTCCGTCGTGGATGGCGGCGGCGGTGAGCCACCGGAAAATGTGGAACCGGAGCCGGTCGATGAGAAGGAGAGCGTTTTGGATGGGTTGGTGAGGACTGTGCTGTCGCAGAACACTACGGAGGCTAATTCTGAGAGGGCTTTTGCTTCTCTCAAGTCTGCTTTTGCTACCTGGGAAGATGTGAGTCTTTTGCTTTCTTTGAATGGTTTCTAGCGCTTTTAATTGGATTTTCAAGAAAATGTTCTTTATGTTGATTATACTGTGGATTTCTTTTTGCGATGGATAATTGATGAACAGGGTTTAGGAAATTGAAACTGGATGGTCTTAGTTCATGTTTAGTGAATACTTGTCACTCCAATACTTCAGATGTATTGCTATTTGCCTTCTAAGTTACCTGTATTGTCAATGTCATCCTTTGAAAATTTTGCTGTCAGTTTCAAGATGGACAACTCATTGAAATGAAGCTTGTATTGACTCTTGATGTAGAAACTAGTAGTTTTTCTTGTGTTATGTAGGAGCCTGCATCAGTTTCATTTAAAAAATGTAAGGATAAATCATAGTTTTTGTGTTTGAATATTACTGTGTCAATTCCTGCCCTTAAGCATTTCTACTTTCTGACCATATCAAATTCATCTTTCATAATAAATCTTAAACACAGACTATAGTTTAAGGGAAAATTTGATATCTAAAATTGAAATATGGACAATGTGATAGGAGACTTGGAGTATATGTGACAGGAACCTCCAGTGAATTTTTCCTGAAATCTTGAAGTTTGCCTTTTAAGAAATAGGTTTTGATTATGTAATATTTTGCTGTAGGTTCTTTCAGCTGAATCCAAATGTATAGAGGATGCCATTAGATGCGGAGGATTAGCACCTACAAAAGCCTCTTGCATTAAAAACATACTGAGTTCTTTGTCAAAGAGAAGAGGTAAATTGTGCCTGGAGTACCTGCACAATTCATCCATCGATGAAATAAAGGCAGAGCTGTCGACTTTCAAAGGAATTGGTCCCAAAACGGTATTGTTTCTAAATAGTGTAATTTGAGCTTATTTTTTTAGATATTGTTGTACGTTAAGCTCTCCTACAACCTGTGTCATCTGTTGGGATCCTAATTCGAGGCTTGTATTGAAAATTTCACATCCTAATCACATCTGTTGTGGCTGTGAGCTGTCTATGGCTTGTTAAGGCATTGTAGATTATAAGCCAGATCGTGTCGGTTTGCATCTTCATTGCCTAGTGTTATGAATGAATCAGTAGTCAATCATACAAGTTCTAATTGGCAGGTGGCCTGTGTTTTGATGTTCAATCTTCAGAAAGATGATTTTCCAGTAGACACCCATGTGAGTAACATACAGAGTTCAAATGGAGTTCATATTTCTGATGAGTCTGTGATCCTTTTTCTTCAAGGCCATTGGAAGATTTTGATTCTCCAACATGTTTGCAGGTCTTTGAGATTGCGAAGTTCATCGGTTGGGTCCCAGATGAGGCGGACAGGAACAAAACATACCTTCATCTCAACCAAAGGATCCCTAGTCATCTCAAATTTGATCTCAACTGTCTTCTTTACACACACGGCAAGCTCTGTTCGAAATGTACGAAGAGAACGAGCGCCCGACAAAGAAAGGGATCCGAAGATCAGTCTTGTCCCCTGTTAAAGTACTCCAAGAACAAGAACCCTTAAATCTGTGAATATATAAATGCATTAACAAGAGTTTGTTTATGAAAGCCTCCAATCCCCTTTTTTCTTTATCATCCCTTTTGTCACCGCGAAAGTAGAAAATGCTAGGCTACAGTGTCTGCATTTTGGGATGCTTTTTTCTTTAAGGGGCCGTTTGGTGCGCCGGAATTGAATGGGTTTGGAATGGAATGGAATGAAATTTGATGCCCATGGGAATATTTTGTTGGAATCCCATGCCTGTGTTTGGTGCATTGGATTTGAGTTGGAATTAATGGAGAGAGAAATAGTGGGACCCACCAAAATCATGAAGAAAAAAGGAGAGAGAAATAGTGGACCCACCAAAATGTAGTTAAAATAGAAAAAGAAATTGTGGGTCCCATCAAAATTAGGAAGAAAAATGGAGAGAGAAATAGTGGGACCCACCAAAATGTGGGAATGGATTGGAATCCACATGCCCACCCTTTCATTCCAACCCCGGCCAACCAAACAAGGGCATCCATTTCCATTCCAATCCAATCCAATCCAAACCCATGAAACAAACAGCCCCTAAGTGATGCCTTTTAAAATACATAGTTTATAAAAACATTTCAAGAATTTTGAAAATTGATCTTGTTGCACAATCATACTTAATAGCTATGTACAAAGAATATTTAGTCGATTTGTAGAACTGTCAAACTGGCTAGATCAAACAAAATACACTCACACTTAAATCTTGTAAGTGCATGTTTGGTAGTGATTTTGAAATGGTTAAAATCACTTTCGTTAGACACTCTGAAACATACCTTTCATTATTCAAAATCAATTTCATTTTTTATTTTACACTTTTAAACGCGATTTTTATATCATCAAAATTGAAAGTATGTTTTGATTTTGAATATGACAAAAGTGATTTTACCCTTTTCAAAATAACTTCTAAATATTCTTGAGTAACTTTAAAATAGTTTTGTAACTACTAGTTCCTTGGTTCATGGAATGATACGTTACAGATTAAAAAAAATAAATGGGGCATGGCTGAAGAGTATAAATGGTACAAAAATCGGTTTGGCCATTTTTCTAAACTACCCTGTAATTTCTGGCCATGAGGATTTCCCTTTTTTTATTTTTTTATCTTTTATTTTTAATTTAGCCTAGTCAATAATATCTTAGGTAGTTTTAGGTAGTTGGCTTTTAGAGTTAGTTAGAGAATTTTCTTTTCTTCATGTTTTGAGACTTTTAAAAAAACATATATATAATGGACAAGGTGCACGTGGAAGGTTAGATTCGAAATTAAATAATCTAAGATTGAAAGTGAAGTACAATAAATAAATAAAATAAGTAAATAAAGATATAGGAAATATTCATATAATGGGAAATACATCATCACCATGAAACGCACCGTATGATTCCTTATACTACACCATCACAACTGATAACAATTCCCATCTTAGGAAGGATATCCAAAATAAACAAAACGCCATTTTCCGAAAAAAAAAATTAATAAATAAGAAGTTCAAGAAGTCAAGAAAATGCCTTTCTTTTTCTTTTTTTCTTTGTTTTTGTTCCTTTTTTTGCCCTTCTTCTTCTTAGAGAACAACATTGATTTGCATATGCGCATCAATCTTTTTTTTTTTTGAAAAAATATGCGCATCAATCTTTTTCTTTCCTTCTTCCTTTTTGTTTTGTTTATTTTGGTTAGAAACGAAAAAGTTAAAAATTAAAAAAAAAAAAAAAACAAGAAGAGAACTCAATCCAAATGTCTAACACACACAAAGTATCAAGTGATCTCTCATGTCTTAATGGAATTGAATAGGTCACACCTTCGTCGAACCTCCCCTTTCCTTCCTGTCTTAACGCCGTAAACGCTGACCTTTTCCATAGCGTGAGCAAAGTCGTTAAAAAAAGCTGTCTGGTTAACGGCGTACATATCGACAAACGGCTTGGTCCTGGGATCCTTAACGAGGAAATTGTCAGTGGCCAAAAGGCCAAGGCCACGTGCGAGATTTTGGAAGTACATGTTGTCGAATTTTCCAGGTGTCATGACGTCGTTGAATGCAGACATAGTAGTGTCAGTCAAGTGATTGGCGCACATGACCTTGAGTTTTTCAGCAAATTTGGGATAAATGTCGGGGTCAGTGGGTGTGGAAGCACTGAAGTTGAAGAGGCGATCAGCGAACTCTTTACAGTGGGAGAAACCGATGGTGTGGCCGCCAGAGAGGGCAACCATTTCTTGGATGGTAAAGCCTCTGTCATTGAAGTATTTGATGAGAGTGTCGATTGTGAAGTTCACTCTTGGGAGGTTCCCTTCCACATTTTCTACTTTTGAAATCAATCCATCTTTTCGTCCCAATCGAACGTTATAGAATGGGCCTCCCACCATCACCACTAGGTCTCGAGTCGCCTGTTTATCACAATCGAGAGAGTTTAAGGCTTAGTTTGAGATTTCTATAGCTTTTAAAAGATCAATTGACTATAACATTAACATGTATTCAACCATTAACATGCATGATCACCTGTGCTAAAATGTCAGAACAAGACACAATGCCAGGGCAGATGAGTTCGAGGTTGGTCTTGGCATGAATAACAACATCAAAGGCATCGCCGGAGAGGGAATGGTTGATGTCGGACTCACGCTCAGCTTGGTTGAAGGAATTGGAGGAAATGAGGATGGAGGCATCGCAGCCATCAACCATACAGTCGTGGAAGAAGAGGCGAAGGGTTCCAGCGGCGGTGACGGGGCTGGTGATTTGCTTATTGGTGACAGTCTCGCGAACGATCTTCTCGAAGTCGGGACACGTCTGTTGGTAATAACCGACGGTGAGTTTGGACTCGACGGAGGAGAAGGGGATTATGGAGAGAAAAAGGAGGCAAAGTAAAGGGAAAGCCATGGCTTTTGGAAAGGAAGAGGAAAACTTTGCTTCCTCCTTATCTATTCCTCAATGGGGAAGCCTCTTCCGATGGAGGGCAATGAAGAATAAGAAGAGGAAGGAAGCAATAATAATAATAATAATCTAAAGAAAAGAAACCAACTTTGGACCAAAATTAATGGTTTGAGAATGTGAGAAAAAATGGGATCAACATCAAATCTTGTCCATTCGACACGAGAACTTCTTGCCCTTTCGGTTATCCAATTCCAAACCTTTTCTTTTTATTATAATTTATTTAGAGATTCAATTCAAAAGTGAGAGAGATTTGTGTATGTAAAAAGGGACTTTGCTATTTTGCATTCTTCTTCTTGCGAGGATTTTGTGGTTTTTCTCCCACTTTCTATTTTTGCATTTTCTCAATTTGCCAACCATTTTTACTTATTTTGGATCTTGCTTGCCTCTAAATTTAGGTAAACATATGTCATGTTCATGAACATTAGTTTGGTAGTTGAAAAATAAATATACCATACATATGTCTTATCAAAAGAAAAACTTTTTTTTTTTTTTGGAGTAAATCAACATTTGGGGTGGAAGGATTCCAACCTCTAATCTCTTGGTCAATGATACATGTCAATTACCACTGAGCTATATTTGCTTTGGCGGAAGAGACAAGACTTGGAACGGGATGATTTTTGAAAGTTCTTTATTTTCTTTTTGTACAATATAATTTAATTATGGCTCATAATCTCATCAAATTTCATAGACAAATTAAGATGAAATAATTTCTTACCAACTATGTTTTTTTTTTTTTTTTTTTTTTTGGAAAAGAACCAACTATTTATTTAGTTATAGAAATAATACCCTATTATTAAAAAAAAAATCTCACCATCTTGTGTTCGTTGTGGAGCCACACATTTCTAACCCATTCTACCTTGGTGAAAGAATATTTCACTCAAACAGCCAAAAAGAAAAAGAAAAAAAGAAAAAGAAATTCACGTTTGGGACCATAAAAAAACAAGAGATTGAAGTGAATAATTTTACTTCCTTTCTAGAACACAACATATTGTAAATGAAGATGAAAAATGGTGCATATAGCTCAATTGACATAAAGCTTGTACTAATGAAGTACGTGGTTCAAATCTCTCACTTCCACATGTTGTAAAAGAGAAAAGAAAAAAATCATTTAGAAGAAGAGACTCTTTAACATAAATTCATGTCACGTTATAGCATCTATCACCTTACATTGTAGGCATCTTTTCAACGCTACCATATAACATGATTTTTTTTTTTCCAACCACAATATTTATGTCAGGTGAAGATATCTTCTTTATTTGAATTTGAATCAAACTCATCTACAAAAATCTAACACATCTGCCAAACCCATAATATCAAAATAAATAAATGAAAAATAAAAACTTGAAAACTCTTCAACTAAAAGGTCCAAAATTAAACCCAAACTTAAAAGTGGCAAAATTCTAGTGTCGTTTTCCCTACTACCTCTACTCATTTATTGTCACAATAAAGCATTTAAGAATTGTGTGAGTCCAAAAAAATAAATGAATATTGTCATTTAGTAACGTGTCAAATTATGAGTGAAAAGAATAGCTATTAAGATAGTACTAGAAATTTTCCCATCTAAGAGAAGGTTAAATTATCAAAAATATCCCTGAACTATAAAATTGGTTTCAATTATACCCTTGAACTTTCAAAAGTTTCATTTTAGCCTTCAAAGTTTGAAGTTTGTTTCAAAACGACTCTTAGAGACATTTTCTATTAAATTTATGAATGAAAAATAATGTGTTTGCATAGATTTTTATTTTTTTTTCCACATATAAGTTCAAATATATTCATATAAGCAATAATACATATACAAACAGGTCATTTTTCTTCAAATGTTGTTTTGAAACAAATTTCAAACTTACAAAGTTAAAATGAAACTTAACATTAAAAATTGAAAAGAAAGAAAATTGAAGGGAGAGAGTGGTGGGTTTGTATCAGTCCGACAGGTCGGAATTCAATTCCCAAGTAAAAACAGTGGGAGTGTGAGTGTGGGTTTATTTATTGTCGTTTTTATCAAAACAATGGAAGACAGCATGTTTGTGGGAGCACCACTCCAACCTGGTCTCCATTACATTTACAAATACCAGCTGGCTCTCTTCACTTTAATTTTTTTTTTCCTTTTTTTCTCTCTCAACTTCAAAAATTATGATCACCATAACCATTTGATATTTTTATTTTTAAAAATTAAGCATACAAACAGTTACTTCTAAGTTTATTTGTTTCGTTATCTATCTTTTTCTTATATGTTTTCAAAAATCAACCTGAATTTTGAAAACTAAAAGTAATTTTCAAAAACTTTGTTTTTGTTTTTGAAATTCGACTAGTGTGTCTTTAATAAAGATGAAAATCATTCTAAAGAAATTGAGAGAAAGTAAGCTTAATTTTCAAAAACTAAAATCCAAATGGTAATTAAACGGGGCCTACACCTTTATAATTAGAAAGCATTTTGTAATTGTGTTTTTATCACTATTCTATCATTAACTTTGGTTCATTTTCGTCTCTACTCTTTTAGAATTTGGTTCTTCTTGTACTTCTACGAGTTACTATTTTTTATTCCTATTTACAAAATTTAGTATACACAACAAACATATGTTGTGAAAATATTTCAAGAAATTTATTCAAGGTAATGTTAAAATGAAATTATAATCGAAAAGAATGAGATAAAAAGAAAGCAAAGAGAATCAAAACAATCACACATACTAAAATAAACAAAGGTTGAAAGTATAATAGTTTTTTAAAACTTATTTTGGTTTTTATATTTTGATTAAGATTTCAAAAAGAAAGATAAAAACCATTATAAAGAAAACCTAAAAAAATAAACACAATTTTCAAAATCAAATAGTTATCAAGCGAAGTAAATTAGAGGACAAATAGAGACTAAAACAGAATTTAATTTCAAATATTTTTTAGAACAATACTTAGCTACATAACCTCACTCAACACTAATTAACATGTACTCTCGATCAAAAGAGGTCCGAATCCCAGCACCCCAAACAACGTTGTTCAACTAAAAAAAACTCCCAACACACCATCGTTAAAACCTCGATAACAAGGGTAGAGAAACGAAAGACATTTTCTTATTTTCCATTTTTCTCTCTCTCGATTGTCAAGATTTTTACAAATCCCTACACATCGTTATGCAGACCCGAATCGTTGTTTCTCTTATATGACAATCACATTTAATTCAAAGTTAAATTGGAATCAGCTGAAAAGTGGCATTTGGCATGGCCATGGGGAGTAGTGAGAGACATGTCTATTTTACAAACACATACATGCCATTGTACGTCCTTAGTGAATCCAAATGTCCCCACGCCACAGGCTTTCCAGCTCTCCCACTGTCATGTGTAAATGTAATTTACTCCAAAGATCATGTCCATTTTTGGAAATTCACACACACCACAGATTCTCTTTATTATATGGATGAACTTCAACAAAATACAACATAGTTTTGGAAAGCCATGGCGGTTCGTTTCCTTCTTCTTCTTGGAGTTTTGGTCTTCCTCTGCCTTTCACAGGTAAACTTTTCTAGTTTCTCTTTTTCTTCCACTGAAATTTCCAATTACCCTTTGAAGAAAATGCTTCTATTTATTGTCTACTACTAAGTTTTTTGATAGAACAGAGAAGTCTCTTTCTTTCTCTCTCACTTTTCTTGCGGGTAGAAAATTAAACCATCAATATTTAGAATGATAATAGATGGTTTTGTCCACTAAACAATGCTCGAGTGGAGAGACGTTTAAGGGATATCACATGTGGGACAGGCTCCCTACTATTGTGATGAACACAACCAATATCTGCTTCATTATCAGACAGAAGTCAATTTGGGAACGTTTTAACCCAAGTTCTAGAATCATTTTCCTCACAAGCTCTTCGGGCCAGATTATGGGCCCTAGAAATGTGAATAAGAGAAGCATTCTCCCAGAATAAAAGAAGTCGTTTGGTTTCCTTAATGAGGAAACTCCGTTCGGCCGGTCATATATCTTCTTCATTATTAGTTTAGGAAAATAATAATGATAATTATCATTCAAGAAAAGACATAATATAAATAACTTTCTCAAATTTATAGGTTGAAAGCTAATAGAGACCGGAACATGAGCATATCTCAACTGACAAAGAGGTCTGTGATTTTAATCTCCAATCCCCACAAGTTGTCACTTGACCAGACCCTTGAGATCTCTAGAGTAGGCACTCCAAAACCTATTGGAGATTAAAATCAACAAATGTCAAAGCAAGGAATCAAAAGCACGACAAGTATCTTATTCATTGAACTAGGTTCGATTTTATGCAGGTGTCTTCCGATGGACACTCGGAAGAAGAGGAAGGGATGATGGCAATGAAAGATCATGGAGAAGTAGTGAGAGGGCCAAAGAGAAGGCTTATGCAGAACATAGGTGAGAAAATGGAGGAATTGGTTTTGTTTGAAAGAAAAAGGAAATTAGCAAAATTTGAGTGAAATGAATGAATGTAATTTTGCAGATTGTGGATGGGAGTGCAAGCGGCGGTGTGGGGCGCACTCGAGGCCGAACCGGTGCATAAGGGCGTGCGGGACGTGCTGCTGGCGCTGCAAGTGCGTGCCGCCGGGGACTTCAGGGAACCGTGAGATGTGCGGCACTTGCTACACCACCATGACCACGCATGGCAACAGGACCAAGTGCCCTTGATTTCTCTTCCTACTACATTGGATTCTCTCTTTTTCTCTTAATTTTGTGTCTTCTTCTTCATTTCTCCATCTTTCTGTGTTTTTCCATTTAAGTCTATGTTCTTCCAACTTAGATTTTGATAATACCACTTTAACTTTTTATAATTATTTAAGTGAGTTCGAGCACAGTTTATCTTACTGATTATTATCATTTCAGAATAATCTATACTCCTAGAATTATTGAACTAAACAAAAAACTTAATTAATTAGGTTCCAGTTGAGAATTGTTTGGATCTTTTATTTTTCGCTTTTGAAAATTATGTTTGTTTTCTTTTAATTTTCTTATAATGATTTTTGTCTTTGTTAACAACACATTTGAATTCTTAGCCAATTTTCAAAAACAAAAATAAGATTTTGAAAACTATTCTATTTAGTTTACTTGACTTGGTTTTTGAAAACATGAGAATAATGTAAATAACGAAACAAAGAAACTTATAGGTTGCCAAAGCAAGCATAGCTCAGCGATAATTGACATGTATTCTCGATCAAGAGTTCAGAGGTTCAAGTCCCCCACCCCAAATGTTGATGTACTAAAAAAAAATCAAATAAACTTATAGGTGGAAGTAGTTATTATAAACTTCAAAATCCAAAAACAAAAAATCAAAGCCATGTTTGATAACTATTTGGACACATTTGAATTCTTAGTCAATCTAAAAAACAATTTTTTTTTTTTTTAAGTTTTCAAAATTTGACTTGATTTTTGAAAACGTGAGGAGAAGGTAGAAAATAAAACAAAGAAAATTATAGATTGAACTAGTATTTATAAGCTTAATTTATAAAAATTGAAAACAAAAATACCAAATAATGATCAAACAAGGGCAAATAGTTACCAATGGTACCTTAACATTTACTAACTACAATTAACTTTTCATCCATGCCCCTTATTTGAATGTTATGTTAAAAAGAATTAGGTCCAATTACCAAATTAGTCTCTAAGATTCAAGTTTGGCAATTAAACATTTATGATTTTGTTAAACTTTACAAAGGGGTCCCATATTAATTTTCTATATTTTTTAATAACCTTTTCTGTTTACTACTTTGTTTAGCTCTATTATAGTTAGGCTACCATCCTCTATTTACCTAAATGAAACATGTCACATTGGCTACAATGTAGCCGACTTGTGGATATTAAATTAAAATTTAAAATTAACGAGACAAAATTGATACTAGAGATAATTTTTTTGTAATTTAACCTGATAATTGTGATGATCATTGTAGCTAAATTTGTATTCTAACAAAATGATCATTATAACCATTTTCAGTATACAAACAAACGTTGATAGAGCCAACATCAATATAGCTCAATTGACATGAAGCTTCTACTAATGATTAGGAGACTTGTGGTTCGAATCCCACCACTTCCACATGTTGTAAAAAAAAATTAACGTGGTATATCTTAAAAGTGGTTGTCAAAATGAATATAACTCAACTGAGTTAAAGTATATTAATTCGTAGAACGTATTAAAGTATCTCAAAAATATATATATTAGAATTCATATTCTTAAATTCAATTTTAGATAGCTATCATGTGGTTTCATCTCAACTTTCAACAAGTCGACATGTCGTCTAGTAGGTTCCGTGAGATAGCAGCCCATAGAATAGTAAAATAAAGAAAACCCAAGTCCACTTAACGATGTTGATTTGGTCCACAATTCATAATGTCTTCCAAGTTCCAATGAAGTTGAAGATTTTTTTTTCTTCCTTTTTTCTGTTTAATTCTTATTATTATTTTGAACAAAATTTGGCTGCATACGAGTACGTATGAATCTCTCTACATATATACCACCAGTAAAATCTTGACAACTTGACTGCATATCGATATGTAGGGATCTTCCTACATCCCTATATATCTCATTTTCTCCCTTCCTCTTTCTTACCCTATATATCGATATGCAGTTAAGTTTTTTATATTAATTTTACAAACCATTTTTTTTGGTGAAGTTTTCTTTTTAAATGTAAATTTATATCATCAACCACCCCACCCAATGACATGAAACCTATACATAAAACTTCTGATCGAGAAGGAAAATAGTGGAACTAAACATCTCCAAAATTTTCATTCACAATCATTTTTGTCAGAAGATCATTTCTTGTAAAACAAAACAGTAATCAAACTTTGGATTCTTATTAGATGATCTTTTCTTGTAAAACAGAACGTTAATCAAACTTTGGAGTGAAAATTTGCCAAAAACCAAAAAAGAAATCAAACCGTAGAAAGATATCAACCTTCTAAAAAGGGAGTCGTTGAAAGAGAGTGGTGAGTTTCTTTCTTTGTAAACAAGCAAAGGCAAGTGGAGTCAATAATAGTAATCATTTTATGGAAATTGTTGCCAAAGATTGAAGAATTATTCTATCTCTTAATGCACAAGCTCCTTCTATATGTTATTTATGAAAGCATTCACCAAGTTGAAAGAAGATACATATATATAGGTATTTATTTCCATTGTGGGATTTGATTGTATCATGAATGAATTCTATAAACTTCCTTTTTGTACTTTCTTTGTGTAAATAAATATGGTCAAATCTTTTTTTTACCAATTTATTCATATTGCTATGATATAGAATATATTAGGGCTATAACACATGACTATTTCTAGATATAAATTATTTGCTCTAGAGTCTAGGTCTATATAGACTTTTAGGCAATTCTTTTTATAATATGATTATTGAATATCCTTTGCAAATTTATCATTTTAAATCCTTTGACCCATCAATTCAAAATAATTCCTACTAAAATCACTTTAACAAATTTCTCCCTCAAGTTTTTGCTTTTATAGCTTTGACAAATCTAATTCTTTTTTTTTTAAAAAAAAATCATTAAAATCATAAAAAACAACAAGCTCCAACTATTTCTCTAGATTAAAAAAATGACTTTTTTTTTTCTTTACTTCAAACTTAGGTTAGAAGCAAATTTACTTTTTGACATTTTCTCAATTATTTCAAATTAAAACAACAATGATATTGTTAATTACTCACAACCTTACGAACTTATTTACTTTTTAACTATTGAGCTAGGGACTTTGATTGCACTCACGTCTTTAATATGATTAATTATGGGACATCGATCGTTATACATGTCACCTCTCTCTACCTATATCTCTCACCCACTACACACAAAACTATGAGTAAACTAAGATCGACAACTCTTCCATTTGCTAGTCTTCTAAACACATCAGACCAGTTGTGTACAAAGACATATACAGTCAAAATGATTCATGTCACAAGAAATCTGCGACTCAAATTCATGATAAAAAAGAGTGAAAAATGGTATAAAATATGAATTTTCAAAGAGAAACTCGACGATGACGGTGAAACATTGTGAAAATGAATACACATAAAGCTAGAGTGACTAAAATTTTGTCCACACTTGATGCATGATGAGGCCTAATCAATGAATTGAAAGTGTATGCTACAAACAAAGCAAAAGGGCAAGATGTTGCTTTGTCTTTGAGAATGCATAGTGATTGGCACTCATGGGGTATGTTTGAGCATGCTGCGTGGCCGTGCATGGCACAGAAAGACAAGCAAAAAGAGCACGCACTCTCTCTTTTAGGCTTGTTCCCTTCCACTCTCAATGCCTCATGTCATTGCTATCAATTCCATTTTTTGGTCAAAATCCCATCTCCCTTCATTATTTCCTTTGCTTAAACTATCTCAAACACCTCATGCCCCACTTCCCACTCTACTTTCTCGTTCACTTTGTCATCCCTAACCGTTTACCTCCATCATAATCAAAACTAGACATGCTATCGGTTTCTTTCCAATTATTAGTTTTCGATCTCTCGATCTATCAGATGCATTCCATTTTAGTTTTTGTAGTGGAGATGCAACTCACTTCAACTGCCCACCTGACCATATAACTCAATCAATTAATTATTGTATATGTCATCGATCAAGAGGTTAGAAGTTTGAATCCTTTGTAGAGGATCCCACATCAGAAAGATGAATAGAGACCTTACGATTGATAAGATACATGAGTTACTCATCTCGTATCACATGTTTATCTAATATGATATTAGAGCCTCTAAAGCCCAAACAGATAATGGGTCCAACAATTGAGATGTGACTCATGAAAGAAAAGTGACGACGAGATGAGGAGGGGGTGTGGGGTGCAAAAAGGAGTAAACTTTGTAAGATTTTCAAAGGAGTAATTATGAATGTTGTTGATTGGATTAGAAGGGGATGTTGGGTTGTCCATGTCCAACGTTGGAAATGGAATGGTCCCATGCTTTTCTTTGCCGAAAAGCACAACATAAAATTGAATGTCTCATATTATGAGGCCCCATCTCAATCTCTTTGTCGTCCTATATTTTTTCTGTTCAATTTGAATTTGGAATCCTTACTCAATCCCAATTCCTCTAACTATTTCAATTGCCACTCAAACTGTTTTTCAAAAATGGTATTTAATATAAATAAGTCCCTTGTGTAATATTCTTTTTTCTATTTCTTTATTTATTTTATTTTTTTTTTCATTTATCTAAAAAAGTTGGTAACGTTGTCTGTCTTTTTCCCTTTATGGTAAACCATTTACTCTGTCTTGTAATTTAGCTGAATTTGAAGAACTAAAAATTATGGACCCGTTTGGTAACGTTCTTGTTTCTCGTTTCTTGTTTCTAATTTTATTAAGAAATCTAAGCATTTAGTAAACTATGTATGTTTCTTGTTTCTCATTTTTTAGAAACACTCCCAAAATTTGTATAGAACTTTTGGGAACAACTAAAACTAGTTTCTTCTTTTTTGTTCTTGTTTCCAATTTTTTCCAAACATAAATAAGAATATAGGTTTATTATTATTGAATGTATAGGTGTTAGGGTCATGAAATTCTATCTTTCTTTATTAAAAATGAAGAAACGGAAACAAGAAACGAGAACGTTACCAAACGGGCCCTATAGTTTTCAAATTTCCTTTATGTTAAAAAAAAAATAGTTATAGTTTTTAAATAATAAAGAAAAAAAGATTCATATAAATTAAAAAAAAAAACTTTTTTGGTTAAATTACAAATTTTGGTCTTTATGGTTTGGAGAAAGTTAGAATTTAATCTCTATGATTTTAAAATTAGACTTTCACCCCTATATTTTGATAAAACCTTGTTAAATAGTCAACTATTAGAATTTCATCTCTATCCCACCATGTACTCAATTCTTTAGTGGTTTCTAATGTCCATGTACTCAATTCATTAGTAGCTTCTAACGATAGGAACTATTTAATGAGATTTTGTCAAACTATAAAAATGAGATTCTTGTGTTAAAACTATAGTGACTAAATTCTAACTTTATACAGATTATAGGGATCAAATTTGTAATATAACTTTTCTTTTTAATTTATCATCTGGGGTGAGATATCTAAAAGTTTGACCTTATATGTCTTTTAGGCTTTCTTTTTCTTTGAAATATATGCCTTTTAGGCAATACTCAAATTAAAGGGAAAAAAATGATTAAACAAAGTTTAATTGCTACAAAACATCTAGTTTCTTTGGGATGTAAACAAAATTAAAGTTTTTTTTTTTCTTTCAACAATGACAAGCGAGGTGATTGTTTATGTACCCTCAACCAAGAGGTAAGAGGTTCAAATCCCCCATCTCCAGAAGGAGTTAATCAGCAACTTTTTTTTTTTTTGAGTACATCAACATTTGGGAGTGGGGGATTCGAACCTCTGACCTCATGGTCGAGGGTACATGCCAATTACCGTTGAGCTAAGCTCGCTTTGGCAGTTAATCAGCAACTTTGAAAGGTAATAGATGCCTATTATTATTTTTAAAAACATACCTTACAAGTACAATATTAAAAAGTTAAAAATGACACAAAACTCCTCTTAAAGAAAAATATTAACTTTCATCTACAGAATAGTTTGAGATACACATTTTGATTTTTCTTTTCACAATACCAAAAAGGAGAAAAACAAAAACAAAAAACTCTCATCAATCAGTAGAAGAAACAAGAAACAAATTAAGAATTATTTCAATCTTCCAAACCCAATTTCAATTTCTCAAATGAACAACTACTTGAGTGTTCCATATAATCAATTCTTCTTCTCATTTCCCATTTTCCTCTGTTCTGTTTCTGTAATTAACTACTCCTTTTCTATGCACAAATCTCACTCTAAAACTTCCAAACAACCCCACAATTTCTCTCCATCCTTAAAATTTTAATCACAAATCACAAATCCTCAGCTTCCACCCTCAGAAATGCTTTGCAGAGAAGGCTGCCATGCTCTCGATTTTGCGGCTGCAGACACTCTGTTTCTTTCACATTTCATCACCTGAAACAAAAAAAAAGTGAAGAATAAAACAAATTTTCCAGGAATCCAAACAGAAATCAAAAAAGGAAAATAAATAAAAACCCACCTGATTAATCTCCCCTTCAGATCCCTTCTCCAAATTTCCCTCGAAATCCAGCGAGTTTTTCTTCAATTTCGCTTCCTGTTTGGCTCTCAAACCCTGCAGAACATCTGTCCCACAGCAAGAAATTAAGAACCCAGTTTCGAAATCAGCTGAATTAGTTAAAGAGTTGAAAACAGACCTTGGGTTGTGACGAGGCGGTAGATTTGGCCGAGAACGAGGGAATCGGTGGGCTTGAGAAGCTTGATTCGGGTCAATCGGACCGAGTTGAGACTGGAACCGTTTGTTTTGGGGTCGTTATCGCGGCGGCGGCGGTGGTGGCTGGCGGTGGTTTCCGATGAGCAGATTTTTGTGGAGATGAGAAGGGCGACGTAGTGGCCGGGATTTGACTTCATGATCTCGGCGGCGTTTACTGGCCAGTAAAACCGGTCGACTTTTCCGGTCGGGTGTTGTATGATTAGGGAAGCTGTGTCAACGGCTTGGCAATTTCCCATTGGGATTTCTTGTCTTGTTTTGTTTTGTTTTGTTTCTCTCTCTACTGGTAATCTGTTTCTCTCTCTAAGAATTGGGAACTCTGTGGCTATGGCGGCGAGGATGAAGAAGAAGATAGAATTTGAGAGTGGATGGATGAGCACCGACCTGTTTTATAGCCTGTTAATTGCATATGAAACGGTGCGTTTTGGTTGCTATGGGTATCTTGGTAATTTCATTGAAGGGGAAATGCGTCACTTTATTATAATTTTTTTAAAAGAAAAAAAGAAAGCGCTTTGCGCTGTGGAAAAAAGCGTCTGTTCTTTTTTCTTTTTTGGGTAAATGATAAAGTCAGGTTACTTCAAATTTTAAGGCAAAATACACTTTTGGTCCTTGAAGTTTGGGTTTGATGTCTATTTGGTCCCTGAAGTTTTAAAATCGACATTTTAGTCCCTGAAGTTTGTAAAATAGTTCTAAATGGTCCCTAGAGTTATTTGACCGTTAGTTGACTTAACAGAATGTTGACATGGCAGTTAACATGCTGGATGAACTTGATGAAGTGGCAATTTTAAGTTGAGTGGCAAAGTTTTATCAATTTTCTATTATTTCTTTTGCTGATTGGAACATGTGCACTCCTCCATCTCTCTCCTTTCTCCCTTTTCCTTCTTCCCCGTCTTCTCCTTCTTCTCCTAGCCACCGTCACTACAGACTGAAGCTCGCCACCATTTCCATGTCGCTCGCGGTCGCTTCCATTTCAAAATAAAAAGAAAAATATATTGTTATTGCTCTTTCAGAAGTCTCCTTCATTTCTCCACAGAGCCAAAAGGTTTCAAATCATAAAAATCTCCATAAAAGAATTTTTTAAAGGTTCTGTGAGCTTAATTTTGGTGGGTTTTCTTAGGCATTTTTGTTGCTTTTTGGCACTACTGTAGGGATTTCTAAATCTTTGGTTTGTTTTATTAGCTCTTTGGATTAGTGGATGGTTGCTGCTTTGGCTACTTATGTGGTAGAAATTCTGACTTCTGAACTTCTTCTCTAAATTAGATTTTCCCCCCATTTTCAAAGCCCTAAATCTATTGGAAGCATGTGCAAATTATTGATCCAATAAGCGGCGGTTTAAGTCAAATTGCTTTGTTGAGAAGTCAACTTCTATGTACCATATTCCTATCTGTTCAAAAACCTTCCTTCTTGCTCTGGTTTCTTTGAGGAAGAACCTTCTCTGGATCTAGAAGACGAATGTTGTTCTTTTAGATCTGGAACAAATTGGAACATCTGTTCTAGATTTGAAACTTGTGGATGAGATGGCAAGTGAAAATCCAGCGGGAATGATGACAAGTGAACAGTGGTGGTGAACGGCGATGGTGGGCGAAGGAGGAGAAGGGAAAAATGAGGGAGATGGAATTCACACATCCCATTCAACAAAGGAAATTAATATAAAATTGATAAAACCTGCCACCTCATCAAGTCTATTCAGCAGGTTAACTGCCATGTCAACATCCCGTTAAGTCAACTAACGGTCAAATAACTTTAGGGACCATTTAGAACCATTTTTCAAACTTTGGGGACTAAAGTGTCAATTTTAAAACTTCAGGGATCAAATAGACATATAGCCCAAACCTCAGGGACTAAAAGTGTATTTTGCCCTAAATTTTATTTTGCTTTTTTTTTTCTTCTTGGATCTAGAAGAATTTTAAGTATCCGTTTGATAATCATTCCGTTTTTTGTTTTTTTGTTTTTTAAAATTAAGCTTATACACACATACTTCCACCTATAAGTTTCTTGGTTTTCGTATCAATTTTCTACCTTGTTTTCAAAAACCAAATTCAATTTTGGAAACAAAAAAAAATAGTTTTCAAAAACTTTGATTTTAAAATTTGGCAAGGAATTCATATGCAATCTTAACGAGGATGAAAGTCATAATTTAGAAGAAAACAAGCCTAATTTAAAAAAAAAAAAAAATCAAATGGTTATCAAACAGATCTTAGTTTTAAAATTTTGCAAGAAGAAATTTTGGTTAGCTTAGAAACTAAAATTGAAGAAAGTTTATCGAAATAAATAAGTTTAAACAAAAACAATCATGACAGCAACTTTTAAAAAAAATATTAGTTTTTTGTTTAAATATTTGAAATGAGAAGATTTTAAATTACTTACTGAGCTAAAACTCTTTTTCTTTTCTTTTTTTTTTTTTTTAACTTCACCATATTGTTTTTCTTTTTATTCAATAATTTATTTACTTATTTTAAGAGGGGAGTCAGTCCTTTGCCAGTTGACCAAGAAACATTGCAGTTATTCATGTCTTTATTACCTTCGCACTTTTTTCCTTTTTTTCTTTTTTTCAGATTTTTAAAGATTTTTCCCTTCCTGAGTTGACCAATTACATGAGTGGAAAAATAAAAATATTAATTCACTATGTGACATCAATTGTCTTATATCTAAAGTAACTGCCAACATAAGGGCATGGGATTTACATGGGAAACATTTCAAGGCATTCAAAGAATTTAATTGGTTTCCATTCAATTTAGATAAAGTTATTTATATTTTTTCCTCTCAAGGGAAACTTATTATTTTCTAACTTTGGTTGAATTTTATATTATATATTCATCATCGGCATGTTTTAATTGATTAAAACATGTTTCCAAAAAAAATCTTCAGAGGTTTCTTTTTTGACAACATGTCGGGATCGAAGATTGAACCTCTGATTTCTTGGTCAAAATACAAGCTTTATATCAATTGAGTCATATTCTTATTGGCGAAAATTTGGATATCTATCCTTTATAAACTCATTTAAAATATATATTAATTTAATACTATAATCTTTAAAATCTCAAATTTTTTTCTTTTCCTCCTTAGAAAAGTAGTTCAATGGTTGCACAAAGTACCCAAATGTGTGTAAAAGGTGTGCTAATAAAATTGATGAAACTGGCAATTTTTTAAAATCTATGTACATGAACATGAACGTTACTTAAATATTCATTATAATTTTTGTCATTTTATTCATATTTGTCGATCGGAAGATAATTTAATTGGTTAAGGTATATGCTCTTAATCAAAAAGTTGGAAGTTCGTATTTCTCTGTCTCTACATGTTGTTGAACTAAAAGAATATATACCATGTTGTTGAACTATGGTGTATATATTTTTGTAAGTCTATCTTATGTGAACCCTATTAAACGCATGTAATCCGATTTTTCCTAGATTAAATATGAAATAGAAAGCTAATCTGATTTTTCCTAGATTAAATATGAAATAGAAAACCAAAATAAGAGTCAAACTTATAAATTTTTATTTGTTTGGTTTAGTCACATTTGGACACTAGGGCTTTTTATATTTCCATAACAATATTATATTATCTATTATTCAAATATATGTTGGCAATCAATCTGAACATAATTCAACTAATCAATATACTAGTAACTTTTTTGGTTGAACAAAATTTTAAAATAAAAGTTTAAGACCTTGTTTGATAACCATTTGATTTTTTAAAATTATGCTTGTTTTCTCCCATTTCCTTATCAAAGTTTTCATTTTTTGTCAAAGATACATTTGCATTCTTAGCTAAATTCCAAAAACAAAAACAAGTTTTTGAAATCTACTTTTTTTAGTTTTCAAAAATTGGTTTGGTTTTTGAAAACATGGAAAGAAAGCATTAAGAAAACAAATAAATTTGGTAGGTGGAAATAGTGGTTATAAGCTTAATTTTCAAAAACAAAAAACCAAAAACCAAATGGTTATCAAACGAGGCCTTAATTTTTTATTTTTTCCAATTTTTTTGTAAAAAAACAAAAACTATATAGATTTGGTAACGGTTTTAAAAACAGAAAACCAAACACGCCTGGCAGTCACCATGTCTATGTTTGTAGTAGCTGATCTAAACCCAACTCAACTAGTCGACATACTAGGCAACTTTTCCCAAAGATCATATATTCAAACCCCCACCTTTCTGTTCGAACCAAACTTCTAAAACGAAAGTCGAAACCGACATAATTTTAAAAATTGTCCACACCCCAATTGTAACTAAAGTGAATGGATGAAGGCTGATACATCTTCTCCATGTCCATGTCTTTTTTAACAGTTGGACCAAAGACAATGTCACAGTGACATTGGGGATGAATGGGGACCCATTAACAAAGGTTCCTTGCCAGGTTGTAGCAAGCATTGGGAACCAACAAACAAACATTCATTAAAATATGATCTTATGCTAAAGTCCACTCAACCAACACTCTTGTCTGATTTTATGTCTTCCCCAAAATCTTATTTCTCTTATTAATATGTTCTTACATTTACTTACTAATCTCTCTCTCTCTCTCTAGAATTGTCTTGTTTTCTTTTTTTTTTTTTGACAATATGTGGGGAGGGGGATTCGAACCACAAACCTTGTGGTTATCAGTACAACTTTATGCCAGTTGAGCTAAGCTCTTGTTGGCACAAATTTTTTGATAATATGTGGGAAAGGGGATTCGAACCATAGACCTCATGGTTATCAATACGATTTTATGCCAACTAATTTAATTAATATAGAATTGTCTTGTTTTCTCATACCAACTAATTTAATTAATAATCTCTATTAAGATCCCATTAAAAGTTGATTATCATTGCATAATTTGAGACATAAATCCCAACCCTTTTATTTTTGCTTAAAGTGGGGTTTAATTATTATTTATTGAACCTAATCTTTTCTTATATTATTTGGTCCTCTAAGTGCAAGTACATGGAATTTCACTGTTATTTCAAACGTTCCAATTTTGCTTTGTTTATTTAGTATTCTAGTTTTCCTTGATAAAGAGAGCTTGAATTAGGGCCCGTTTGGTAACGTTCTCGTTTCTTGTTTCTTGTTTCCAATTTTATCAAGAAATCTAAGCATTTAATAACTAGGTATGTTTCTTGTTTCTCATTTTTTAGAAACACTCCCAAAATTTGTATAGAACTTTTGGGAACAACTAAAACTAGTTTCTCCTTTTTTGTTCTTGTTTCCAATTTTTTCCAAACATAAATAAGAATATAGGTTTATTATTATTGAATGTATAGGTGTTAGGGCCATGAAATTCTATTTTTCTTTATTAAAAATGAAGAAACGGAAACAAGAAACGAGAACGTTACCAAACGGGCCCTAAATAACTTATCGTTTTTCAAAACTTCAATTAGAGGTTAGGAACATCATCCATGAATTTCTTTTAAAACTTAGAAGAATCATCCAAATAAAAATTAAGGTTGTGAATCTAAACATAACGACAAAGTTAGCATAGCTTAATGGATAATTGGTATATACCCTCAACTAGAAGGTTAGAGGTTCAGATCTTCCTCACTCTAAAATATTGTTGGAATGATTAAAAAAAAATCTAGAGGGTTAAAGATATATACCTTCGACCAATAGGTTAGAGATTCAACTTTCTCCATCGATCACATTACAAATTTGGTCTTTTTGATTTGGACAAAGTTTCAATTTAATCCTTATGGTTTTAAAAGTGCTAAGAGGTTTGATGTTACTAGATAAAAAAAAAAAATCACGTGAACATTTTCTATTTTGATAATAAATGTATTAGGGTTTAGGGCTAAACAAGGATAATGTGAATTTTTGAGTGGGTAAAACACAATTTAGGGACAGTTATGAAGTTTAACCAAATCGTAAGGACCAAATTGAAACTTTTAAAATCATATAGATTCAATTAAACTAAAACTATGTCTAAATCGTAAGACCTAAATTGATACTTTTAAAACCATAAGAACCAAATTGAAACTTCACCCCAGATCATACAAATCAAAATTTGTAATCCAACCTTAACTCGGTCAGACTCCAAATTTTAAAACAGAATCATGGGTAGCGTTAGGTACATATAAGTGGGTACAATGTAGGACCCTAAGGCCATTTAACATTCTTCAAGCCCTCTACCAAACAGGCACATTAAGTTCAAGAGGACATTGGAAGATATTCAACATTTGGTGGCACAACCACAAAGGCTTTTCAATTTCAAAGTTCTAATCTTTTTTGGTTTTAAACCATTTGCAATTGTAGGTCTAACAAAGGACAGTGCCCCAGAATTTAGCTTTGTATTTTTGTGCTGGAAGTGTTTGTATTACAAAAAGAGACCAAATAAACAATGCCCAAAAATTGGTTACAAGGCAGAGGAATCTGCTTTTGCAAATTGCAGAGAATGTTTGGTTTGTAAAGTTGTTTCTTCTTAGTATAATCCAAATCTTTCTGAGCTGCCTTTCTATGTTCTTTCATGGAATGTCTTGTTTCTCTTTTCTCTTTTTGTTGCAGAAATACAGATCCTTGTTTTGTTCATGTACATTTTATTCAACTCTCACAGTTACTTCCAGAAATTTTGTCTACACCAATGATTAATTGTTTAGCTAACAAGAAGAAGTGGTTTTTTTTTAGTGTACGTGTCAATTATTGTTGAGCTATGTACGCTTTGACACTTTCATCAATAAGTTTTTTTTTTTTTGTTATTTATTTTATTCTCGTGTTTTCAAAACCAAGTCGGGTTTTAAGAACTAAAAAAAAAAAAGTTTTCAAAAACATTTTTTTAATGTTTGGCTAAGAATTCAAACGTTTCCTTCGCAAATATGAAAATCATTATGAGAATTTTTTTTAAAAAAACAAGTATAATTTTAAAAAGTAAAAACTAAAATTCAAATAGTTATGGATGCGACCTTATTTCTTCCAAAAGAGAATTATTCTAAACTTGGAATGGCATATATGTTAGGCAAGAAAAGTAAAATAGTATAATAATAATAATAAACAAAATAGAATAAATAAATAAATAATCTCGAATGATGTTTGAAAAGAATGAGTGAGAACTATTGGCAATAAGCTCCAATGGCAAAAAGTAATTCATATATATTTTTTTTAAAAAAAGTGTGAATTTGTAATAAGATAATAATAATAATAATAATTATTATTATTATTATTTGACAGAATAAGATAAGAATTATAGTCCAACTACTATTTATATATTAATCTTTGTGTAATTTCGGATGCTGATTGTTGATTATTTTTTGGGAAATTGTGCTAAATGACTACAAAAAAAAAAAAAAAAAAAAAAACATTCTTGATTTTTGGCTACGGAAGTTCGGATTTTGTAGGCGTGGCTACCGAAATTTTAGGAACCGTTTCCTGACTTTTTTTTAACGTTTTTACCCCTGGTATATACGGCTATATACAAAGGCCTCTTTTTTGTTGCAAACGTCGCCTTTTTGCGTGGTGGATGGATCCCTACTTACATGGGATCGGTTGGCGGTTTGTTTTGATCCTGATTTACCTATTTTTCAGGTTTAGGCTTGGTAAAAAATTATCTTTTTCAGCGGCATGAAGCAGTCAACAGATGGATTACCCAAAAAATACATCAAACAATTTCATAATTGTATGTAACAGTTCAATTTCATAGTTACCCTAAACACGTTAGGCAGTTTGTTGGAGGGCATTTGTGTCTTTTACAAATAAGATTTTATTAATCAGTAAAACGTTTAGTCATCTATTTAATTTATAAACTTTTGTAGCCATTTTTCAAGCCACCTATTTATTTTTAGTCATTTTTCTTGTTGCCCCTAAAAAAATGCTGATTATTGGGCCCGTCTCTGGGCTGTGGAGTTGACATAATTGGGGCCGAAGTAGATATTTTTGGGCTTGCAAGCAGAGGCCCAGATTTTGCCTTTTTTTTTTTTTTTTTTTTTTTTGAGTTCAATAGCATTTGGAGTGGGAAGATTTAAACTTTTGACCTCTTGGTGGAGTATATGCCAAAATGCTCACCTTAACAAGTATAGTTTTATTTATTTGTTTTTTTTTTTCTTTCTTTATCAATTTTCCAGGTGCTAATCATAAAATATGTTTTATTCACTTATTTAACCTTAAATCAAGAGGTTGGCCTGCAATAATGAATTATTTAAATCGTACTTAGTCATTACTATTTAACAACAAGATTTATGAAGTGTGGGGTAAAAAAAATTAGAAAGTGGTTACTAATTGTCTAAACATTTAACATTTAGAAAGTGTTACTCTTCGCCTCAAAGGACCGGTTTTGGATCTATGACAAGGCATATCAACTGCTTTGATTTTTCTGGATGATTTTCTCTTCTATCTTTTCTAAATTTTACATGATGGATGTTAAAAGGATGTGAAATACAATCTTAATGTGTTGGAAGTTTTGTGAACAAAATTTACATAGGATTTTTAAGTTGAACGGTTAAAGCAATAATTTCATAGGCATGATTCTCTTATTTTCCGTGCAACTGCTATTGCTCTTAGCTATCTAAGCTCAATTTTCACCTCATTTTTCTTGGGTACTATTTCATTATTCTACTGTGATTGATTGCACTGTAAATGAAACATGGAAACATGTAGTAGCATCATCCTCAAGAACACACCATAGCTGTCTTGATGTGTCGGATTGTAGGCCTAATCTTAAAAATAGAACTTCCTAAACAAAGAGTATTATAAGGTCCTTCATTCTTCAGTGATTCAAAGAACATTTCATTTGTGGAATGAATGTACCGTTCAGTTTCTTAAGCGGTTTTTATTGAAGATTGTGAAACCATATATCCCATCTTGGTTACTAATAAAACAATAGATAAATGGGGAAGAAACAACAAAAAAGGCTTTGTTTCCAAGAGAGACTTCGAGAAAATGTATGACAGAGTGGATTGGAATTTTCTTGATGTGGCCCTGCATTTTGAATTTTACTAAATTGGTTGTGAATGAATGTTCATTTTTATTGCAGGTGTAAATCTCGAGCTTGTATAAGGCTTCCCTATTGTTTATTATTTGTGTTAGGAATATTAATAGGGAAATGTTTGGGACATTATTAGGATATTAGGAGGACATATTTGCCACCCATAGGAGTTGGTTAGTGTGTTATAAACTTATTATATGTAAGGTGAGTTTTTTTTTTTTTTTTTTGGAGGGTTTGGAGGTAGGCATAATTTAGAAGAAGTTTTTTTTTTTTTTGAGAGTTCAGGTATCACAAAGTGCTTTAGAATAGTATTTTTTCTTTATTATTTCAATAATATTTTCTATTCAGGTATCGGTAGGAGAGGTTTTTTGCTATAGAATTTAATTAGTTTATTGGGGATTTCTTTTGGAAGGGATCTAATTTGGAGGGTGGTTTTCATTGAATTAGTTGGAGGATTACTATGTTGTTGAAGGAAAAGGGAGTCTTAGCATTGGAGGCATAGGAAAAAGAAATATTGCTCTACTTCGGGTAAGGACTTTACAGGCTAAATAGACAACATGATTCTTTAGAGCATAAGGTAATAGACAACAGGATTCTTTAGAGCATAAGCTGATAGGTATCCACCTCAATATGTTGCATAAAACACAATAACAACACCAAGAACAACATAAAAACACACCATAATGGATTTAATGAACCAACACTGCCCTATTGATAGTTCTTCAACAGACAGAGTAGTTATTCTAGCCTATATATATATATATTATATATATATATATATTGATAATAGCCAAACAACAAGATACCCAGCAATTCGAGAGGTTGGTTCTCTCCCCTCTCAAACTCTCTGCCTAAGAACAAAATAAAGTCTTACTCTACATTCCCTACTGCCCAAATTAAACTATAAGCACTCACTCCCACAACCAGTGGTCCCCACCACAGCCATAACTGTCTCCTGTCTTTTTCCGTTTTTGCCCTTTCGCTCCATATATGTCATAGTAATTGGAGGCCTCACAGAAAACCCTTGTTTTGACCTGAGTATATGAACCTTTTTTTTAGTTCAACAACATGTGGAGGTGGGCAAACATCTCACCTTTTGGTCAAGGATATATGAGTATATCAACCTTTTGAAACATTGTTCTAAAACAAGTTGTCAGAGCCAGTTTCTTTTTGTTGTTATGGTAGTTATGGAATGATCCCTAGTGTTCAAGCAAAAAAAATTCAAATTAGTGAATACTAAATGGTGACAGCATAGTACAGAAGGCAATAAATTTGTCCACCCAAAATTTTGGACAAACTACATTCAATGCAATCACCAGATGAGCAGCTCGTAGTGGTTTCTCAGGTCACTTCGTTGCTCTTTATAATGTTGTGTATTTTTCTCAGACTTCTAACTTGTCAACCTTTTCTCTTATAAACTTCTTGCAGGTACTTGCAGCTGATATCAACATTGATTATCAACACATCATTAACACTCAGGTTTGGATTATATCTTGCTAATAGCCCTTCAAAAGGATATCATTCTAATAGCAAGTAATAACAGTGCGATCATCATAGGTTCTCGCTTTCAATGGTAGACCTGTGAAGAACCTCAAAAGCTTGGCCAACATGGTTGAAAGTTGCGATGATGAGTTTTTGAAGTTTGATTTAGAACATGAGGTTCTATCCCCCTCATTTCTTAAGGTTTATCTCCTTCATTCTTTCAACGACGTCTTGAGTCTCATTGTTTGTTTGTGATCTTCCAGATCGTTGTCCTTCGTACAAGTACAGCAAAAGCTGCCACTTTAGATATTCTGGCAACACACTGTATACCCTCAGCTATGTCTAACGATCTCAAGACCTAACTTCATATTGAAAAATTAGGTATACTTGATTGATTACATAGTTGGGTTTACTACGAATGGTAGGAGGTAGATGTTCAGAAGGATTAGAATGAAGGGTAGAATGTATCAAGTGTTTAAAATTGCTTCGTATTGTCTTCTCATCTCTTGGAAGTTTTGATAAATGATATTTGTCGTTGGTTTGACAAATTTGACATTGATAGCCTTCTGTTGAGGATCCCACATTGAAAAGATTAGTGGAGACCTCCCAATTCATAAGATAGTTGGGCTACTCCACTCCTTGCCAATTGGTTTTGAGATGGAACCTCATGTAATTTAATATGGTATCAGAGCTCATAAAAAAAAAAATTGAATCCGATCCAAGAATGGTGAATCCAACATGCACCATCTTGAGGGGGCATGTTGAGGATCCCACATTGAAAAGATTAGTGGAGACCTCCCATGCCAATTGGTTTTTAGATGAAACCCCATGTAATTTAATACCTTCTCTGTTCTTCAATGCACTCTATTATTGCACTTTTACCATTGATAATGTAATGAAAATTAGCCAAAGTCTCTTAAGTCTGCTACGGTATGGTGGGGATAACAACAAAAATGACACGTTCTAAAAGCATGTTTTGAAAAAATCGCAACCATCCTTGTTTTTTTTAGATAAATGACCAAACCAATTTTTTGAATTTATTAATACAAATTATCAAGTTACTGGAAGAAAAAAATAGAATCACATGATAATTTTCTATGTTGATAATGGGTTGACCAAAAATAATGTGAATTTTTGAGAGGGTAAAACACAATTTAGAGACAACTTATGAAGTTTAATCAAATTGTAAGGACTGAGTTGAAACTTTTAAAATCAGATTAAATTAAACTTAAAATAAATAAACTAAAACTATGTCTAAATGATAAGGACTAAATTGATATTTTTAAAACCATAAGAATCAAATTGAAACTTTATCGAGATCATATGGATCAAATTTGTAATTCAACCAGAACTCGATCGACTCCAAATTTTAAACATAATCATGGGTAGCATTAGTTACATATAAGTGGGTACAATGTAGGACCCTGAGGCCATTTAACATTCTTCAAGCCCTCTACCAAACAGGCACATTAAGTTCAAGAGGACATCGGAAGATATTCAACATTTGGTGGCACAACCACAAAGGCTTTTCAATTTCAAAGTTCTAATCTTTTTTGGTTTTAAACCATATGCAATTGTAGGTCTAACAAAGGACAGTGCCCCAGAATTTAGCTTTGTATTTTTGTGCTGGAATTGTTTGCATTACAAAAAGAGACCAAATAAACAATGCCCAAAAATTGGTTACAAGGCAGAGGAATCTGCCTTTGCAAATTGCAGAGAATGTTTGGTTTGTAAAGTTTCTATTAATTGTATTAAAACTGTAATCAAGTTATTAAGGACCCGTTTGGTAACGTTCTCGTTTCTTGTTTCCGTTTCTTCATTTTTAATAAAGAAAAATAGAATTTCATGACCCTAACACCTATACATTCAATAATAATAAACATATATTCTTATTTATGTTTGGAAAAATTTGGAAACAAGAACAAAAAAAGAGAAACTAGTTTTAGTTGTTTCCAAAGGTTCTATACAAATTTTGGGAGTGTTTCTAAAAAATGAGAAACAAGAAACATACATAGTTATTAAATGCTTAGATTTCTTAATAAAATTGGAAACAAGAAACAAGAAACAAGAAACGAGAATGTTACCAAACGGGTCCTAAATTGTATCACACTTTACTTGGTCTGTTACTTTTCCTCTCTATATATTGAGAGGAGAATTCCTTGTATTGTAAGAGTTTTCATTAATAAACTCTCTCTTCTTCTCCTCCATTTCTGTGAAGTGTAATATGGTATCAGAGCGATAGGAATTGTACTACACGTGTTTGAGGAGTTTTTCAAGAAGTAGATAACACTTTGTTTCTCTGTTTCTTCTTCAACAATTTCCATGGTAGAGACGACTGAAATTGTTGTTCTTGATTCAGCAACCACTGAAGCACAGTTGAATCTGTATCTCTTGCATCATTCAACTGTGACTACAAAGACGCTTGTCACACAAGTACTACTCAGAGCCAACAATTATGCTTCTTGGAGTAAAGCTATGATGGTAGCTCTATCGGGTAAAAACAAACTAGGTTTTGTCAATGGCAAAATCAAGAAGCCTGCAACATAAGGAAGTCTTCTTATGGCTTGGCAGTGTAATATTGACATTGTCACTTCTTGGATAATCAACTTTATTTCAAAGGAGATTGTTGCAAGTATTAAATACATTGGTTTCACCAAGAATGTCTAGGATGTGCTGAAAGAACATTATCATCAGATTAATGGACCTTTGATTATCTATCCGCTCCAGAAACAATTAATCACGTCGACGCGAGGGAAAAAGAGAGAAGAAGGGTTTCGTTGGTTTCCATCTGATTTCAACAAGCGGCAATGGAAAAATAAAAGAGAGAGAGAGAGTGAAAAGAGAAAAAGAGAAGAAGATAAAGAGATAAAAGAGGGAAAATGAGAGGATAAAATTTGAGAGAGAAGCATTGAGAAGATGAAAGGAAAAATATTTTGAAAAATAATTAAAAAAAAGTTTTTAATATGTTATCATTACTTATGAGTGTCCACTGACCAAGGAGGGAAAATGGTTGCATGCAGTTTGTTTTTGCCTTTTTTTTTAATATATAAATTGTGTAAAGTTGGTCGGTTTTTCTACAAGAAAAACCAACCCAACTGACACTGTTAGAAAATCGATTGACTATCAGTTCGATCGGTTAAGATCAATCGATTTGGTTTTTCGGTTTTTAATGTTCACTCCTACTTCTCAGTATAATCCAAATCTTTTTTAGCTGTCTTTCTCTGTTCTTTCGTGGTTTTTTTTTTTTTAGAAATACATATCCTTGTTTTGCTCAACTTTCACAGTGAATTTTCAGTTCAATTTTTTTTTTTTTTTTTTTGGATTATATGGGTGAGAACGAACAAGGGAGAGGGAGAATTTGCTTTTGTTTAGTTTGTTTTAGATTTTAAAATTGGGTTAAGTTATAAGTTTCATCTTTAAACTCTTAATTTTGTATTGAATAGGTTTCTAAATGGTAAAAAGTATCTGATAGTATAAACTACTATTAGTATTTTATTTTTTTTAATATTGTTAGTCAATTCATATAGTTTGTACAAATTTAACTTTTCACACCTTTTTTAAAGGTTGTCAATACATAGACCCCATTTGATAACCATTTGGTTTTTTATCTTTGAAAAATAAGTTTATAAACACTACTTCATCTACAACTTACGAGGTCGAAAATTTATTGGCAATAAGCTCGAACGGCAAAAAATAATTCATATATATATATATATATATATATATATTTCAAAAAAGGGTGATTTTGTAATAATATATATATTTTTTTCCTTTCAAAAAGTAATAATAATAATAATTAAAAAGAAAGAGTAAAACCACCATTATAGAATCAATTGTTAATGGTTTTACTTTCTATCTTTACCTGCGTGTATAAAATTCTAGAATCAAAATATTCCTCCATTTATTTTTACGCCTTTTAGGAGATAAAATAATGTTTAATATTTACCATTCATATTTATCAATTGTCACGTGGTTTTTAAAAGCTAAAGTAAATATAAGAATTATTGTACAATATTATTTATATATTAATCTTTGTGTAATTTCGAGTGGGCCCCCTGCTTGACTGAATGCTGATTATTGGGCTCACCTTTGGCCTGTGGAGTTGACATAATTGGGCCCAAAGTAGCTATTTTTGGGCTTGCAAGCAGAGGCCCAGATTTTACGATATTTCTGTTTCAGCAAACATGGTTTTATTTATTTATTTATTTCGTTTTTTAGTTCGACGACATTTGGGACGAGAGATTTGAACGTCTTACTTTTCTTGGTCGAAGAGTATACAACAATTACCATTGAACAATGCCCACTTTAGCAGACATAGCTTTATTTATTTGTTTGTTTGTTTTTTTCTTTATCACTAATTGAAATGCTAATCATAAAATATGTTTTATTTACTGAACTACCCTTAGATCGAGAGGTTGACTTGCAATAATGAATTTTTTGCATTGTACTTAGGTTTATTACTGTCAATAACAAGATTTATAAAGTGTGGGGTAAAAAAATAAAAAAAATAAAAAAAAGTGTTACTAATTGTTTAAACTTTTAAATAATTACTTATACATAATTATTTATACTAGTTAAATGGATCTAATACTTCATCCAAAAGGTTAGTTTTAAATCTCTCGTATAATATTCATGATGTGATGTTTTAAAAAATGGAAACATGGTCAGTTTATGGATGGTAAATTGAATTCCTGCTCCCAAAAAACATTGATCTTAAACAATATTTGAGTATAGACGAATTGCAAACAAAAACATACAAAAGAAGATTAGTCAATTAAACTTTCAAATATACCCTTATAGAAGGATCACCACTTTCGAAATAACTGGTACAATTTTGACTTTTCACACCTTCTTCTTCTTCTTTTTTTTTTTTTTTTTTTTTTTTTTGTCACTACAATATCGAATATTTAGATCCCGTTTGATAACCATTTAGTTTTTTATTTTTTTATTTTGAAAGATTGTGCTTGTTTTCATCCAATTTTCTTACAATGCTTTACACATTTGTCAAAGGCACACGTGAGATTCTAGTCAAATTTCAAAAAACAAAACATGATTTTGAATACTAGATAACAAAACAAAGAAACTTAGAGATAGAGGTTGTAATTTTAAGCTTAATTTTAAAAAATAAAAAACAAAAAAAATAGTTGTCAAGAGGACTTATTTATTTGGAACATAAAATATAATTTTAAACATGGAATGACATGGATGTACACGGTGGCAAGAAAAGCCAAAAATTTGAAAAGGATGAAGTCTTCTTAAGGTTTTTTTTTTTTTTTTTTTTTTTTTTTTTTTTTTTTTTTTTTTTTTTTTTTAAAAAAAAGAGACTTAAAATTGATCCCACTAGATAAAAAAATTCATATTATTATTAAAAAAAAAAAGAGTTTTGTAAAATTAAATAAAAAGAGTTTTTTAAATTATTAAAAAAAAGAGTTTTTTAATAGGTAAAAGAGGAAAAAAAAAGGGTTAGAAAATTGATGTATAAATTTTAGGGATGGAGAGAACTTATAAAATGAGTTATAAAGAGAGGAGCGATTTGCGCTCTCCGATCCACCTTTCGTCCATTCTGAGAATTCAGGGTTCAGCGGAGCAGCGAAATTTGAAAACCCATTTTTCCCGTCCGATAAACCCTTAATCTCGACCCTTCAATTCGTCGGACATGGGAGAAATCAAACGTAAAAGAGGCCGAAAGCCCAAAGATTCCAAGTCCGATGTCCTAGATTTTCCTCCGCCGACCACCGCCACTGCCACCAGTGTTGCCATGGCCATGGACGACGTTTTTTCAGTCGGCAACGTCGAGCTTATGGACCCGCCCTCCACTTCCAAGCACCACCAGAACCGCCGCGGGAGGCCCAAGAAGCTTTCGCAGCATGTCGAAAATCCCGACAAGTTCCCGCAATTGTCTCCCTCTAGACGTAGCCTTCGCGGCGTCGAAAATGGCGATTTTGCTGCTTCCGGCGATGTTTTGCCGCCTGCCGTCGTTTCTGAACGGGTGCAGCCGGAGTGGCCGGGTATAGCGAGAGTCGTGCCCGCGATGGACGCTGTGGTGAAGGTGTTTTGTGTGCACACCGAGCCGAATTTCTCGCTTCCTTGGCAGAGAAAGAGGCAATATAGCTCGAGCAGTAGTGGATTTGTGATTGGTGGAAGGAGGGTGCTCACTAATGCTCATTCCGTCGAGCATTATACCCAGGTTAAGCTTAAGAAGCGTGGGTCTGATACGAAGTACTTGGCAACCGTACTTGCGATCGGAACTGAATGCGATATTGGTAATGTGATTCATTGTCCCCTTTTTTCCTTGTCTTGGGTTTTTGTTTAATTCATGATATTTGGAATGAAATATGAGGGCAAAATCTTTGCACTGTATCATGTTCGACCTATTTTTCATGTTATCTTAATCTGAAATTGTGTTAACGCTATCATGCATTGTGGTTGTTCAAGATTTTATTGTTGCTAGAGTAGAATATTATTTTCTTTCTTTGTTGGTTCGAAATGCATGTTAATTTAGGGAATGCCCGAAGATATGTTAATTGTGGGCTTAAACCTACCATTTATATCATTGTTCCATTCATTTATTTTGTTGTGAGTTCAAAGCATGAGTATTATGATGGATAATGTTGCAGCAATGCTTACCGTCGAAGATGACGAGTTTTGGGTCGGAGTTTCACCGGTAGAATTTGGAGAATTACCTGCTCTTCAAGATGCAGTCACCGTCGTTGGTTACCCGATTGGAGGTGATACAATTTCTGTCACAAGTGGGGTTGTATCAAGAATAGAGATCTTGTCTTATGTTCATGGGTCTACCGAGCTTCTGGGTCTGCAGGTTTTGAGCTTTTGAGACTAGATTAGATTTGTTGCGATTTAGTTTGTTAGGTATTAGGTATATGGATAATGACTGATGTTTTGCTTAAACTATTTTTTATTGCAGATAGATGCTGCTATAAACTCTGGTAATTCCGGTGGGCCTGCCTTTAATGATAAAGGCAATTGTGTAGGCATTGCATTTCAGTCACTCAAGCACGAAGATGCAGAAAATATAGGTTATGTCATACCAACACCAGTTATCTTGCATTTTATACGAGATTATGAGAAGAATGGAGCATATACAGGTATTTGGGCACTTAGTGGGATGAAGATCAAACTATGTTCCTTTTTTTTAGATAAGAAACTATGTTCCTTTTTAGTTACAGTTATTGATTGACATTGTTCTTTCTTATGATTTACTTGGTTCTTTACTTAAAGCAATAACGTTTCTTGAATGGCAGGGTTTCCAATTCTTGGTCTCGAGTGGCAGAAAATGGAAAATCCTGATCTTCATGAGGCCATGGGCATGAAACAAGATCAGAAGGGTGTCCGTATTAGGCGTATCGATCCCACTGGCCCAGAATCCAAAGTTTTGAAGCCAGCAGATATCATTCTCAGCTTTGATGGGGTTGATATTGCAAATGATGGAACAGGTAAATATATGCTCTATTATTTTTACACAAAAGTACAAAGAAAGGTAGATAAAATATCTTCACGTAGACTAACCCAACCAATAGAATTAAAGAATATGTACTGATTAGCAATATGGGAGGACAAGTGATTACAATGCCCATTCCATTGTAAATCAAGACAAAGTCAGAGAAATAGGAACCTCGTACGTATAGCAAAAATCACTTCCCTTCCCCACAAAAATTATTTTGTTTCTTTCTAGGTGTAATATCCAAAGCCAAGACTACAACACTTTGACTTTCTTCAAAAAGAGTAAACCACCAATGAATTGAGTAAAAAGCTCTCCTATGGTAGAAGGTTGAACCAGGTTAAAGCATAATTTTTGAGTAACCGTAATTTGTAGCAATATTGTAAAAAAGCAAGCCTTCCTCATCTTTGTTTTGTGTTTTCCTCTTCTAAATACTAAGAAAGCCAAATGTTGAATGCCTATTTATTTAGAAAATCTTAGATCTCATTTCTTTAAATTTCCTTTATGTCATTTTTAATTGTGTTTTCTATTCTTTTCACTTCACTGATGCCGGTGCCTTTAGAAAATACTGATTTGCAGGTTTAAATGGAAGTGCATGGAAGAATCTAATCCCTATATAGTTGCTTCTGTGTCTATACAAGTTATAACCTTATTTTGGAAAAAGAATCATGTAGATTTCTCTTCTTATTTTTTTGATAGCCCACTCTCATTATTTTGCAGTTCCTTTCCGGCATGGCGAGCGTATAGGTTTCAGTTACCTTGTCTCCCAGAAATATACCGGTGATAGTGCAACAATAAAAGTTCTGCGCAATTCTGAGATACTCAATTTTAACTACCAGCTTGCAACTTACAGAAGGCTCATACCTGCACATAACGAGGGCAAACCCCCTTCTTACTACATTATTGCAGGCTTTGTTTTTAGCACTGTATCCGTTCCTTATCTTCGTTCTGAGGTGCGTTACCTAACATACATCCCTCCCCCCAAATTCTATGATAACACATCAGCTGCTCTGATTTTTCTTGATGATTTTCTCTTCTATATTTTCTAAATTTTACATGATGGATGTTACAGGGATATGAAATACAATCCTAATGTGCTGGAAGTTTTGTGAACAAAATTTACATAGGATTTTTAAGTTGAATGGTTATAGCAATTATTTCATAGGCATGATTCTCTTATTGTCTGTGCAACTGCTATTGCTCTTAGCTATCTAAGCTCAATTTTTTACTTGATTCTTTTTGGTACTATTTCATTATTCTACTGTTATTGCACTGTAAATAAAACATGTACTATTTCAGTTACCAATTTTATTATTATAAGGTCCTTCATTCTTCAGTGATTCAAAGAACATTTCATTTGTGGAACGAATGTACCATTCGGTTTCTTAAGCAGTTTTCACTAAAGATCCTGAAACCATAGATCCCATCTTGATTACTAATAAAACAAATAGATAAATGGGGAAGAAACAACAAAAGATGCTTTGTTTTCAAGATAGACTTTGAGAAAATGTATGACAAAGTGGATTGGAATTTTCTTGATGTGGTCCTGCAATTTGAATTTTGCTACATTGGTTGTCTATTGAATGAATGTTCATTTTTATTGCCGGAGTAAATCTCCAACTTGTATAAGGTTGTTACGTGGGATGTTTCCCTATTGTTTATTATTTGTGTTAGGAATATTAATAGAGGGAAATGTTAGGGACATTATTAGGATATGCTAGGTATCTCCCTCGACTTCAACAATATTAAACGCAGAAAAATACCAACACACGAATACCAAAAGATCGCAAGGAGGAATTCCAGCCCTGTCAATGAGAATTCTTCATTGATGCAGGGGAAGTTATGCATTAATAACACACCAAAACAAAGGATAACGATAACAACAATAGTCAAGAACACATAAGAACATAACTAATAAGAACATAACAAGAACAATAAGTGATTCGAAAGACTGATAACTATCCTAAGACAACAAGTCTATCCCAAAAACAAGACAATCATCTCTTGCTGCTCCTCCTCCTACAAAAGCCCTTCCTCACACCCGACATCTGTACCTTCCACGATCACTGTACTCACTAACGGTCCCCACTATCACCAACTTCCTTCTCTCTCTGTATTCCCATTCTGCCATTCCTCTCATATGTGTGGATTATGGAAGGTCTAACGGGATATTGGGACATATTTGTCACCAATAGGAGTTGGTTAGTGTGTTATAAACTTATACGTAAGGTGAGTTGTTTGGAGAGTTTGAAGGTAGGCAGAATTTGGAGAGAAGTTATTTGGGAGAGTCCAGGTATCACAAAGTGCTTTAGAATTGTAATTTTCTTTATTATTTCAATAATATTTTCTATTCAGGTATCAGTAGGAGAGGTTTTTTGCAACAGAATTGAATTAGTTTATTGGAGATTTCTCTTGGAAGGGATCTAATTTGGAGGGTGGTTTTCATTGAATTAGTTGGAGGATTACTGTCTTGTTGAAGGAAAAGGGAGGTTTAGCATTGGAGGTATAGGAAAAAGAAATATTGCCCGGCTCTGTGGAAGGGCTTTGCAAGGCTAAATAGACAACATGATTCTTTAGAGCATAAGGTGATTAGTTCTGTTGAAGGAAAATGTTAGGTATCCACCTTAATATCCTGCATGAAACACCTAGAACAACACAAAAACACACAATAATGGATTTAAAGAACCAACTCTATACTATTGATAGTTCTTCAATAGAATATATTGATAATAGCCAAACAACAAGATAAGCCAAACAACAAGATACTCAGAAATTCCCCTCTCAGACTCTGCCTAAAAACAAAATAAAGCCTGCCTCTACATTCCCTGCTCCCCAAACTATAAGCACTCACTTCCACAACGAGTGGTCTCCACCCCAACCATAACTGTCTCCTGTACTTCTCCTTTTTTTTCCCTTTCACGCCTTATCTCATAGTAATTTGAGGCCTTAGAGAAAACCCTTGTTTTGACCTGAGTATATGAACTTTTATTTTTTAGTTCAACATGTGGAGGCGGGCGAACATCTAACCTTTTGGTCGATGATATATTTATGTATATGAACCTTTTGAAACATTGTTCTAAAAACAAGTGGTTGGAGCCCATTTATTTTTGCTGTTATGGTATTTATGGAATGATCCCTAGTGTTCAAGCAAAAAAATTTCAAATTAGTGAATACTAGATGGTGATAGCATAGTATAGAAGGCAATAAATTTGAGTAGGGTGTAGATATAACTAACATCACTCTTAATTTATAAATGTTCCCTTTTACAAGTTACGATTTTCAGTATTCCATCCCTAAAAAAGATTGTGATTTGAAGTCTTTTATTGATTTGATGTTAAGTTTGCATAAACCAATGATACTGAACTTTCTGAAAATGCTTGACATTGTAGTACGGAAAGGATTATGAATATGAAGCCCCAGTCAAACTTTTGGACAAACTATTGCATTCAATGCCACAATCACCAGATGAGCAGCTCGTAGTGGTTTCTCAGGTCTCTCTTCTATATCTCCTCTTCACTTCGTTGCTCTTTCTTTATGATGTTGTGTATTTTTGAGACTTCTAACTTCTCAACCTTTTCTCTTATAAATTTCTTGTAGGTACTTGTGGCTGATATCAACATTGGATATGAAGACATTGTTAACACTCAGGTTTGGATTATATCTTGCTAATAGCCCTTTGGAAGAATATATTCTAATTGCAAGTAATAACAGTGCTTGATCATCATAGGTTCTCGCTTTCAATGGTAAACCTGTGAAGAACCTCAAAAGCTTGGCCAACATGGTTGAAAGTTGCAATGATGAGTTTTTGATGTTTGATTTAGAATATCAACAGGTTCTATCCCCCCCTCTTTTCTTAAGGTTTATCTCCTCCATTCTTTCAACGATATCTCGAGTCTCATTGTTTGTTTGCAATCTTCCAGATAGTTGTCCTTCGTACAAGTACAGCCAAAGCAGCCACTTTAGATATTCTGGCAACACACTGCATACCCTCAGCTATGTCTAACGATCTCAAGACCTAACTTCAGATATACTTGATTAGTAGTTCATCGTACTCTATTTTCCACCCTGCTGAGTATGTCAAGGTTTTGAAGAGTTCCATTCGAAATATGTGTATGCTTTGCTTTCCTTCTTCATGACGTTGGGTTTACTACGAACCGTAGGAGGTAGATGTTCGGAAGGATTAGAATGAAGGTTAGAAAGAATCAAGTGTTAAAAATTGCATTGTATTGACTTCTCAGCTCTTGGAAGTTTTGATTAAATGATATTAGTAGTTGGTTAGGCAAATTCGATATCGATAGCCTTCTCATCAATGCACTCTATTATTGACACTTTTACCATTGATAATGCAATGAAAATTAGCCAAAGTCTCTAAGTCTCTTACGGTATGGTGTGGTTTCTTGAGTAACTGTTGATGATTTTGGGTCGGGACTGAAATGGCTCGTGCGGTTGTCGTGCCTGCGTAATAAAGCTATAACTAGAGAATCAGGTTCAGGAAATTTGGTTACTTAGCCAGCATTATTTGGATCTTGCAACCTCGACTGGGACTGCATAGACCCATGTTGTAAAGCTTCTAAATAGTTTCCATTTGCATTGGCGCAATCGCTATTTACTCCTTCCATGATTGTATTAACGAATGTATAGGTCTTTTTCTTTTGCTGCAAAAACATATTTCATTTATACTTTTCTAAACACAACAATTTATAACATCATTTTACTGTTAAAAATTGTTCTTCCAGTATTATTTATTAGGGTAAAATACCTTTTTGGTCCCAGGTTTGTTTCCAATAGGTTCCTAAGTTTCAAAATTGAACAATCAAATCCCCACTGTTTTGGAAATGATTCTATTGGGTCCCTCCACCGTTAAAAAAAATAATGTTGCTGACGTGGCCGTTAAAAAAATAAAATATTATTATTTTAATCATTTTTAAATTAAAATAATAATAAATTAAAAATAATTAAAAAAAAATAGAAAAATCTCCCCACCTTTTTCTCTCTCCCTCAATCCACGAACCTCCCCCCCCCCCCTCTGTTTTCCCTCTCTCTCACCCCTCTTCTCGCCATGGCCGGACTCCTCCCCTTCTTTCCCTTTCCCTTTTTCTTTCTCTTTCCCTTCCTTCCCGCCGCTGACTTCGTTTTCTTTTTTTTTTTTTTTGTTTGCTCATATCTGAAAATGGGAGGGAGATTTTGCTCTTTTTTTGGGGGTTTTGCTTAGATTTGAAGAATGGGTTTTTCTCAGATCTGGCCGCTGCGACTTCTTGTTTTTTTTTCGTTTGCTCAGATCTAGCCGACGGCTTCTTCTTCTTGTTTTGTTTGCTCCGATCTGAAAATGGGAGGAGGGTTTTGCTTCTTTTTTTTGTGGGTTTTTGCTTAGATTTGAAGATGGGGGAGGGGGTTGGGAGAGGGTTTGAGAGGTGAGAGAGGGTTTGAGAGGTGGGGGAGGGTTTGTTGGAAGAAGAAAATGGGAGGGCGGTGGACGGCGGCGGAGAAGGGAGAGGGTTTTGCTTGGTGGGGGTGGGTTCGGTTTCAAAGAAGAAGGAGAGGAGAAGGAGAAAAAGGTGGTGGTGGAGGGCGGTGGTGGCAGAGGGCGGCGGCAGTTGGGGAGGAGGGTTTAAGATGAATGGATGGAGAGAGGAGAGAGAGTTTATTTTTTTATTAATTATTTTCAATTTTCAATTATTTTATTATTTTTTTTAATTGAAAAATATTATTTTATTTTTTTTAACGTGCCACATCAGCACTGTTAACTGCCACGTCAGCACCGTTAAAAAAATTAACGGTGGAGGGACTAAATTGAACTATTTCCGAAACAGTGGGGACTTGATTGTTCGATTTTGAAACCTAGGGACCTATTGGAAACTGACCCGAAACATGAGGGACTAAAAAGGTATTTTACCCTATTTATTATTTCGGTGGGCCTGTTGGGATTTGAATTTTAGAGGAAAGCTTCAAATCAGCTGTATTTTATTAGACAGATCTTCTTATGCAGTTAATAAAGGAATAGTTTGGTAACCAGTAACAGATATTGAGGGGCTATTTTTTTCCCTTTTATTTCCATCCTGGTTGATTTTTCTTCCATTATTTTGTAAGTGAACTACTAATATTTTTTCAACACAAGTGAACTACTATTTAAATTTTCATAGGATTTTTCGTAGTTTATTTTGTTTTATCCCATTGTAGTTGTAGGGCTTGTTGGATAACGTTCCCGTTTCCTGTAGGATTTGTGAATTTGAATATCTGACTTGAAGGGAAGGAGAAAATGTCAATTATTATTGAGTTAACCTCATGTTGGTCAGCATTGACCTATTTTCATTAGGTGACTAATGAGATTAGGAAAATAGGACTCATTTTAAGTAACTAAATAACATTTTATTCTAGTAAAGTATAGAATAATAATAAGAATGACACCTTGATTATATATAATTCTCAATTCTTTATAGAAGTTATTGTTACTATTATTATTTTGATTCGAATCTCTTACCAACGAATGATGGGTGTTTTTAGAAGTTATTAATATTTTAGTTCGCAACTAAAATTTACATTTAACAAAAAAAAAAAAAAAAATTTACGAATGTGTAAAGATATCTATAAAAGTATTATTGATGTTTTGATTGAAATTATTCAAACTAAACAAAGAAAAGGAAATTATTCAACGAGATTAGTATAACGTTGTTGACAGTTCTATACTTTTTTTTTAAAAAAATAGTTTTATACCATTAGACTAAAATTCAAAGAAGGAAAAGAAAAGAAAAGAAGAAAAAAAAAAAAAAAAAAAAAAACTTTTATCTTTCAATTTTCCAACGATTAAAATAGAATGGGCCCCCGACCCGCTGATTCGTGCCCGATTTACATCCACACCCGGTCGCACTTGTACGAAGCCAAGGCGCCTTCCTCTTCCTTCCTTCCAAGTTTCGAACCGATTCATTCTGGGTCGGTAGCTTTTTCCTCTGCGTTTATCGTTTTCGATTCAGATTCATCTCTCTTTCCACATCAATCTACCTGAATCGCCATCACAATTCACAGAAATGAGCTCAGAGGAACCCAATTTGGACGAATTCTTCGTTGAGAAGAAGCGCGCTAGGAACCCTTTGGTCCCTGTCGGTAATTACTTCAACTTCTTCCTCCTTAGTATTTTATTGCTACTTTTTCAATTTCTTAGGATACTTTTCCCCCCTATGTATTATGTCAGAGGGTTATACTGGACGTGCCGAAGTGTGGGTATTTGTGAATTTTCTTTATTATAGAGCTCCCGATCGATTTGGAGATGTTCGGCATCCTCAATGAAATGGGGGATTAAAATTACAAAAATTTGTGGAATTTGTATTATTTTGTTACTTGAACTAACGAAAATCAATTAAACGAAACGAAAAATGGAGCCGGAGTAAATTGAAGCTTTGTTTTTTTCAATTACGATCATATGAGCATGTAGATTTAAGCAGATTGTAGGAAGTGGTAGATTTTCCTTCGTCAATAATACAGCACAAAAGATTTTCATTTAGTGAAATTGGGTGCGAGAGTCAATGGTTGTTGATTCTAGGCTATAGAGTTGTATTCTTTTTTTCTGTGTGGCAATGGTGCTATGTGTTTTCCTCTTTTGGTTTCTGTTTGATAGAATTTAATATTCAGGTGCACTTGTCACTGCTGGAGTTTTGACTGCTGGATTAATCAGCTTTAGACAAGGCAACTCTCAATTGGGGCAGATGCTAATGAGAGCTCGTGTGGTTGTCCAAGGTGCTACAGTAGCACTGATGGTTGGCACGGCTTTCTACTATGGAGAGAATCCCTGGAGATCGAGTTAAAATGTCCATGTACTGTTCTCTATGATTTTCTTTCCAGCATCTTGGTTTACATCGAGAGATTTCTGTAACAATGAAAGATTGTTGTCTTCCAATCTTTCTTTAGATATAGCAACATGTTATTCAGTGATTTGGTGACAATATTTATGCATACTCGAAATAATTCTTCAGGGAAAGCAAGTGTATTATGTATTCATTCATGGGGCACAGTTGTGTTGCCTTCAAAGATATAAATCTTGGCGTTATGTTGGAACATTGAAATTATAAGAGAGAATCAATTAGTATATTCTCAATATCTTCATCTTATTTCGATGAGCATCTATGTATTATGTATATGCTCCTGTTGTCTACGCAAAAAAAGGCTGAAATTTGATGGAGGAGCTCACTCATTCTAATCATCTTCTTCTCTTCTTTATGTTGAGCATATGGCATAGTTATTTGGTACAATGCATTCAATAGAGATAAGGGAAAGGGAGAGACAAGTTAGAAGCTAGACATGTGAATGTTTTACTTCCTTTCTTCCGTTCTCTCTCAATTCCACATGGTTTCTATTTGGCAGCATTGAAGTTGTGGCTGTAGATATGCAATTCCTAACATTTCATTTTCATATCAAGACCAAGAGTCATACTTTTTTAAGAGATTTCGACTCGAGATCTGTCACTGCATCTTCTTTCGACTCAACAAATGGGAATGTCTCATTATGAGGTAGGACCCTGCATCTCCTTCAACCTTCTCATTAATGTTATGCTTCCACCTGGTTCTAAATAATTGGGGATGGATAGTGCATATCGTCTTCTCCACATGTTCTTATCTGCTAGGCCTTTGAGCGGCTCTATATGTTTCTCTAATTGCTTTCAGCATTGAACGAAATTTGTTTCTCAATCTGTCAATTCCTCTATAGATGTACATGTACAGATGAATGAAAATATGGTACATTGTATAATTAGAAAGGCCTCGCTTGACTGACAATAATTTAACTATGCTTGATCGATGAATCACAAACAACTTGTTATGTTATGTTCTCTGAAATCTATGTTTTTGTCTGGAATCTGAAAGTTGGAATTATTTTAGATCCATTCCTTAATGTTACTTTGTTGTATATGTCTCTGTCATATATAGAATGAATCTGCTACTGCTAGATCCCATAATGTTTGTTTCTATGGAATGAATTAATGTGGTTTGCTGATTTATTGGCTAGGAAATTTAGGAAGTGAATGAAATGTTGATAAGAAAGGAATGTAGTTTCTTGTAATTCTGCAATGTAAGGATTGTAGTTTCTTGTAATTCTGCAATGTTTTGATTCATTCATCATTCTTTACTCCCTTTCTTGTCTAACCCAAAAAGTTGCACAGAAACAACATTCACCTTCCCTTCTCTTCAAGGAATTGGATAAGCCACAGGGTGTGTGGGTGATGTGCATAGTCCCGACGGCCGACGGCCGACGTGCACAGACCAAATAACCAGCACGTGAGCCGAAGGACAGCTGTCGGAATTCTGGGAGGTGCAGTGGCAGTTGTCTGTCAATTTCTGGCAAACAAACTAGTGGCCATGATTTTGCATTCAATCGCTGCCTGACACGTGTACAGAACCTTCCTCCACATCCATACAATATTTCCAACTATTTGTCCACATGGAACCACAATCCCCCACCTGAAACTTCATTTCTCCATAAAACTCAGAACCCCACCACTCAACTGAACTTCTCTTCTTATATATACAAAGCTCAAAGCCATTCCCATTTGTCCTTAACAAAGTCATCTCTTTTCTACTCCTTTCATTACCTTTTGTGTTGGGTTTCCTCTAATGGCTTCACCGGATTTGATGGCTAATTCCGGTTCCTCTTGCCATCATAATGTGGCTGCTTCGAGCTCGAAGAGGAAGAGGAGAGAAGCACGAGAGGTTCGTCGGAAAGTTCAGAAGCTCCGATGGGTGGTGCCCGGTGGCCGAGGGTTGAGACGGGAACATCTCTTCGCCAAGACTGCTCATTATATATTGCATTTGAGATTGAAAGTTTGTGCTCTTGAAACCATTCTGAAATTGCAGGACGAGGCTTGACAATGTCATATGATATGATTTTTTTTTTCTCATCTTCAACTCCAAGGCTCTTCTTTTATATGAATTTGTTTATTTTTCTTTAATTTTGTTTCCTATCGATCGGGAACAGGCGTCAGTTATTCTTCGTCACATTGTGGAGTGTTTATTGTACTTTGTGTTAGTAAGTACTCACTTTGTGTTAGTAAATATGTAAAACAATTACGTGCATCTTATGCTTAGAAGGTTATTTGAATCTATGATTTCTTCGTCGATAATATATCTTAATTAGTTGAGCTATAAGCTTATTTTTGGGTTCAAAGTTTTGTAGAAGTTTGTCATTTTATCAAAACCAATGTCTCTTGAGTAACCACCAAACATAGTTGTAACAAGTTGCCAGTGAATATCATCTAAATAATAAAAATATGGTCGTGTATTTGTTATTTTTATTAAAGTCAATATACATATAACTCAATTATTAAGCTACCACGCAATCAAGAGTTTGTGGAGGTTCAAAGCTTATTTGATGTTCATTATTTTATTAAAGTCAATATCTCTAAGTAAACTTATATGTAACAAGTTATTAGGGAATGATGGCTAAGGTTCAATAATAAAAATACAATGTTATATTAGTTATTTTATTAAAGCTAATAGGATCATAGTTTAGCGTCAAGGCATACATTTCCTTTCTTTGAAGTCGAAAGTTCAAATCCTCAATGTACCATTCTTATACTCAAAGAAAATAAAAACTCATATATTCAAGCGTGATATTTTCTAAGCATTTTTTTAGGACAATCAATTAAATGTTTAATCTAAAAGTATTTTAGATTTTACTGTTATTTTAAAATTTTCAAACCACTCCGAATTAAATTTAGAAGCGCTTTCAATTAGTTAAAAAAAACTCACTTTTTAAAAGTTTAACCAAATACATCTTCTTTTTCTTTTTTAAATTAAAAGGATTGTTCTCCTTTAAGCAATTTCTTTTTGTAAAAAAATATTTTTAGTCTTCTATAAATGCTTTTGAGTTTATTTCAAACACACTCTTAGTTTTTTTTTTTTTTTGACAATAACACACTCTTAGTTGTGTATTTGTAATTTGTTGAGAAAGTATTGAAGGAAACATTGCCAGTGAACATAGCTTAACAGTAATTGATATGTACTCTCAACCAAGAGGTCAGAGGTTCGAATCCCCCACCCCAAATGTTATCAAACTAAAAAAAAATAAAAACATTGCCAATATCATACAAGTCTCCAAGCTTTCAATATTGTTATAGGTTTGACCTGGCATCTTCTTACTTGACTTAACCTTTAACTCTTGGCTCAACTTTAGCTCTAAGTAGGTATGGTCTTTCATGTGGCCAGTCATTTAGTGCCACGTGGTTTTAAGGAATTTAATCATAAAAAAGTTTTTATTAGGAAGATTTCTAATACTACGGTAGTATCATACTTCATTTGTTCATACTATGACTTTACTTTTGTAAATATATCTTTAATGTTGGTGGATCCCACATCATTTTTCAAAAGATGATGACGTGACAAGCAATAAATGGAAGGAGTATCCATATTACAGTAATACCAAAAATTTTCCCACCTTTATTAGCTTAAAAAGAAAGGAAAAGAAAAACTTGAAACGTTAATACTCATAGTCAATAATACTTGAGCATATGGAACAAAATTGAGTTGTGTTGACTCATTTTTCCATTAAATTATCTACTTTTTGTTTTCTTTTTAAAAATTCAACAAAGGACAAGAGTGTTTCAAACTTAACTTTTACGAAAAGTAACTAATATCATAACCAGTTGAGTTGAGATCAAGTTAGCAGTTAGGCCAACTAAATTGTCAACATTTTTAATAATCAAATTCATCTTAAAGTATTGTTACAAATATAAATAAATATATTAAAACTGAAGTGCTATATAAATTAACAAAATCTTAAATAAGATCATATATATATATAGTTCAATAAAATGTAAGGTGAGAGGATTTGAACCTTTGATCTCTTGATCAATAATATATACTTTAATTGCTTAAGTTGATAAACAAAGTTTACTATAAATGTTATCTTGAAACAAGATATCTATAAAGGTAGAAAATCTCTAAACTTATATTGGTCATGGGTTGAGAACATGAATTGAATCTAAAAAAGATCAGCATTGACAAAGGTCGGAGAGGACAAAAACTTTTTGCTATGAAAGATGGAATTTGTAAAGTGACAGAAAATGCAATGCAGTTATTCAACATTTACATTACAGCTGTATAAATGAAAATTCAAACTTATGACCTTTTGAAAAAGTAAAAGCACTTTAAAACTCGAGTTGACACATTTCCTATCCCTACTCTCTTAACTAGTTATTAACCTTTGAGTTTGTTTAGTTGTCTAATAGGATTTTGAATAATTTTAATTTTTAAAAAAATTCAAATATGAATTTCGTTATTTGTTTGTAAGTAAAAAAATTTCAACAATCAAATTTTGCACAATTCGTACAACTTTGAGGTAAGTTACTTCTTGAACTTTGTCGTATTTTTATTTTTATTAATAAATTAAAATTAAAAACCTATATTAGCAAACATTTTTCTATCTTTTCCTTTCCAACTAGCATTTTAAAAAAATTGCTTTAATTTCAAATAATTTTCATTACAAACAACATTTTTTAAAAAAAAAAATCATTTTTCACTTTTCAAATCACATAATTTAAAATTATTTTTTGAACCTTCTTGATTTAATGTTCAATAAAAACAAATTAAATACATGCATAGAGAAAGTAAAAGGCCACCTTCTTCATTGTCAATGCCAACTCGTTTTCCCTTTCAAATTCAATGTAATTGACAACCATTCTTTTTTTTTTTTAGTACAATTAATTGACATCAATTTTAATTTACAAACATATTTAATTTTCAAGAACAAAAATTCAATTCAAGCATTTACTAAAAGTCTAAAAACCAATATTTTATCCGACTTTTCGTATAAAAATTTCTCAAAATCCATCTGTCAATTATGAAAAATTTATTACTCCTTCCCCATTTCTGTACTTGTTCTCTGTTGCCGATGAAACCTTTCTTCTTTGTCATTACAGAGTTTTGCCCTTCTCTTCTGAGCTTTCGTCATTGAGCTGCGATTTTCACGCCACTGTAAGGAACTAGCCTTCCCTTTTCTTTTTTCTTTTTTTTTTTTTTCTCTGGAAAAAGAACCATTTTCGATCAAAAATCAATATTGGGTCAAGTGGGTCGGACATGGATCTTCGAACAAGACCTGTTTTTAACCATTTCCAAGGAGCTTGATTCTGGGATGTCTGTATAAAATTATTTCTTTCTTGTTGGTTGGATTGTGGTGTAATGCTTCTGTTTGGTCTAGTGGGGGAGGAGGGAAATTCTTGTTTCTTTGTTTATTATTGTTGTTATTGTCCTTTTCTCATTGTCTAATAAGTTAAACAGAAGCTTTATTTTGGATGATGGATTATGCCCTTTGAGTCTGCTATTGCTCAAGCATTGGAGTCATCTATCAGACAACTTTAAATATTATCTTCTGCTGTGTAAGATGTTGAAGATTGAATTCTGATCTGCCTGTTTAATTTAGATCTTAATGGAAAAGGGGATCTAGTTTCTTGTAAGGCTTTGTTATTAGATGGTTTATTTCAGAGATTATATAGTTTGTGGAGTTGTGTGAAAAGTTACTGTAAGTTTGCTTTATTTGTTTCTGTGGATGTGTTGGAAACTATAGTTGCATGATACAGCCCCTTGATTACTAGTTTTTTGTTTATGATATTAGATCTCTGTGGAATTCTTGTATTTAAGGTTGTCTCAATAATTTGCTTCATTTGGTTGATGAAAATGTTTGGCTTCTGGGCAAGCATATGAGTGAGAGAACATGGTGCTGTAGTTTTACTTGTCTGACAAGAGAAGTGATGCTATTGAGCAATTCTTGGCAGGCCTTCTTTTGGAATCTTTGAGGTGTTGGAATTCAAAATGTCCTCTCCAAACAAGCGGCGAGATATGGACGTTATGAAACTGTGAGTTTCTTATTCATAATGATTGACTAGTAAAGTTTTCTCATTAGTTTCTATTTGATTGATGTTCCAGTTGCTATCTAGTTCCTACATGTTGATATCTTCAAACGATGATATTGACTGCAAGAATTAATGAAAACCTATTGAACGTGCTAATACCTGATCTTGAGAGATTATTATGCAAGAGCGGGACAAGAATCGGCCGGGAAAATAGTACTGTTAAAGTTTAAAACTTGAAAGTCTGTGGTGTTGTTGCTAGTGCCAAAGTTTTACTTTTTCTAGAAAATGTTGTTTTATTAACAGTTATATAAAAATGCTGAAACCATTTGCCCTTGATGAATTGTAAGAGAAATTAAGGATAATGTACTTGCTTATGGCTCTCTAGCCTAACACTATGAAGTAAGAGGATCCTCGGGAACGTAGTTTAGACATAATTTTGGAGCAATCTGTTAAATTTTCATCTTATATCCCATGCATCAGTTGGAGGGAAAAAAATAGTTACATATGCTTGCAAATTGACAGTAATAGGAATTGAATCTTATTTTGAAATCCACCTGGGAAAATAAATATTGCATGTAATTGAACTTTGGATGGCCATAATTGAATCATTTACAAAGTTTGAGAGTTAATTTGATTAAAGGTAAGGAAACCCTGTGGTGATGAACTTTATAGTGCAATAATAAATGATTCTATTATGCACTGAAGGTTTGTAATTCTCCTAAAATATTCCCATCATACTTTCTTATGTTGAAGGTATTTATTATTATTTCTTTGTTGCAATTCTAGGATGATGAGTGATTACAAAGTGGAGATGGTAGACGACGGGCTTAGTGAATTTAATGTCGAATTCAACGGTCCAAAAGAAAGTATTCCCCATTCTCATGCTTCTGCTTCTATTACAATGTATTTCTAATTGCTCCAATGGGTAGGGTTGTTGCTGAGTAGTATATTGCAGGTTCCAAGTGATTTTTCTGTTTCTTGAGACCTTTAGTTTTCATGATTATCCATATGGATGGATAGAAGAGTTTTCCCCTTAACTAGTGGTACAACTTCCGAACGATGCTCGTGCTCCATAACCTACTTGTTAAAAGTTTTTGCACATGGTTACCATCATCTTTGAACTTTATATAGGCTTCATAACCCACAAATTCTCATATGTTTGCTTCAAATACATTACCCATGAACAGTTTATTTGCTTCACAATCTCGAACTTTATTTCCATTACTTGAGCATTCTAATATATAAAATGCCTGCAACAATGACAGGCTTGTATGAAGGTGGAGTTTGGAAAATCCACGTTGAACTTCCCGACGCTTATCCATACAAGTCCCCTTCTATTGGGTTTGTGAACAAGATTTATCATCCAAATGTTGATGAACTGTGAGCAACCTAGGTGCATTACTGATTCTTATTTTTATTAGGTGGAAGTTTTCCAATGGTTTTAAAACTACTTTTTACTTGCAGATCTGGTTCTGTATGCTTGGATGTGATCAACCAAACTTGGAGTCCAATGTTTGGTAACTTTAGACCAACTGTCATTTTACTTATTCAAGCTCAAAATCTGACATGAATGCTGACTAACAATGTTTTTTTCTTCTTTACTTCTTTTTGTTGCATACTTCCGTTCTTCAGACCTATTGAATGTTTTTGAAGTTTTCCTTCCACAGCTTTTGCTCTATCCCAATCCTTCAGACCCCCTTAATGGCGATGCAGCGTCTTTAATGTTAAAAGACAGAAACCAGTACGATCAAAAAGTTAAAGGTATGAGTTTATTTTGGAAAGCATAGAACAAATGTTATGTTATAATAATGTCATACCAAAATCATAAATGAATGTCTGATTTAAAGATGTGTTGTAGTAACATAAATGTTCTTTTGGTATTTGTATACTTGATATTGTTAAATGTGCAGCTCCGCCATAAGGTACCAACTTCCCATGTAAATTTTGGTAATGAACCTTTACACTTATGTCGTTTTAGTCCTATACTTTTGTTAGGGACCAAGGCAGTATGAGATGCCTTTGTCCCACATTGGAAAGATATGGGCTCCTAACGAGGTATATAAGTGGTTAAATCGTTTACGGTAATCTTTTGTTTTGCATAAAAGTCTGTTTTGATTGTTGTCATTAAATTTCTGTGATGTTTAACAAAAATATTGCATAGCATCATGTAGGATTGCATTTGAAACTATTAGCGTTGGATATGGTGTCAAGTTTAGGAATGAGCGAGTTCGGATTTTTGCTACGATACGTATTTAGGACTAAAAACGGATTTTTATGCAAAGTTCAGGATACAAAAATAAAAGTATATATAGAAGTAGAAGGATGAGAACAAGATCTTCAAAAGTGTGAGAATCAAGTAATAAGTGCGAACATTTAGAGATAAAGATAAGATTTAAACTTAAAAGTTTTATGAGATGCAAATGCAAGTGCGTATTTTTAATGTGTTGTTGGGTATGACAGAGTACTGTGAACGCTATGCAAAACGGGAAAACGTGGCGAACACGCCCGTGGAAGATGGGAGTGAAGAAGAAGTAAGTGATGAGGAAAGTGATTCAAGTGACAATGATATTGCTGGTCATGTTGATCTCTAAATGCCTTGCTAGATTCACATTATCCCTCATTTAGACAGAAAAAAGAACATGGAATTCAAAAGTTCCATCACATGGCTGGTTTGTAATGAAATGATATTGCTGGTTGTATTGGCAATTTACATTTAGGCTGTAAAATTATGAACGGTTTTCATGTTTTGGGGTCAGTGTTTCACAAATAGATGATAGATGATGTTGAAATGTTGATTATGGTTTGTGTGTTAACTTGATGTTTTGGGGTCAATCTTTCACAAATGGGTTTCATTTAGTAATGATTTCTTCATGTTGCCTCTCGATGCTGAATTGTATATGTATAAACACACTTTTTTTTATTGAAAAAAAATACCGTTTTGGTCCCTGAGTTTTGAAGAATAAGTGTGTTTGGTCCTTAGTTTTCAAAATGAACTTTTTCGGTTCTTGAGTTTTGAGAAGTAGGTTTAAAAGGTATCTAAGTTCTCAAATTTGATCTTTTTAGTTCTTGAGTTTTGAGAAATAAGTTTAAAAGGTCCTTCATAAAGATCTTTACAATGCCTGAACTTTGAAAGAGAAACGTTTCTCTTGAAATCCATTGATCTTCATACATCAACTTGTTGGTCATTAGATCTCCTATGCTTCTTCCTAATCTAAGAACGATAACTATCATCTTGTCGAAGATTTAATTATATAAAGTGAAAATTGTGTTTTTAATTTTATTTTTAAGTCCAAAAAGTGTATATTTAATATATGTGTTTGATCAAAATTAATTATGCTTTAAATTTTAGCATGATTAAATGAATTTACTAGGCATCCTACGTGTCTTGCAAGTAATAGTGTGACACCTGACGTTAGGAGGGGTACATGAATGAACCGAGATCACATCCGAATGAGAGGGATCCATGAAAGTATAATCAAGATAAGCTTAAAAGAATTAATAGATACTACCTATACCAACAAGGTGCACCTTCCTTTTCGGTGGCTCAATCATAGGAACTTTGAAGTTAAGCGTGCTTAGCTTGGAGAAGTTCTATGTTGGGTGACCTCCTGGGAATTTTCCTAGGAAGCATGTGAGTGAGGACAAAGCATGCTAAAAGGACCCCGTGTTGGTTTGTGGGGACAGTCATCAACCTTAGAAATAGTATTAGACAAGTATGGTGGCGTGGCTAAAAATAAGATAAAATATTTATTATAAATATTATCTACACATTAATTACATTTTGTTGTCGTTTTAATCGATTTTTTCTACGATATAATGTGTTGATTCACCCCTCGTGTCGATGTCGAACACATGAATATGTGAAAATGTTGACATGTCGTGGAAATTTATACATTGTGTTGTGGAGTTTTTTTTTTTTTTTTTTTAATTTAACCTCCTTTTTTCCGGAAAAAAAATATCATTCAGAGAATCAAATTTTGGGACAAAAGCCCTCACTTTGACTTTCAAACACATAAACATCATTCAAGTCCAAAATTCCCCTGGGAATTCAATCATACCAGGATTCATAAGGGAATTTGAAACTATGTTTTGCCAATCTCATGAGCCAACACGTTTTAACTTCAAGGCGTATGATGAAAAGACTGCAGTCCGATCTCTAGCAACACCATTTCCATGAAACTATAAGAGATGCATCGAATTTGCAGATGGTTGGTGATCGTTTTAATCATCTTCATCTTTCCAAGGATGAACTCAGAAGAAGCAGTGAAGCAGACGCTCAGTTCGTGGCGAAACTTTCCCAGGAAACCATGCTACGAAGTAGCAGTTGGGGTTGGAATCTGACTTCTGATCCCTGCACAAACAAATGGGAAGGTGTTAAATGTGATTGGGAATCAAAATCTGTGGAAACAATTAATATTGAGAATTTCCATCTTGTTGGGTGTCAAGATGCTGCGTCTCTTTGCTTGACTACTTCTATCCAAATTCTTAATCTAAAGAACAACAGCATCACTGACTACATACAAGAAGAAATAGAGAATTGCTGGAATCTTGTCCATTTGTATCTGAGAGGAAACCAACTTTCAGGCAAGCTTCCCAGCTCACTCCCTCAGTTGAGTAACTTTAGAAGACTTGATATTGCTTATAATAACTTCTATGTGGAGCTACCGGATTTGCCAGCTGAGTGGAAAGATACCTGAAGTCAACTTCTCCAGCCTTAAAGAGTTTAATGTTTCTAACATCTTCACTGGTTCAATTCCTGATGTCAAAGGCCGTTCCAGCGCATACAGTTTTGTGGGCAATCCTGGACTTTGGGGAACCTCTAATAAATGCCTGCTCACCAAAGAAATCCACCTCAAGTGGTCAGCTTCTTATCTACTGTGGCTACGTAATCCTTAGTTTGGTTATTGTAATCATCTTTACCTTCAAATTTCTAAGCAAAATGAAGCAAAAACAGCAAGAAATGAAAGCTTTCCCAAGCATGCAAGAGGCACTAAACGCCAGTGTACTAACAAGCAAGGCGTTCTTTCTGATGAATTCACGGCTGAGGAAAGATCAGAGAGTTCACTCACATCTTTTGGGAGTGAAAAGGATTCACCAATCATAATTTTATCTACTCCAGAAGCCCAAGAGTTGACATTCGAGGAGATTCTTGAAGCACCAGCTGACTTGGTGGGGAGAGGAAAAACATGGAAGCCTTTACCAGATAATTCTGGCTGTGAAGAGAATTATAGATTGGGAAATTTCGGAGGAATTTGAAGAAAGGATGAACAAGATAAGCCAGGTGAAGCATCAAAACATATTGCAAACAGTTGGATTTTACTGTTCCGATCAAGAGAAGCTGTTGATTTATGAATATCAGCAAAACGGTAGCCTTTCCCAGCTTCTCCATGGTAAGTATTCAACCTACAACTCTATTTTTAATCCTGAATTCATGGAAAGTTTTGACATGTGCAAATTCTTTTCATCAAACACATGGTGGGTCAATTAACAGATCCAATTTGAAATCATTACCGAAAGGATTGAATCAATCGAAACAAAAGTATCTTTCAAGAAAAATAAGATCAAAACGCAAATAATCCCAAAACCATAACTAATATTCGTTTCAGGGGTTCAAAATGGGGACGCATTCGACTGGGGAAACAGATTAAAAGCAGCAGTTCAAATCGCAGAAGCCCTAAATTTCATGCACGAGGAATTAAAAGAAGAAGGGATTGCTCACGGAAACCTGAAATCTTCAAACATGCTGTTCAATCGAAACATGGAGTCGAGCATCAGCGAATTCGTGCTGACAGAGGTCGAAAACGAAGACCCATCATTTGCCACTCCACTCGACAGCTCCGCAAGCCAAGAAATGGAGGAAAGTGTCGTCAAGCTCGACTTCCATGGCTTCGGCGAGATTCTTATCGAGCTTCTGACTGGGAAAGTGGTTCAGAGCAAAGGTTCGACATAGCTTCGTGGGTTCAATCGGTGTGCAGACATGAGAGAGTGAGTGTATTGGAATTCATATATAATCTATTGGTTTATACTAACAAAAGTTTCTGATAGACTAGATTTTGGCTCGAGCATAGTTTAACGATAATTAATCTGTACTTTATGTTGAATCTTCTCATTTCTAAATGTTGTTGAACTAAAAGTGAATAACTAGATTTTGTTCGAACATTTTAGTTTTATATCAATTTTGTCCCATATCTCAAAAAAGAAAAAAAAATGAAGTCTTTTTTTTTTGTTAAATTATTAAAAATACCTTTGAACTATAATGTTGGCTTCAATTACACTTTCAAAAGTTTCATTTTAACACTTGAAATTTGAAGTTTGTTTCAAAACCGGCCTTGAAGACATTTTTTTCGTTAAAATCGTGGACAAAAAATGATGTACAAACATGTTTAAACATATACGTGGAAAAAAAAAAATAAAACACACCTCAAAAAATTTAATGAAAAATGTCTCTAATGGTTATTTTGAAATAAATTTCAAACTTTGAAGGTTAAAATGAAACAAACCAACCCCACAGTTCATGGGTATTTTTAATAATTTAACCCCCCCCCCCTCCTCGGAAAATGAAAACTAAGAATGTGCTTTAGTTGTTAACTAGAGATAAACAGAAATTTAACGTTATTCAACATCATTTAGTTAGGACTAAAGCATCTAAAACTTGTAAGACATTACTTTAGCAATTGCAACCAATTCCAAAATTTTGATCTCCCAAGTGCTAGAGATTGCCTTTTGTCCAGCTTGAACAAGACGACGATCTCAAAGAACCCATCCTAGGCCACCTCGACATGTTTCGCTATCCCACTGCACATCATATTAAAAATCTTACTAGAACTAGTCATTTCTTTTAATAAAGAAAAACTCGTGTTTTAGTTTTTGATGCAACATGTACGAAAACGATTCTTTATTGTAACAGAAAATATGGCAACAAATTCAATAACCCAGGCTACAGCAAGGGCTTAGTGTCATAATGTTATTTAAAAAATGACCATGGGATGATAATAAATTGATCTATCGTGGCCAACAAGAGCATAACTCAACTGGGATAAAGTTGTACTGATAACCACGAGGTTTGTGATTCGAATCCCCCACCACCACATATTGTCAAAAAAAATAATAATAAATTGGTCTATCGTGTGGCCTGGCTACCATGGTTGAACTCAAGCCCTTTTAAAGATCATTTTTGTTTCTTTTTAGTTGGCCTCAATGGCAACCCATTGTAGTCATAACTTTAATCAAATAAATGAGGTAATGACGCTTGAATGACTCGAATTAAAACTAAGATTGAAACTTTAATATTAAATATGTAACTTGTAAAATAGGAAGGAAGATAGCATAGTGGAGAGATTAAAAAAGAATCTAATTTGAATATTTTGGCGAAATTTTGTATAAAATATTCAAACTAATGGACAAAAGTTTGGATGGTTCTGAAATCAAATTTGATTATGAAACAGCATGAGCACCAAGAGACAATATTTTAATATAGATCATTTCATTATGAAATAGCATGAACACCAAAAAAGTTTCCAAAAAGGAAAAAGAAAAGGTATGAACACCAAAAAGACCAGACTGCAAGGCATTAAAGGTCACGTCCAAATCATTATACTTCAATAGCATAATGATCTTTTCTTCTTAAATGAAACAAACAAAAGAAATCATTATTTCTTTGAAACAAGGAAGTTTGACCTCTTAATTCTCACGAGATTTCTACCATCAAGTTCATAGAAAAGCCAAAAGTTCTGCCAAAGGTGGGGTGAACAAATTTAAGAATCCCGAGAAACAAATAGAAACCTTTTCAACTATACTATATCCTCTCTCTATAGTATACATATATATGTAGATCTTTCCTCAAATGGAACTCTTCATCGATAATATCATATTGTTCACCTTAACTTTAAGTAGGTATAATTTGACTTTAGGATTCTACCAAAAGATTCTATACTAATATCGAGATTTCTACTTTTATATTTGTGAGTGTCTAAGCTAGCTTGCATGTACCTTAGTTGTTCTCACGAACAAGTGCTTGATCCTACTACATTTAGTTGTCAAGATATAACTCGTAGGATATTAAATCTTAAGTAGGTAGTCACCAACTCTAGTTGCGCATAAAGGTCAACTTAGAGTGGTTCAGTATCGAGATGTTTTTGTTTATCCATCCAAGATATTCTCCACTTCTAACGGAGGCTGGACTAAGTTTGTAATTTAGACATCTTTTTCGTCTCTCACTGGGCAATAGAGACAAGGGTGTTACAGAAGGCGCATGGTGATGGGTGTTTGAATGGTCATAATCAAAGAGGGTATTTTGAAGCCATGCGTGCAAGAAAAAGGCAGCAAAGACCCTACCCATCACCCATTCTCTAAGCCCTTCATTTTATTCCTTTGTCATATTGCTTGAGTTTTAGTGACATATCAATCAAAATTCTTCTGTTCTATAGGATACTTACAAATCTCTGCTCTGCCCACCTCTCTTTTTCTCTGGTCTGGTCACTTTCCTCTTTGCACCTATTCATTTTCTCCTCTCTCCAATTCCCTTTAGGATCATTTCTTTGTTATTTTTTGACTTTGTCTCATATCACATGGAAATCAAAGTAAAGATTTTCACCAGCTGACTTTAGATTCATCTACTCAGTTAATGATGTTGTCCAAGACCAAGTCCAAGTCACCATTAGTGCAAAGAATGCTGTGGTTAGCAGGCTATTAGACAGGGAAAAACCATCATTGAAGGTTGATAATTTTATTGTTTCTGATAAATAAAGAGAACACAGGCTCCTGTGGACAATCAAGTTGCTATTTTAATGGTGGACCTCCTCTCAACTCACTCATTCTCCATTTTCTTCATACATCCTTACCTTTTTCTACCATTTCTTTTTTCTAACTAAAAATTTTGACATACAAGGAAACAGGAAGAAAAGGACTCTCAAATATCAGGTTTTTGTTGAGAGCAGGTGAGAGAAAGTTGTACCTTGTGATCGTTTGGTAGACAATGGGCCTTCAAATCGGGAGTTGTTTTGTTAAAATGTATGAAATTCTTTAGTCTCTTCATGTCCTGTTGGAGCTTTGGTTGTTACAATCACTGTAGGGCTCAACTGCCACCTTGATGACCAATCTCAGCCTCACCCACCTTGGCTTTCACACTTAAAAAAAACAATCAAATTCCAACCCTCTTCTTCTGTGGTGCATAAACAATAGAAATCTGCAGAATCCATCATCTTCACCAGCCAAAGACTCTCTCAGTTTTTTAATGGCATCCTTCATTTTCTGCATCAAATGGTAGGAGGTAGGTACCATGCAACCTGCTTCAGCATAACATTCTTTCTTCTCTCTCTCTTTCTCTTTCAGCTTTTTCACTCAAAAAGCAGAAAGTTTCGTTACCTGGAAAAAAGAAAAGGAGTGGTTATTGAGTATTATATCTCCTGAGATGTCAAGATTTACCAATGAAATGAAGCAAAAAGATGGTAATCTGATATACCCATCTCCTCTTTCATCTTTTGATGGTGGCACTGATCCGAACTCAAATGATCCAACACCATCATCATCATCTTCTTTCAGCAGCATCAGCCCAATCCTTCTTCTAGTTATAGTAATTCTAGCAGTCATCTTCTTCATCTCTGGTTTACTCCATTTGCTCGTTCGATTTCTGCTAAAAAGGTCTTCCCCATCAATCTACCACCAGTCCAATCGATACCCAGAAAGGCCTGGATCTCACTCACTCCAAAGACAGCTCCAGCAGCTCTTTCGCCTTCACGATTCAGGCCTCGACCAATCCTTCATCGACGCTTTGCCAGTGTTCTTATACAAAGATATTATGGGTTTGAAAGAGCCATTCGATTGCGCCGTTTGTCTCTGCGAATTTTCCGACCAGGACAGGCTGAGATTGCTCCCCGTCTGCAGCCATGCTTTTCATATCAATTGCATAGACACATGGCTGCTCTCGAACTCCACTTGCCCTCTCTGCAGAGCCTCCCTTTTGGGCTCCAATTATCCTTTCGAAAACCCTAATTTCAACGAGATTTTTGGGCGAGATAACGGTTCTCACAGACACCCAGAAAATACCCTTTCTGGAAATCATCAGAAACGAGTAACAACAATCGACGAATCTGCAGGTGAAATGAGAGTCTTCTCTGTGAGACTAGGCAAGTTCAAGAGACTAAACAGCGAAGAAGAACAAGAAGACGAAGAACAAATAGAAGAGAAAGGAGAGAGCAGTAGCCAAAATAACCTAAACGCGAGAAGATGTTACTCAATGGGAACTTACCAATACGTCGTCGGAGATTCCGATTTACAGGTGATGAAGGAGAAATTAAACCCTGAAAATTTTCCGGGAAATGGGGAAATCGAAGGAAAGAAAATCAGTGGGAGAAGTAAAGGGGAAAGTTTCTCGGTGTCGAAGATTTGGCAATGGTCGAAGAAGAGTGAGTTGCCGATTCCGAGCAGCTCGAACACTCAATGGAAGCCGGAATTCGTTTGAAATCCTCTTCGATTGTATCAGATAAATGAGATCAAAATCCAAATGATTTGTTTCTTCTGTTTGATTGGAACTTGGTTTTGTGAGAGAGGGAAGAGTTTTCAGATTGTGAGGCTTCAAAGTGTTTCTCGATTTAAGTTTAAACTGATCGTCTCTCTGTACGCCATGTGTGATAAACTTGGCATTCTTGATGAGGAATTTGCATTCAAAACATGAAGAAGATGGATTCAGTTACGGGAAAGTTATAAGATTGAGTTCTTGGTCGTTTTTTCTCTTTAGTTGTTTGTGTTTGAATCTATTTACATTTCTAAAATTTGATGTTTATCTTTAAAATTTGAACTTCGCATCAAAGATTGTGTCGATTTTTTTATGACAATATAAGTAATAAGACGAGAGAGATGATAGATTCGAATCACATATTTTTAGTTATTAATACAAGTTTTATATCAATTGAGTTAGGTTCATGTTGACGATTTTTTCAATATTTAGCGTTAGGTTCTTATTTCTTAGATATATATATATATATATATATATATATATATATATATATATATTTTTTTTTTTTATAATATCACATGATATATGTAAATGTTATAGAATATATGTTATTCTTATTCTTGGAAATTTGTATTTATTATTATTTTCCAGTTTAGCCGTATTTTTTGACTTTCTCACCTCTTATATAAATACTCTGGTTGTTATTCAATAAAGTTGAGGTGGTTTATTTACATGTCAGTGTGAAAACCTTTATGGTATCAGAGCCTTATCTGACACACGTCAAACTTCTCTTTCACGCTTCTTCTTTTTTTTTTTTCGGCTTCGCCTCTTTGACTGGTTTCTTCATGGATTCTTCTGCCTCGATCGTGAAATCCTCTGAACAGTCTATTTCTTCACCGATTGTTCTTCTCACGAATATCAGCAACTTAATCACTGTCCGGTTGGATTCTTCGAATTATGTTTTGTGGAATTTTCAGCTCTCGCCGCTTCTTCGTGCTCACAAATTATTTGGTTATTTGGATGGTTCAATCCCTGCTCCAGCGAAAGAAGTCAAAATTGATGGTGTTTCGCAGCCTAATCCTGCTTATGAGGCATGGTTTGAGAAGGATCAAGCCCTAATTACGTTGATTAATGCAACTTTGTCGCAATCTGCTTTGGCTTATGCAGTTGGCTGCTCCACATCTCAACAGATCTGGTCTGCACTTCAGAAGCAATTTTCTTCATCCACGAGATCTCACATCGTCGGTCTCAAATCTGATCTTCAAAGTATTTCTAAGTTGCCTACAGAGTCGATCAGCACCTATGTACAGCGAATTAAGGACATTGTAAACAAGCTCGCTGCTGTTTCTGTTGTTGTGGATCAGGAAGATCTGGCGATTTATGCACTTAACGGTCTTCCTTCATCCTACAACGTCTTCAAAACCACGGTTCGCACCAGATCTCAACAATTATCATTTGAGGAACTTCATGTGCTGATGACTTCTGAGGAGCGCGCTCTTGAACATCAAGTAAAGTCTGACGTTCTTTCTCCTCCATTGGCGATGAATGCGACTGCAAATTTCTCGAATTCTGGTAGCAACCGCGGTAATTTTGGAAATCGCGGTCGTGGCAATGGCGGTCGCGGTCGTGGCAATGGTGGTCGTGGAGGCTTATTTCAGCAATTACTCAACAGCTCGCCTGCAGCTATTGGATCTGGAGCTGGTAGAGGATCTTCTTTTCATTCTGGATCTCCTCCGTCTAATTCACCCAAGGTTGTGTGCCAAATATGCCAGCGGTTCGGCCACAATGCTTTAGATTGCTATCATCGCTATGGTTTTAATTTTCGTGGTCGATTGCCTCCTACTCAACTTGCCGCCCTTGCTGCTTCATCTGGTTCTCCATTACCTGGAAGTTCTTCATCTTCTGGTGGCAACTCTCAAGTATGGCTCTCTGACTCTGGTTGTAACGCTCATCTTACATCTGACCTTGCGAACATGACTGTTTCTTCTGATTACAACGGTGAAGCCAGTGTTACAGTTGGAAATGGTCAAGCTTTAATAGTGACTCACACAGGTTGTACTTCTCTTCACACTGATTCCACCTCCTTTCGTTTATCCAACGGTGAAGCCAGTGTTACAGTTGGAAATGGATCGTTACTATGTTTCCTTTATTGATGATATGTCACGATACACTTGGATTTATCCCCTAGAGCATAAATCTGATGTTGCCCCTACTTTCTATCGCTTTAAACCTTTTGTTGAGAACATATTTTCCTCCAAGATAAAATATTTTCGAAGTGATGGAGGAGGTGAGTACATGAGTCATGCCCTTCGTTCTTATTTTGAGTCCCATGGTATTATGCATCAAAAGTCTTGTCCTTATACTCTGGAGCAAAACGGTGTTGCCGAACGTAAACACCGTCATATTGTTGAAATGGCTATTGCTCTATTGTCCAAATCCTCGGTTCCTCTTCGTTTTTGGTACTATGCTTTTGCTTGTGCTGTTTTTCTCATTAATAGATTACCATCTCCATCTCTTGGTAATCGGTCACCCTTTGAAATTCTCTTCCATAAATCCCCTGATTATACACATCTTCGTATTTTCGGTTGTGCTTGTTATCCCCTTTTACGTCCTTATGTCTCACACAAGCTTCAACCTAGAACTACTCAATGTGTTTTCCTTGGCTATCCTCTTGGATATAAGGGATACTTGTGTCTTGACCCCCTCACTGAAAAGCTTTATATTTCTCGTCATGTTATCTTTGATGAACATGTTTTCCCTTTCCATTCTTTGTCCAAATCATTGTCTACTACTTCTCCTTCCAATTCTTCTACTTCTTCCACCCTCCCTACCTTATTTCACCTTTTTAAATCAGCGGAATCAGTTGAAGGGTTGTCTCCTGGTAGTGATTCACCTTTGCTTGACAATTCTGTTGCATCTGTTATTGCTACTGATATTGCTACTGGTGTACATAATAATGAGCCTGCTACTGCCACACATATGCCTACTGCTGATATTCCTTTGAATAATGCTGATAATATGCCTTATGTTCCATCTGGTGATGATACAAGTGGTGCTTGTACTGAAATTATGCACACTGCTTCTATTAATGCCGTGGATAGTCATACTGCTCCTCTTACTATTGTATCTTCTGCTGGAAATTCTCATGCTATGCAAACTCGGTCTAAGTCCGGTATTAGTAAGAGGAAGGTATTTTTGGCCAAGCTTGATTCTGTTGATTCTAATGTTATTTGTGAGCCAACTTCTTATACACAAGCTGTGAAAGTTTCTGAATGGCAGGAGGCTATGCGTGATGAATATAACTCTCTTATGCAGCAACAAACTTGGACATTAGTTCCTCTTCCATCCAATAGGAATGCCATTGGTTGCAAATGGGTTTATCGTGTTAAGCGTAATCCGGATGGAAGTGTGGCTCGTTATAAAGCTCGCTTGGTTGCCAAAGGGTATCATCAACGAGAGGGTGTAGATTATGATGAAACGTTCAGCCCTGTTGTTAAAAAGCCTACTGTTCGTGTTATTTTGTCTTTGGCGGCTCATTATGGTTGGGAGCTTCGTCAGCTTGATGTGAAGAATGCATTTCTTCATGGTCACTTGAAGGAAGAGGTGTATATGCAACAACCTCAAGGCTTCATTAGTAAGCAATTTCCTTCCTTTGTTTGCAAGTTGAATAAGTCGCTCTACGGCCTTAAACAAGCTCCTCGTGCTTGGTTTGAGTGCTTCACAAGCTCCTTATTATCTTGTGGTTTTCGAGCCTCTCTGTCTGATCCATCTTTGTTTGTTCGGAACGTTTGTGGATCCATTACTTACCTATTATTATATGTGGATGATATTGTTTTGACTGGGAATGACCCTATATATATTGCCTCTCTTATTGAGCAACTCAAGGCCCGCTTTGTCATGACTGACTTGGGAAGTCTATCCTACTTTCTTGGGCTTGAAATTAAGAGGCAATCCTCTGGTATTCTTGTTACTCAACAGAAATATACAAGGGACTTACTCACAAAATTTGGTATGGCTGGAGCTAAGGTCTGTACAACGCCTTGCTCTACTACTTCATCATCTTGTTCGTCTGCCCCTTGTTCTCTGGAAGATGCTACTGCAATAGGAGTATTGTGGGTGACTTGCATTACTTAACATTCACTCGTCCGAACATTTCCTTTGCTGTGAGTAAAGCTTCTCAATTTATGCACAGTCCTTCTTATGATCATCTTGCAGCTGTTAAGCGTATTTTACGCTATCTACGTGGATCTTTGTCTTTGGGACTTTATTTTCGAGCTGGCTCTCTATCTTTGAGTGCTTTTTCTGATTCGGATTGGGCTGGAAATCCTGTTGATAGGCGTTCCACAACTGGTTTTGTTATATTTTTGGGTGCTAATCCCATCTCTTGGGTTGCCAAGAAGCAAACAACAGTGTCTCGGAGTTCAACGGAAGCAGAGTATCGCGCGCTCGCTGCCACAACTGCTGAATTATCTTGGATCCAGCAGCTTCTTCGTGAGCTTTTCGTTACTCTGCCTTCTTCTCCTACACTGTATTGTGACAATCAATCTGCCATACAATTGGCTCGTAATCCAGTTTTTCATGGTCGTACGAAGCACGTCGAGGTTGATCTTCATTTTGTGCGTGAACGGGTTGCTTCCAAGTCTCTTTTCTTACAGTTTCTGCCTACTGAACATCAACCGGCTGATTTGTTTACGAAAGCTTTACCTACAGATCGTCTCAACTGTCTTCGGTCCAAACTCATGATTTCTCCATCATTCGTTTGAGGCGGCATATAGAATATATGTTATTCTTATTCTTGGAAATTTGTATTTATTATTATTTTCCAGTTTAGCCGTATTTTTTGACTTTCTCACCTCTTATATAAATACTCTGGTTGTTATTCAATAAAGTTGAGGTGGTTTATTTACATGTCAGTGTGAAAACCTTTAAATGTAGGGGTAGGAGTCGAGATTCAAACTTACATCCCATAGAGAAAATAATTTAAATTATTAGATTTAATTAAGTTATTTATATTAGATAACTAATTAATGAATCCCTGTTAATGATTAATTTTCTCTCCTTTTTCTCTACTCTATCTCCTTTTTCCAACGAAAAAAAATCTCTGGTAAAAAAACCGATTAATAATTACTTTTGATCCTGAACTTTCATAAAAGTAATGATTTAGTCTAATTTAGTCCATGTACTTACAAATTTGTAATGATTTAGTCCCTATCGTAAAAATTAATACTAAGGTTTAATGAAATTTTTTATATATATATAAATTAATAAACTAATTAAGGATTCGATATGTTTATAAACTACAAAGTCTAATCAACTTTTAATTTTGATAAATTTTTTTTGACGAGGATGAAATTGTTACAAATTTGAAAGTATAAGAACTAAATTGTTACAAAATAAAAAATACTAGGACTAAATGTTACAAACCAAAAGGAGAGTAAAATCTCATGGTTCATTCATACTTTCTTTTTTTTTTCGAGTACATCAAATCAACATTTGGATATGGGGGGATTCGAACCTCTAACCCCTTGGTAGAGGACATCTGTCAATTGTCAATTACCGCTGAACTATGCTCACTTTGGCTCATGAATCATACCTTTAATCTTTAGCTTTCTTGTTTGTAATATATTTTTAAAAAATAAAGTCTTTGTTCATAATATTGTATATAATTTCATTTACAAATCAAACAACAAGTTTTGATTAACGAACTATACCTATCCTTTCTTATTTTTTTATGTTTTAAGTTAGCTTCACCTTTAAAATTATTTGAATAAAATACAATTTGAGTTATATATATATTAAACTAATTTGATGTATATTGGCAGAATTCAAAACTATTATGAAGTGAAATCAGCCAACAACAAAATTGATAATGCTAAACAAATTTAAATTAATTTAATATGTCAACTTAAAGTATTAAATTATTTCAAACTAACTTTTCTCAACCTAAGAGCACTATGAATATTCTTCTATTACATGAAAGAAAAAAAAAAAAAAAAACAATGATAGATAAACACATGGTGTATATATATATATATATACATACAAGTTTAATAATTCAGGGGTGTGGTTCAAACTATCCACTTTTGGGATAATAATTGATGTCTAACTCATTAAGTTATACTCGAATTGATGTTAGATGTATAATTTGAACCTTATTAAAAGTAATTTAGGTGTCATGTTTTTAACCAATGTCAACACATATAGTATACTTGTTTGTTCCATACCCAAACAATAACAACTATTTTGTCAAACTTCAACCGATTAAAGTGTATATTTTTTACCAAAAAATTGAACATTCAATTCTTCACTCCAAAGGTTGTTCAACTAAAAAAAAGTAATAATAATATATATAAACATTTTGCAACATAAGTATAACTCGATTAAGACATCATATCTTCTAATTTGGACCTCTAAAAATGGTTGAACTCAAAAAATAAATAAACAAATTTTATGCATTCAATTTGAACAGAATTGAATGGATAAGACATCTATTACTTTATTTTTTTGTGAACCACAGACCTTGTGGTTATCAGTACAAGGTAATGCCAGTTGAGCTAAGCTTTTGTTAGCTCTATTACTTTGTTTGTTTAATGTACATTCTCTCCTCTACATTCTCCCACCCCAAGATTGGAATTAAAAAAAATGTTAAATTACAAGATTAATTCATGAATTTTCATATTTGTGTTTAATAGCTTTTAAAACTTAAAGTATCTAATAGATTTGTAAACTTTTAATTTTATTTTAGTTTTATGTCCATTTTTTTAAAACTAAGGAATCTATTAAATATAAAATATTTTTTTTTTCTGTATGAACACCTTTCAATCTTGTATCTATTTCTAATAAACCTATACATTTTTAAAATGTCGAATCAATGTCTTTTAGACACAAAATAGGAAGCTGAAAGGCTTAAATAAATACAAGATTAATAACCATTTGGTTTTTGAAAATTATGTTTGTTTTCTCTTCATTTTCTTATTTTTCTTTTTTGTTAAGTAGCCATTTGAATTCTTAAAAAAAAATTAAAAAAAAAAAAAGAAGAAAGAAAAGAAACTGGGTGGAAGTCAGATTTATAAGCTTAATTTTCAAAAAAAAAAAAAAAAAAAAAAAAAAAAAAAACCAAAGTCTTGTTTGATAACCATTTGTTTTTTGTTTTTGAAAATTATGTTTGTTTTCGTCCAATTTCCTTAGTATGTTTCTCAAACACATTTGAATTTCTAACCAAATTTCAAAAACAAAAACGAGTTTTTGAAAACTTTTTTTTTTTTTGACAATATGGGAGTGGGGGATTTGAACCACAAACTTCGTAGTTATCTACAACTTTATTTCAGTTATGTTCTTGTTGGCAAAACTACTTTTGTTTTTAGTTTTATAAAATTGGCCTAGTTTGGAAAACAAGGTAGAAAAACAAAAAAAACTTATCAGTGGAAATAATATTTATAAGCTTAATTTACAAAAACGAAAAACGAAAAACTAAGGCCCTGTTTGATAACTATTTGGTTTTTGGTTTTTGGTTTTTGAAAACTATGCTTGTTTTCTCTCAATTTTCCTAACATGGTTTTCATCTTTGTCAATGGCACATTTGAATTCCTAGCCAAATTCCAAAAACAAAAACAAGTTTTTAAAACTACTTTTTTTAGTTTTCAAAAATTGGCTTGGTTTTTTGAAAACATGGAAAGAATGTATTAGGAAAACAAATAAATATGTAGGTGGAAGTAGTGTTTATAGGCTTAATTTTCAAAAATAAAAAATAAAAAACCAAATGGTTATTAAACGGAGCCTAAATAGTAATCAAGTCTTAAAAACTTATTATATATTTTATTAAAAAAATTGAATCTATCAAACATAAAATTACAAACTCAGAAACTCATTTCACAGTTTTAAAATCCAAAGTTGTTAGTTGACACAAACAAAGATGATTAGAACTCAAAACTTGTAATTTTTCACGCTATAAGAATTTATATAAATAAAAATCTATTTGAATTATACAAATTTAATTGAAAAAAAAAATAAACAAAATCATATCAACTATCAACACCAATCCTTTTGCTACACGTCATCCCCACAAAAAAAAAGTAAACTGTCTTATTGTACACGCGTACCGCCGCCGTTGGCGCCTCCTAATTCATTGCAAACGGTCAACTTCCAGCTCATCAGTTGAAAAAGATACGTTACAATCCCACCACCGGACGGAAACCGCCCGTTCAACTTCACCAGAAAAGCAAAAAAACCGCCGCATCCGCCGCGCCCTATCCAGTCGCCGCCGCCGCCGCCGACGACTTCACCGGCGCCGGCACGGCAGCAAACCGGCCGGAGAAGTTTTGAAACCCCCCGTTGTATTCCTCCCCTTCGAAATCCCCATCACCATTATGGCCCTCGTCGAAATTCAAAGCGTAACTAATGGGATCGTATTGGAATTTTCCAAGCTTCACGGTGGCGGGCCGGTTCCGGTTGAACCGGCGAATGAAAGTCTTCCATCTGGGACCGGCGACGATCTCGGACCATTCACGAAGCTTCTTCAGGGATCTGATTCCACCGGACCACCAGTGATCGTCGCCGTCGAACTTCGTGGCTTTCGCCTTCGCCTTCGCCCGTTCCCACCAGGAGAGCTCGTCGGAAGCCGACTGGCGAGGTCCAAAGCAAGGGAAGCAGAAACAACCATATCGTTTAGACGCCAAAAGAGCATCGGCGCCGTCGATTTCTCCGATCGATTCTGATTCTTTGAAAGCTCCGTCACGGTCTCCCATGGCCGCAAATTAGGGATTCAGAGACGGATTACGCTCCCGTATATAGAGCAGCCAACGGGTTGAAAGAAAGAAACAGTGGGCGACCGGAGACTGCCGGTAAAGAGGTGGGGCCGGCGTCTGTTAGCCGGTGGTTGGATTATCCAAAAGCTACAGAGCCGTGACAGGGAGAGGGAGCACTAAAGAGTAATTATTTATTATGGGGAAAAAAATGGAAAAACGGGATTATTTTTTTAGAGCCGTTGTGGGAGTGGAGGGGGTATGATCTGGTGCTTCGCAGGCAGAATGAGACAGTACAAAAAGGTGGGGCCAAGGATGAGCTGGCATTCGGAGGATGTGGTTAGAAAAAAGAGGCGATGATTTGGGGATGTGGGGTCCCACTTAAGGAATCTTATTTCGCTGGCGCTGCTATCCACTATGGCACTAACTAATATTCACTATTTTGTATATTTTTTGTATTGATTATTATCTTTTTTTTTCGGATTTATATATTTTTATATTGGAGTTTGAAGTTTTTTTTTGGCTTTTTTTTTTTGGGGATTGGAATATTGACTTTTAAATGTTATTTAAATGAAAAAGTGTCCTGATTGAGATATAGCTCAATTTTCAAAAAGAACAAAAAAAGATTGAACTATAGCTCTAGTGGGCGTTTTTTTTTATTCATTATTGGTAAGGAAAAAAAAAAAGTAGTTTTGATGATAAAAATAAACCGGCAAAAATTATACTCTAGATTATAAAAAATACCTCTAAATTATGGGGTTTGTTTTAAAAATGTCCCTAACTTTAAAATATCCCTACAGTTAATTTTTAGATGGAAACCGTTAAAGTTTCAGCTTCATTGAACTTTCATATTGGAAAATGCTTCTTATTTTTTCTTTCTCTCACCATAAATTGTTCCTTCATGAAAATTAATGCAAAAAATTGTTTATAAAGATTGCGTGCAACACAATACCATATGAAAACAAACTTTGAAATCAAGTTTTTTTTTTGTTTCCGTATGTTAGTGGTAAGAAGAATAAGACTGTGGGTTAAGTCCAGTTTACCAGATTAATTAATCAAAAGTTTAATATATGATTTTGTTCTTATTGATATTTAAGAATTGTTAGGACTAGTATACAACAATAGTTTCATTTATTTTTCATAAAACGAATATAGAGAAAACTAATGGGTAGTGGTTGGTGAGGAAATAATATTGAAAAGCTACCAACAAAATGAAATCAAACACATGTAGACTTTTCAAGAACAAAACAAAAGTCATTTTGTAGTTTCAACACGAAAATATAGTTAAGATCTTGGGATGATGCATTGAAATAGAAGAAAAGTTCATAGTATATGAATACATGACAATATACGTAAAGTTTCTCATTAATTTTTATGGAGGAATAATTTACGGTGAGGGAAGAAAAAAAAAAGAAGCATTTTCCGATAAGGTATTTTTGAATTTTTTTTTTTAAATTTCAAGGGTATTAATGAAACTGAAACTTTAACTTTTTTTTTTTTTTTAAGAAAACTTTAACCGTTTTCATCTAAAAATTAACGAAAATGATATTTTAAAAAAGTTCAGCGTTTGAAACTTTTTAGAGTTGTAGGTTATTTTTTAAACAAATCTCATAGTTGAGGTAAAATTATATTTATAGCCAATGATGATTTTTGGTGCGAAGTTGGGCCGTGGGCCCTATGGGTGCCAGAAGTTTGGGTTCTTAGAAAGGCCAGCCCATTATTCAAAAGCCCAAGAGAATGCTCCAGAAAGAGCCCAGAAGGGCAGATGAAAGTCAAAACTCAGGCATTGTCAGAAAGTCAAAGACCTGGAAGTCCTCGTGTCGCACACCGATCCATCGAATCAATGGCTTCCTGTCGGCTCTATCGACACTTGACAGAATTGTGAAGATCGGAAACTTTGGTACCGGCGGTGATCGTCGAGACGGAACCATGCCCGGACCTGGCCCTCACATGCTCTACGCCATGGGCTCAGGCATGGCTCTGATGACTCTCAGCGACGGCAAATTCAGCCCTCACCACATCCTCGTTTACACGATCAACGCCTTCTTCGGCCCCGACATCGGCTCCTTCTCCAATTGGCTATCTTCTGTTCTCGGCTTCTCAGGATCTTCAATTCCCGATGCGATCCACCATCCCTTGTTCTACATTCTCATTCTAGGTCTTCCTCTCTGCCTCTTCTACTCCTGGCTCTCCTCTGTTCTACTTCACAAGGGGCTTCTCGATTCCGTCTTCGGGGTGAGTCGATTTCACTCGAGGCGTTCGTTCTTTCGTTGATTGGATTTCTTAGAACAGTGTTTTGTTGATGATATTGATATGGGGAGATTTTTTAATTATGTGTTGAATTTTTCGATCTTTGTTTTGGTTGCTGCTTCTTTGAATGTGCAGAATTGTGTGGTAGACCTAATTGGGTCTTTCATTTTTGTTTCATAATTTCAATTTTTCTTATGGTTTGATTTGTTGTTGGTTGATTCTGTTTTGTTTTTCTTTGTTTTAAGATGATTCTAGCGTTATGCTCATTTGGATTGATTGCAAGCATGATGATGAAATTTTTAGAACGATGTGGTATTTGCTTTTATGGCATGGTTCGAAATTGTGTGAAATCTAGTTTTTATTAGAATGGTGCCACAAGCTGACACTCATGGTTATATATTTAAAAACAACTATTTATTTCTTGGTTGAATTACAAGTTTCGTTCTTGAACTTTCATAGTTGTGTCTATTTGGTTTTTGAATTTTAAAAAGTGTCTAGTACATCTCTAAACTTTCTAAACTTTCAATTTGTGTCTAATAGGTCATTGACTTATTTGACGTCTTTTAAAATTCATGAACTTACTATATACAAAATTAAAAGTTTAGGGTTCTATTGAACATAAAATTTAATTTTATATCTAATAGATCATTTAAATTTAAAAAATTTTGAATATACAAAAGATCTATTAGACACAAAATTGAAAGTTCAAAGACTTATTAGACATTTTTAAAGTTCGAGACTTATAAGATTTATTTTTTTGAAAGTTTAGATACATATTTGACATTTTTTAAAGTTCAAGGACCAAATAGACACAAACCTGAAAGTTCAGGACTAAACTTGTAATTTAACCTTATTTCTTTTGATAGCAAGTGCATTTCTCAATTGAAATATTTATTAGTTGACTGCATTTTGTGGTAAAAAAAAGGACCAGATGTATAATATGAACCAATAAAGGACTTCAATTATGATCCACATTTTTGTTTAAGAGTTTTGATTGTTTTCCATTTTTACCTCTCTAAGCATGTTTAAGTTAGAGAATTTTGGTCTTTTTGTTTAGAGTGATGTTTTGGGCATCAAATTAGGGTTTCATTTCTAGCCAGGTTAGTTGAGCCATAAAATTGGCCTAAATTCTTTCAATGTAAGCCGATTGAATTTTGAATAAAACTACAGTGTTTCTACAATTTTAATCCATGAGTCTCGTTATTTTGAAATTCTTGTTCTTGTGTTGCATGATAAAACATTCAAGTTTGTTTGATTGAAATCAAATCGATTTGGGGTTTTTAGTTATTGTGAGTTAAAGGTTCACATACCTAAAGAGTTCTTAATTCCAATTCACTAGGATTTTCATATCAATATTATCAATCTTATATAAGATTGTCTTGAAATGATCGACATTCATCCCATTTTGCTCTATCTAATGATGTAGGTTTCTCTTAATAGGAGGCAATGCTTCTTGTTGGTTTCAGCCGGTTCTTTTTCACACTTCTTCCTTGACCATTTATTTGAGGTAAAGTTTACATCAAGAATTTACATTGCCCCATCACCAACCTTTCTGCCTCTATAAGTTATTTGCCTCATTTTTCCCCATTGTCAACTGTCTTGAATCGTTTTTTAAAACAATATTCTTGCTCGATATAATAATGCTGCTAAATTAAGCATCTCCTTCTGTAAAGCATTGTCATGAAGAGATGTGACTTGTGTTCAAATAGAAGTTTTCTTATTATCTAGGAGGATGCATGGGGAAGTCCACCTTGTTATACATACGTATACTAGAAGGGGTAGAGGGGGAAATTCACCTCCTATGTAAGCGGTGGATTAGGATAATGCTGATATTTTGTTCTGGTATTTTTTTATGATATTTTAATTTACAGCCCTGATCTAGATACCCATTTAACTCATCTGGGGGCTGTTTTGAACGTCATGAGGGATAACTCTTTAGTAGTTAATATGCGAAAATGCGTGTTTGCAAGAGATCGAATCGATTATCTAGGACACTGGATTTCAGCAGCCGGTGTAGAAGCGGATGCAGAAAAAGTACGGGCAATGGTTGAGTGGCCAAGGCCAACGAACGTAAGAGAGCTCAGGGGATTTCTCGGATTAACAGGATACTATCGCAGATTTGTAGAAAATTATGGAGCCAAAGCATTTCCGTTAACCCAATTGACGCGCCGTGATGCGTTTGAGTAGACGGAGGAAGCGCAGAATGCATTTGACAATCTCAAGCGATCCATGGTTACGCTCCCTGTTCTAGCGTTGCCTGATTTTTCGCAACCCTTTATTGTCGAGACGGATGCTTCGGGAACGGGCTTAGGAGCAGTGTTAACACAGAATCAAAAGCCCATAGCTTATTTTAGCCAATCTCTTTCTCATCAGGCCCAAGCCAAACCAATATACGAAAAAGAACTTATGGCTATTGTCAAAGCAGTGCAACGATGGAGACCATATCTATTGGGCCAGCGCTTTATCATTCGAACAGATCAACAAGCCCTTCGATTCTTGGTAGACCAAACGGTTGTTCAGCCAGAATATCAAAAATGGGTCTCAAAATTATTGGGATACAACTTTGAAGTGCAATATCGGCCTGGGCTGGAGAATAAAGCCGCCGACGCGTTATCTCGTCTACCTCCGGTAGTTCACCTCGCGCCACTTACGGCCCCGGCCATCCTAGACGTACAGGTAATTAAACGAGAAGTGGCTCTAGATGCAAAACTACAGCAGATTGTACGGGATCTTTTCGTAGATCCAACGCTCCATCCAAAATTTTCAATTCATCAAGGTACGCTATATTACAAGGGCAGGTTAGTGATGTCTAGTGAATCACAACTTATTCCAGCTGTATTGCATTCATATCATGATTCTGTAATTGGGGGACATTCTGGATTTTTGCGAACATATAAAAGAATTTCCGCAGAATTGTATTGGCCGGGTATGAAAGGAATGATTAAAAGGTATGTAGAGGATTGTCAAATCTGCCAAAGAAATAAAGCGATCACACTCTCGCCAGCTGGTCTCCTTCAACCATTGCCGATACCGGAGAGAATTTGGGAAGACATAGCGATGGACTTTATAGAAGGGCTTCCCAAATCAAGAGGGTATGATGCAATACTGGTGGTAGTCGACAGATTGAGCAAATATGCTCATTTTATTCCAATCAGTCATCCTTATTCAGCAAAAAGTATCGCATCCTTGTTTATAAAGGAAATAGTAAGATTACATGGATTTCCACGATCCATAGTGTCAGATCGAGATAAAGTTTTCGTCAGCCATTTCTGGGCTGAAATGTTTCGCTTACAAGGAACACAACTCAGAAGAAGTACAGCCTACCACCCACAAATGGATGGGCAGTCGGAGGCGGTGAACAAATGCCTAGAGACTTATCTTCGCTGCTTCTGTAACGAAAGACCAAAACAATGGGAACAGTGGCTCTCCTGGGCAGAATATTGGTACAATACCACGTACCACTCATCACTCAACACTACGCCCTTCCGCGTGGTTTATGGTCGACCTCCCCCTTCACTTTTGTTCTACGGAGATCAAAAGACCAACAATGTAACGCTGGACGAGCAACTATCTTTACGAGACAAGACTCTGGACTTACTACGGGCCCAGCTACTCAAAGCCCAAGACCGTATGAGGAAGCAAGCCGATAAACATCGCAGAGAAAAGATTTTTGAAGAAGGGGAATGGGTATTTCTAAAACTTCGACCATACCGCCAGTCCACAGTAGCCCATCGAAGGAATGAGAAATTGTCTCCAAAATACTTTGGGCCCTATCGCATTGTGGAAAAAGTTGGTACCGTGGCCTACAAGCTAGATCTTCCAGAAGAATCCACTATACACCCAGTATTCCACGTCTCCCAGTTAAGGCAAGCAATGGGAAGCAATGACAATATTGAGAGGAACCCACCTATGTTCACGGACAATTTCGAGTGGCTAGCAGAACCCGAAGAAGTGATGGCATACCGCACGAATCCAATGACTAATGAATGGGAGTTGCTGGTTCAATGGAAAGGATTACCCGAACATGAAGGCACATGGGAATCCCTTGAACATTTCCGAAATCAATTCCCCAATTTTCCCCTTGAGGACAAGGTGGCTTTCGGACCCGGGGGTATTGTCAGACCACCAATTATACATACGTATACTAGAAGGGGTAGAGGGGGAAATTCACCTCCTATGTAAGCGGTGGATTAGGATAATGCTAATATTTTGTGCTGTATTTTGTGATGTAAATATTAAGCTGTACTTAGCGGTGGGTTTAGTCGGTTGTGTAGTTATATAAGCTGTCTTGTTAGGGGTTTGACGTTTTTTTTCCATGCTTATGAAAATCTTTTGTAAAGTTTCTAATCCTCTGAGATTAAGGAACTGTGGAGACATCACCATCTCGAATCGGTGAACGTTCTGTATTTTTGGCTGTAAATAAAGATCTCAGAACTTGGTATCCTAACAGTTTGAGGTCTCTGTTGGTTGAAGAAACTACTTGAAAAACATTGTCCGATGAGATGAGAAGTACAACTGATGTATCTTCTTTTTGATCCATTAATTCATTAACGTGCAGCTTTCTTTAAGTCGTGTCAACTTGATTATATTTGATCTGTTTAAATTAGGTAGTTATGTAAGAGAAAGACATATGGTAGGGGTTCGCAATCTTCAATTCAAATGTCTGGATTGGGATTGTTCTTGCCTGTTTTATACTACCCAGAAACTTGTGTAATTAAACAAGATGTGCTGTGTACTACTATATCTATATCACCAAATTTGCAGGAAAACGGGCATTCGTCGATGTACACTTGGATACTGAGCACTGGTTGGTGGGTGAACCGAGCAGCAATCAACCCAGATGCTGTTGTGGTTATTGGATTCTTGTGCACTTGCTTAATTGGCGGCTTTGTTTACATTAACAGGTTTGTGAATACCAAATATATTCTTTATATTCCTTTACTCTTTGTGCCATTTGAGTTTAAATTTATATTTATTAGCATGGCCTCACTATACCATTCATGCTTCTTTATGAGACAGAGTGAAGTCTGCAAAGTCCATTTCGAGACAATCATATCAGTCGGTAAAGCTTCTTGTAGTAGTAGCTACCCTGTATTCTATGTGGTGTGCAAGCCAGATATACTGGGCTAGCCCTCGTCGACCAGCGGTCGGTGAAGAGGCCGACCTTGGAGTTCTAGTGTTTCTGGCGGCCTATTTTTTTCTTCCTCATTATCTTTGTATAAAGTCTATGCACCCAAAAGATCTTGAAATCAGACAACTCCCATTGTGAAAGATGACGCATTCATTTTTATTGCAAGTATCTCAATTGACAACAGTTTCCTTTTTTTCACTTGAGATTACAGGTGAGAAACCACTAAATTCGCTAGCCTGTTTAGCTGAACTCTTATTGATAGAATCCAACATTCATGCGCGTGACCCTGAGTTTCTCATGCATATTTGGAACCCATCGCCAACTTCGCGAAAGCGGGCAGACAAAATGCAGCAGTATGCATCTAAACAGCAGAATTAAACAGCCAAGTTAGAAGTGGTGTGCATAGCACAGGTAAGTGAAGTTCAGAAACAAATCTTATGAACAAATGTAGCCAAAAGAAACCACCTCTGAATTATAGAACTTGGGGGGTCCTTGTGCAACACCAAAAGTTTCTGGATCCAACAGGTTCACCGGGTGTTTGAAGTCGACTGAAGGACCATTGGTTGAACAGAGCATGAAGCCCATCGCCCCGCTGAATTTGGATCAGTTAGCAAGGGAAAGAAACCATCAGAAAAATGCAGATTTTGAAGAAACAAAAGTAAAGAATTTTGGAAATCAAAGCTATGGTTTTGGTTGGTTTGCCTTGGATATGAAGGAACAGAGGTCCAAGCGTAGTTTACAGAGCCCTTGAAGATGTTTCGACATTGAGCTATGGTCTGTTCCATGTTGAAGTTCTTGAGCCACACGCTGTCTGCTGGAGTCGACATTACTCCACCGGGCTTCAGAGCCTTTGCTATTGATTTGAGGAAGTCTTCATCTGAAAGCTGAGTTGCATAAGCCCCTGATATCCACATCAAATTGTAGCCTCAGTTTCTCTTAAAGGTAAGACCGAAGTCGGTTATTACATTTCTGAATGGTGAATTTAAGCTTTTTTTTTAGAGTCCGTTTGATAACTATTTTGTTTATACTTTTTATATCTTCAAAGATACGAAGTTTTAGGAAGAATAGGCGAAAATAGACATACCCATGCCCTGAAATGCATCGAGTATAATAGCATCATAGGTGCCTGGAGGAATAGACTTGATGAACGCCACACCTAAAACAACAAGCTTTACATATTATACAAATTCGAAAGACAAAATTCGACAACACTCTTTGAACGACATATAATTTTTCGTTTTATACCATCGCCTATACAAGTGCTCACACGAGTATCCTTGTATCCAACGGCAATGTCTGGGAAAAACTTCTTGTAAACCTAAATCGACACCATTTCGTTAGCAGGAAAAACAAATTACTTCCATCAAATATTCTTCTCTCATCATTTCAGCAAAGCATGTTAAAACATCATTTGTTATGAGTTCTTGATGTTAAGATATACAACATTTGGAAGTATAACTTACATCTATCACCATTTCGTCGAGATCACAAATGTCGATCTGCTCCACGGAAGAGTGTCGAGATATTTCTCGAAGAATTCCTCCATCCCCACCTCCAATGAGCAAAACCTACAAGTATAGAATTTTGTATTCACAAAACATTTCAGATCTAGGCATCATATGATATCAAAAAAATAACCTTTTTGGGATTGGGAATAGAACAGAGTGGGAGATGGGTGAGCATTTCTTGATAAGCAAACTCATCCTTCTCTGTCAGTTGAAGAGAGCCATCCAACACAACAACCTTCCCATGTGTAGAAGACTACATTCAATTATAAAACAAAACAAAACTTAGTAACATTAATCAACAACAACAACAACCATCAATTAAGCAAAGTACAACAAAAACATAAAAATACCTCAAAAACAAAAAGATCTTGATACTGAGATTTCCCTTGGAATATGACCTTCTCTACCTTATAGACATGTGCCTCCTCTATTGGATAAGAATGAATTATGAGCAATAAAGAAAAAACATTACTATTTTTTTTTTTGTCCCTATGCTTTTATTTTGAAGTCAATTAATTGTGGTTTTGAATGTCATACCAGGCCAGCCTGGGGCAAGATCTGCATAGCAGCCTGGAAACACTGGTGCAAAAGAAGCTCCATTTTGAGCTCCATTCTGAGTGCCATTTTGAGCTGAGGAAAAAGAAACAACTTTTATGGGCTTAATTTGGTCAGTTTCAACATGGAGTTGAGCTTTTGTGAGAGAAGAAACACCATTTTGAAAGGCCATTTCTGTGTGTGTGTGTGTGTATTGAGCTGGATTTTGATGAGTGTGAGCTTAATTTCATTGCATGGAGGGTTTATATAGTGGTTGAAAGCTTGGAGAGAACAAAATTCTGGAAAGAGAAAAATGGGGAAAGCTAAAAAGAGTAACAGTCAATGCATGAAATGGGAGTGGTGGATTTGGATTTGGGAATTTGGGAATTTGTAATGTATTCCCTCACAATGTATTCCCTCAGATGGAATGGGCAGAGGGTTTGTGCAACATCTTCCATATACTAATTGCTTCTTTTGTTTTTTCTTCAAGATGAGTTGTATAACTTTCAGGTTGAGCTTGTTCTTTTTTAACTCCTTTTTGGTTAAACGGAAGCTCTCTTTTTCCCTTTTGTTGGTTTACATTACAAGGGTGGTTTTGTGGCTGGTGGAATGGATGCTTGTAGACTCTACCTACTCATTCTTAGGTAGGGATGTTCGCGAGTCGTGACGGGATGGCTTCTTCCTAATTGAAGTTTTTGTCGTCGTGAAATTTTCTGTTGAATTTTGTGGGGATTGAGATGAGGATTCTCCACAAGGAATTTGCATGGATGGAGTTATATGCAGAAAATTATTCTTTGTTTATTTTTTTTTTAAAAATCAATTAAGTTAAATGATTTTTTTTTAAATGGTTAATTTTCCACGAATATCCTCATATATAGAGGAATTTCTTAAATCCTTTCATAAAAACAAAATAATGTTACCTATCAAATTATCTAATTATCCATATATATAGTTCAAATATTCAACTGTATGGTTCAAGCATATCAAATTATCTAAGTCAATAAACGATAAAACTTTAAATTTTAAATATTGTTAATAATAATAATTAAAAAAAAAAAAAGAAATAGCACAAATAGGGTGGGGACAGAGATGGGGACAAGAAATACCCATCCCTGTTTAGCTCATAAGAAATTCTCTCCTCCTCATTCTCTGCCCTATTAGGAACAAGTCCCTGCAGTGAAAAGGAACATCTCTACTCTTAAGATGGATTGAAACAGTGCTTTCGAACTCATTCTTGTCCTAAGAAATAAATTAGGAGATTTCAAATGTGTCTAAAGTTAAACTAGTCGAGACAAACATTTTGTTTAAATTCTAACTTGGCTATCGTTTAAGAACTTGGTCTCGGGTTGTTTCTATTAGGGTTGTTTCAGAATCTAGAACTTGCATTCTCCATGCAAGCTCTAAGTCAAAATATTCCCAAAATATTCCAATTACTCCCCTAAGGAACAATGCTACAAAATATACCTATGCTCCTAATTATAAACTATTTAACACGTCTCCCTAATGCAAATAAAGGGTTGGTCTCATGCAATTAACTATACTCCAAATTCTTGTTGATACACTACTTTTCTTTGTTCCTACATGAAGGGAAGTCTACAAGTGGTCTCCTATCTCTAACACTTGGAAGAACTAATACTATACTTTTTTCGAGAAAAAAAAAATCAAAATTGAACAGTGCTAGTGTGGGACAATATATCTTAACTCGATTTTATAGTTTACACACTTTTGTATTACCTATTCTTATTGCCATATTTATGTTAGTGCATTTTCCAATGATACGTAAGCAAGAGATTTATGGTTCTTTATAGAGAATAGAAAACAATAAATTTAAACATGGGTGGTAATCTTTATCTTGAACGTTCAATTTTTGTCAAATTCACCCACTAATGTTTAGAAAGGTAGAGTAAAAACTCTCGAAACGAACTAATTTCAACAAAAATCAAGTATGACCCAAGATTAAGTTGGATTATTGTATGTGATCAATGATTGAAAAAATTATTTCAATTCAAAAATCACAAATTTAAACAAAAATTCAGTTTGTTGTTTTTGTTTGAAGAATTCATTAATTTCATACTAGACTTATGTTTTATATTTATTAAATGTATGAGATAATAGTTTTATTGATAATATTCAAATTGTTGTAGGTGATTTTGGACCACTCCGGAATTCGAGGACTAAGCAGGACAGCGCAACACCAACCCGGAAGGATGACCAGGAAGCGGACCCCAGAAGAGGGTGAGCCGAAGGGATTGGGCCGAGACGACCCAACCTCGACCTCGGGTCGAGGCTGCCCACTCGTGTAGGCCGAGTTTCCTCCCCTCTGCTCGGTCTCTGGTGCCCCTGTATGCCCCGATTCCACCTGGTTCAGCCCGAATCGTCTCCGAAAGCCTAGAAACCCTAAGGTAGGAAAATGTATTTAAACCCTTCTTCGTCATTGAAGAAGGGATCCCGAACTCTATTCTCTGACTCTCCTCTAACTCTTGCTCTCTTGCTTCCCATTGTTTTGCTTGCTAACTTAAGCATCAGAGGCGGTGTGGCAAGCACCACATCGGTGTGTAGGTTTTTCTGTCTTGCAGGCCACGTCTTCTCCCCTATCATACAAATTCACTGTTGGAGTCACGTGAAGGTTAGGTGAGTTCACCTCGTCCAAATTTGACCATCAACACAAATGAATGTTGATTAGGATGTAGAAATTGCAAAATTAACTAAAATTCAAGGTATAGACTACATACGTATAACAACATTTAAATTAAAGTGTAACTTGATGAAATCAAAAGTAAAAATTGATCCTCATTTATTAAAAAAAAAAAAAAAAACCTCATTTGGTTCTTCAAATTAAGCCACACAACTTTTTTTTTTTTTTTTTTTTTTTTTTTTCACATGAGAAGAGGAAAAAAAACGAAAACCAAACAAAGAAGAACAATTCACTTCATGTGTGAAATGGATAACATTAAGGGTTTTTTTTTTTTTTTTTTTAGTTCGATAACATTAAAAGTTAACATAACCTAAATTGATATAAAAACAAAACATTAAATTAATAAAGACAAAAATGCTACATAAATTCAAATTATATTAAATTAACGTATAAATTATTTAGATATGTTTCAGTAAAAATATTATCGAAAAAAATACATATTTTAAGATATTTCCATATACAAATCTTACAAAAACAAATATAATCATTCAAATATTCTTGAACAATTTCACAAAATTTCCCACCTACAAATCAAACAAGATTATCTAAAAAATATATTTCCATGCATCTAAAATTTTAGATTCCTTAAAAACAAACGTCACTCATGAACTAATAATAACATAGTTTTTTTTTTTTTTTCTCTAATAAACCACATATTTTATTTTCTCTTTTTCACATGAGAGGGAAAGAAAAAAAAAAAAAAAACTTTTTTATTGTGTGGAAAGGAGTATATAAGCGCGTTTGAAGTGTTGTTTTCTTATTGGATAATTGAATTCAAAATCAAATGTGTTGCTTTCTCTATTGGCAAACGTCAACCTTTGTTCTAATCAAATCAATGCCAACAAATTCAGCTGACTACGTCCTATGTTACTAGAATCTTCTCTTCTCTATTATTATTTAGTTAAAGTTACACGTTCAGTCCTGAAATCTGTAGAATTGTGTCAATTTAGTCTCTGAACTTTTAAAAGTTTCAAATAGGTCCTCGAACTTTCAATTTTGTTTCTAATATGTCCTTAAACTTTAAAAAGTATCAAATAGGCCTTTAAACTTTCAATTTTGTGTCGAATAGGTCCCTCAACTTTTAATTTTGTGTCTAATAAATTCTTGACATGTTCAACATTTTTATAAATTAACAAGCCTACTAGATACAGAATTGAAAGTTTAGAGTCTCAATGGACATAAAAATTCAATTTTATATACAATAGATTGGTTAATTTTTAAAAATATCAAATATATCAGGGGTCTACTAGACACAAAATTGAAAGTTCAAAGACTTATTAGAAACTTTTTAAAGTTTTGAGACCTAATCGATACCATTCTAAAAGTTCAGGGACTAAATTTGTAATAAAATCTTATTATTATTATTATTATATCATTATATTGTTTTTCTTTCTTCTTTGATTTATTGAAAGCGATAACCCCATGCTCATGAAGCCACGTAATATCCATGATCGTTAGTATATGTCCCACGCACTATAAATCTATGCAAAATATCTCATTTAAAATTCAACCATATTTTATATTATATGAGTTTCTTTTTATTTTTAATTTATAACAGATATTTTCTCTTTCTCTCTCTTCTTTTTTTTTTTTTTTTTCTTTTAGTACAAGAATAAATTCTCTTCTTAAACATTAAATACAATACGTCCTAGATGCTTCATAATGTGTTGACTTTTGACTATCGATTTTTCATTTTTTTTTTATTTTGTAGGAAAATGGAAATATTGTTATTTATTTAAATGAGACAGATGTTTTTCTTCTCCCTCCTTTTAAACATTTGAAATGAAGTTCCTTTCAAATATGGTTTATTGGAATTATATAGTTTTGAAAGTTTGAATTTACCATCTAAAAAAGTGTTTCAATTTAGTTTTTATTGTTGATACATGATTTCAGACAAGGCGAGGTGTTGACATTGCATCGAGGTGGATCCTTGTCTACCATGCCTTTGACCGACAAACAAAATCTCATATCGGTGTGGTGCTCGACCTCATACACTTTAAAATTTAAGTTAAGATCAAGTCCAAGCTAGTGTAGATGCAAGTTAGGTTTAGATTGCATACCTTTTGGAAGGAATTTTCTTGGTTCTCCTTTGAGGGGGCTGTGTCTACCTTTTATAGGGAACATACACGTCAGATGTTATGCTTGATGGTATGTATGTACTTGGGAGAGAAACAAATTTTATGCTATACTATCCAGGCACAAGCAACTTGACAAGGCTAAAATTTTGTCAGGTCAAAAGCCACCTCAGCATCTTAGGCTATTAGGGGTGTACATTGAAACTGAAAAAACCAAAAAACCTAATCGAAATTTTGGGTTTTTCAAGTCTTTGTTGTTTGGTTCAATTAAAAAAATAAGTAAAACAAAAATTTGCACTTCAATTCGGTTTGGGACTTAAAAACCAAACCTCAAACTGAACCGAATATATATATATATATATATAAACCAAATTTTTTGGTTTCTTTCCGATTGAACTTGCAGTTCAATCGGTTTCAATTTTTTTTTATTATTTATTTTTGGTTTGATTTTGGTTTGGCCCTCGAACCGAATCAAATTGAACCGTGCACACCTCTATAGGCTACGACATTTCAGCCACGTGGTAAGTCGCAATTCAACCCAATAACAACGAAATTAAAATTATAGCAAAATCACATTGACCTAATCTTGTGTGTGTGTGACCAAATGGCCGTTTATAATGTTAAATTAATGGTATGAGGTAGCTAGCTGTCCTTAGACAAATTCATGAACCTATCAATCCTAATTAATTAATTAATGATTTGAATGCAACTATTACTTGAAACTTTTAATATATGCTTCTGAATTAAATAATTAATCACTTACAGAGGCTTCTGATTTAATATATTCCAACCCATTACCTACCGACAGCTTAAGTTGTTGGAAATCTAAACGAAACTAAAAATATTTTTCTTTTATCTGATTATTTAATTGGTTTTACAATTAATATTACAAACTAAAACAAAACTGTTTAAGTCAATACTCCTCACGAGCATACAAATCAATATTTGCTTCTATATAGCAAGAGTCTCGTGCCATTAGTATTTTGTAAGAAATTATAAAGAGATAAAATAATGATAAACAAAATGAATAACTTTTCCAAAGTTCAAAGAGTAATGGATCTTAATAGAAAAAACAATAAAAAAAATTAAAATAAAAATTTTTAAAACATAACCCAAAATAAAATTAAGGGTTATTGTAACGAGTAGCCTCTTAGATTACATGAGGTTTTATCTCAAAACCAATTGGCCATGAGAGGAGTAACCCATGTATCTTATAAATTGGGAGGTCTCCACTTATCTTTCCAATGTGGGATCCTCAACATAGCCATTTAAGATTTGTCATTTGTAACTATAGCAACTTCTTAAAATATTTGCAAATATAACATCTATCCATGATAGATATATCACGGATAGATTTCAATCACAATGTAGTCTATCAAGTTATAGACTATTATCATTGATAGAATAATCTATCAACAATAATTGCAATTGTGATTAATGCTTATCGTTGATGTAAGGGACAACAGATATGACACAGATCTCCACAATAGTATGATATTGTACTTTGGGCATAAGCCCTCATGTCTTTGCTTTTGGTTCACCCCAAAAGGTCTCATACGAATGGAGATACTTGTCATCTCTTATAAGTCCATGATCCTTCCCTTATCTAGCCAATGTGGAACTTTGGTCGCACTCCCAACAGTTGATATACTTGGTATCATTATAGACTTTAATTTTGTTATATTTGCAAATAGTTTTAGTCAATCTATTAGTGATAAACACCGTCTACCACTGATAGATTTCAATCATAATGCATGTAGTTTATCAATGATAGACTACCATCACTGATAGAACAATCTATCAACAATAATTACACTTGTGATTGAAGTCTATCGCTGACAAACTTCTATCACTTATATATTTCAAATTTGCTATATTTGCAAATAGTTCTAGATTTTACTATATTTACAATTATTTTAGTCTATTTTGTTATTCAACCAAACCTATTTCCTTTTGTCAATAATAACTTCAATTCTATTTTTTAATTTAAATTTTTATTGTTATTTGAGTTCAACAACTACAACGATGTAAAGATTTAAACTTTTAACTTTTTATTCTATGTAATGTCTATAATTATAGTACAATATGATATTCTTCAAAGAAACATACAATATACTATTAATGTGCCGTAACCTTAATTATAATGTTCCAAAATTTAGTATTTTTAAAAGAAATTATTTAAGATAAGATTTAAATTTGACTTGAGCTAAACACGCGTCCAGCCACGAGTCGGGTCTGACGTTGCTTAGACCAAGCTGACAATACCTTTGCCGCAAGTAACATGTCGCCTTCTCATTGGTCCACGTTTCTAGGTCGGTTGGTGGAGCCCACAATTATCCATACGAGCTTCAAAACCCGGACCCGAACCCGAACTCCGATGCCGAGCAGGATCCACGAAGCCACCCATGCCCAACCAGATCCCTCCACGTGTCACCCTACACGTGTACATATTTTCGCGGCAAATCCAGCCCACCTCCATCCTTTTCACTTCAATTGAAAAATCCCCAATCCATGATTCTCCATTTCTTAAATTTCGAACTTGTTCTCTAATTTTTCTGTTCGTAAACCAGTCCGATTCATTTCTGGATTCTTCGATGTTTCAAAATTCCGGCCGCTCCGATCGTCGGATTCTCACTTTTCCGGCGGTTCATCCATGTGAAGCAATCTCTCCGGCGACCCTTTTGGCTTCGTTGATCGATCTCTGCCGCCAAATATGCAACCACCAAACGAAAATCTTCGTAACCCAAAAACGAAATGCTCGAGAAACTATTCGACAGATCGGGATCTTGTTGATCTTCTTCGAGGAGCTTCGCGACATGTCGACGGCTCTTCCGGATTCCGTCGTGCTCTGTTTTTCAGAGCTTCACCTCACGTTTCAGAAAATCCTGTTCTTGTTCGAGGATTGCTGTCGTTCTAATGCGAGGATTTTGATGTTGATGAAATCCCAATTCGTCGCCACTCAGTTTTGGGTTCTGATTCGAGCTCTCGCGACTGCTCTGGACGTGCTGCCATTGAATCGGATCGATACCAGCGATGAAGTGAAGGAATTGGTTGAATTGGTGGTGAAACAAGCAAGAATTTCGAAGTTTGGATTGGATAAAGATGATGAATTGACGATGAAGCGTCTTCAAACGATTTTGCTGCAGTTCGAGAAGGGGATTGAGCCGGATTTGACCGCCATTAAAAGGGTTCTTAATTACCTCGAAATTCGACGGTGGAGTGATTGTAACAAAGAGATCAAATTCCTTGAAGAGGAGATTGATTTTCAGTATTCGGATTTGAAAGAACGAGATGTTCAGATTTTCAGCAGTTTGGTGGGTTTTATGAGCTACAGCAGAGTAACTCTGTTCGAAGCTCTGGATTTTCGCGACAAAAATCAAGGGGATTTAAAATGCAATCCCGAGACTCTTAGTTGTTTAAACCCAGAAGATTTTCGATGCCCAATTTCTCTTGAACTCATGATTGATCCTGTTACTGTATCCACTGGACAGACTTACGATCGATCTTCGATTCAGAAATGGCTTTCCGCCGGAAATTTGATCTGTCCCAAAACAGGGGAGAGGCTAACGAGCTCAGAGATTGTTCCAAATTCGAGTCTCAAGAAGCTAATCAATCAATTTTGTGCTGATAATGGCATTTCGTTGGCCAAATTCAATGGCCGATCTCACGATATCACTCGAACTATAATTCCAGGCAGTCCGGCCGCTGCCGAAGCCATGAAATTCACGTCGGAGTTTCTTCTCCGGCGACTGGTTTTCGGGACGAGTACAGAGAAGAACAAAGCGGCGTACGAGATTCGTCTGTTGGCGAAATCGAACATTTTCAATCGATCTTGTTTGGTTACAGCGGGTGTAATTCCGCCATTGTTGAATCTTCTCTCGTCGATGGATAGATCCACGCAGGAAAACGCCATTGCTGCCGTTTTGAAGCTCTCAAAGCATTCGACGGGGAAGATTTTGGTGGTGGAAAGTGGAGGATTGACGCCGATTCTCTCTGTTTTGAAATCTGGGTTTTGTTTAGAATCTCGTCAATTAGCAGCCGCCACATTGTTCTACCTCTCGTCGGTGAAGGAGTACCGGAAACTAATCGGAGAAATTCCCGACGCCATTACAGGGCTGATCGAGCTCATCAAAGAAGGAACAACTTGTGGGAAAAAAAACGCAGTGGTAGCCATTTTTGGACTCTTACTCTACCCCAAAAACACCAAAACCGTTCTTAACACCGGCGCCGTCCCGGTGCTGATCGACATAATCGCCACCTCCGACAACGGCGAGTTGGTTTCCGATTCACTTGCAGTTATTGCAGCTTTGGCGGAGAGTTCAGAAGGAAGCAATGTGATTCTTCAAGCTTCAGCTCTGCCTCTACTTATAAGGACTCTGAATTCTGCAAGTTCGTCGGCCGGAAAAGAGTACTGCGTGTCGGCGCTACGTTCTCTGTGTAGCCATGGCGGCGAGGATGTGGTGGCGGCGCTGGCTAGAGACAGGTCCGTTGCGGCGGCGCTTTATTCGGTTGTGACGGAGGGAATCTCAGTGGCGAGCAAGAAGGCTCGATCGCTGTTGAAGATTCTGCATAAGTTTAGGGAAAACGATGCGACAGTTGCTGAAGAACGTTGGGTTCAAGTTTGGTGATTTGATTGGAAAATTTGATTATTGATGATTGGAGTTTTGTTGATTGATATTTTTGTGAGTGGATTTTGAAATTGAGCTCGGTTTTTAGAAGAGCTCATTGTCGTGTGTGTTTAGGTAGAAAATAGTGTTACATATATACTTGTACATAAACCATACTTTATATGGAGGAATACATAGTGTGGTCATTTGAAATCGTTCACTCATCTAATTTATGGAAGATGTTATAGGCAATTTTGGACCACTCCGATGTACAAGGAGCTAACGAGGACAATCGAGAAAAAATCGGGCTGGGAGATGGACCCAGGAGGCGAAACCAACAAGTGGGACGGGCCAAGACCGAAGGGGTCGGATTTTTGGCCCGACCCCCTGCTCCGCCTCGGCCCAAGGCAGAGGCCGAGGCTCATGGCGGCTCCCGCTCGTGCGGGCTGAGCCCGTCCGACTCCGTTTGGTCCCTTCCGCCTCTGGCCGCCCCGGTTTCGCCTGGTTTGTCTCGAAACGCCTCCGAATTCCTAAAAACCCCGAGCATGAGCAGGTATTTATACCCCTCCTCGCCACTGAAGAAGGGACCCGAACTCTTGACTCTCTCCTCTTACTCTCTTGCTCTCCTCCTCCGTTTTCTGACTAAAGCATCGGAGGCGGTGTGGCTAGCACCACACCGGTGTGCAGGTTACAGTTTTGCATGCCACGTCTTCCCCTGCTCTCAAACAAATTCACTGTCGATTATCACGTGGAGCGAAGGTAATTTACCTAGCGAAATTTGATCATCAAGAGAAGAGATTTCATTTCACTTGACCTGTTGGTGTATGCAATGGTTCACGTTGCGGTTGATTCTAATACTGCAAAGTTTGATTGAAGATATTTCTGGTTCTGTATGCAATTTGTATGATGTTGAGTGTTAGTGAAATGCCTCTTTCGTTTAACTACTTATTTGTTGAATGTCCCTATTTGTTTAATGAGAGGGAGGTCAAGTAGATAGTATTGTTTTCTTACATGTATTTCAATTTAGTTTTTGTTTCAAGTGTGACAGATATTTGTTATTATAATCAGTACACTCACTACAAAGACACACGTCACAATTAATCAAACCCTCTAACAAAAAAATTAGAGTTTCATCCCCACGTCTTTGTGATGTCCCGGTCCATTGCATTTGCATCACTTGCAATTTTTTATGAAGATTTTTGTTCAAACCACATCTTCATGGTTCAACAAGCGAATTATCGGTCCCGTTTGATAACTATTTGGTTTTTGGTTTTTGACTTTTGAGAATTATGCTTGTTTTCATCTAATTTCCTTATAATGGTTTTCATCGTTGTTAAAGACACACTTGAGTATAAAGAAACTTGTAGGTGCATGTAGTATTTTAAAGCATAATTTTCAAAAACCAAAAACAACAAACTAAAACCCAAATGGTTATCATACGAGACTTGAATAATTTGATTATGACATATAATGGTACCTTGGGTTTCGTATTTGAACTAGCCAATGTGTTGATCTCACTATGATTAAAATATGAGTGTTGAATGCTTTTTTTTTTTTTTTTTTGGTAAAGTAGGTAAATAAAAATTTTAAGAAAGTTTTACAGAATTTCATGACCATAATTTAGATTGAGCCTAGAAATAGAAAAGAAGGGGGAAAATAATAAAAATAAGGTTTTATTATAAGTTTAGTCCATGAACTTTTAAAGTTGTATCAATTAGGTCCATGAACTTTTAAAGTTGTATCAATTAGGTCCATGAACTTTAAAAAGTTTCTAATAGGTCCTTGAACTTTCGCTTTTATTTCTAATAGGCCCCTAAACTTTAAAAATGTCTAATAGGTTCATAAACTTTCAATTTTGTGTCTAATAGGTCCCTGATATATTTAATTTTAAAAATGAACCAGTCTACTCTATATAAAATTGAATTTTATGCCTATCGAGACTCTAAACTTTCAATTTTATATCTAGTAAGCTTGTGAATTTTAAAAAGTTTCTAATAGGTCCTTGAACTTTCGCTTTTGTTTTAATAGGCCCTTGAACTTTAAAAATGTCTAATAGTTTTTTTTTTTTTGGGTACATCAACATTTGGAGGTGGGGGGATTCGAACCTCTGACCTCATGGTCGAGGATACATGCCAATTACCGATGAGCTAAGCTCGCTTTGGCAAAAATGTCTAATAGGTTCATAAACTTTCAATTTTGTGTCTAATAGATCCTTGATATATTTGATATTTTTAAAAATTAACCAATCTACTATATATAAAATTGAATTTTATGCCTATTGAGACTCTAAACTTTCAATTTTATAGCTAGTAAGCTTGTAAATTTTAAAAAATGTTAAATAGGTCAATGACTTTTTAGACACAAAATTAAAAGTTGAGGGACCTATTGGACCTAAAAGTGGATGTTTAAGGACTTATTTGATACTTCTTAAAGTTCATGGATTTATTAGAAACAAAATTGAAAGTTCGACGACCTATTTAAAACTTTTTAAAGTTTATGGACTAAATTGATACGGTCCAAAAGTTTAGAACTAAAAATTTAACCTAAAAATAAAAATAAAAGCAAAGGGAAAATCTCTAGATTCGAACATAACTCAGCATCAGCGCTTTGACCACTGGGGTTATGACCTGATAATTAGGGCAAAATATCCATTCGCTCAAACAGCAAAAATCTTCAGCTGGTTCGGCTTTTTTACTCTTTCTCCAGTCTTCCACTAGCTTTCTCTCTCTCTTTCTTCTCCACGTCCCGATAGAACGAAGGTAATGCTCTGTACTGTTCTTCTCTAAAGTCTAAATCGATGTGCATTCTTGCAATTTTATTAATTCGTTGATTAGATCTGTAATATTCCGTGGAGTTCTTGAGTACTTCTATTCGCAGTCTCGTATTTCGGTTCGGATGTACTGATTCCATGTGTTTTGCTATCTCCATTTGTTTATCGCACTTATGAACGAAGAAGTGTTCTATTCACTATGCAACTCTTCATGATTTTTGTTCACTTTTTATTTTAATGCTGGCTCTTTAGAGGCATTTTGTATGTTTTCTTTTATGAATCGATTGATACATGTTTTTGTGAGATTCTGCGGAATACTTGGCCCAATCCGACCTTCATTGGATTTTTTGTACTCTTGGCTCCTTGTGTGATTGGCATCTTAGGTCGGAGAAGTTAGGGTTTCACTAGATCTTACTTCGTTATTTTAATGCTGAATTCAATTATAAATTCTTCATTTATAATTAGGCATCTGATTTTATTTCCTTCTCACTGTAAATCAAGTTAATTCTCATGCAACCAGCAGCACAATACGACTTCTGATTTGTAAATATTCTTACTTATTAATGTGATCTATTGCTGATTTTTGTTGAATTCGACGTCCGTAGGCAGTTCAAACTTTCTGATGGCGACTGAATCCAAAACTGCGACTGAGGAAGTTAAGATTGACCTCTTTGAAGATGACGATGAGTTTGAAGAGTTTGAGATTAATGAAGGTACGGTTTATGATCTGCTGCTTTCTTTCTTAGTTCCTCCCTCTATTTGGAGTTCTTCACTTCTGGTTCCACATTTCCACCGTACACACTTTTTCATTCATGCTCGATGTGCAATTACTTGCTTGATGTTCCTGAAAAAAAAAGGCAATGCAATAAAAGGTCCGGGAAATCCAGTTAATGACTTGGTGTTAACTGCGATAGCATTCTTTATTTGGATCACGATTCACGATACACTAATAACTATTTCTTGGTCACCAATGGCCACTATATTGTATTATCTGATACAATTACAGTTACCTGTACCCTAAAATGAGCTGGAGTTGCGTAAAGTACAATTCTACTAGTAATAATGAAATGATCAATGGAAGGAACTATTAGTTAGAGAGAAAAGGGTCAGAATAACCTGCCTTTTGGATTTAGTTCTGAGAAATGCCCTTACTATATACCAAGTTGGCATTCTACTGTTAGGATTTGGGAAGTCCTTTGAAGTTTTATCTGCAGTAAAATTTTCATGAAATTTGTAAATTACTGTTTGCTCAAGACTTCCAGTTCTGGTCGTATATAAGAAATCTGGAGAATTGTCTTTGTAGAAGGCTCATGGTTTCTTTTTGGAACAAATTTTGTGGATGTGGCTTTGATTGGTCAAAAGGTCTTGGTGCGATGGGTTGTTTATTATTATTTTTTTAAAATTTTTAGATCTGAATAAAGGGAGAGAAAGAGAGGCAAACTCCTTTTGCAGTTAACAAATTTTAATTGTTGTAGACTCAAATGATGGATGCATTGATCTTGATCTGCGCTCAAGGAAAGAAGTAGAAATTTGTGTCGAGAGGCTCTCATTGTTTAGATGGAGATGAGGGTTGGGAGGGGGGGGGGGGGTGAAGAAGCATGCTTTGTGGCTTGATTGGAATTTTTTCATTGGCAATGCATCAATGTTTTGCGTGAAGGAGATTAGAGGCCTGAGGCCTAGGATAAAGCTAGGGTTAAACCATCAGTCCACCATTTTCCTGGTTTGCAGTTGATGTGTTTCCATGATGTTTTAGAATGTGGTTAAAGTAAGTGCTTATGGAATGTGCTTAAAGGTACTTCCATATTCTAGGAGGCAGGAGCATTAAGATATCTTAAATTAAGCATCCAGTTCATATGCCGGGTTATTTGATGATCTCTCTCATCTAATTCTTGGACTCTTAGATTCTACTTATCCTTAAACAGAAAGAGCTAGGGTGATGTGGAACTGCTGCAGTTTTTTATTCGAAGCATTGTGAATAATTTTATTAGAGGTTGCTATGTTCGTCTCTTGATCGATGTATATCAAGTCCTTGTATGTGTCTATTTTGCTTGATATATCTAGTTAATTTTTCTCCCAACTTTTAAACTCCATAAAGATGTGCTATAGCTGGTGTCTTGCTTGTGTTTGGTAAGCTCTTACGATTACAAGAATTATAGACATAATTGATGAATACGCGAGTTCACAAAACTCAAATCTTCAACTCTGTAGGGCATGCCTAAAGATCGAGTCAATTGTGAGCTTCAAAATCTTCTTCAAGCAACCCAGGTTCATGAGCTTAGCTCATGCCCTGCGGCAGAATTTAAACATTTGGTCCAAAAATCTCAGCCATGCCGTATATTTGGATGATCAAAAACTACTTTTTCTACTGAAATCATGCAGTGGAACTTCAGAAGTCTCTCAAATCCACTGCTACATGGTCAAGACTGCTCTTGACCTTGCCCCTTTCACAATAAGCAAACTTCTTGCTTCTGCCACACAGGATATCAAGTATGCAGCTTCCATTTTCAGGAATATACAGAACCCAAATCTCTTTATGTTCAATACTATGCTCAGAGGCTATTCTAATAGTGATGATTCAAAACAAGCTTTTGTTATTTTCAATGACCTAATGAATCAGGACTTTTTGCCTGATGAGTTTTCTTTCATAACAATTCTGAAAGCTTGTGCTCGAGAATTGGCAATTGATGTTGGACATGGAATTCATGGGATTGTCCATAGGTCTGGGCATGGTTTGTTCAATCATGTTAACAATATACTTTTACATTTTTACTGTGCCTGTGGCCAAATTGAAAATGCCCATAAACTGTTTGATGAAGTTCCTCAAAGAAATGATTTGGTCTCGTGGAATACTTTGATGGGTGGTTATCTTCATGCATCTCAGCCCATCGTTGTTTTAGATTTTTTTAGACAAATGTGTAGGAGAGGTTTGATAGCTAGCGTGAACACAGTATTAACTGTTTCATCTGCTGTGGGTGACGTTGGCAATTCCTTGGATGGGAGGTCTCTTCATGGACAATGTATCAAGTTTGGCTTATGTTCTGATCTCAATGTGGTTACTTGTTTGATTGATATGTATGCAAAATTCGGAGATTTGGAATCAGGAGGAACGATTTCTGATGAAGTTGCTAAGAAAGATGTTATTCTGTGGAATTGTTTGATAGATAATTATGCTAGAAATGGCATGTTAGAAAAAGCAATAGCTTCACTACATCTCATGAAACTTGAAGGAAAGAAACCCAATTCATCCACATTGGCAGGATTACTCTCAGCTTGTGCTACGTTTGGTGCTGTCAGCACAGGTACTTACCTTGGCAATTATGTGGAGGAGGAAGGATTGGTTCTAGATGCTGTTCTTGGAACAGCTCTAATTGATATGTATTCTAAATGCGGGTTCCTAGACAAGGCGATTGACATTTTCGATAAGATAAATGACAAAGATGTGAAGACTTGGACGGCCATGATAACTGGTTATGGGGCTCATGGCCAGACAAGGAAAGCTATTGAAACTTTGTACAGGATGGAGGGGGAGGGTTTTCGGCCCAATGAAATAACTTTCTTGGCAGTCTTGAACGCTTGTAGTCATGGAGGCATAGTGGTAGGGGGGATGAGATGTTTTAAGAGAATGGTGTATGAATATGGCATGACACCAAAGATTGAGCACTATGGATGTATAATTGATCTTCTTGGTCGTGCGGGACTGCTGGAGGAAGCTCATAACCTAATCAAGAGCTTGCCTTCCAAGGGCGATGTTACTGGATGGCGTGCACTGCTGGCGGCCTGTAGGGTTTATGGAGACGTTGAACTGGGAGAGTCTGTGAAGAGAATGCTGGTCGATTTAAATGATGAACACCCCACGGATTCAATGCTCCTTTCTAGTGCATATGCCATTGCTGGGAGGTTGTCTGATTATACCCAATATCAGCAAATTGAGGAAGAAAGCAGAATGAAAGAAGTAACTGAATCATCTCAAATGCAGATTCAGAAGGCAAAAAAAGAAGCTGGTCGTAGTATGATTGAGACGGATAATTTATATTAGGAATAGCTGACTTGGCGAAAGCACAGGAGCTGTACGTATTTAAGTCTTTGCCCGCCAGAAACTGTCATGACCCAAAGACAAGATCTATTTGCTCTCATGGTGGAATGTAGTTACGGAAAGAAAGGTGAACACATTGCCTTAGGCGTTCATGAGGAAATTGCGGTGCTTAGTAATTTTCTGTTACGCATAAGCATAACCCGTTTTTTGTCTGATTGTTCCTTGATAAAAGCCAGGATCCGGTATCATAAATTAAGTTTCCATTTTTCTCATGTTATTGCTCATTTTTCACAATTTCAACATCTTTCACAAGTCTTTGAATAGATTGTCTGTTAAGTAACTTTACTTAAAAGTGAAGTAGTTAGAGACAGAGAGAGAGCTACTTGTGGGGGCACTTAATTCTTGTATTGGTTCTGGCGGTTAGTTACTGGAGAACATTGTGACACTGTGACACTTTGATATATGTCTAGTCATAGTAAATCTATTCTAATCACAAGTAATTAAAGCTCATATCTCATAGACCTTTCTCATAGATGTTGGTGTAGAACTTGTTGGTTTATTCTCCCATTCTCTCTCATAAAAAAATGAATCTGCTTTTTTTCAAAAAAAAAAAAAAAAAGAATCTGCTTCTTGTTCTTTATGGGTTCGATAGAAATTTGTCCTGTAGAGATGCTAATCTAAGCATTCTATTATCATAGACATTTCTGATGCTATGAATGACCATATCAATTACAGAGTGGGGAGTCAAAGAAGAAGGGAAAGAAATCACACAGCAGTGGGAAGACGACTGGGACGACGACGATGTCAATGACGACTTCTCTTTGCAGCTCAGGAGAGAATTGGAGAGCAATGCCGAGAAGAAATGAGAATAATTTTTGTATTGTATGTTTTCCTCTTTTAAGATCTACGTTTTAACTAGGTCTTTTGACGCCAAGCTGGTTTTATGTCGTCTTCTATCCTTGTAAATTTTGGTATTATGAACATGCTTAAAAGCCTAAAACATTGTTACCTTTTCAGATCAGAAAATTGAAAAATTGACCTTTGGCACTGAAGAAAACAACATGTTTTTTTGGTTATCACGGACCACTTTCTTCGTTCACGGATCATGCTGTGGTTTGGTTGAAATTTATAATATGTTTCGTTCAAAAGGTTTGCAGAAACAGAAAATAGTGTTTGTAGTTGGTTTGTTCATTCCTGGTGGCAGAAAAGAAATGGGTTGTTGAGCACCTTTGAATTAGTTTTAAATGTGCTCATTCATGTTACATTTCAAGCTTTGTGCTCATTAATATTTTCGCAAATCGAGATTATCAACATTGTAAAGGAATCTTTTTCAAATAGAGGTCTGAAATGTTGTTGAAATGTCAAAGAAGTTTGAAAATGTCGACAGTTGGAATGTTGACAAATTGTCCGACTAGTCATTAGGGTAGGAGAAATTTATTTATTTTCGGGGGATAAAAAAATGACAGAAAAAAAAGGAAAAAGATTATTAAATATATTTTTAGCGTTTTTCTGAATTTAATTTTGCTTTTTTCCCCTCAAAGCACAGGCTTTTGTTTTCACTTTTCCTCTTTAAATAAAAAATGAGTTTCTAATGAGATAATTTATAAAGGAGAAATTAGGAAAAGGAATTTCTCAGTGCTAACCCTTTTTCTCAAGGCCTTAGAAAAAGAGAACCTTCAAATAACTATTTTCTTTTTAATAGGATGTAGACATTTAAAACTCTTTTTAAAAGGTAAAAAAAAAAAAAAAGGGACATTATCATTATTTTCTATTCTTTTCATCGTTGAAATAAGTTTATTATTTTTCAAAAAAAAAAAAAAAAAAAAGGAAAGAAAAGAGCCACAGAAGCAGTCTCGTGAGACCGCGTCCGAGAATCCAGTACCATAAGGCATAAACCTCAAATCAAAAAAACTGAAAACAAAAAATAGACCACAATCTTTCAAATTCCTCACCTTCATACGTTACAAAAACTAATTTAAAATAATAATAATAATAAAAAGACATAAACCAAAAATATAACAAAAGAAAAAAAAATAAAAAAAGTTACAGACAAGAAAAATATTCGACCACAATCCCCATCCACAAAAAATTCTCCATTAACAACACTTTCCCCCTTCTTCTTCTTCTTCATAGGCCCTCCCCTTTGCCAAATTCTGCAACTTTTTCACCATTTACAGCAATAATTTCCAACCCACTTACAGACGCCGGCTGCGGCGGCTCTAGCGCTTCTTGTGAACTTCAACTTCCTCCGGCCACCGCTCACGGCGGCGGAAGTGGCTGTCCTGTCACTCGTCAGCTGAACTTGACTGAAAACTCATACCCTTTTCATCTCTCTCTTACAAGGGTCAATGAATTCAATTCAGCTGAATCTGGCGAACCCCACCATTTTCCTGCTGAAAAACCAAGCCGATTTTTGGCACAGCAGCACAAGTTCTGCAAATTGGGCAAATGGGTGTCTTCAAAAGCCATGAATCTATGCACTGAACATGGAAGCTGTGCCTGCAATTCGGCAACAATCTGCATCTTTCCCCCATTTTGAAACTCTCCAAACAGACAACACATTCCAAATCCACTCCATTTTTGCTCTCCTTTTCCCCCAATTTGTACTCATAACAAGGAAGCTTCTCCAAGTCCTCATTTGACAGTCTCTTTCCAAAATTGCTTCTCCAAATCCCTTCCCCTTCTCCTCTGAAAGCTCTCCCAACAATACAAACATGAATCACCACCAAAACAGCGATCCCCACCAGCAACAGAACAGCCGACACCACAATCTCCAATACCATAGTACTTGAATTGAAACTGAAATCGAAAAAACCAAACCAATCCCAAGAGTTCTGATGCTCTGTTTGTACCAAAAATTTGGGGAAAAAGGAAGAAACCCAGAAAGGCTTTGTGGGTCTGTTTTTGTTTTGTGTTTGAAAGTCTCTGTCACAAATGAATGGAAGTCACTAGTCTTGGATGGATCTTCTTCAATCTTACAGCTTTACAAGAAAGAAAAAGAAAAAAGGGGTTGGAAAAATCACTGTAGTAACATCAACATGTGATGATGATTGTATTGAGTTTGGTGGGTTTGAGTTTTAAGCAGAGACAGAGAGAGAAAGAAAGAGAAGAATTTGGCAATGAGTGTCCTTCTGGCTCTTGTCCTTTTTTGGGTCACAAATTTCTCAAATTTCTCGAACACCCTTTTGGAAGCTCTTTTGTTTGGTTCATTTGAGGGCAGTTCTCACCACAGGAAATTACATTTCCACCCTCCATCAAATCCAAAAAAGACAGACAGAGACAGAGCAATTGACAACAGAGTTCCATCAGCTTCTTCTTAGGAGAATGCCATCACTTTAAGGTATCTTAGAGAGGTAATAACATTGAGTTCTTTATTTATGATCTCATGCTGCAATTAAAGTTGGCTTCTTTTTGGCTTTAGTATAAAAAATTAATGATAGAGAGAGAAAAAAAAACCAATGTTTGTATAGCTCGATTAGTTAAAGACTATAATCTTCACTATAAGGTTCGAGATTTTGATAGTTTGAGCATAACTTAACTATTTTAGGCATATATCTTCGATCAAAAGATTAGAGGTTGTCAAATATTTGAATCTCCACCTCTACACGTTGTTGAGCTCTAAAAAAAAGAAAAACTTTAAATCAAGTTTAGAAATCAAAAGTCGGCAGTATTTTATCGTAGAAAACATCTTGTTGAACACATCAGTTAAAAATTGTTGTCAGATTCTCTCAATCATAGACTTTGTATACGTTTATAGAGTTTCTAACCCTTTATCAACCCTTTTATACTGTCATTAACTACCACACATATAATTGAACACAAAAATTAGAAAATTGACGAACCACGAAGACAATATCTTCACTGATACAAAGTCTTCTGGTAAATATTAAAGTAGACAACATCATATCATTATAGAAATACAGAAAGGTACATTGTCTTAAAATCATAAAAGAAAAGAGTTCTATAAATGTTACGGTAAAACAGTTCGAAAAGGCGAGGCTCACCAATGATTGGAATGGTCCTCTTCCAATCCCAAAAATGTGCAAGAAAAAACAGGTATGCAAAGAATTGGATGCCAAATTGAAGGGCTTCATAGGCCAATGTTTTTAGTAGAAACCATTATTCATAGCCCCACATGACATGAATTGATTGGAAAAAACTTTTTTAAAAAAGACAAGTGGAAGAACTTACACGACATTTCTTAATTTGAATAGTTTTTAATTGTAAATTAGGAGAATCTAATCATGTGTACAAAGTCTTATGATTAAGAGAATCCAATCATATATTATATGCACATCAAATTTCCATTGTGATTGGATTGTCTCTTAGGTCATTAATTCGCCCAAATTATTCAATTTTCAACACTTTTATATGATTTGGAATTAGGATATTGATGCCCACAAAAGCATAGTTTAACTGATATAAAGTTATATCGATAACCACGAACTCTATGGTTCAAATCCCCCACTCCCATATTGTCAAAAAAAAAAAAAAAAAAAAAATTAGAATATTGATTTCCTTCTTGATCATACAATTTTTTTTTTCTTTATAAAAATTCATGCCATGGAATTTCATTTTTTTAAAATAGTATTGGATTAGTGTATTGTTTTGCTGTATGTCCCTGTTTTAGGGCTTTAATAATTCATGATTTGTGAATAAAATATATATTTGATATTTTGTATTAATATATTTTGTTTTTTTAAAACAATACATCACAGAGTTCCAATATAGACCTATACAAGTGTTTTAGCTCATTTTGACAATGGATTTATTGGTTTTTATATCAATATATTTTTTTTAAGTTGTGTTAAGTAATTGATGAATGAAGTTAAATATTAGAAAAGAATTAATTGTTGTGATTTTAATGTGGTTAATAATTTGACAATTATCTTGAGAAAAATATAAGGGACTATTGGGACGTGATCTTTGAACAATATTATTTTTTTAAAATTAAATTTTATGAGAATAACGTAAGAAATGTTATTATGTCTTAACTATTAAATTATGTTTAGGTTGATGAACCATGTTTATGTCCATTGCTTTAAGAGTTATATATATATATATATATATATTCGCATAACTTACGCAATTATTTTATACTTTTATACTTGTTTTAGTGGTTGAAATTAAAACTTTATGAGTGACAAATTAATAATATCTCTAATTAAGTTGTTTATAATAGCAATAATTATTTAAAAAAAACAATAATTATTATTATTTTAAAAAAGAAATTTGTTGCTAAGTTGGAGCATTTTTGTGGTCAAATAGATTGTTTCCACGAGTGTTATTTATCTTTGATTGAATGTGTTATGGGCCGATTCAAAATGTAGCCTATGGGCCCATTAGATTCTCTTTTATTAGAGGAGAAAGCACATTAAGTTCGGAAGTTGGAGTTGAGGAATGTGATTGACTATTTAAAAGGATCGAAAGACTTGTACGTGCAACTTTGACACACGTGGAGAAAAATTACATATATGGGAGCTCACTTCACATTCAAGGTACGCAATCTAATGTGTGCTCAACTTGACACCACTTTACTCACTTAAATAGAGTGTGTTTGACAAATTAAAGTACTCCACCAATACAAAATCTTCTCTATACAAGGCATCTTAGACAATTTCTGAAAGTTCAGCCTCGACCACCTAGGACGATCCAGGCTAATCTTGGCATCCAAATCACTGCATCAATTGTTTTGGTTAGTTTTTTTGGGCACTGGGTAAAGGTTCTTTCATCTCACTAGCATTTCTAAGGCTATTTCAAATATTTTGTTTCGACCTAGATTTTTAAGTGACTCATTGGTTTTTTTTTTTAAAAAAAACATTTTTCTTCCTTAAAAAAAACATTAATTTCGTAATTTAATCTGATAATACCCCTAGTAAAATAAACTCGTCGAAGTCAAAAGTTGAAAAAAAAATCTCATATTATAGGAAAAATCATATTAGTTAGTTAAGGTTTGTTAACCGTTGCTTCTTTGTAGCCTAACTAATTTGAATTTATCCACATTTTTACCATCTAAAATCAGTATTAATCAATGACTAGATCTCAATCCCTAAATATCTCACCAAAACTTTCAAAATTAGACTCCAAATCCCCTAAAACAAGGGATAAAAATGCACTTTAATCCATGTTAGTGAGTAACTAATCGAAAATTAAGGAAGTAAAAATGTTTAGATGACCAAAAATTTAGACTTTTTCTTCAATAAATTACAACATTATCACTCACTCAGCTATTTACGTGTAGCCAAATTTGGCCTTTAAAAAGCTTCCAACCATAAATCCCAACACCCAAATTTAATCACTTTCTTCACTCTCTTTACACATATATATATATACACTCACAAAGCTCATTATTTTAACAAAGTTCATTGCTTTTTAAACTTTTTTTTTTTACCTTTTTTTTTACTTAAAAAAACCCACAAAAAAAAAAGGAAAAAAAATACAAAAGAGATTAAAAAAAAAAAACTATTCTTTTTAAATTTCCTTCCCTTTTCACTCTTTTTTTTTCCTTTTTTTTGGTTACAATGGTGAGTGCAGAGGCAGCAACAGCAAGGACCATCATTGGCATTGTGGGTGAGAACTCTAATCAAATTACTATATCATAATCTATTATAATCAATCCATAATTAGGGTTTGAATTTGTAATTATAATTTATAACAACAAATTAATTGTTTTTCTTTTTCAGGAAATGTCATTTCTTTTGGTTTATTTATGTCTCCGGTGTAAGTTTTCATTTATCACTCTAAATTGATCTTTTTGATAATCTATCTCTCAAGTATTTCTTCAAAAAAAAATGCAGGCCCACATTTATTCAGATATGGAAACGCAAGGCCGTGGAAGATTTCAAGCCTGATCCTTACTTAGCCACAATTCTCAACTGTGCCATGTGGGTGTTCTATGGAATGCCCTTTGTTCATCCTGATAGTGTCCTCGTCGTCACCATCAATGGCATAGGTTTCGTCATCGAGATAATCTATGTTTCCATCTTCTTTATCTATTCTCCTTGGGTGAAGAGAGTAAGTTCACACCAAATCAAGCTAACTCGGGACAATTCAAATTGACTATATGATAAAATATTTAACATAACATGAATTCTTGATTTTCTAAAGAAACTGCCATAGCTCATTTTATCATAGCTAGGTTTCTTGTGTGGAATTTTTCAGAAGAAGATATTGATCGTACTTTTCATCGAAGCTATCTTCTTCGCCGTTGTCGTCCTCATTACACTCCTTGTTTTCCACACCACCACAAATAGATCTTACTTCGTTGGTATAATCTGCATTGTCTTCAACATCTGCATGTATACATCTCCATTGACAGTCATGGTACTTTCTTTCACCCTTCATACGTTTCCGTTCCACCGTTTTGAATTTTGAAAATTAAGCTTTAAACGCTACTTTTGATTTGAATGTTTGTTTTTGTTTCTTTTACAGAAACTAGTCATCAAAACAAAGAGTGTCAAGTATATGCCGTTTACTCTTTCACTCGCCAACTTCTGTAATGGTATCGTCTGGGCCATTTACGCTCTTCTCAAATTCGATCTTAACGTATTGGTAAGCCTCGTCCGATCCCATAATCCGTCGTCGATAAAAATTCTACCATGGTATCAGATCGAGAGATCCAGAGTAATGAAATTATGTTTTTTTTTTTTGGGGCAGATTCCAAACAGTTTGGGAGCTCTTTCAGGGTTGATACAGTTGATTTTGTATGCGACTTATTACAAAACGACAGATTGGAACGATGACCAGTCGAGGAGGACAGAAGTGCAAATGGCCGACGTGTAGTTTTGGGAGGTGTGGTAATGCGACATGTCGTTTACCAATTCCTCACCTCTTTTTCGGAGCTTTGTTGAAGGCTCAGCTAAATAATTTTGTGTGATTTCATTAATTGCATAAATTCTTTTATTGCTGTGTACTTCTTCCCAAATTCAATTCAACCCCAATTTTCTCTCTCTCTCTCTCTCTTTTTTTTTTTTAATTTTATTATTATTTTTTTTTTATATTTGAATCTCTAACTTCTAGGTCGAATAACAATTAAAAAAAAAAATAAATAAATAAGGTCGACAAAATTGACAGAAACATCTAAGCTTCTAGATTAAATTTGTTCATTAAGACAGAGTCTAAAATATGTAAATATCTTTGGCTTTTATTAAGAAAAAAAAAACATGAAATTGGTGTTAAAAGTTTCCTTTTTCTTTTTTCCTATGATTTTTCAAATGATGGATAAGAAAGGTGCCTTTGGATAAGATAAGTTGACCCTGAGAATTACAGTTAATTAGCTAATTAATTAATTAATATCACGAGTCCTATATATATTAGTTTTATCGTTAAATTATCTATAAATCATTTGATATAAGCCAAAGCGAGCATAGCTCAACAATAATTGGCATATATACCTTCGACCATGAACCCCTAACCCTAAATGTTGATGTACTAAAAAAAAATCATTTGATATAAACTTTGAGATGATATATGTTTTCCGATGACTAAATAAAATTTAATAGCATTACAACTTTAGCTTCTGTATGATAAGTCCCAAAATTTTCAATTTTATGTTTGATATAATACATCTTTGAAATTTAAACAAGTCTAATAAGTTGTTGAATTTTTTTATTTATGGTTTAATAAGTCATCGACTATGATATCTTTTAAAATGAATGGACATATTAAATATAAGATAATTGAATTTATGTTGAATATCATCAAAATGTTAAACTTTCAATCTTGTTGTAACAAGATGGTAAATTTAAAAGAATTTCAAATTGTTCAAAAATTTATTAGATTAGATACAAATTAAATGTTAAAAAAACTTACCCTACATCGTTAATATTTAGAGACTTATGAAAATAAAAATTTAAAATAAGTGCATAAATATCTATTAGACACATTTTTCAAAATTTAAGGAACTATTAAACACAAATTTAAAAAATTTAAATACAGAATTTGTAATATAACATCAATTATTAATTTATAATAGAGAGTTTCAAAAAAAAAAAATCAATTATAATAGAGAAAGTAACTTTTTATTTGCATTTAACAAATGGGATAAAACAAGAGTCAAATGTGTCAAAATTGGATGCTAATGACGTGGACATCTAAATAACCTCCTAATTTGATGTCTTTTTAATATTATTATTATTATTATTTTTTCCTTTTTTTGATTTTGTTTTGGTTTGAAAAATTGACATCCACGATTTATGGATAGAAATGCATTAAATATGGAAAAGGACCTTAATTGTTAATGGAACCAAAATAGATGCTTCGGTTTGATGTCTAATTTGACATCTTTTATTTTATATCAATTCATTTTCAAAAAAATCAAAACTTCTTTTTCAAAATAAGGAATTATTGGTAAATAAGATTGATTTTTAGGTTAAATTTATTGTTTTTTTTTTTCGTTTCCTATTTGATTCTCAGAATATATACCATTTTTTTGAGTTTTTACTTGATGTTTTAGAAGTTTCAATTTTAAGATAAAATTGATCTATTCATTAATATATATATATTAGATTTGCCTCAGAAAAATGAAAATTTGTGGCTGAAAAATCCTCAATGACATCATTCCTACCCATGTGAATCACAATGAAAGGGAGTTGATCTTTCTATCTAGTGCCCTTTATGTTATAAGGCTCCTGAAACCACTGTACATATGTTTTGGCAAAGTAAGGTAACTAGGGACCTGTGGCGGTCTTTTCTATCTCCTAATATTGGTTATATGTTGTGGCATAGGTACGATTGAGATCCTTTGCATCACTCCACATGGGTCAAAGATCATGGTGTAAGAGAAGATGGCACATACTCCATTCTACTCCTATGGCATATTTGGGAGTTCAGAAGTCGCACATGATCTTTCGCAATGGGGAGATTTCTGTTGGGATGGTGAAGGAGTCTATTCAAACATCTCTTTGGGAGCTTTTTCCCTCAATTACTCGTGGACTTGTGGGGCTGGCTGATTATCTTGACTCATATGGGATAATGGAATTGAACGCGGTGATGACTTGGATCTCCCCACCCCCAGTGAATATGTGGTCTCTTAGTTGTGATGCAAATTGGCTAAATGATGTAGGGGTAGGGGGTTTGGGTTGGGTGCTGTGGGATCCTATTGGAGATGTGCTCGAGGTAGGCTATGAACCGATCACGAGGCTCCTCGGGGTGGTTATGTTGGAAATGCATGCAATTCGGGTTGGATTATTGGCTATTGGTGGGATGAAACTTCCTCGACTGGTGGTGAAGTCAAATTGTTTGACAATCATAAATCTTTTGAATGGTGAGGAGGAGAAGTTCACTTTAGTCTAGATAGTTGCTTTGGAGGTGCAACAACTTTCTTCTTGCTTGGTGGGGACACAGTTTAAGCATATTCAGTGAGTCCAAAATGTGGTGGCTGACGTGTTGTCGCAACGAACAATGATTAATGGGATTTATGGGACTTGGCTTTCAGATTTCCCAAATTGGCTACTGGAAGCGATAGAGAGTGACAAACGATGTTTAAATTCATTTGTAATCTTGTATTTCTTTCTTCTCAAACCAAAAAAAAAAAATAATAATTAAGGGCTTGTTTGATAACGTTCTCGTTTTCTGTTTCTTGTTCCTTTTACTCCTTTTTTAAGAAACAGACGTGTTTGATAACTCATTCATGTTTCTTGTTTCTAAATTTCTAGAAACGTCGGCCGTCACCAACTGTCTGCCACCGCCGACCTCCGACTACAGGCAGCCGTCGATCGACCGACCACCGTCAACTTCTAACTATCGACTGCACCTGTCGACCTCCGACTACCGGCCATTGTGCCGGCGATGGATCGTCACCATCGACCTCCGACTACCAGTCGCTTCCGACCAATGCCACCGTCGACCTTCGATTACTGGTCGCCACCGTCGACCTTTGACTACCGCCCACTGACCGCCCTCCGTTGACCTCCGACTACCGGTCGCCACTGGTCGACCTTTGCCAACCGACCACCCCTGTTGACCTCCGACTACCGGCCGTCACTGACCTGCACTGATCGACCTTTGCCGACTGACTGCCACTATCGACCTCCGACTACTAGACGTAGCTGACCTTCACCAACTGGCCGCCACTGTCGACGATCGCCGACTGGTCGCCATCGACCAATCAGTACCGTCGACCTCCGACTACCAGTCATCGTTACCTCTGCTGGCTTGCCGCCACCGTCTATTGGATAATAACTAGTTTAGTTATATCAGTTCATTTATTTCAGTTATTTAGTTATTCTCCTAAGCTGTATATATATGTGTACTATTGATTCATTATAATACAAGCTGAGAGTATTCATTTCCTCTCAAGTGATACCGTCGACCTTTGACTACCGGCTGTCGTTGACCTCCACCGACCGACTGTCACCATCAACCTCCGACTACCGGCCGCCGCCACCAGCAACCTTTGACTATAATTTTAATCTATATTATATATAATTTTTATATTATATGTACCAAATTTTATTTCAACTAAAAAATCAAGAAACGAGAAATAAGAAACGAGAACGTTATCAAACGAGCCCTAGATGTATACATTTCATTCCTTCCCTTCCATGAAAAATAATAATAATACGTCACTTCACAATAATATAGGGGCTTAATTTTAAATATATATATTCAAAACTTTTAGAATACTCAAAACACGAAAGAAATTAAAGCATGTAGAAATATGAAATCGTTGGATGAACCACCACCAAAAATTGTGTTTCATTACTTTAAAAACGCTACTTTATTCCAAAGTTTATCTTTTCAATGTTCACCCTAAAATTCAAGTCAAAATCATAATAAACTTGAAAGTTGTACACGAGATAAAGTTTTTGTTGACGATCTCACATTTAAAAGATAAGTGGATATCTCACAATTTTTAAAGTACATGGGTTACTTCATCTAATGTTAACACGTGTTTGCTCGCAGGTCTTGCGCGTGGATCACACTACAAACTCAGCATGCAAATCCCATTTCTCTCAGAACCATTCGAAGACAAAAAACTGAAAGAACACTCAAGCTCTTTTCCCTCTCTCTCGGAAGAACATGGAACTGAAGCCACAAGCTCTGTGATTGAGCAGGTTAGCACACACAAGGGAAAGAAGAAACGAAGAACAAGGATTTACGTGGTTCGGCAACAGAGGCCTACGTCCACGGCAAGAAGGGAAGTCAATTTATTCACTAGATCAGAATTACAGAGACAAAGGTACAAGCTCTCACTGATTTCTAAACTTCACTCTTGAATTTCTCAAACCTCAATTCATCTATTTATACTCTGAGGTTGGTTATTCTGTTATGACAGATATTAGAGAGAAGTTTGTTGATTGCAACAATTAAAACAGGTAATGACTGTTTCACTTCACTCGTTATTTGGTTTTGAAATAGAATCTCAATATTATCTAATAGACTCATATGTATAATCTCCCAAATATATAAAACTTTATTTGATATATATTTAAAAAAAAAAACATGGTATAATTTTTTGGCAAAAGGGTCCCTAATCTCTTCGTAATTATCTTTAATGTATTGAAAAAATTATGGATTACATCCTTTTTTTTTTCTTTTTTTTTTGAAATAGTCTAAAAAAAACTTGTTAATAAAAAAATTGATGTAGCATTAAATTGTTATATAATTAACATATATGAACATAGATATGATTGTTCACACGAGATTTTCGAATGAGAAAATTTAATTCGTGAAAGAACTACTTGTATGTATTGATTTATATGTAAGTAATTGTGGAATACAATCTCTAGTTACAATCCTTTGATGCTTTCTCTCAAGGTAGCTTTGATCTACAAAGTCTTCAAGAAACTTTAATCTTCGAGGTCTTGAAGGTTTGTTCGCCTTTGAAGGATTCTCCTAGATGATTGAAGTAGACTTCTGGCTTCAGGTCTTCAGTCTTTTAGATGACTTCACTTCAATCTTCAAGCTTGCAGAAAAATCTAGGTTTTGGTCTTCAAAGTTTTGTAGGAGGATTGGAGCTTCAATCTTCAGGATCTTGCAGAGAGCTTCAATCTTCTAAATCTTGCAGAGGTTTCAGTCTTCAGAGTCTTGTAGAAGTTTTTCTGAATCTTGCAGAGGCTTCAGTCTTCAGAAGTTTTTCTGAATCTTGCAGAGGCTTCAGTCTTCAGAGTCTTGCAGAAGTTTTTTCTGAATCTTGCAGAGGCTTCAATCTTTAGAGTCTTGCAGGAAGCTTCAAGCTTTTGAATTTTGCAGAAGCTTCAATCTTCGGAGTCTTCTGAGAGCTTCGATCTTTCTCTTCTTCCTTTCTTCTGCTGCCCCCCTTTTCAAATGAGCCAAGACCTCTATTTATAGAGTTTCCAAAGGCCTTCATGGGCTTGGGCTTAAATTGGGCTTGGGCCCATCCATGGGCTTGGATGAATTTTGGGCTTCAGGCCCAATTTTCTTAATAACCTTGGGTTTAAATTGAACCCGATTTATCCTAACTTTATGAACTTAATCATGAATTAATTTAATTTCATGAACTTTAGGCTAAATGATCATTCAATCTTGAGTTTAATCATCGTTGGATTCGATCAAGACCGTTAACACAATTAGACGACTACAAAAAGGACACGTGGCCTTTCTTATTTTGCCATAATTAATTTTGAGATATGTATTAATTTGTGATACCCCAAAATTAAATAATGACGTGGCAATTTCTAATTGGTTTGAAAATTTCTATGCCAACAATGATATTCTAATGTTATTTGACACATGAAAATACATCCACATCTATCGTTAAAATCCAATTCACCTATTAAAAAATTCATTTCTTTTGAGTGATATGTTCAAATGTCAAAGAAAACATCAGGAACCATTTAATATATATACTTGATTTTTTTAGTTCCATATGAATTACAAAGATGAATAATTGAACCACGCCAACTTGTTTTATCTGCTGAAGTATGCTCGAATCTACATAGACATGACATAAATTTAAAGTCAACAATTTATTAATGGTATAAAGTTTTCAATATCCAATACATGAACATTTAAAATTATTGAAAAATAAATAGAGAAAACAACTTGAGACTTGAGAGCAAATGACTTTTTGCCCCATAATTTGCTAGCACATAAAAGGAACATTATTATTATTATTATTATTATTCACTTTTTGTTTTGGGGGGGTTTGATATCCTATGAGACAGTTGCCATGTCCCATTTGGTGACAAAATTTGAGAAACATTGTACGACAATATTTGTCTTACAGCTTACATTAAATAATAAATACAACACGCGTGGAAAAGAAAACTAGAATTTTTGGACTCATTTTCTTGTGGATTGGTTAATCCATGGATCTTTTCGAATTCCTAATTAGCTTTCGTTTACCAGTTTCTGCAATCTTTTCTCTACTCTCGAAGTCTCAACTCCAACTCTCGAAATTTTGGCCTGCAAAATTACAACAACAACAACAATAAAAAAAGATTATCTAACCGGCCTATATTTTTTTAGTTTTCAAAACTTGATTTGGTTTTTGAAAAACTTGGAAATAAGTTAGATGATAAAACAAAGAAACTTACGAGAGTGTGAGTAATGTTAATTTATAAGTTTAATCTTTTTAAAAAAATTATCAAATAATTATCGAATGACGCCTACTTACTTCGATGTGGAGGGAGTGGAAGACTTTGTTGCCGAGCGTCGAGAAGCTAGCACTGACGACTTGGCCACCTTCCTCTTCGATGACATTGATAATTTGGTAGAGCATGAAGCTTCTATTGATGCTACTAATGAGCATTACATGAACAATGTCGTTACCCAAGTCTCTTAGCTCAACTACCGGCAACGTCGAGTCATTGCCCGTCGTCGTCGCGACGGTGCCGAGATGAGTATGATGATTATTATGAGAACGAGTTTGTAATTGTAAAGCTAGTTTCCTTTTCTCCAAATTCTCCACTCTTTCTTTCAATTCATTTATGTAAGCAACCACATAAGAGATTTGATTCTGTTGTGATAGCAAATCCTGTGAAAAAAAAAGAACACAATACAATGTTAATGCCTCATCTCTAATTCCCACCTAAATATGTACTTAATTAATAATGGATATATTTTTTAAATTTAGTTTCTGTTATTTATCATAACATATTTCAATTTAGTCTCTGAATATTAAAATTGGTGGATGATAAATTTTGTTATTGACAATATTAAGTGAATTAGCGAAAATTTATCATCGACCACCTTTAACATTCTCGATCTAAGACTAAAATTGAAAACGAAGGCGGATCGGAAAAGAAGAGAGGGATGAAAACCTTGGAGATTTTGAAATGGGAAGGAGGAACAAGATCAAAAAGCTTAGAACAGAGAGATTTCATATGAATTCTTCGATTTTTCTCGACAGTTTTGCGATCGAGTTTGAGAGAAGTTTCAGCTTTGCCAGCTGCCTTCGCCATTAATACGACAGAGAAAGAAGAGGAAACTGAATAATAATATATAACCAAGTGAAATTAAATGGTTTCAGAGAGTTTTATATAGAATTCAAAATGGAGATTTCAGGAAATAGAGGAGGAAGAAGGGGCAGTCGCTTTCATAAATGGGGAAGCAGGGCAGCAGCCCGGGCAGGTGGTACGGTCAGGATCAATCATAAAAATAAAAATAAATAAAATTGATCCCATTCCATGCACCAGTTCCAGACCAGTTGGCCTCCGGTCTCCCGTTTTGACTTTCGCGTAATGCTCCGACGTCGTTTTCGCTTCCCCGCGCTTTCCTTTCACCGACCACTTTTCAATTTTTTTTTTTTTTTTTCATTCGTTAATTTATTTTTGTGATACAATTTTCATATTTAATTTTCTTTTTATTATTATTATTGTTTTAGATCTCTTTCATTTTAATTTAATTGTGATTTAGTTAGTTGGATGAGAGTTAGTAGATTCATGTAATAATGGAATTCAGTTTAGTGGCTTAGTTTCATTCTCTGTTAGTGGACTTAAATTTAGGAGATCATAGAGAGAATGAGAGTAGAATTTGTACGGGGAGGTTGAGATTCCTCGAAAATCTTAAATGAAGGTGTAGACTTCTTCCAATGAGTCTATTATCTTGCAATTTAATTATATTGTCCTTTCAATTTTCTATTTTTCCCTTCTTTTTTTTTTTCTACTAGAAGTTGGGTTTGTATCATTTTGTTTTGTATCTTTGACTAGAATTGTGATTGTTTATTTTGTACTACGTACGAGAATAGAATACAATAATAAAAAGAAAATATTTGGATTGCATGTATTTGATGCCTCCTTATATAGTTTTAGATTGGATCAATTTTAATTTGATTTTTATGAGTTTAAGGTCTCGTTTGATAACCATGTGAAGAATATAGTCAAGTAAGATAAGGTGTCTTTGTGAAGATGAGTGGTTTATGTTTTAGGGTAATTGTTAGGAGATGACCCAAAACAAAATTGATCTGACCTCAGTAGTTTTTATGATCACATTCTTTCTTTACGTTCAAGATTGTGAAAGGATTTTTATTTTCATTCTATGAATCCATTTTTCTTTGTGGGGTTAAACAAATTTAGAGTCATAAACAATCCCTCCTCAACTTCTAGTTTCTCTTATAAGTCATCTCCATCATTTGCCATTAATTTACCTCTTCCATTTTCCTTTCTTCTGTGTTTCCTTTTTTTTTTTTTTTTTTTTTTTTTTCTATGGTCAAGAAATCAAATGAGTTTGTCTTTCATTTTTCCAATCCAAAATTCAAACCAATCAATAGAATTCTAGTCTTTCCCCTTAAGTCGTTTTTCTACGTACCTACATATTCAACTCTCAATTCTGAAGATTCCAAAAGAAAAATACCACGAAACTTTGGCCACATTCCCAACAAATATTTTTGTAATCGTGATTTAGGAGATCAGTGGTTGGTGGGTGAGTTTGAACATTTTAATCATTTAGTCAGTCAGTCAATTACGAGTATGATAAGTGTACAGTAGCATTTTCAAAAAGAAAAGAAAAAAACCAAAAAATATATAAGGTAGGCCATCATTTTCTAATTTAATGCAAAGGGCAATCATATTCGATTGTAGAAATATTATTTGATAGAATAAATAAATAATAAGCAAAGCAACTTTTAATTGTTCTGATATAAATAATGTCGTCGACATTTCCACATTTCCATGGGTTCGACATCAACATTCAAAGTGAATCGACATTTCCATTATATCGTAAAAAATTGATAAAATGTAAACAAAATAATAAAAAAAAGGGAAAAATACACTTTTAGTCCCTGAGGTTTGAGTTAGGTTTCATTTTGGTCCCTGAGTTTTCAAACTCAACAATTTAGTCCCTGAGGTTTGAGATAAGAAGCAATTTGGTCCCTGCCATCCATTTTACCGTTAAATCTAATGGTATGCTGACGTGTCACTATTATTTTAATTAAAAAAATTAATTTTTAATTTTTTAGAATAAAAATATATTATAATAATAATTTTTTTTAATTCTTTCTCTCCCTCTTTCTTCTCCTTCTTCTTTCTTTTCTCCATCTCCTTCTTCCTTCTTCCCCATCTCCTTCTTCTTCAACTCCGATGGCCGGCGGCCGGCGGCTGCCGGCGAACGGCAGTGGCGGCCGCCGGAATTTTTTTTTTCTTCTTCTTCCTTCTTTTTCTTCTTCTCCTTTCTTTTCTCTCTTTTATTTTGTTTTTTTTAAAAAAAAAAAAAAACAGAGAGAGATTCAGAGAGTAGGAGCTCCAACGCCCCATCTCCGGCGGCTCAAACCCCCACACAAAAACTCATAAAAACCTCACCACGAGCGAGTTCCAGAAATTAAACGTTACCATTCTCACTCAATCATTGTAAACCCACACAAAAACTCATTCAGAACCATAAACCCCAAAATTCAAATCACTGCCACATGCAAATTATTCATCCATCACAAATCCAGCACCCACGCTGAATCACAAATCCAACGCCCACACTACAAACTCTCAATTGTAAATTATCCATCGACGCACAAGCAAACCTCCACAAACAACCCAAATTCCTAAAACCTATGAGTTCAGACTCCAAAATCATTAAATTCCAACACCCACACTGAATCACATTCGTCACCCAGAATCCCAAATCCCAAATTTTATAAAAAAAAAAAAGGAAAAAATCAATAGGGAAACGAAGGGGTCTGCACGAAAACGTTGTTTCTAGAACAAGTCGCCGTTTCTTCTTCTCCTCCGCCGCCGAGCCTGTGTGCACGAAAACGAAAGGGTTTTAAACGAGCCGTCATTTCTTCTTCTCCCTCATCGTCGAGCCCTGTCTACACGAAAACGCTACCATCGAGTCTGCACACGTCAGATCTGAAGCCGTCGAGCACGAAAACTCCATCGTCGAGCCTGCAAGCGTCAGATCTGAAGCTGTCGACACTGGAACCACCGTGGAACCTGCCGATCTGTCCACTGTTGCCATCGATTTGTTCGTCAAGGTCGGATTTTTCAGATCTGAAAAACAGGGGAAGAAAAGAGGAAAGAAGAAGATAGAAAGGAGGATGAAGAAGAAGAAGAGAAAGAGAGGAAGGGAAAGAAAAAAAGAAAAAGGACTGGCTCCGGCTGTTGCAGCGGTGGTCGGCCGGCAACGGTGATGGTGGTTTGAAGAAGAAGAAGAATGGAGAGAGAAAAGAAATGAAAAAGTAAATAATGGAGAGATAAAAGAAATGAAAAAGTAAAATAAAAATAGTATTTTTATTAATTTAACATTATTTATTTCAAAAAATACAAAAAATATATTTTTTAATAAAATAAATAGTGCCACATCAGCAAACCGTTAGTAGTTAACGGTAAAATGGATGGCAGGGACCAAATTGCTTCTTATCTCAAACCTCAGGGACTAAATTGTTGAGTTTGAAAACTCAGTGACCAAAATGAAACCTAACTCAAACCTCAGGGACCAAAAGTGTAATTTTCCCTAAAAAAAAATATAACTAATGTGGAGTTAGTATTTATCATAAGTATTTTAGCTTATTTTAAAAGTGTAAAACATTTATTTATTAATTTAAATATTTTTTGAACTTTTTGTTTTGAATATTTCTCTCGGAATATCCATCGATATCGACATTTTGTCGATATTTCCATCGACATTTCCATTAAATTGAAACCTCAGCATTTTCGTCGACATCGACATTTTAACCCTTGAATTAATTATTTGAAATATATAATTTTATTTAAATGCTTCATATTTCAAAATTAAAATAGAGAAACAAAGAAATAAAAAACACAATAACAAAATTTATTAATTTTTTCCAATTAAAAATAATAAAAAGCAATTGTAAAATGTTAATCTACAAAATTATGGATGAAAATGAGTATGTAATTTACATGATTAAGACTTTACAGATAGATAGATAATAGAGTACTTTAAAGTTTTTCTAAAAAAAAAAAATAGAGTACTTTAAAGTTTGAAAAGAAAACCATCATTTGCGAGAAATTTTAGATTTAGAGTATTTAAAATTTTCAAAGATTTATTAATTAACATTAATAAACTATAAAAATTCACTTAAAAAAAATTATGAAGATTTTTTTTTTTTTTTTTGAGTTCAACAACGTTTGGAGGTGAGAGTTTGGAACTTCTAATCTCTTAGTCGATGTTACATATCAATTATTGTGTACTCAGTACTCACTTTGACAATTATAAAGATAATATAACAATATAATGTAGCGATATTACGATGTATAATATAACACGTAAGTACAATATCTTCAAAAAAAAAAAAAAAAAAAAAACGTAAGTACAAACGTCATTTAAAATAAATTCTCAAAAGTCGGAAAAAACGTCAATGAAAAAGAAATTGAAATTTTAAAAAGATTTTTCCTCTGCAGTGGGGTCCACTAGAATCCCCAAATGTAGGGGAATTTTTCGTGTCGTTCCAATCACAGCCTTTATTTGTTTGTTTTTCCTTTTTTATTCTCAACATAACAGCATTTGGATTTTTATTAATATTAATTATTAATACTTTTGACTTGTATATATATATATATATATGTGTGGTTAAACTTCAGTAATAATGCCAACAAGAGCATAACTCAACTGATATAAAGTTGTATGAATAACCACGAGGTCAGTGGTTCAAATCCCCTTACCCTCAAATGTTGATCTACTAAAAATAATAATAAATAGAATAAATTATGATCTAAAAAGAAAAAGAATAAATCAAAATTTTAGTTGGTATGCTTACATTTATTAGTTATTAAAATTTAAAAAGTGTATAATAGATTCTTGAACTTTTAATTTTGTGTTCAATAGATTCTTGAATTTTTAAATTTTTGTTTAATAAATCAATTAATTTTTTTTAAATTTTTTTATTCTTTTTAAGGATTTATTAGACATAAGTTTCAAAAGTCAAGGTTTTATTAGATACAAAATTCAATTTTATATCTAAGAAATAATTAAAATTTAAAATTTACGAACTTATTGGAGACCTTGTTATATACAAAATTGAAAGTTCATTGATATATTAGATACTTTTTGAATGCCAAAGCGAGCTTAGTCCAGCGGTAATTGGCATGTACCCTCGACCAAGAGGTCAGAGATTCGAATCCCCCCACCCCCAAATATTGATGTACTCAAAAAAAAAAAAAAAATAGATACTTTTGAATTTTAGAGACCTACTAAATACAAAATTGATAAGTTAATGAACTTTTTAGATATCAACTTGAAAGTTTTATGGACTAAAATTGTAAATATAATCTAATAAATAAGTATTTTTTGTCACCATTTCAAGCTTCTAGATTTTTTTTTTTTGGTTAAGGAGTATGATATTTTTTTTTCTTACTTTCCCATTTCAAAAATTCTTTTTGACAACTTCTTTGGTTTGATCACTAATTTGGCTTTTCTTTCCAAGAAAACTTATCCACTTATAAGGGGTATGAAAAGGATTTCAATTTATTTCTTTCCTTTCATTTCTCTTTTGATTTTTTTTTTTAGTATTTTCAAAAGTAGCAAATAGAACCAATAAAAATCGAGAGATAATATTATTTTTAGGGGAAAATATATATATATATTTTTCTTTCTTTTCTTCTCTTCTCAACTCTCTTTTCTTTTTTTTTTTTTTTTTTAAAAGGACAGAGAAACGAAGAAGGGAGGAGGAGCTCCCTCTTCCCCGTTTCCCAAGTTGGTCCTTATCTCAAACCTCAAGGACTAAATTATTGAGTTTGAAAACTCAGGGACTAAAATGAAACCTAACTCAAACCTCAGGGACTAAAAGTGTATTTTTCCCTTATTTTTAAATACTAAGTTTATCTTGTCAAGGGACAAAATGATGATGATAAGAGAGAAAAATAGAAGAATTAAAGTGATACAAAGAAAACGCGTGTAAAGAATAATATATATATATATATATATATATATATATATATATATATATAAAGTAGATGAAGAATTGAAGGTAACCACGTTGAATAAAAGATTTTTTTTTTAAATAAAAAGAAATTTAATAAGAAAAACCTTTTGTTTAATCTAAGGGAACAATAAAAAGATAGTGTAATTAAATAATAAATGAAACATTCACAGCTAAATGTTGACAAACAAAAGTGAAAAACATGTCATATCTTCTTGAATTACAAAAATAACTAAATATTTTGAATTTTGAACCCAACAAAAATAACTATTTTACCTATTTTTTAATATAATCCTCCCTCAAACATATAAAAACTCATGGAAATATTTGAAAATTTTGTCAATAATATAATTTTCTATAACTAAGCTTTAAAAAGCATATTCTAATTTGATTATACAAATTTAGAAACCACATTAACACGTTTAACACTATCTTTAAAACATAAGAATAAGATTAAGTCAATTTAAAAAGTGAAAGTTAATTTTTTTATGTGAGAAAACGAAATTAAAAATAACCGACCACTGTCATTTTCATGTATGCCAACTTTTGATTCGTTGACCAAATGTTAAAAGTTTGTCAAAATTTAGCATTTTTAATCTCATAGGTCAAACAAATATAATTACTTGCTTTATTTTCCATTTCATCTCATCAAAACAACACTGGATAATTTCAATTTCCTTTTTCTTTCATTTTTCCCATTGAAAGAGACCAAGTCTTACTTGAACACAACTAGGTTAACTTTATTGTACTCATCCTATACTTAAATTATCATTTTGGTCCCGGTACTTTGAGGTGGTTTATTCAATTTTAGTCCTTGAACTTTCAATAAAATCTTAAAATTAGTCGCTATTGAAAGTCGTGTAGGGTGAGAGATTTGAACATCTTACCTCTTGGTCGAAGGTATAAGCTTTATGTCATTTGAGCTATTCTCTTGTTGGCCATAGATGATAAATTGTTCAAATATATATATTGGATGGTAAATTTAATCGATTCAAAATACTCTATCAATTGGTAAAGAAGTGTTTTCCATCCTATTTAAAAATCATCTCCAATATATATATATATATTTTGTAAATAAGGTACTTTATTATCATCTTAAAGGTTTGATGGTTTGATTCTCTACCGAGCTTGCATTTTTGGTACTCAAACTCTAAAGATGTAGGGTCCATTTGGAATACATTTTAATTTAAATGTTTTTCAAGAATGTATTTTATTTTAAACATTTTGTATAAAAATTGTTTAGAATTTAAACACTCATATGTTTGGTTACATTTTCTCATAAGTGTTTTTATACACAAGTTATTGTACACTTAAAAACTCTTTTTAGAAAAATTGGTTTCAAATGTTTCTTTCAACATGGTTTATTTCTCAATCTCATTTTCTAATAAGTCATTTTTAGTGGTTGCCAAACGCTGGAAATTTTTTCAAAATAATATTTTTTTTCATAGTTAAACACTTGAAAAGTTAAACCAAACACACCGGTAATTTGCAATCCCAACTTGCCAAGTCAAAATCAACAATGTAGTTAGATATTATTACTTGTTTAAAATTATATTTGTTCATATTGATATAGATAAAATATATATAGGATCAAACTAGAGAATGTGACCATTTCTTTATGCACAGTGATGATAATTATGACTATAAATAGTTCACCTTAAACTATAAGTTTAAATCTTAACTTTAACAAAATTTTTAATAGAGTACCAAACTTTTGTTTTTTTTAATAGTTCTCTAAAGTTTAAAGTATAATAGGTCCATGAACTTTCAATTTTATGTCTAATATATATGTCTTTAATCTATTTTACCATTTTAAATTTTCACAACTTTATTAAACATAAAATTGAAAAGTCAAGGTCCTTCTAGATACAAAATTAGGTCATCAAGCAATTAGACATAAAATTAAAGTTTAGGGACTTATTTAACACTCTAAACTTCAATGACCTATTAGACACAAAATTGATAAAGTTTAGAGACGTAGTAGTAGATATTATTTTTAATGTTTAGAGACTTATTAGTCACGCTCACGATCTTGAAAGTTCAAGGACTAAACTTGTTATTTCATCTGTTATTTTCTATTGAAATTAAATATAAGATCAAATATCTCTCTCGATAGTTTGTACATGGAATTAAATGACGACGCAAATGTAGGAAAAGAATTTTAGAAGTTTTCCATATATTGGAGTTGAACATTTCTAAATTGAGTGAGAGAAAACTTGGTTCCGTTTTGATTTTTTTTTTTTTTTTTTTTTTTTTTTTTTTTTTTTGAGTACATCAACATTTGGGGTGGGGGAATTCGAACATTTGACCTAATGGTTGAGAATACATGTCAATTACCGCTGAGCTAAGCTCACTTTGGCAATTCCGTTTTGAATTAGAGTTCCGTTTTGAATTCTAATAATTTAAGAGATAGAATTCACAATACTTTTCAATTAACAACATGAACATCTTCAAATTAAATAACAAATTATGAAGTCATTGCACAAAAAGGCAAAAATAAAAAGACCCCATAATTGAATCACACATGTAAATCCTTTGTTTTCCCTGCTCTTATTTTTTCCAGCAAATTAACAAACAAGAAAATGCTACAAAAAGTTGAAGGAATTCTCTAATAATTAATTAGCACTTTTATACTTGATCTTTTTAATGATTTTAGTAATTAGATACCATTTTCTTCATGACTTTCGTCTCATCAATAAATTAATTTGCATTTATAACAGGACACCTGCATGTTCAAAATTGGACAATTTTGAGCAACAATGGCAAAAGAAATTAGTTAAAGATTTTTTTTTTTTTTTTTTACTTACATGTGAGACGAACCATAAACCTCTTGGTCAGTTGAATTATACTCATGTTGACATTTAAAAATGATGAATCATCGTTCATTGACGCGTTAAATTGTGAAGGAGAGAAATATGTATTATAAAAATATTAGAAAACCATCCTAGTGAACTAGTGGGTAATTAAAATTATAGGAAAAAAAATCAAATTTTAATCCAAAACTTGTCAAGTATTGTATTAATTTTCATTCTAATACTTTCAAATTCATCAAATTGCATCCCAAACTTAGATAAGTATTGCCATCTTTATCTTAAACTTAAAAAAATGTTGCACTTTTTATTAGTATTTTGAGTATATCAATGCTTTTAATCAATATTCATTTCATGTAATCACATGGATGTATCATTTCAATAGTATTTTGACTATACTAGCGGTATATCAGGACTCACAAATACAAATCTATCTGTATCAATTTTAGGGTTTTAATGTTCGTTTTATTTTGCCTTTTCGTATGTCGTGTTTTTTTTCTTCTTCTTCTTCTCTTTTTCGATTCTTACAACTGCCCCAATTCAAAATTGTAGAGTAAAAAGATCTATGGACAAAATACGTTTTTGGTTCCTGAAATTTGAGGTTCATGTCTATCTAGTCCCTGAGGTTTTAAAAGGGACATTTTAGTCCCTAATGTTAGAAAAATAATTCTAAATAGTCCCTACATTAATTTGACCGTTAGTTGACTAGTGGAAAAGTGATGTGGTATGTTGAGGTGACAACTTTTACTAATTTTATAATATTTTTTGAATTAGAAAAATCCATGTCATCCAAAAAATAATATAAAATTAGTAAAATTGTCACCTCATTTAAAATTTGCCACTTGCCCCGTCACGTTTTAGTTAGTCAACTAACGGTCATTTTAATTCAAGGACCATTTAGAATCATTTTTCAAATCTCAGAGATTAAAGTGTTTCTTTTGAAACCTCAAGGACTAAGGTCCCGTTTGATAACCATTTTGTTTTTGGTTTTTGGTTTTTGAAAATTAAGCCTACAAACACTACTTTTTCTCATAAGTTTCTTAGTTTTGTACTTACCTTCTTTCCATATTTTCAAAAACGAACTCAAGTTTTGAAAACAAAAAAAAAAAATAGTTTTCAAAAACTTGTTTTTGTTTTTGGAATTTGGCTAAGAATTCATCTTCAACAAAGATGAAAACCATGGTAAAGAAATTAGGAGAAAACAAGTATAATTTTCAAAAACCAAAAACCAAAAACCAAATGGTTATCAAACGGAGCCTAAATAAACATCAACCTCAAACCTCAAAGACCAAAAGTGTATTTTGTCCAAGATCTATTGTATCAATCTCTCTCTCTCTCTCTTTTTTTGGTAAGTTACCTTGTTGGTCCCTTATGTTTGGAGATTTGTGTCTATTGAGTTCCCAGGTTTCAAAATCGAACAGACAAGCCCCTCAGTTTTAGAAAATAATTCTATTGAATCCTTCCACCCGTTAAGTTTCTAATGGAGTGCCAGCGTGACAATTTTTTAAATAGGTTAAATTATAAAAAATATCCCTGAACTATGAGATTGGTTTCAATTATACCCCTCAACTTTTAAAAGTTTCACTTTAGCCTTTGAAGTTTGAAGTTTGTTTCAAAACGATCCATGAAGACATTTTCTGTTAAATTTATTGACAAAAAATGATGTGTTTGCATGTGTTTTTATTGTTTTTTTCCACGTATGTGTTCATATCTATTTACCTAAGAAACAATACATAGGCAAACACGTCATTTTTCAAAACTCAAACTCATTCCTACCATCTTCTTCTTCAAAACCCACATTCAGAAAACCATATTTGAAAAAACAAATAAAATAACAAAGAACTCACCCCAACCTATTTCAAAAATAATTTTTTTAAAAAAAAAAAAAAAAAAAAAAAAAACTCATCCCACCGTAAATATGAAAACAAAAAAACTCAACTCTGCTTTCAGATTTAGATTTAGGAATGTGGTGAGATTTTCGGATCTAAAAACACAAGTGCTTTTTTTTTGAGTACATCAACATTTGGGGATGGGGGGATTCAAACCTCTGACCTCATGGTCGAGGGTACATGCCAATTACCGCTGAGCTAAGCTCGCTTTGGCTAAAAACACAAGTGCTTGGGGATAGAGAGCTAGAGAAAAAATATATATTTTTTAATTATGGTTATTATTATTTTTTTTAAAAAAAAAATTGCCACGACAACTTACAAAATTAACTATGGAGAGACTCAATATACCTATTTATAAACTTTGAAGAGTTGATCATTCGATTTTGAAACTCAAAAATTCAATAAACACAATTCTCAAACCTAGGGATCAAAAGATAATTTATTTTAAGTTTAAATCTCACTTTAGTCCCAAACTTTCAAGTTTATTCTATTTTGATTCCTAAACTTTCAAAATGTCTATTTTGGTTCTTAAACTTTTAAATTTGTTCTATTTTAGTCCCTAAACTTTCAAAATATCCATTTTAGTCCCTAAACTTAAGGATTAATTGTAGAGATGACCCATTTGAAGAGGCCAAAATGAAAAATGCCCAACTTTTTCAATTTAAGGTTATATACCCTTTTGGTTACGTCATCATCCTAACAAAATTACTATTTTACTCTCCATATGAAAACACGCATTTTTCTCGCATCTCGTTTCTCTCTCTTTATTTTCTCTCTCCAGAGAGCACACATCGAGAGCGAGAGACTGGAGCGAGAGCGCTCGAGTAGGGAGAGAGATTGAAGAGAAAGTGAGATTGGAGAGAGAAATAAGAGAGAGGGCGAGAGATTGGAGAGAGAGTGAGACTTGAGATTGAAGGGAGAGTGAGGGATTGGAGAGAGAAATTGGAGAAAGAGTGAGAGATTTAAGAGAGAAATTGGAGAAAGAGTGAGAGATTTAAGAGAGAAATAGGAGAGAGAGACGCAAGCAAAAGAGCAAATATCCTTAAATTGAAAAGGTAAGACATTTATCATTTCCGCCTATTTTAAAGGGTCATTCGTACAAAAAAAAAAAAAAAAAAAGAAAGAAAACATTCTGGTCCTTGTTATATTACTTTTCTACCTTAAATCAGATTTGCCCAAGTTTATCTCTAACTTATTTAGCTTGAAATCATGCTCATATTAACGTGCTAATACACATACCCAAAGCTAAGTCTTTAATTTGTTAAAATTGAAATAAAAGTGAGGATCAAAGTAGTAATTGTTTGAAAGTTCAGGGACTAAAATAAATACTTTAAAAGTTCAAGATCAAAATAGTACAAACTTGAAAGTTTAAGAACTAAATTGGATATTTTAAAAGTTTAGGAACTAAAATAAAATAAACTTGGAAGTTTAGGGGTGTTTGACCAAAGGAGTTGTGAAGTAGAAGTTGGCTAGTTTGTCCCAAGAACATACAACACCCAATTATAAGTCCCACAAACTTATTAACCAATTACAATACTTTATTGTGAGTTCCACAAACTTATTAACTCCTGTTCAAACACTTTATTTGAGATCAACTTATTAACTCTAGATTTCATAACTCCAACTCGAATCGGTAGCATATCAAACTTTATCGGTATAATTTGAACATAAAAGTCCAGTTGGTCAATTCACAAACGTGAAGAACATAAAATCCCTGACAAAATTGAATAAAATAACCTCAACAAATCCTCCATATCAGATAAAGACCCACAGATCAAACTCCACGAAGAATCGATGGTGGGCGTCTTTTTGCTTTTGCTTTTGCATTTGCAAACGAAAATGAAGGATAAGGCTCAGATTGAAGGAACCTCCATTGACGATTTCTCGCCAGCACGCCGCCGCCTGCTAAAATGTACGCGTCGTCCTCGGTTTCGATTCCCCGTCCACGCTTGCTTCGCCCTCCATCCAAGCCTTCCGCGTCCTTTCAAACTTCTTTCAACCGCCGCCATCTGATTGCCACTCTGCTTTCTATCTGTACCCCTTCTTTCGCTGATCTTACTCTGCCCTGTTCTTCGGATTTTGCTCTTCTTCCGGTCGCTGAAGCTCGTGGTCTGTTTCAGATGCCCCCCGTTCGTCTCGTCAATCGGTGATTTTACTAACCCACAATTGTTTTTCGCTTTATTTGGCATTTGGAGGATGATAAAGGGGTTTGGTGTTTTGAAGGGTTTGAACTCTTTTGCAATTTTCTCTGGACGATTGAGTGAAACCCTAGTTATTACAGCGCTGAATTTTCGATTCTGATGCTGGTAGTCATCCGAATTTGTTGCTGATGTTTATTTGCTTGTACATTTTTATGGGGTGAGAAGGTACTTTTTGGTGAGGGCAGGGGAGTCTGAATTCGACAGCTTTGGAATAATTAACACAAACCCAGTTGCCAAGACGTCTGTTGATAGTGGATTGTCTGAGGAAGGGAAGAAGCAAACTGTGAAAGCGGCTTTTAAGTTGAAGGAGATGGGGGCTTGTGAAAATGGTTGCTGGATTTGGCCCTCCATCACGCAGAGAGCTTATCAGGCAGCGGAGATTATTGCTTCAGTTAATGGTGTGAATCGAAGGTATGTCAATTGGTATTGAGCAAATGGATCCATTTCTTACTTTTGTCTTGAAAATTGAAGTTCATGCCACCATGGAATCAGATCTTGTAATTGTGGTTTGAAAATTTTCTATACCAATTATCCTCTATTATGCAATGCTTTACTACTGGATTAAAGGACTGGTCTGAAATGGATGGTTAGTTTAGCCATTCCATTGATACAAATAACAGTTTATGGTTGCAATGATTTAGGATTACTGTATGATGTTTCTTGGTGTATTTCCTGTTTTAGGTTTGGCTCATGATGTTTTTTGGTGTATTTCCTGTTCAACACGTTTTTCGTTAGATCATGTCTTTTCACCTGTTCTTTCGTCATTTCTGTGATTTTTTTCTTCTGTTGGATGAAAAATCTTTGGCTTATCAACCACTTCTGTTGGTTTCAGTTATATAGTTCCTGAATACAGTTTTCTTGATGCCCGTGGGCTTGGAGCTTATGAAGGCAAGAGATTGGAGTCTATGTCAGAAGTATGGTTTCTTTCCATCTTTTGTTAATGTTAAGTGTTGATATGAATACACGATGTTAACCACTATGGGTTGGCATAAGGGCTTAGAGAGGGAATGAGTTCAACCTATGGTGTCCACTCGGGATTTAACATCTTACAAGATGGCAACCAAACGTAGTAGGGTCAAATAGTTGTTTTGTGGGAATAGTCTAGGTACGCTCAAAGCTAGTTTAGACACTAGTTGATGTGATGTTGATTTGGCTAGTCTTCCTTACCAACCTTGAAGTGAATGAATTAGATGGATTAAGAGTCAATATGATGTTGATTTAGCAAGTTTCCCTTTTCCTTATTACCAACCTTGAATTGAATGAATTAGAAAGAATGGATAAGGAATGAGAGAAATCTTGAAATATAGCATAAAAATATCTTCCTCTGTTAGCAAATGCAACCAATGAGTTGTTTCATTGTTCTTATGAAATGTGTTTGAAAACAACAGGTATATGCTTCAGATACCATCTCTTCAAATATCAAACCTCCTCCAATAGATGATGGAACCCCCAACGAGAGTGTATCCGATGTCTTTGTTCGTGTAACACAGCTGATGTCGATTCTCGAAACCCAATACTCTGGTGATACTATCATCATTGTCTCACCAGATTCTGATAATTTGACAGTTCTTCAAGCTGGTTTAATCGGCCTCGACTTGCGAAGGTAGCTGCATATCTGAAACTTTGCTCTCATAAGCATTATCTTTTCATTGTGTTAGTCAGAATAATCGACAAGCTAACGTTCTTTTCGTCTCGAATTCAGGCATCACGATCTTTCCTTCGCTCCAGGGGAGGTTCGTTTTGTTGACATAAGCAGCATCCCTTCGTATAAGCAACCGGCTTCAGCTGTATATAAATGTTTAAACCCTCCTAATTGTAACTGACATAGCATTCTTGTCCATATTACATACAGAAAGCTAAGAAATTATCACAGCTCCTCTGATTCTGATGAAATATAATTGGTCATTGTCATCTTCATTGACTCAATTTCATAGCTGCTGGATCTCAGTGTTCCAACATAGAATTTAAACTAGCAAAGCAAGACCTTAAGGCCATATTTGATGATTGTGGAATGGTTTGATAATTGATTCTAAGTTACCAAAGAAACAAGAATCTGAAAATGGTAAAAGATTAAAAAAAAATAAAAATTTTGAGGTTGCATTACAAGTTTAGTTTCTAAAATTTTAAATTTGTGTCTAATAGGTCTGAGCTTTCTAATATGTTTTTAGAACTTCATATTTTGTATCTAACTAACTAGTCTTAGAGTGTGTAATAGGTTCATAAAATTTCATATCTAATAGGTCAATGAACTTACAATTTTGTATTTAACAAGTCTTCAACCTATTTGACATTTTGTAAAATTAATGAATTTATTGCCTACAAAATTGAAGTTCAAGTCATATAAGAAACAAAATTCAATTATGTGTTTGATAAGGTCCCGTTTAATATCCATTTGATTTTTGGTTTTTAATTTTTGAAAATTAAGCTAGTTTTCTCACCGGTCACAATTTCCTTACCATGATTTTCCTCTTTGTCAATGACGCATTTGAATTCTTAGTCAAATTTTAAAAACAAAACAAGTTTTTGAAAACTACTTTTTCTAATTTTCAAAACTTGACTAGGTTTTTGAAAACATAAGAAGAGCGTAGATAAGAAAACTAAGAAACTTATAGGTGGAAGTAGTATTTTTAAGCTTAATTTTAAAAAACTATCAAACGGGAGTCTAAATTTGTCAACTTTAAAAAACTTTAAATATATCAAAGATGTGTTAGATACCAAATTTAAACCTCAAAAATCTACTAAATGTTTTTTTTTTTTTGTTTTTCAAAAAAATTAGAAGTATAAAATTCAAAATTAGAAATGAGAACGTTGGAAAGGGTGTAACTATATGACTGCATAATTAATTAAGGGTGGAAAAGTATCAATATTCACACTCTAATTTCTAGAACATGAATCAAGTTTCACATTAACTAGAAACTAAAACCTCCAACCTCGGATTATTAACAAAACACCTCTGTCATCAATACCTTAAAATGTTACATTGTTGCACAGTTCAAACAAATACGACACAGAGTCACTGAATTCATCTCAGTTTTTAAACTTACAGCCGACAGTTTCAAAGAGAAAAGTTAAAAACTTTTGTTGGCTGATTAATCACACATCTTGACAAGTGCTAGATGATGGGAGAAACATGTTTTGAAGACCATTAAAAATCATTAAAAATCATTCCTTTTTTCCTGTTATATCACTGTCAATTGTTTTTTGATTCTGCAATATCTCACATTCACACCTTACCTGTCCTCTAAATAACTAGCATTCATTACTCTCTTTTGCTGAACCACAGCAGCAGCAGCAGCAGCTGGACCACTGCCATTGATTTTGATTGCTATGTTTCCATGCATCTTATTATTTTATTTCATCTTCCTTTTCATTACTAATCATTGCTAAATGCTGATTTTACATTTTATTGAACTTTCTCTAATCTCTACTTTATGGAGCATCATTCTGTTTGATCCTAAACATCTTTGTGATTCATTAGTTTTTTGATAAAGTTGGTTCACGTGACTTGTTGATGAGTAGAATGAACCGAAACCGAATCGAAAAAGCGACGTAGATTTCAGTGATGTGTAAAGTTATCATTATCCTTGTTGATGATGCATTATCAGCTCATGTGTTCTTGCTAATGAATGTAGGAGAAGAAAAGAAAAGGGTTCACTCTGTTGAATTGTGGGCATGTTAAAAGTGAAGGGAAGATGAAAAAAGAAAACATTTTGGAGGGGCTTTTTTGTTGGGCTTGGAGTAAAGTCACTATCTTTAGTTTTGCATAATCCATTGATGAAAGCAACTTGCATCTGCTGCAATTTCTCTGTGACCCCACACCCAACTGTTGCAGATAAATTTCCTCTGTAATCTCATCTCAATTTTCTACTTTTTGGTAAACACAGTTTCAAATTTTGGGAATTGGTGATTATGAATCTTAAGCAGTTTGTAATTTGTCATTTTTTCCATCTTAATGTTTGGTTGAACAGGATTTAACTAACTTTGCCAAACAAAACTGTGAGAGGAAAAGTTGTTTAGTTTGAAATTTACTTTCTTTTTACTGGAAAAGAATTAAAAAGAGGAAAGGAAAAGAAAAGTTGCATACATACTTTAATAGGGGTAGATATTTGAATTTGCAGACTTGTGGTTACAATTATGCTCTGAAATGGCAGTCATTACGCTTTACAGTTGTACAAGCAACGCTGCAGAGAAATCAGTTAACTGCTCAACCCCATGGGCGAAACGGGATCCATTGTAGCCCTCTTCCCTGTTTCTTCAATCCCTTTTCTTCTTTTCCACTCTTCATAATCTTCTCTTTTTCTATCTCTCTGTTCATCGATGATTCAACCCCAGAAAAAATTTCTGGCCAAAAATTCGAGTTCGTCTCTGATTTCCCTTTGCCTTGTGGTTCTTCAATCGTTTTCTTGCCCTCACATGGCGACCCTTTAGCCATTTTTGGCAGTTCCTAGAGTTCTTGGGTTTTCTTGTTTCAGTTTTTGGATATGGCTATTCGAGGAGTCGATTTCAAGTGGTAAATCTCTTTCCCATCGTTTCATTGGAATGTAAATTTACCCATGTTGATGGGTTCTTGACTTGCTTGAGTATTTTGGGATTTTTCAGGTACGATGGGTTCTTCTTGTCGATGCTTGCTACTAGCATGTATCCTTTGCCATTTTAGTGGAAACTGTTGTTATTTAGGCTAGTCTTAGCTTTGTTACAAATTCGTAATCGAATTTCATTTGTTATCTTTTGCATTCTTTGTGAGATCGAGCTGTTCAATCAGAGTTTTTCAATAGTAACATATAAGTTGAGCTTCATAGCACGTGAAAACTCGTTCATTTAGTCAACCAACGCAGTAGTAACCAGCCAAAACAAAAGATTATTCTGTTTCTAACACTCTTGTAACTGATAGATGTGTGGTTATTCATTCGATATCGGTCCTCGAATCGACATCCTTGTTTTGTTTATCTAACTTCTTTTTTGGTTTTTCCTCAGCCCCTATTGTGATTATATATGGGGTATAAGTTTCATTGATATTTTTAGTATCTAGAAACCAGCAATAGCCCTTTTGGTGCCTTGCCTTGTATGAGGCTTTCATTTGATCTCTTCGTTTTCTTTAACTGTTTTGTTTGGTAGAATAATTGTGACCATCAACTGGAGGCGGTATAATACGTGTACATATCCGTTGCACATATGGATCGTGGTACGTGTTCGAGTTTTGAAGAAGTAATACGAGTTTAAGATATATCTGTGATTACTTGCTTCTGATGGCTATGCATTTACTTTCTTCATTCAGGTTGATTATACCTGTGTGTTTGCTTTTCGCCTTTTGCTGTTCATAGACAATGCACTTTCAGCTGGAATGGGATTGTAAGGCCTTCTCTTTCTATCTCTCTAGGATTTTCTCCTCTAAATTGTTTTTGAAGATCAATTTCCATTGAATGAGTACAATTAGGACCAAATATATGCAACTGATTCATTATTACAAATCTTACTGAAAAATTTGTAATGAGGTTCTCCTTGCTGTTCTCTGCCCTATTATAGCAAATTTCCATTTTCTCACAAGTCTTGTTCCTCTGTTTATGGTGTATTTCAGATTCACAAGTTGTGCATTATTCTTACTGTTTAAATTTAAATTTCGTTAGGGACTTTGGATGGCAGCAGCGATATGCTCGGTTTTGCGGAAGAGTTGTGGTTCTTTCTATTCTCTCTATATTGCTCTACCCATTTTTATGTGCATGGACTGTAGTTGGTACCCTGTGGTTTAGAGGTGCTAAAGACTGTGTAAGCTATATTATTCCTCAGTTAACATTGCCAAAATGATCAATTTACCAGCTTCGATTATTTACTCGTCTTGTCGATGAATGCAGTTACCTGAAGAAGGACAGAAATGGGGTTTCCTCATTTGGTTGCTTTTCAGCTACTGTGCCCTCCTTTGCATTGCCTGCATGTCAGTGGGAAAGGTTATTCATTTTCTGTGAACTTCTCCATTCTTTTACTTAATTTTTGCTTGTTTCTTACTTAACTGAACTTTAAGCAAGTTTAGGCCATTAATTGAGGACATGGGGCATACACCATGTAACAGAGCTATCCTTCTAAGTTTGAGTCTAATTTGATCTTTTCTGCTGACCACAAACTTAGTGCTTCAAAATTTTCTTATTTCAAACTACTAAATGCTTTTCTTGTTGCTTCTAAAACTGTTTTATGCAGTGGTTAGCGCGTCGACAAGCACACTTGTTACGAGCCCAACAAGGCATACCTGTATCCGAATATGGGGTAAGCTCGAAAACTTCTTGTTGTCAATACCTGTTCTTTTGATTTTGGATCATATGCCCCTTTACTCTTAATATCAGTTTATGACACTATCAAACAATGAATTGACTAGCATTTTTCTGCAAACCAGGTACTGGTTGATATGATTAGGGTTCCTGATTGGGCATTTGAAGCTGCAGGACTGGAAACGCGAGGCATTGGCCAAGATGCTACCGGGTACCATCCCGGGCTTTTCTTGACCTCGGCTCAGGTAAATGTGAGAAGCTTAAACAGATTCATATGAAAACTTTTTATCCTTGGCTATGGATCTGTTGTAATAACATGTATTCAAGTAATAATGCCACTTGTCGATCGACTTTATTATCGTCATTTCGCGAACAGTATGTTAAAGAAGTCCTGTAACTCGTTACATATGCAAAATTCAAGAGTAAAGTGGGAGAAAATCTGGATGGAACTTTACCTTAAGAACCGAGTTCTGACAACCGAGCTATTTTTCTGCGGTTTGTGCAGAGGGAAGCTGTGGAAGCTCTCATTCAGGAACTTCCAAAGTTCAGGCTGAAGGCGGTCCCAACCGATTGCAGCGAATGCCCGATTTGCCTCGAAGAGTTCCATGTAGGGAATGAGGTAAATTGTTTGCTTTTGCTTCATATTTCATCATTCATGTTAAAATTATTACTTGGCCTGTTCTTATTTTGAACTTCTTCTGTGATTCAATCTTATTCTTTCTGTTCAAACATAAACTGAAGAAGTTAGATACAGGATGAACTTGTCATGAGACAAATGAATGCAATTGTTCTGTTCTCCTGGACTTTGTGCAGGTTCGTGGTATGCCGTGTGCTCACAACTTCCACGTCGAATGTATCGACGAGTGGCTTCGTCTGAATGTCAAATGTCCTCGATGCCGCTCCTCGGTCTTCCCAAACCTCGACCTCAGTGCTCTTTCTAGCCTGCGTTCGGACACAGAACAAACATCTGCCAATGGTTTCCTAACAAGCCAACCTTCAAGTCTGTTGAGATCCAGTCCAATCCCCATCGCTCGTACCGTAAACACCACAGCCCTCGATACCGACACTGCCTTCGATGCAATGGAGAACGGAAGCTCACCCGTGCCATCTGCTTCTCGACATTGATCGTGTACAAAACTCCCGCCTTTTTTGTCACTTCAACTTACAGCCATTACAGCCATTACAGCCACCCTTTGAACCATCTTAACCAAAACTTCTCAGCCACTTAAACCTCTGAAACAAAAATCAAATGAAACCCACTTCTGCCATTTGATGATCATTCCTCAGAAAGCACAGAGCTTTCTCCCCTTAAAATAATCCCACTGATGAGCAAAAGAAAAAAGAACTGACATCTATAGTTGTATTGTAAAAACAAAGCCATTCCCATTTGTAAAAGGAGACAAAAATTTTGCCAATGAGTCAACTTTTTGTTATTAAAAGCTTATGAATCTGAGAGTGAACTTCAAAGCTTCACTCATGGAGGAAATTAAAGAAGAGTTCACGTGGGTTTCTTCCATTTTAGCCCATGTTCGTGGCTCGTGCTTCCTACAGATTCCTCACTACTTGACAAATATTCCCCATCAGATCCTCCCTTTCCATTTCCAACCCATCCTTTTGTCTTCTTCTTTCTTTTTTTTTCTTTCCTCTCTTCGTTTTGAAGTTACATCAATTTTCTTTTATGTCAAACAAATGTAAGTTTGTAACATTAATGGTAGGCATTACAAGGTAAAATCAATGCCCTTTGGCGTACGTGTGGCGCTCGTCACGATCGATATCGAATCGGTCGTAATCTTGTTTTGTTTGTGAGGAGATTGGAATGGAACTCGTGATTTGTCGGTAGAATCTTGTCGTGAGAAAGTGAGAAGCATAGAACATTCGATGAAATATAAACTCATCACTGAATGAGACAAACCAACACGAGTATAGCTTAGCGGTTAAAGACATCAACTTGAGCATAGTTCAAATAGTTAAGATAGTATATCTTTAGACCAAAAGGTCAAATATTTGAATGTCACCTCCACATATAGAATAATAAAGAGATAGTACTTGGCTGCATATCGGCATGTAGAGATTTCTCTACACATTACCATTAAAATCTTTTTTTTTTTTTTTGAGATACATTATCATTAAAATCTTGACAACTAAGATAGTTTAAAAAAAATCTCATTTTCTACCTTTCTATTTCTTGGTTGTCAAAATTTTAATGGGATATGTAGAAACATTCCTACTGATATGTAGTTAAATATTTTTCATAATAAAGGGCTTAGATGGAATGAATACAAGTCATAGGGACCACTTATCTAGGATTTAAGATCCTACGAGTTTTCCAACAACCAGATGTAGTAGAGTTAGGGTTAGATAGTTGAGGTGAACATAAACTGGTTCCTGAGAAATTCGGTGTGACTTTAAAAGTAGTAGGTGAAAAATGATAGAGTTGAAAATAAAACACTTAAATGTTGATTAACACTATAATTATATCATATTATAATTTATAATACTTGATCTCATGCATGTGCATGATCACATTTGACACTACATTTTATTTATTTTTATCATATACTTCTAAGTGAACCAACTAGGGACTAAAAAAATGAAAAAAAATCAGAAGATGAAGATCATTATTATTATTGTTATCTTCATTATTTTGGATGAAGATTGGTTTGGTTAATACATATCTATTTCTTTTGGTAATGAAAATGATATAATTGATTGATAATATATGCTGGAGTTAGGCTCGCAATAAGAAATGAAATAAAAAAAAAACACACAAACAATTAATTAATTAATTGTATAAAGATAATGATTGAACCTTAAAATTATTGAGATCCTAAACCTTTTTATACATTATTTTATGTTGCCAACTTTAGGATGTCAATCTAATCCTTGATTTTATTTTAAAGGAAGGAATCATATCGAGAAATTAAAAAGAAAAAAACAAATCTCTTTTTTTTCTTTTTCTTTTTCTTTTTCCAACATTAATTACAACTCAATATCTCGATTATTTAAAAACAATATTTTTTTTTTTTTTTAATTTTTGGGATAAAGTTCCGAGTTCCCATGTCCACGTCAGAGGAAGATTTGCGCGTGGTGGTTGAAGATGATTAATAATTGAATATTGAATAAAGAGAGGTTAATTAAGGAAATTAGTTTAATTAATTAATTTAAATTAGAGGATGAAGGAAAAAAGATTCTGCTACTGTGATGTACGGACAACTTTTTTTTTTTTGTTTTTTTAAAATTAATTTTTTTCCCACAGTGAGAAAACAAAAAACTGTCCTTTCTTTCTACTTGAGTGTGGGACCCACTCTAAGCCTACCTTTTAGGTCCTGTGAACTTTATGGACCTACGACGCTCAAAATACTGCCAATTTTAACTCTTTTTTTTTTTTTTTTTTAATATGCTAAATTCAATTTAATTTCATGTTCTTTTTCCTCGTTTCTTTCAAATATTTAATGATCTTTTTTCAAATGGTCGTGGATTTGTTTTCTTTTGTTGTATGCTATAGCTAGCCTATGGGTATGAATTTTCAATCTGTTTTTAATTTAATAATAATACAAAGAAAAATGGTTAAATTACTAATTTTGTCTCTACACTTTACTGTTTCCGATTTAGTTCTTATGATTATGGATTAACTTCGACTGTGTTTCATTGATTTCTAAAGTTATAGTTTAGTCTCTATGATTTGATCAAACCTTATAAACGGTTCATTTTTTTTTTAATTTAGTTGTATATAATAATATGACAAACTAATCCCTATCATTTGCTTTTATCGGACGTGTGAGAGATCGAAGGAGAGCATTAAGCCAATAAGTCGATCCATCAGTCGTCTTCGAGACGAAAAAAGCAGCATCGTTGACTCCAGAGAAGTAAGCGAAGGACCGTTGGTAAGCTGCTTTGGTATCAACAACATTCCTTATCTATGGTGGAGCTCGATAATATTCGCAGTATTAGTCTCAGTAGCATTTCTTATGGTAGCGAGAGAAAACATTGACTGACGTTGTGAGCATCTCGAGTGTGAAGGAACGACATCGGTAGCGGTAGTACAATTCTATCCGTTTGAGTCTAAGTCTACCGGTGGGTCGTCCTTTGAGTCACTCTCGCAAACAAAGAAATGGTTAAATAAATATAATATCAACTCACTATCACATGAATAGAAAATGTGTTATATGTTCAATGTGACAATGACATGGTGATTGATTGAGGTTTAATCAACTTCTAAGAACCAAATTCAAAAATTTTAAATCATACCTATTAAATTGAAAATAAACCTAAACCATAAAGATCATGTTAAAGCAAGAAGTCTAGTTACAAGTTCACGTAAGTCGAAGGTCGAGCTGACAAGATAAGGAGTTGATCTAACCTATAATAAAGAAGCTTACATAAGTGCAATGTTATGTCCAACACATTATATGTATGATATTCAAAATCAATGCTTTGACCGGTTGATGTCAAGCTGAGTTATAGTAGTACTGTGTACCTTGCTAAAGGAACGAATTTAAGTATATTTATAGAGAGTACTTTGTTGTGTCTTGATAGATTTGTATTTTTGACCTGACAACGAGGATTTTTATAGGTGGAAGCGGACACCTTGACTCAATTAGGACCAAACTCAATATGTTTATATATACTTTTCTGGCTTCTAATTAGCTCCATAGGTCGAAAATTATGTGCTACCTTGTCTTCCCACCTGGCAGTCACATGAGATTAAAGGAGTTCTATGTGGGCGTACTTATCTCACTCGTACTGGATCGAATTGAAAATTTTAAAATCATAGAAACAAAAATCCTAACTCAACCCAATAATAATAATAATAATAATAATAATAATAATAATAATTCTCCCTTTTTATATAAGCAACCTGGTTTATTATAACTTTAACTAACCTACCTAATTTAAAAATGAAACTTTAATTCATCGATAATACTGAGTAAAAAAACATTGAGATAAGAATCTAAACCTAAGAATCTTGTCAGAATTTATGTTTTAAATTTGAGAGTGGTCCAAAGAACCAAACAAACTCCATAATATTATAATAAAAAGAAGTTTTCAATTCTATAAATAATAATTAAGACATTGAATTAAAATTACACTCCTTTTTGCATGGGATTATTCCAAAGTTAGTTATGACGATAATATTTTCCTCAACTGTCAAGCTGCTAAACCAATTCATATTATTATTATTATTATTTTTTTAAAAAAAGTTAGCTAGCTCTCCTACTCTATAACAAATTTAAAATAACATCAATAATTAAAAGAAAAAAACGAAATAGAGACAAAATCGAAATACAAAAGGAAAAAAAAAAAAAATAGAGAGAATGACTATTTTGTCCTTGTAAGTTGCATGAGATGCGGGAGATATTTGACACGCGCCGAAAAAGTTGATGGGGCCCAGGGCAGCTTTTTTGAGGTGGTGATTTAAAAGGCATATTAAAAAAAATGAATTTTAATTAAATTAAATAATTTGATAATAAAAAATAATGATGAGGGGTAATAGTTGTAAAATGTAGAGAGAGAAACACGCGCAATGGGAAGAGAGAGAAAGGCCGTATACGGAAGAGGACCATACGGCTTTGTCCGACAAACCCACGGATACCTCACTGTAATGTGGGTCCCACGCCCCTCTCTTCCGTTTCTGTTACTTCACCTAACTGCCTCTCTCTTTTTTACCCCTACCGTTTTCCCCTTTTCCCCTTTCTACCCTCGTTTTCTTTAACCCATTTTCATTTCATTTTGGATTCTAAAGTGTTTTGTTAAAAATTCAAATGCCTACTACTTAGGCATCAACAATTTGATTCTTTGATGGGGTTTTGAAGGGTTGTAGATTGGGAGAGCGACAGTCAAGTTGTGGAGACTGTTCGACATTCATTTCTAAGAATTTGATCGTTTTATAGGTTTTTTTTTAAGGGTTCGAACGATATGATGGGTAATTTCATTGAACGTATATTCAATGATTAGGAGAGCGACGACTTGGTTGTGGGGACTATTTGACATTCATTTGTAAGAATTTGATCATTGGTTTTACGATCATATATTCAATGATTAGGAGAGGGGCAGTCAGGTTGAGGGGGAAATTCAAGTATTTGACCTGGTCAATGGTACATGTCTTTAACTAGTTGAGTTATGCTCAAACTAGTGGAGACTACTTGGCATGCATTTGAAAGAATTTGATCGTATGATGAATTTTTGAAGATCTTACTAGAATGACATAGCCAATATGTTTACAAATTCACGATGATGTATTCAATAATTAGGAGAGCGGAAACTTTCGGGATATGGGAGAGATGGAGAAGGAGGGGAGTAAATAATTGAGTGGCAAAATGGAAAAAAAGGAGAAGGTAGGGGGTGAAAAGGGGGAAGATGATAGGGTAGGGGTCATAATCAAAGAGGACCCGGGTTGTCCCCTAAGAAGAGGATCTTTACACGTTATGAATGTAAAGGGTGTGTGAAGTGAAGGGCATAAGGCCACAAGGCATTGGCATTCGCATTGGAGCTGCTTTAGCTTTGCCTTTGCCACAACACAAGCCTAAGAGAAGAAAAGAAAAGGAAGGAACGAAGCAAGGAGATGAGTCTTTACGCACACACAGACACACAGACAGAGAGAAACCCGCCAGCTCTTCCCCATATGCTTTCACTGCACCACCAGAAACAACAACTACATCTCAACCGACCCTTTTTTTCATTTTCCCTCTCTCTACCTCTTTACCTCTAAACCCTTTCTCTCTCTACTGGGGAAGAAAGAAAACTCCCCATCTTCTTCTTTCCCCCCCTTTCTCTCTGTTTCACCTTGGAATTTGGTGTTTGGAGTTTCAAAGAAACGAGTGATTCTGTTTCTAACAACAGCCAGTTCTTTTCTTCTCTTGTCCGAGATGTATATGTATATGCAATTTTGCTCTGTCTGTTTCTGATGCGTGAGATTGAGGGAGTTTCTTTTGCTGGGATGAGTTTCGTTCCACTACCCTTTTCTTTGTTTTTTCTTGCATGAGTTTGGGAAAAGGAAAATGTAGTTAAAGTAGTGAATGCATTAAACGAGGTGGGTTCTGTTTTCTGTTTTTTTCCAGCTTATAGATCTCGTTCTCGCATCGATTGATTTACCCAAATTTCGGGTGGATTTAGAATCTACATTGGGTGGGGGAGGCTTGAAGTGGGGAGATTGATGATATTGTTAAAATTTGGCCACACCCCATGAGGAATTTGAACTGGTTCAAGCCAATTTCGATCAATGGGAAGCCTGGGAGGAGGCTTTCTCTTGGAGAGTACGAGCGGGCTGTGTCGTGGTCGAAGTATTTGGTGTCGTCAGGGGCGGAGATAAAGGGAGAAGGTGAAGAAGAATGGAGTGCAGACATGTCCCAGTTGTTCATTGGCTTCAAATTTGCTACTGGAAGGCACAGCAGGATTTACAGAGGCGTGTATAAGCAGAGGGATGTTGCAATTAAGCTGATAAGCCAGCCTGAGGAGGATGAAAACTTGGCTAATTTTCTTGAGAATCAGTTCATTTCAGAGGTGGCATTGCTGTTTCGACTGAGACATCCCAATATCATCACTGTAAGTTTCATTGCTTGATACCCTTTTTTGTGGGTCTGTGATATTTGTTGTCTGAATCACTGATTGTTTCATGAAAGGGAATTGTAATGTGTTGTGATAAATTCTTCTTGTGTTGTTTAACTTTTTTTGTGTAATGTCCAATTAACATCCTCATTCCTGAAAAGGTTTCTGATGAGTTCATATATTTTACTGATTTCTGTAGTGCCTTTTTATGGCAGCATGCAATGCTTTTAGCATCTTATCACGGGAAGAGCAGAGAAAAATGGCTTCTGTATTCCCTGGAAATGATCAAGATAATCTCTTCTTTTACCATGGGGAACCTCTACTACATAATGTCAGATTTCCCTTGGAGATTCTCTCTCTTTATTCAATGTGATTTAAATTTGAGATGTAATTAAGTGTTTTTCCCCTTTAAGAAGGAGATGAACCTTAATTTTAGACCAAGTAAAAACATGGGTTGCTGCACTCCCCCACCCCAAGATTAGATTGAACCTTAAGTTAACTTTCCTGAATCTCCCTTGTTCCTTTGCCTTCTTTATACACTACAACACGAAAAATCTCCGAAAACGGGAATTATCGGACATCAGAGCTAAAGAAGATAACAGAAGAATCTTTCATGCTTACAAAATGAACCATGGGAAACTAAATAAACCATGGATCTAAGTTCATTTCTTGCAAGGGGTTTTGAGCAATGGTTTTACTAGAACTTAACCCCACCTTGGAATTGTAAATTATTGTTTTTGGTTTCCATTCCATGTAGTTTTCATTGTTGGTTGAATAAGCTTTATCTTGCATTATTATTAGAATGATTGTTTGTAAGCGATTGATCTCCCTGCTGATTATGACCTGCATTTCTTAACTGTTGTAGAAAGAACTCTGTATCAGATCAGCACATCTTAGCATAATTAACTCTATGTTGCTTTGAAGTTTCATAGATCACAATCTATGCTGTTTGTAGTCTTGATCTCTTTTACTGTTAACGACGCTAGTTTTGACCTTCTTCCTGCAGTTCATTGCAGCTTGCAAGAAACCTCCAGTGTTTTGTATCATCACGGAGTACATGGCAGGGGGTTCATTAAGAAAATATCTCCATCAGCAGGAGCCACATTCCGTTCCGCTGAACTTAGTTCTGAAACTAGCCCTCGACATCTCACGCGGGATGCAGTACCTTCACTCTCAGGGAATACTTCACAGGGATCTCAAATCAGAAAATCTCTTACTTGGTGAAGATATGTGTGTTAAGGTAGCAGATTTCGGTATCTCGTGCATAGAATCTCAGTGCGGAAGCGCAAAGGGATTCACCGGAACTTATCGCTGGATGGCGCCTGAAATGATCAAAGAAAAACATCACACCAAGAAAGTTGATGTTTATAGCTTTGGCATTGTCTTGTGGGAGCTCTTGACTGCATTGACACCATTTGATAACATGACTCCTGAACAAGCAGCATTTGCAGTCTGCCAGAAGGTAACTAACAATCACTTTTTGTATGTTTCTTTTGGTACAATTCAAGTTGTCTCATCAACAATGCCAATCCTGATCTAAAAAAGCACTTTTCATGTGCTAAATTTAGCTTCGATCGATAAAAATTTTGTTCGTAGTTCGTCGTTAGCGTTACACATTATTATACATATCTTTAACTTGGTGTAAATGAATACATTGACTTATGTCTGTGTTCTTCAGAATGCAAGGCCTCCTCTACCTTCGGCGTGCCCAGTGGCATTTCGTCATCTGATCAAGAGATGCTGGTCGAAAAATCCCGACAAGCGACCGCATTTCGACGAGATCGTTTCAATTTTGGAAACATACATGGAGTCTTACAATGAAGATCCAGAATTTTTCTGTCACTACGTGCCCTCATCTAGATATACTGCTTTACAATGCTTACCAAAATGTATTACTGAACAATTGTCTGCTTCATTGAAGCCTAGGAATTCATCATCTTGAATCTTGTATAATTGCCAAATATAGCAATCTTCTTCTTATCTTGCAATCAAGCCTTAGGGAATTATTATTAAATCAAGGTTGTGAATTTTGTGCCCTTTTGTTATGTTTTTTTTAAAAGGAACAATTATTTTATTTTGATGCTGCAAATAGATTCCATTCCATTGTTATTATTTTTCAAATTCCAAGGCTTATTATATAGTTTAATGTAATGAAAAGACTTTATATTATATATAATAATCAAACCGATGTTATGCATATGGACAGTTTGGCCGAGTGGTCTAAGGCGCCAGATTTAGGCTCTGGTCCGAAAGGGCGTGGGTTCAAATCCCACAGCTGTCAATTATTTTTTCTCCATTTTTAATGGGCCTCGGCCCAATATCTCGGTGGTGGGCCCATGAAGATTTGGCGGGAATGATTAAATTATTAATTAATTTATCTATTGGCTGTTTAAATAAAGAAACTAATCCGTTTGTTCTGCCATTGCCGTGTGTGTATCTATGTTCATTTTGGCGTAGTGATTTCTATTGTGATCGTGTTCAACGAAGGTCGTTGTTATGGCGTCTCGATCAGGAACTCCTCCAATGGCGGCTGAGAATGCGCAGAATTTAGGTTGAAAGATCTTCTTCTTCTTTTCAAGATTGAGTTTCTTTTTTTCTTTCTCTTTGTTGTGAGTTGTGACTGTCTGTTGAGACTTTCGATTTTAACTGTTCTTTGTGATTAGGCGAGTAATTTTAGGGTAATGTCGATGTTGAGTGAGAGTCGGTGTTATCTTTATTGGAACTGTGAATTTCTTCGAGTTGTTTGATGGGCGTATCACGTATGATTTTCAAGATTGTTTATCGGGATTCTTGTTTAGCGTCGGTCCAAATTTCTATTTTGGACTGTAGATAAAAACACGTGCTGCTGTTAGAAAAGGATATGATCTTGTACTCTTGAAAGAAAAATGCATCATAGTTGAAATTCCACGATGGTTTCGTCAGCTTCTTACTTCGTTTTAAGTATCACATAAGATTAATATTCTGTATGAAGCTTGTTAGTTGGATTAGAATTCATTGGACTTCTTTCTTTTTATTTGTAACTGTTATTCCTAGGAATTAGGTATGCCGTATCCACCCTTTGGCAATAACTATTCATATCCATTTATATCCTGTTTCATTTTTTTTTGAATTGGATCTTTCTGCATGATGGGGCAATTTGTGCCGTTATATTTACTAGTTCAACTTTTAACACCGGAAGCATTAGTTTTTTTATTGCATCCTAAGTAAATATAATTATTGACTTTGTTATAGCATTCGATTTTATCAGTATATCAGTTATGCCATTCTTAACTTGGATGTAGGCCTTTTAACCTCTTGAATTTTTTTTGCCAACTCTGTTCTTCAAATTTTCAAGGATTGATTTTTGTACCTAATAGTATTGCCAACATTTTAAGATATCAGACCAGTCTTATAAGCACTCATCTTTATTGAAAACTATCAAACTAATAACTATCGGAACTATTGGCTCTGGACCATATATTATGAATATAATGCTTGGAGATGCTCCCCTACCACTTCAAAAGTCTTATGTTTACTCTACGTGATATAAGGACTTAATCTTTTTATTTTGCCACAGGGCTTCACCAACCACATAAAGAGGTTCAGCAAGATGGGAAAACTGAAGTTGATAAACTAAATACTACAACCCCCTTGCTTGTCAACCCCGAACCCATGCGAGTGAAACAAGTACAAAATGCTGTGAAGTTCCTTTCACATCCCAGAGTAAGGAGCTCTCCTGTCATCCATAGAAGATCTTTTCTTGAGAAGAAGGGCCTTACAAAGGAAGAGATAGATGAAGCATTTAGGCGTGTGCCTGTAAGCAAATGTTTTATTCTATCAAGTCAGATATGCATGATTTTTTCATCCTAATCTCCTAATCTTCGTGTACATGAATTGCAACATAACACGCTTCTCAGTTATCTATCTGATCTTAATATTGCAGTTAGATGTTACTGATATTAATATTGTACCTGACTTTTATTCTCATGGGCAAATCCCAGGACCCACTTCGAAAAGCAGTAGCATCTAATGCAAGTCAAGGTAATAAATGCACTTTAGAAATTAGCTTGTTGTTTTGCCCTGAATTTTTTGAATTACTTCATCAAGTAGCTTTATAATGAACAGATGGACAAGTGAAGTCACCTTCAAACTATCAGCTACAAGATTCAACACGAACTTTACAGCCTTCAGCTACTGTACCGACTGCGCCCACCACGGTTGTTTCTTCTTTGGATACATTAAAATGGTCTGAATTTCGCTGGTCTCATGTAATTCTGGCTGTAGGACTGCTGTCTATAACAGGTGCTGGAACAACTTTAATAATTAAGGTACCTGTCTATATAAATTCCTATCGAAGTTGGATATTCTAGGGAACTCTATTTTATTTTCAATAAATTTTATTTTACTGTAGCTTCTTTGAGCTTTTGATGAATTCCTGCGGACGCTCTTATGGAAAGATTGCAATACATCTTAGATGAACTGGAAATTCATTATTGCGTAAGTGATTGCATGTTGCATCTGACTTTATATTGCCTGTTTCAGAACAAAATATTTCCAAGATTTAAATCCTGGATACGCAAGGTTGTAAGCAATGGAGATGAAGAGGTTGTAAAGGGAGAGAACTCCAGACCAAGTTTGGAAGAGGAAGCCGCTGCTGCTGCAAAAGCAGCTTCAGAAGCGGCAATTTATGTAGCAAAAGCAAGCCAGGAAATGTTGAACTCAAAATTTGAAGGTAAGACGTGGATGCTCTATCCCATATTCTCCAAAATACTTTAAATTGGAACCGTCGGAGATTAATTATTTTGTGATGACTGAACCTTATTTTGTACCTTGCCAGAGATGAGAAAAATTGAGGAAATTGTTGGTTTATTAAATATGCAACTACAGGAAATGAAGAATCTGGCAAGTGCCATATTGAGTTTGGAAGGTAATGCAGTTTTTTTGATTGAACTCCTAAACTACTTTTGTTTCTGACTATCATATTTTTCCTGGCAACTGTACAATTCTTGTATGTCAACATCCTGAGATGTAGAGTTTTTTTTTATTTATCCCTTTATGATGCATTGTCAAAGAGATCTTCAGAAGGTATATGTTTTCCCTAGTTATCATCTAACTTGGCTAATTTCCTCAGCCCTCCACATTCACTATCCTATACAGGTCTGTTGGAATTGAGACTGGGACTTCTACATTGGATTTTGAATAAAACATTACATCTTTAAGCGTCCATAGTTGCTTCTGAGCTGCAGATATACTTGACACATTGTGAATAAATTTTTTAAAAGAGGTCTTAATCAATATACTTGACCGTAACCATTGAATGTCCTCTCTTCCTTTCACGTTATCAGGAGATTCAGGACGAACAATTTCCTCTGGAAGAGGCTCTGTTGCTGGAGAAGGACATCATCAAGTTAATCTTACCGTTCCAAAGGTGGGATGAAAGTTGATGGGCTTCAAAATTCTTTATGATCTTCGGAACAATATCTTAAGTATATAGGCTATAAATGTTCATGTACTTCGCTTTATTGTCAATTCGTTGCTGAGTTTAACTGCTCTATAGCAGCTATATGCAAACGGCAAGATGGCACAAATTTTCAAATATCTCATCGAGATATTGCCTCAAATAATCATTTGGTTTTTTTGCTTTTGAAAATTGTGTTTGTTTTGTCCCAATTTCTTTACAATAATTTTCATCTTTTTTAAGGAAACATTTGAATTCTTAGTCCGATTTTGAAACAAAAACAAGTTTTTAAAAACTACCCGTCTTTTTCTAATTTTCAAAATTTGGCTAGATTTTGAAAACATTTGTCAAAAGTAGATAACAAAACAAAGAACCCATCGGTGAAAGTAGTGTCTAACGGTTATCAAACATGTCTTAATGATTTGATTCTTTTTTATATGCATGAGATTTGGGTTTTTTATGGTTTGGTGTGTGTCCCTTACTCACCCACCCACGTACACGAGTTCTTAAAACTTTATATTTCTGAATATGAGCACAGTGATGGTCCACAGAGGAGAGAAAACATTCAAAAAGTAGTTAATCCTAGTGTCCATAGGGGTGTCAACTTGCTTTTAGACGACTTTGGTGGGTTGATATTGTTTTCTCATGCAATGTATCAACGGTCTATCCCCCAGCTAAAATCAGCTTGCTTTTTAAAGATTTTCTTTTCTGGTTAAGGAATCCCCTCGACCCAAAAGGAAAGGAGTTAAAAAAAAGGAGAGAATTAGAAGGGAAAATGTAGATCTGGAAAGGGTGCATGTGCATGTATGTCTTCTGGCGTCTTGCATTTGAATTTCCTGAGCTGATGGCCTATCCATTACATCATATTAAAGTATGCTATTTGTTGTTTTTGCCTATTTCTAGTACTAATCAATTATAACAAAGAATAACGTTTTTCCATTTCGATGAAATGAGACTAATCTTTATTGTGTCCACTCTTGCAGCACCCTTGGAAAGTCGACCATGCTCCTAGCTCTGATCTTTTACGCGAATTGCAAAGACACAGGGAAAATTTTTATTCCAGAAGACAGAATAATGGGATGAACTATATGCAGAACGGTGAAGATTTAGCATCTTCGTGGCAGCAACGTAACATCAGAATACACGAGCAGCCAATTAGACGGCCCTGGGCTCGTCCTCTGCTATCACCGGTCTCAATGCCAGACTGCAGCTGAAGCTATCCAAAGGTCTAAATCAACTGTCCAGACCAAAACATTTGCCAACAATCAGTTGATCAAATCTCCAAAAAATGTTGGGGGAAGTTTTAGGACGAATTCTGGTCTCAAGGTATAGTAAAAAGTGTTAGTAGTAAAACAAGGCGAGGTTCAGATATCAAAACGGTTTAATCTGTTCAGTTTGGAACAATCCTGGTCTGTCACATCGCAATGGATGCTTCAAATCAAGCCCGAATACTTTCATGTACTTCTATTGCACTGTAAGTATCAAAGTTTCTATTCACAACAGACTCTATAGATCTCAGAATGATTAATAAATCTCCGAGCTGTTCATCTATTAGTTTGTGGTTGCAAGGTCACTATCATGCATGCTTATCTATTAAATATCAATCCATTTAGGTGTCGCCATCCGTTTAGACGGTGTTAATTACACCATTTTTCCTTAACCACTTCTTTCTTGTTTAGAATTTGAAAAGTAGAACAAAATCCTTGATGAAGTGAAGATCTTTATCATTTGTGGAAAATTTTTGAAGTCTACCCTTAAGTCGCTGGGCCAATTGTAATTTAGTCCAGCAATACTTAATTTGATTGGGTTGACTTGATTATTATTGCAATCTCTTGACTTTTTTTCTATTATTTGCTGCCACTTCTTAGTTCCACTTGGATTCATCTTATCTCTCTCAAATTATTCATGATCATAAATTGTAACCACAGGTAGATTTCAGTTTTTTGTTGAAATATGTGGGATGACCTATTTTAGGTAATAGGTGTCTGTACCTTGATCTATTTTTAGGTAACAAGTGTCAGTATGTGAAATGACATGCTGTTGGTTAATATGCATTCTGAACAACATGGGACAACTACATTTTTCTCACATAGATACTTGACATCTTAAATACACTGGGGTCTTAGTCTTGTTATAAATAAGTCATAAATGTTTTTTTTTTTTTTTGGGGGGGGAGGGGGGGCCAGGGATGTAGAAAATAAAGTGAGAATTTAGGGAAAAGAGAAAATGGAAGAAGTGGGGTTGGTTCAGGAGATGCACATGGGTGGGTTGGTTTTGGTTTATTTTAATTTTAGAAAATGTGGAAAACCAAAAAGACACAATCAGACAGAAAAAACTTTAACTTTGAGTAGAGATATTGGAGCTTACACTTTGGAAAGAAACTTCATTATTCCCTTAACAACTGCGTCTCTTCTACATGATTGACGCTAACCAAACGACAAAAACACTTCACCACTTCTACTGCTGCTATTGGAAATTGTCATCAACAAAAATCTCTGTTTTTTATACCATTATAAGTGTATTCTTTCAGTCAAAGCGAACTTAGCTCAGCGGTAATTGGGACCATGAGGTCAAAGGTTCGAATCTCCCCACTCCCAAATGTTGATGTACTAAAAAAAAATTAGTGTATTCTTTCAACTTTCTAAATTGTATCTAATAGGTCTTTGAATTTTTAAAATGTGTGGAATAGGTACCTAAACTTTGAATTTTATATGTAACAGGTTCTTGAACTTGTATGGTACCAAATAAGTTATGGAACTTTCCATTTACGTCTAATTGGCTCGTGGCCTATTTGACATTTTTTAATATTCACATATGTACTTTTTGTATAATAGGACCTTGTCATTTCATTTGTGTTAATGACTTTTTAAAAGTAAAATGTCAATGATGTATTGGAAACAAAATTGAAAGTTTAAGGATCTATGAGACATTTTTAAATTTCATGGATCTATTAAACATAATTTAAAATTAAAAAATCTAGGGAAATTGACAAAAATGGACCTTTTTAAGTTTTTGTTTTAGAAAATAGGCCCATTTTGTAAAAAATTGTTTTTGGAGACCCCTTGCTGATGAAAGTGATGTCAGCATGGGGTTGAAATTACAATTATACCCTTGTTCATTAATCTTACCAAGTTCTCCCTCAATTTTTGCAACCGAAGAATCTCAACCAAGATTCTTCGGTTGCAAAAAAATTTAGCTTCGATTTTTTCGTCCAATGTCACAGAAACAACAAATTTATAACCCAAAACCTAGTCGATAAGGTCGAATTCTTTCTACGATAGTTCTTTCTTCGAATCGCCCCCTTTTGTCTTCTTTTTTAACAATCTTATTGTTTCTGTTAATTTTTGGTCGATTCAATTTGTTATGAAGTGTTATTCGAGCTTATTTCATTGGATTTGGCTTATGGATGTGTTTCAATTTGTGAAAATCACTGCTTCATTATTGAATTAACAGTCGAGATGATGGAGGAGATTATAACAGAGAGACGTGAAAAATAATGGAGAAAAGGAGACAAAGAGACATGAAAAAAAAAGGGAAAAGGAATAGAGATGGGGGTTTTAAACGAGAGGGTATTCTAGACATTTCATGTGTATTGGAGTCCCAAAAACAATGTTTTAAAAAAGGACCCTTTTTCTAAAACCAAAACCTAAAGGGTCCATATTTGTCAATTTCTCAAAAATCTATTAGATATATATTTTAAAGTTAAGGATTAACTTTTGAAAATTTAGGTCTCTGTTTGATAACGATTTCATTTTTTGTTTTTAAACTATTTTTTTTAAGTTTTCAAAACTTAACTTGATTTTTGAAAACATGGAAATAAAATAAATAATAAAACAAATAAACTTATAGGTGGAAGTAGTAATTATAAGTTTAATTTTTAAAAACTAAAAATCAAATAGTCACCCAAGGGTCTTCGAAATTAAAATGGTAAGTTAACCTAAAAGAAGGGATTATATAATTGCATGGTTTTTTCCTTGTGTCTCCCAACCCAAACAGCTGGATTTGAAGTTGTATAGTTGATAAGACTGGCACATATTTTCAGAACACCCTAAACCCAATTACCATATTACAAATTTCAAATTTTTGTAAAATTTTCAAAATGTCAAAAACTAAATTCTAAAAGTAGAGAGACAAATTTTTGATATTCCCTTTGTCAAACTGTGGGGAGGACACTTGTCCAATTCCAATGTGAAAACTTTTATTCTACATGGAATAAAAATCACTGTCTTGTTCTTTTTTCACCACCAAGCCTGCTCTGTTCTGCTCTGTTTCTGTTGCCCATTATTTGAAATTCAACTGCGGCGGTCGACGGCGGCGCCACCGCCGGCAGCCTTATTTCTACAGCTTATAGGCGGTTGGTTCCTGCTGGCTGCTGCAATTTCAAGAGCCCATCGTTTTGTAATTTTCAAGAGAGAGAAAAGAGTCTCATCTCATCTTCTTTAACATCCCATTTTCCAAAGCAGAGAAAAGCTTTTGCTGTTGGACTATTGTCTTTGTCTTTATTAGTGATTGTGATTACTCCCTTTAATCTTGACGATAAGAATATTATTACACTTGATTACTTTTTTTTTTTTTTTTTTTTCTCTTTAGATATTTTAACCAGAGAACTATGTTCAGGTTGGCTCGGTGTAGTTATCGATTACAAATATAGAAGATTTCATAAATTTATAAGCAATCATACTAGTTTTATTGATGTAAACTCTATTTTAGAGCAGATAATTTGAACTTTAGATGTAGTATGGTCAGTGTTATTGTTATCTTAGAGATAAAGAAATGTTAATGTCTCAACAAAATTTCACTCCCTTATCCAAAATAGAATATCATTCATTCATCCTTGACATAGATATATGGATATAATCTTTAGGGGCTAAGATTTGATTAAAGTGGGTGAAATATTTAACTTTATCGGAGAGATGTAGTGATCCATTAAAAAGATTGTTAAAAGGAAATTAATTCTTTGATTAGAGGCTCATCATAAGTACGACAAAAAAATAAGTACGACAAAAAAAGTTGGTGATGGTTAGTTTGATTGAATAGAAATGTGTTTTGAAGAAGAAAGTTAACCTAATTAAAGACAAGCTATCAATGTGCATTGAAGGTCGAGCGCCTCCATAATTATTTAGAAGAAGGTTGAGTGATCTTTGTTTTTAGGAAGAATTCACAGGGATGTGAACATAATATCATGTCAATCAAAAGTGAAGAAAAATTTTAAATATATGAATACATTTTCATTAATTTATGAGTTTGTGATTTCTTCTTTGGTAGAAATAAGTAGAATTATATTAGTTTAAAAGACTCGTTTACTTATTCTGATCATTGCTATTTTTAATTAGATTACTTTTTTTTAGAGGAGATAATTTTGACAATAATATCAATGTTGCCAATAAGAGCGTAGCTCTATTGACATAAATTTGTACTCTTGATCCAGAGGTTAGAGGTTCAAATCTCTCACTCCACATATTGTTAACAAAAAAAAAAAAAAAAAAAAAAACTTTTTTTTACTTCTATATATTTTAGAGGAGATATTTTTGACAATAACATCGATGTCAAAATAGTCTATTTTACAATATAAACAATGGAAAAAGAAGAAGTTGAAAATTTCTATCATCAATTTGAATAATTCAACAGAGAATGGAAAGATAAATATCCAATTATAATATAAAGAATTAACAATTGAAGCCATAGTTCAATCTTTCTTTCATATTCATTATGATAATTTGAACCCACCAACCAAATTCGATCCTAATCAAAATAAAGTCATTAAACGCATTAATTAAAATATAAAACATATTAATTAATATGTAAAAAGTTCCTTTCGTTATAATGAAGAGCTAGAGCAACACATCTTTTAATGTAGTTGGCAATGATAATCAACATTAAAAATGCCCACCAAATTAAATCATAGATTCCGAAAATCTTTAATATTAAAACATTTATTTAATTACTTTTTCACAAAAGCGTAGATCCAAAAATAAAAAAATAAAAAATACAATAAGCCCCTTAAATAACTAAAACTATTATTTCTTGTTCCTGAATTCTTAATTTTTTTTAGATCAATAGCATATTTGGGGTGAGGGGTTCAAACTTCTGATCTATTGATTGAGAGTACATGTCAATTAATTGATTAATTGAACTATACTCGTTTTGGCCTGAATTCTTAATTTTTAAAAGGAAAGGAAAGTCACAAAACATATTATTTGATACATTATTTATTGGTTTAACGCACGATTATAAATATTCAAGAGTTTATTATTATTATTTTATTTCTTTTATATATATATATATATATATGAATAAAGGATATTATTCCGTAGTTAAACTTTAAAGCAACATTTCCAACTTTATTTGCAAAACTACCAAAAAAAAAAAAAAAAAAAAAAGTCTACACTTTCTATAAACCGAAATTGTTCCACTTTAAAAATATTCAAAAATATTATAAAAACTTTTCGAACATCATGAAAGAATATTATCAGACAAATCTATGTCTAAAAAAAATATTCAAAATACCAAAAATAAACTCGTACGGTGGAAAGAATAAAAACAAAGCATATCTAAAGAATATAAGGACAAAAAGCTACATCTCCAACACTTCAATTTTAATCTCAATTTAAACGAGTGCCTAAATTTATACGCTCCTCCAATTCAAATTAATTAAAGAAACCAACATTTAAAAAATACTACATAAATGAACTAAAAAACCAAAAAAAAAAAGAGTAAATTATTATTATTATTACTCTTTTAGTTCAACAATATCACCATTGAATTATGTTCACTTGAGCAATAAATTAAATTCAACCAACACTAAGCTCAATATAAAAAATATCCCAACCTAAATCTAAAAAGGTAAAAACATGTCCCAAGTAAGAAAAAAAAAAAAAAAAGGGTCAGCAGCATTTATTTTGGTCCTTGAATTTTGAATTTATCTAATTTTAGTCTTGTACTAGTTTTTTTTTTTTTTTTGGGTTAAATTTTCTAAAAAATATTTGGTCTTTATTAACTATCTCTTTATAAATTTCAGAAATATATTCACATGGTGTCTTTTATTGCATGATTATTATTATTATTTAACCAATTTCAATAAAAATTAATTTTAAAAAACTACATTTGTGATTTATTAAGAGAGAGTACAAGGGACTAAAATTGGATGCCAACAAAAACATAACTCAACTAGCATAAAACTTCTACCCTCGACCAAGAGATTGTAAAAGAAAAAAACAAAAGTCGCCTAGTGACAAAACATTTACAATTAAGCACAAATTAGCTCAATTGCTTAAGAGTAAAGACATTGTATTTAAAATAATAATAAGAAGAAGAAGATATTGTACCATTTACCTAAAAGTGGGAAGTTCGAACCTCACAAAGTCACATATTGCTTAATTAAAAAAAAAAAAAAAAATCTTATCTCAAGGTCGAAGTTCAAATTCTTACCCCACATCGGTGTACTAGAAAAACACAAATTATTTTTTTTTTTTTAAAAAAAATAATAAATCCTACAACTGATCACAAATCATTAAAGCACACACATTCAACAAGAACAATTAAATTTGATCACTCATTTAAGTTGAAGGGTTTAATTCAACAAAATGTAAACTTAAAAAAGAAGTTTGTACAGAGAGAAGAAAACATAATTAAAAAGAAAGAAAAGATAGAAAGAAAGATTATGCTTCTAATAAAGCAATACAAACCACCCCCAAGGTGGGTGGATGTTTGGTTAACCAAGAAGATAAATAATCAAAATAATTTCTTCTTTTTTTTTTTATAAAAAAAAGTAAGGACAAATTGTAAAGTTGAAGGAAATGCTTTTATAAATAATAATTTAAAAAAATTCAAAAAAAAATAAAAATGCAGGACCTATATGTCATTTTCTCAGCCCTTTCATGTGATGCACCAATTTTGCCTATTTCTATTTATCAAAACCCAAATCACAAAAAATTTGTATTTCTATTCATTTTGGTTCACAAAAAACAAAATTCCCTAAAAAATAAAATAAAAATCAAAGTTTTTGAGATACCTTGGCTTAATTTGCAGAGGAAGCCATGGCCATGAGCCTTTTTGAATTGGGTTTGGAATAATTTACAAATATTTCCAAAGAATATATAAAAACAATGAATTATTTCTTGCCTTTTATATATATATATAATATATATATTTTTGTCACATTTCTCAAGCTTTTGACCCAAAAACAAGGTCAAAATTAAATATTTGATATTCAGATATATATATAATTATGAAAATAAATGTACAACATTACAACTCATTTCCAACCATTCACACATAATATTGGCTATTTCTATTTGGTAGAAGATTGTCGTTTAACAAATTAATTATTCCAAATTAACGATGATTTTTGGCACACTAGCAGGGTAAAAAAAGGCATTAATTAATTAATTAATCTCTCCAAATTAGGTTTTCTTTTCTTCGATCTCTTCTTCCCCAAATCAATCTTATTTCAAACCCTAATACTGTTTCAGAATTGATGTGAGTTTTTGTTCGTACCATTGACATTGTTGAATAAATCCACCATTTCTTGTCTGTGTGGAATTGATTGACTCTTCTTATCCGCTCCCTTCGACGTATTCTTTACGTGTTCTCCTTCGTCAGCGGCCGTAGGAGTGACATTAGCAGTCGCCGCGGTGGCGGCGGAGGCGGCGGCGACTCGGCTAGGTTTTACTTTTCCGCCGGCGGTCTTTTCGTCTACGGTACCGGCGTTACCTTTTTCCTTTGAGACCTCAGCGATTTTCTCAACTCGCTTGCTCGGTGCTAGAAACACGAAGGTGTCCTTTCCGTCGCTGTTGCTTCTGTACAGAAGGTCTCGGAGTTTCCATCTCTTCGATGAGCCCAACGAATTGCTCTTTTTGCATCTCTCGAGCGATTCCTTCGGCGACCAGACGCAGTACGTTCCAGGAAGGACTCCGTCGAGCTCATCGGCCTCAGACGAGGAGCACGAATTCGCCTCGCGCTCTTCGCTCATCAGTTTTCCGAGCGACGGACGATGAACTCTCTTCGGCTTCGATTTCTTCAAGCTTCCGTCGTCTTCTCCATCAACGTTGCTATTCTCGTCTATAATCGAACCGTTCAACAACAGATTCGTGTTGAAAACCGGATAAATCGGTCTAATCTGGCCGTTGTGGAAGATATCCTCAGCCGAGATCGTTATCGCCTGAGGCTCCCTAGGAAGGACCGCGAATTCGAACTCTTCGTCTCCGGATTCACCAACAACAGTCTCTGTTCCGCCATTACCATCCTGGAGAGGTTCTTGGTTGAATTCCTCCGGTTCGGCTCCGTGTTGGAGAGAAGAAGAGACGGCATCGGTTTTCCAGTCGAAAATATCGGGATCAGAATCAGATTCTTTACGGAATTCCTCGACGACACGGGCGGCAATTTCTGCAAATCTGCCGGAGGAGTAGCTGCTGAAGCTGGGAGAGAGGGAAAGAAGCAGTGGACCTTCGCCGCCTTGCATCATTATAGTTCCTGAGATTCTTCGAGTTTCCCTAATTGTCTGCAACTTCCATTTTTTCACAGAGAGTTGAAGAAGAAGAAGAAGAGAGAGAGAGAGAAAAGTGAAATGACGAAAATGTAATGGCTCTAACTGGTTGAGAATGATATAATGGGCAGTCCTTTGGGAATTATATTTTTCTTGTATATATATATTTTTTTTTTCACTTTTTGAGTTTTCTTCTGACAACTACGCGCCACTAAAACGGAGCGTTCCCAATTTCCACCCCTAAAATTAAGAAAAAAAATTAATATATAATTTTTATCACTAAATTTGGATATATGTTATTTCTTTTTTTTCTCAAGTTCATAACATTTAGAGAGAGAGATTCGAATCTCTAACCTCTTGGTCAAAGGTACATGTCAATTTAAGTTATGCTCGCTTTGGCAATTTGGATAAATGTTATCATTTTTACCTTTTATTCAAAATTTTCTAATTCATTCCACTAATTTTAACATAAAAATAATATAAAAAAATATTTATAAACATATTACTCTTTCGGTAAGATCGAGTTTGGCATAAAATTTAATTTGAACAGTGCACAAATTAATCACAAAATAACTTGTCAAAATCCACAATTTTAGCGGTTTGAAAAAAAAATCACAAATTTAGCTCTAGTAAACGTTATTTGAAACTTTATTAATTTCAATAGGTAGTCATGATGATATGAGCCTAAATTCTCTAAGTTCTTTACTGTTTAGCATAGTTCAACTGGTTAAGATATATTGTACTTGATCTTTCAAAAAAAAAAAAGATATATTGTACTTGAAAAAAAACTGATTAAGATATATAATCTCGGATTGAAAAAAATGGATATTAAAAGAAAATTCGAAACTTTTTAAAAAGTTATTAAAGAAAGGAAAATCAAAATAACAATTCATAACCTTGTTGATTATTTTGGGATTTAAAATAAATAATAGTGCCTTTTTAAGTTCTTTGCCTCCGAGACACGTAACACGTGCCATCAATACACGTGGAGGATAGTTATAGTTCGTACGTGTTGGGTAGATATTTTGTACGGTTTATATTTAAAGCGTATAGGGATTAACAACTGTATAGTTTATATTTTTTTTGTTGTATAAAAAGTGGAAATTTGGAAGAATTTATTTAACCGGTATTTGTTTCCACGTTTTTTAAAATAAAAAACCAAAAAGTTATCTAACAAGATTTTTATTATTATTATTTTTTTTAGTACGCTTCGAACCTCTGACTTATTGGTCGATGATACATGTCAATTACCGTTGAACTATGCTCGCTTTGACAAACAAGATCTTTATTGTTTGTTTGATATGTTTGTATATTGTTACCATATTATTTTTTGTAGCAAGTTATGTGGTTTGTTTAATTTCAAAAGCTTGAATGGTGTTCTTTTTTTTTAAAAAAAAAAATATATATATATATATATATATATATATATATATATATATATATCAATAGTAAAGTGATATAAACCATGAAGTACATCAGCACGTGTTACAATAAATAACACGTATGAATATCTATATAGATGACCCATTTAAAGAGGTCAAAATGAAAAATGTCATACCTTTCCAATTTAAGGCTATATGTCATTGCCTTAAAAAAAATGATATATGTCATTTTGCTTACGTCATCATCCTAGCAAAATTACTATTTTACTCTCTATATAAAAACACACATTTTTCTCTCATCTCGTTTCTCACTCAATTTATCTCTTCTCCCTTTTCTCTCTCTTTATTTTCTCTTTCCAGAGAGCACACAAGAGAGCGAGAGGCTTGAGTGAGAGTTGGAGTAGGGAGAGAGAATGAGATGGGAGAGAGAGAGCGAGACTACGAGAGATTGAAGAGAACAAGAGATTGGAGAGGGAGCGAGGTTAGAGTAGATAGTAAAATGGTAATTTTAATAGGGTACTGACGCAAACAAAATGACATATATCCTCAAATTGAAAATGTAGGACATTTATCATTTCCGCCTGTTTTAGAGGGTCATCCGTACAAAAAAAAAAAAAAAAAAGTATATGAGTTTTGGCTGGTAAAACCACTCTATATTGTCTAGTTCTAATAAACGTAATACTTCTTTTCTCTTTTTTTTAGTTAAACAATTTATGAATTGAGAGTTCAAATATCTTACCTTTGAGTTAAGAATATGTTGAATGCTCAAGTTAGCAATATAGTAGCATATGTGTTGTACTATACCTTAATTTTATTAGTCTCAAATTTAAAGACCAAATACAAATTACATAAATACAATTCTTTTATGATATTATGTCTTAAATAAAGAGAGAAAATTTCAACTTATATGTTAATGACTTATAAAGAGTAACAATAATATCTAACCCGTTCGTTGGTCTATTTTCTTTTAGTGTTATTTTTTACGTCGTAGTCTCGAGTTGTGAGGTCCTCTGTTTGTTTAGGTAACATTTCAACTTTAAAAAAAAATTAAAACAAAATAAAATAATAATCTCTAGTCACTTGACTCAATAGACTTTCTTTTCTTCCTTTACCATTAATTTTACTTTCCTTCAAATTTAGTTAAATATTGTATCAAAAATCCAAAAATTAAAAGCCACAATTTCGTTGATTGGGACATGGGATAGGGGCAGCCTTGAACGAGATGTGGAATTCCAATTTTAAACGCAGTTGGAATGAGAAGAAATTTCCACCACTATGACTCTAAATTTGTAATTAATGAATTAATTTTTATTTAATAAAATTAAACACACGAGACTCTTTCTTCTTAGAAATTCAATCCTTCACTCAACATTTCTCGTCTCCAACTCCGATTCTTCAATACAAAAATTGAACAAAGATTGAAACGAAACATACCATTGAAGAATGATATATGTCAAAAATATTAAAGACACGGTATGATATAGAATTTATGAGAGAATTATACATTATTGTTTTGGATTGTGCCCACATAAAAATGCTAATTTTTATCGGAGTATAAACGATACTTTTACTTCTTTTTTTTTTAACGATGTTAAATTTTATATAATTACGATGCATTAATTAATGAACTCGCATTCTAACAAATAGATATAAATTAATTGATCATGAGTAACAAATGAATAATTTTAATTGGATAAATAATCTTAAAAAAATTAAATATTTATATTAAATATTTCAAAAAATCAAATATATTTTTCAATAAATATTCAATTACATCAATATAGTATATTGTATCAATTTTCACTCAAAACTTTTAATTTCATCAAACTGATCGTACGTAGCTAAATGTAGCAATTTCTACCCTTTATTCGATTTTAATTTTTTTTTTAAAAAAAAGCCATTTCCATGTCTAATTCTCCAAATCTCGTATCGGGCTTTGCACAACCATACTCTTATTCTTATTCCCAGATGCTCTCAATTCAAGTTCTCCTGTTATTTATGAAACAAAATTTTTAGAGTGAACGAAAGAAGTATGTACAATGAAAATACTAAAAATTTGTCGGTACTTTATTCCGTCGTATTAAGAAAAGATTAAAAAAAAAATTAAGAGAAGATTGAAATTCCATATTTGCCCTTTTGGTTTATCCTCGAATAGAATTCAATATCAAAGGGAACCTTTTGGGTTGTTAAAATTGGAAAACAGGATTTTCTCAAAAAAAAAAAAAAAAACACAGGAGAGCTCCGTGTTGCCGCCAGAAAGAAAGCAAGTTGAGTTAAAGTTACATGGAAGGTGAGGTAATACATCACTGTCATCCATTCACTGATCGACACGTGTAAAGTTCTAAAGGTGAAAATGTACGTACATTCGACGTGTATATGTAATCGTATCACCCCCCTTTGGCCTTTGCCTCATCAGCTCAGCTCCGTAACTAAACTACGTCGTTTAGCGAAAATGACTTGACAATTTATTCCCTCCTCAATATTCTTAGTATTATTCTCTATAGAGTACAAAAGTAAAAGAGCAAAAACAAAAAAAAATAAAGTAATTTCTTTCTTTCTTCATTCCTTTTGCTTTATCATAATGTGATGAGGAAATAAACATGTCCTATTGATTCAAATCCAATAAAAATTTAGGTTGAATTACTAATTTGAATTTTATACTTTGAATTTAATTCTAATAATTTTAAGATTTTGATTTGATTTCATCTTATTTCTAATATTTTTGGAGTTTTAGAGAAAAAAGAAACTTGTTAATCGATTGACAAATATCATTTATCTTATTATTGAATACTTGAAAACATTTTTTTTTTGGAAAATTGTGGTGGGTGGCAAATTGGACCAAATTAATAGCAAATATAGCACCATGTAAAAAAAGTTGCAAATATAGCAAAATCTATCGGAGTCTATCTGATAGACTTCGATTATTAGAGTTTATCAGCGATAGACTCTGATTAATCAGAATCTATCAATCTACTAATAGACTCCGATTATTCAGAGTCTATCAGTGTCTATCGCTGATAAATTCTGGTTAATCAAAATCTATCAGTGTCCATCAATGTCTATCAGTGACTATCACTGATAGACTTTGATTAATCGAAGTCTATCAGCGATAGACACTGATATAGACACTGATATACTTTGAATAATCAGAGTCTATCAGTGATAGACACGGATAGAATCCGACAACAGCTTTTTGGTCTTGTACAATTAATTTTGCTATATTTGCAATTAGTTTGAAACTGTGCTATATTTGCTATTAATTTGGTCCAATTTGCCATCTATGCAACTGCCCTTTTTTTTATTTATTTATGTGACAATAAGGTGTTGTTTTTTAGTTGGCTAATTGTATTAGCTGATTATATTAAAGAACTGATATTGGGTAAAAAAGATAAGAAAAATGGTCGGTTTGGAGGAGAAAAAAGGGTTATTGAACAAGTGTGAGATTGTACTAACTATTTAGAGACCAAATTGAAACTTTTAAGACTATGGAGATCGAATTGAAAATAATCTTAAACAATAGAAGCCAATATGGACATAAATAACTCAATTGGTTAAGATTTATATTCTTGAAATCAGCTGTTCGAATCGCCATCGCACAGGAATAAAAAAAAAAAAAAGATCTTAAATACAACCGAATTTAGAACTTAATGAAAAGAATCAAATCGAGGATAAGATTAAACTATAAAGACGAAATTGACAATTTAACCTAAAATTTAACCGGAGAATTTTTAAAAGACATGACATTTTCTACTTTGGTCTAACTTTTACCTTAAACTTTTAGTCTCATTATTATTATTATTATTATTTTCACAACTCATTAGATTATGAGTTGGTTTGGAATACATTATAATTTAAATGTTTTTCAACAATGCATTTTTAAAAAAACATTTTGTATAAAACTTGTTTAGAATTTAAACACTCATATATTTGGTTGCATTTTCTCATAGGTGTTTTTATACACAAGTTATTGTATAGGGACTACCGAACACCCATAGATCTCCACAATGGTATGATATTGTCCACTTTGGACATAAGCCCTCATGGCTTTACTTTTGGTTCACTCCAAAAGACCTTATACCAATGGAGATACTAGTCCTCCCTTACATATCCATGATCATCCCCTTACCTAGCCAGAGACTTTGGTCGCACCCCCAACAATATTAAAGAAATAATATAAAATCCTAATACGAAATTGACGAGACTTTAAATATATATATATATATATATATATATATATATATAACTATAATAGAGATAGATTTCGTTGAAACTTGTGAGGTTTAGATTTGTTAAAACTTGATTTCTCGAAGGTTTAGGGAAAATAAAAAAAAAATCGTTAATCAATTAAAATAAAAGAAATAAAAGGAATCCAGGATCAATGTCGGTGGCTTTAGCAGCACTTAAAAAAAAAAGAAAGAAAACAAAAGGGAAGAAGCCATATATTTATTATTTATTATACCCATTAAAACGGACAATTTTTTCCAATATTTTTGGGCAATGATTTTCAAGAATATAATCTCAACCATCCCCAAAAAAGCTTCTTCTTATTCTCTTTTCTTTTTTATTCTTTTTTCTATTTAATTAATTAATCAATCAACTTTATAAATATTTTTAAAAATATTATCTCCAGGTTGAGTTGTTGTCACGCTCTACATTGTCCCTTTATGAATCTAATCCCAATATTAAAAAAAAAAAAAATTGATGAAATCTTTATTCACAAGTTTTTGCAATAAATTATCATTACTTGTACAAGTAATTAATATATATATATATATATATATATATATATATATATATTTTTTATATTTTATTTTTGGGTCATTATTTTGAAAGCAAACTTAATCGGGCTTGGTACTCATAATTCATCATTTCTTTTCATTCTATTGCATTCCTTTTGTTGATTTTATGGTAATAATAATTTCAGATACAGTAAATTAATTACCTAACATGCTGTGAAAAAATAATAATAATAATTATAAAATCCAGCAAGGTTGACGTTGGATTGAAGCCTTTTCAATTTGTGAAATCTTCCCAAAATTTATAATTACAAATGCTACTTTTATATCCATCACTTTTGAATAATCTATGCTAATTAAGATTTATGGGTTTTTATTTTATTTTACTCTATTAATAAAGTCTCATTCATAATGATTAGACATTTGTCACAAGTATTATATCATAAGGTCTTGTTCATTAAAACCTAAATTAAATTGATTGGCATAGTATTTTTTTTTTTTTTTTTTAATTTTTTGAGTACTAGAATGGTATAAAAGAGGCTGAAAATGAACTTTCAATATTGTGGACAAAACTTTGATTTTTTATTTTTTAATTTTTGTCTTATGCACTTAATTAATTAATTAATTGAAAGATTTTTGTTATATAAATTATTGGTGAATAATGATAAGTAGGTGCACCCAAAAACTCCAACTGATGGTAGTACAATTTTAGCTCTCTCTGCCAAAGCGAGCTTAGCTCAGCGGTAATTGGCATGTACCCTCGACCATGAGGTCAGAGGTTCGAATCCCCCCACCTCCAAATGTTGATGTACTCAAAAAAAAAAAAAAAAAAAAAATTTTAGCTCTCTCTCATCTAATCCAACTTAATAGATTTTAAAAAATATATATAAAAAAGGATAATAACAAATAAAATATACTAAAATTCTCCAACTAATGGCAGTATAATTTCAGCATACTCGTCATCTAATCATTTTAATTGATAAGTGGATAAAAAATGGTATAAAAAAAATAACTACAAATAAAAAAGATGAGAAAAAAAAGTTAAATATCATTTTAGTTATGTTACTTTAAAGGCTCATTTTATTTTTCAGTCCCTATATTTTCAAATGTTCAGATTTAGTGTTTGTACTTGAATCTTAAAATTAGTTTTTTTTTTTTTACAATATAAATCTTAAAATTAGTTCATACTATTACTTTATGGTTTTTTTTATATATAAATTTGGTCTTAATTATTAGCTTTCACTCTATAAATTTTGAAAACATTTACATTGTGACTTCCTATCAGATGGAAATTATTCTTATTGTTTTACTAGTTTGATAAAACTAACTTCAAACTAACGATGAGTAATAACTTTGAAATTTATTGAAAGAACGACAAAGATTAAATTTGAACGTTTAGAATTACAAAGTCGGGAATGAGTTTTAAAATAAGAAAGAGAGAGAAAAAATAGTATTTTAACCAAGGAAATGTTATGATTGTCCCTTGTGGGACAATAATCCCTTGTTTTATTTATTTTTTGTCACGTTTTGGGAAACCAATATAGACTTGCATCGAGGACAAGTTGATCGATGGTTGCTTGTTTTACAAATAATTTGCATTCGAGAATCCATAAAGTTGTCAAACATATAATAATTTCATTCTTTTTACAAGACAAAACATTGCTTACTATGAAAAATAAAGATGAAAATTGAACATTTAATCAATGGGACAAGTTGTTTGGATATGTTGTGATTTCTAAGTCAACTCACAAAAAAAAGTTGGCTTTTGAGTGAGTGAGCTGAAAATTGGTGGTTTTATAAGAGCAAGTCAATGGCTTTAGTGTTCTTTTTAGAATGAAATATCTCTCATATGAGTATTGCATTAGTACTATGTTTCATAAGGATTTTTGGTTTCCTAAAAAACTTGTATTGGGCCACAAATTTTGCATTGTATTTAGTCAATTTGGATCCTTTCACTTGTCATTTCATCCACTACTCACTTGGACATCTCTATTCCTCTCTCTCTCTCTCTTTTTTTTAATAATAATACCTCATAAATTAAGAATGGGCAAAAGTCCCCGAAGAAAGATCACTAATGGGACAGGATCCCCCATTAGTGAAATAGCCAATACTAGTGTCAATAGCATTAAAATCTAACATCCAATTAGGAAAACAAAAATTATCCCAACTCTCAGAAAAATTTAAAGCATAAGTTCTTTGGGCCAAATGATGGGTCATACCATTATGAACTCTTGAAGCATAAGTTATCTCCTTAATACCTCTAGACGTAATTAGGGCTTTGGCTTCCTTTATGAAATTTTCCAATTTTGTAACATCTTCTTCTTCATCGAGCAACAACTTCACGACATGGAGAGCGTCTATCTCAACAAGAATCGGAAGCGCATTTAAGGAGATGGACTTCAACCCTTCGCACACAGTCCATGCTTCCGGCCAAGATATTTTCCACTTTCGATCTGTCGTTCTACATCATGCTTGCAACAGACAGCCCGCCCGCTGCATCTCGAAGAATCCAAGCGATCGCTCCTCTATTTGCTGCGTCACTCCAAGAAGCATCACAATTGAGTTTCCACTTCCCGTCAGGCACTGGAATCCAAGACGATTTCTCTATTCCCCCCTCTTAATATAACCCACTTAAAACATATGCTTCTTTTTTTTCGAAGTTATATTATAAATTTGATTTATAGAGTTGAAGCATAGTTTCAATTTGGTCTCTATAGTTGAAATGTAATTTCAATTTGGTCTCTATAGTTTTAGAAGTTTGAATTTAGTCTTGATAATATATAATTAATTTCAATTTGATTCTTATTGTTGGGTTTAATTTTCCATATCTTTTTTTTTTTTTCCAAAGAAAGATCGAAGAAAAGAAACCTAATATAATGAACTAAACTAACTAGCCAAATAGGAAAATTAGCTCAATACTATGTAAAAAAAGATGTTAATAAAAGTAATAATAAATATTTCTATTGGTAACATAATGTTGAAATTGAAACTAAGCCTAAAATATAAAGGTTAATTCAGAGATGGACCACTATAGGAAGCAAGGGGCCATGGCCTTCCAAAATTTTGGCTTTCAATAATTAATCTACTTCTATGAATAATTAGTTATAAAAAATGAACTTTTATTCAAAAATAAATATAAAGAACATTGTATTTTTTTTTTTATCATACCTTTTTGTTTCTTTTTAAATGAGTTATGTTTATTGAGGCTTCATCTCATTTTAATTTTTGATATTATTGCAATTAAGTCCATTTTAACAATATAAATATTTTATTCATTCCTTGACATTTTAATACATTTTTTAAAATGTATTATGTATACATACTTGTAATAAAATAGAATATTCTTGTGTAATCATTTGACAAATTTATTTAAAAAAATTAAAAATAGGGATTAACAATACGATTCTTTTCTATATTAAAAAAATTTGATAGAATATTTTTAGTCTTTTCTTTGAATAGTTCTATTTGTTCATAAAAATTTTGTTCATACCTTTGCATTTTTTAGTCCAAAAACTTTCCTAAACTAAATTAAAATTCTTTAAACGATAAGGACCAACTTTAAACTATATCCAAATAATAGGAACAATCCATAATCCAAACTTCGTTTTTTTTTCCAGTTCATACTGAGAAGAAAGAAGAAATAAGTACAATCATGATAGTATTGTGCTATTTAGAAATGATCGTCGATTTTGAAAAAAATGGTACAAAACAGTGAAAATACAATCATAATCTTTCATGTTATGTAGAATAAATTTGCAAGAGAGAAATGGAAAAACAAATGAGAAATTAAAATTGAAATTGGAAAATCAATATATGGATGTGAAGATTGTGGGGTTGAGGAAACAAATGAAAGACAACCACAGCACAACCCATTGAGAATGAGACAATGGCATGTGTGAGTGTGTGACAATGGCATTCACCTTTGTCTAATGGGGGGCATCATTTCTTCTAAGATTAATTCAACTTCAAGTGGATCCTACACTCTTCTTTCTCGTGTTTCCACTTCATACTTTATTCATATTTTATATAACCTCGAGTTCTAAAAATATGTCATAGGTTTATTACAACATATACAGATTGATTGAAGTAAAAAGGTAAATCTACTCGTTTAAAGAATGTTATCAGTACTGAAGAAGGGTGTTTTAACATCGCCCTCCCTTCAAACTTCCTCGGTAGATGTGAAAAGTACGGAAAGTTTACCATATAAATATCAAAAGCGAAACATTTGTGTGCGAGCCTTTGTGAGCAAGTTAGGAAAATGTGTAGATGAAGGAGATAGACACATAAAGTCAAAGTACAATTTTAATGATAGTGGTATTGAAATGAACAATGTGCTCATCAATTTCAACATTTTTTATATGGAAAAGGATTTTCTTTTGAAAATACTAACAAAATATTGCAAAGGTCTAAGTGCAAAACAATATCATTTCCTCTCAAATTAATTCAATGGATGCTATCGTGCATAGTTTTATATATGAAGGGTTTTTCATACGGATGACCCATTTAAATAGACGAAAATGATAAATGTCATACCTTATTCCATTTTGCTTGCATCATCATTTTACTCTCTACCCTAATCTCTCTCTACTCTCACTCTTGCTCCAATCTCTCCCTCTAGTTTCTTGTTCTCTCTCCAATCTCTCACTCTCTCTTCAATCTTGCTCTCTTTCTCTCTCATTTCTTGCTACTCAATCTCGCTCTCTCATTTCTCTCTCCAATCTTGCTCCATCCTCTCGCTCTTGTTGTGTGCTCTTCAGAGAGAGAAAAGGGAGAAGAAAAAAATTGAGTGAGAAACAAAGGAGGGTAGACATTAGCAAGAGTGAGAGAGAAACGAGATGATCAGAGAAAAAATAGCGAGAGATAAAATACATACTTTCATATAGAGAGTAAAATGATAATTTTGCTAGAATAATGACATAATAAAAAATACATATAACCTTAAACAATTCTTCCTTTTATTAACTACTTTAAAGAAATCATCAATAATAAAAAGAATGTTCACATTTAACATCCTTCTCCCTTTGTAGACCAATTTAATTGTGAAAAGCATCAAAAGTTGCCAAATAAATATTGACAATGAGATATTGGATGAAACCTTTGTGAACAAGTTAGCAGTCGTTTGTATAAACAAAGAAACAACAAGGTCGACAAAGTCAACTCAATATTTTGAAGATAGCAATGTTGAAAGGAAAAATATGACAATAAATTTCAACATAATTTGATATCGAAAATAATTTTCTTTTGAAAAAAGGAACAAAATATTGAAAATGAAGTAAAATTTAGAATATCAACTATGGAAATATAAAATACTAATAATGATGATTTAAAATCAAGTAATTTTTTTTGTTACTTATCTTAGCTATGCAAAAACTTCAATATTGCACAAAGAACAAACATCATTTGGGCTGAGTTAAATTTGGTTCAATCAAGTGTAAAGCCTGAACTTATCTCCTTCATGAAAATCCATATACAACTCTAAAATCAAGAAGGAAAAGTGAGAAAATCCTCAGGAAACTAAGAAAGGTAGAGTTATCTTCAAAAGCACAAACATTTTCTTATTCTCTTAAGTAGAAGCAGTAACAATAACATTGCTGATAATGCCACACATCTTCCATTCTAAAAACAAACATCATTTTCTGTACAGTATGGTTGACGAAGATTACATGTTAGTTTAGCCACTGGTTTCGTTTTGACTCGTTCCTCGAATTCCCACCTTCTTCGCGCTCCCATTTTGTTGTAAAACAGAACAGAAACTGCAAACTTTCCAATCCAATCCAACTACTCTAACAAAATCGGTGAATCTACACTCCCTGCTGCTCTCTTTCCATTTCTTGCTCCATTTCTGCTTCCCTTTTCTTCAAATCCAACATCCCCATTACTTTGCTGCACAAAGAAAAATGGCCAAGTCATCGGCTTAAGGCCTTTTCATGATTCATGGAATCTACAAATCACTTTTCCATATGGGGCTTCTATCTGGGTTTCGTTTGTTTTCTAGACCCACATTGAAAATTCAGAGTCACAAAAGGAAGAAATAGATAGAACTTTATGGGCCAAAAAGCAAGGAATTATGAATACATACATGATGCCAAGGAGAAGTGATTGATGAAGACTTTCTACAAGCAAAAGTAAAGATTCTACATAGCTTAGCAGGTAAGCATGCAAAAGTTATAGGCCAGCCTTTTGCTATTATGCTATGAAAGGGAACAAGTGTTTGGATTACAATACAAATAATTCATTTCTCTCTTTATTTGAGTGAACAATATGAAACCAAGTCAAAAGGAAGTAACTCTATAGTTGATGCCTAAGCTAATAATCATTTACATTGGCACAGAACCAAATCCCACCCTTCTTTTCATATTCCATGGGGCATATAAACAAATTCCAAAGCAAAAGAACAAGGAAAAGAAAGAATTGAATACCTGCGCCCTGAATGATTTGATTACATGTATCAACAGCTTGTCCCCCGCAATCTGCCTCACTCGCTTTATCAGCTCATGCCTCGAAATCTTCTTATCCTAGAATTCAGAAGCTGAACAAAATGAGATCACAATAGCCATACAAAGTTATTTTTCAAAATGGAAAACAAGAACATCCTACACAAACAAACATAAGGGATCAAATCAGATTTTACATACCCTGTGATCTTTGTGATACTTGGTTATCATGGCAATTTGACGGGCAGGTAGAAACTTGGAAAGAACAGAAATCAGAGTTGGAAATGGCATCCAAGGAGAGGTTGGCATTCTCAAAGGCTGTTTGGCCTTCAAAGTACCTAAATAATTGAAAACGCCATTAAGATTAGAATCAAACCATCCCAATTTTCAGAAAGCAAGTTCCAAGGCGATCACTAACCTTTCAAGCGAGGAGGAGTTCTCAAGCTGATTAGATACTCAGGCAAGATGTGAGTGTTCATGTGTGTGCTCCAAACTATGTATTTCCTTGGAACAAAGAGATTATCAACACCAGAATCAAAGGCTTCAGAACTTGGATGACTCTGTCGAGAACCAGGATAAACAAGCTCCGATTTCCCCAATATAACACGGCAAAGCAATAGATGACTTAACCCATCTTCATCAACAACAGTGTCTTCAAGACTAAAAAAAAAAATTGAAACAAACAATCAAATGGGGTTCAAAATTCACAATCCGAAGTAAACTCAAAAGGGCTAAAAAAGGAAAACATGATTGTGGAGGTTGAATTTAAGGCTGACCTTTCTAGAGGAAGATTATCAGGGGAGAGATAAATGCCACAGCCAAGTAACTGCGAACTCTCGGGCTTGTTGCAATGGGCAAAACCATAGCCCAGAATGTTGTTGATTTGATCCTTAGAAGCCCCCAACCAAGCGTACTTGACATTGGCATTTCCCCCATTTTTCTTCTCTACTGCTTGCGAGTAAATCTGAAACGTGTGCAAACGGGCTTGTCCAATATGGGTCGAATGACTATTCTTGTAAACGGCCGAGACCGTAGTCTGCGGACCAAGTAATCCGAAACCCGTAACGAATCTTCTCTTGATTAGGTCGCAAATTTTGTCTTCTTCAACAAGTTTTACCAAACCTTCATTGAGCCATTCCAATTGCTCCATACTCGGCCCTGAAATTCCGCTTTCCGAGTCCGAAACCATCGAGTCTTGATCGGGACCGGTCGAATCTCCGGCGTCGGAGAATCGGTCGGAGAAATCATGGTTTCCCGAAGTCTTGGAAGCCCCAACTCCATTCGCAAGGCGCTGATCGCCTCCAAATTGATGAAACTCCAACCGACATTGATCCTGATTGTCCTCCATCGATTGAAATGCACAACTAACAACGAAAACAGAGCACTAAAACGAAGAACAGAAGAAACCCAGATACCTAAAACAGAGACATCCCAAACTGCGCTACTATATGCAAACCAAAAACAATCACAAACCCAACAATGGAAGAAAAAAATCAAAAACAGCCAGAACCCAATTCAAGAAACAAGAGAAACAGAGAGAAGAAAATCACGGAGGAGGAAGAAGAAGAGAGGAAGAAGATACAAAAAAATAAACGGAACCCAGTAATCTTATACGATAAGAAAAGAAACCCATGACCGCCAAAGGGAAGTCGGTTAACAACAAAAAACTTAAGACCCAAGAAACAAATCAAAAGGGTATGTATGAAACTGGAAGTTGAATTGGAATGAAGTGGGAGAAGAATGAGGAGAAGAAGGCTGTGAGTTACTTGGAGAAGAGGAAGAGGAAGAGGAAGAGAAAAATGGCAGTTATAAGGTTTTGGAAGAAGAATTGGACGGTTTCTGGGGATTCTGATGGGCGGTGCGCTGTTAGTTTTTGTTCAAACCAATTTGATTTTGAAATATTTTTTCAAAGCCTGTGCTCGCCAGAGGCGGTAACTCCGTAACCCAGTAGGCTAACCCCCCCTGTTTTTTCTTTTTTTTTTTTAAAAAAAAAAAATTATTTTTCTGATTCCTGCGAAATTACCTTTATGCCCTCAAACGTGGAAGATACGTGAATTACCTTTATACCCTTTTGTCAGTGTCAGAGTTGCCTTATTTATACTTATCCTTATGGTAATAGACGTGGGAGGGTTATTCATTTATAATTAGAAATTTGAGTTCAAGTCTATCACGCTTGGTAAATAATTTAATGTTTTTTTAAAAAATATATATATATTTTTTATTTTGCGGGATAATTTTTTGGGATGGTGAAATAATAAAGTTTTTTTTTTCGTATTTTATTTTGTGACTTTTTTCTAAGATTATATTGCATGTTGTACTTCTAGTTACGTTTTTTAATTCCTAAAAAAACAAATTATTAACAAATTGTTGATGTAATATGTTTAGTATTGTCTTGGGTTATTTACTGCTGTAATTTTTTAAGAATATTACTAGGCTAATTGAATTAAGATTAAATCGGTTACTATGTTAGATTAATTAGGAATATATAATAAACATGTCACATCAATTTTTTTTTACTTTTGTGAACTTAAATATATCTAAACTGGTTAAGACATTTTATACTCTTGATTAATAGGTTAGAAATTCAATTACTCACCCACACATATTGTTGAACTCAAAAAAAGAGAGATAAATCTTTTTCACTTATGTACAATGACTTAATTTTATTCATAGTTATAATCAATCTAAGCATAATTCAACCAATCAAAACATTAGTGTAAGGGACAATTGTGTCTTCTCTATAATTTTATACGATATTGTTTACATTAGGTATAATCTCTAACTGCTTTCTTTTAGTTTTACCCAAAATGCCCCTCAATTATATACCAATATCCTTCTTTCCTAGCCAAATATGGATTTTGGTCACATTCCCAAAATTATTATCCCTTCAAATAGTAATCAATTTGTACCTCCGCCCTTATTTAAGTCGACCCTCTCTCCCCATGAGTACACGTTACACCAATATCGTAGAACTCTACCACAAATCTTTACATAACTACATTATTGTAGCTTACCACCTTTTAGCTCGCGTGTCAAAGATATTATTCTACTGGAACTAGTATGATGGATATTCAAGTCTTTTCTACAAATTTTCTTATTTATATGATATTGTCTACCATAGACATAGACTCAACGGAAATATTGTATCTCATTTATGTACCTATAATTCTCCTTACTCTCGACCAATCCAGGAGAGAAGTCAAAAGTCTAATCTCTAGTCTCTCTCTCTCTTTTTTTTTTTTTTTTTTTTTAATTTTGATATTCTGAAAAGTTATTCATAGTTGAACAAAAAAAGACACTCCTAGAAGTTAGAACCAAACCATTTTTGCAGCTCAACTTGACAACTTCAACAGTATTTAGCCATGAGAGAGAGAGAGAAATTTCATTAAAAAAAAGAAAAAGAAAAAGAAGAGAGAGAGAGAGATAATTTCCCCACAGATTTAGAAAGAAACAGAGGTGGGGAATGAGATAGTTGGTAGTATGCTACACAATAATTATTATTAAATTTTAATATAGCTAAAGACCCTTTGGACATGGCCTTTTCCCTTAGCTTACGTGGAATCATATAATTCACACATTTTTCATTGAATTATCATTTTTTTTTAGTACATCAACATTTAGGGTAAGAGATTCGAACCTCTAACCTCTTGATCGAAGTTACATGTCAGTTATTTTTTAACTATGCTTGCTTTGACTTTTTCATTGAATTAATAGTCTTTTTTTAATAATAATAATTATTAGCCAAAATAGCGGCAATTGACATATACTCTCCACCAAGAGGTCAGAATTTATAAATACTGTCATTTTCCTACAAATAAAATATCTCTTTAAGATTCAATCTGAAAAGGATGAAAAAAAAAAAAAAAAAATCCCTTGGGTTAATTATCAACTTTCATACCAATTTTACTTTACACGTCTCTAACCTTTGTTTCAATTTTAAAAACAAAAGTCTCATTAAACTATTTAATTTTTTTCATTTGTCAAAAAAAAAAAAAACTATTTCATTTTTTCAAATTTAGAAATTAAACTTATAAACACTACACGAAATATAGTTTCAAATATTCACAATTTCAACTTTCACAAATATTTTTTTTGATTAAGTGAAAGAATAATAGATGTATCTATGAAAAATTCCTACAAATTACTTTGGTAAAAGAAATTATAACAGCCAAAGCGATCTTAGCTCAGTGGTAATTGACATATACTCTCGACCAAGAGGTCAGAGGTTCGAAAGAAATTATAACAATAAAGGATAGAATCAGGTAGTTATGTAAAGTTCATGAACTCAATAAAATAGTTAGAAATTTAGAGCTCGTTTGGTAACGCTCTCGTTTGGTAACGCTCTCGTTTCTTGTTTCGAATATAGGTTTATTATTATTGAATGTATAGGTGTTAGGGTCATGAATTTCTATTTTTCTTTATTAAAAATGAAGAAACGGAAACAAGAAACGAGAACGTTACCAAACAGGCCCTTAGTGATTAAAACAAAATAAACATCACTTATACTCATGAAAAAAAGGAGTAAAATATAATTAAGAGGAATTAAGAATATAATTGAGTCTACAAATTTAGGTTGAAATTATTTGCATTTATTCTTTTATGGATAAGATGCCCATGAGTGGAAGGTTCATGTTGGGCAGATTGGTATGGTCAACAAAAGGAGGTTCTTGTTCTAGGGTTCCTTGGAGACAAAGAAAATACCATATTTATATATTTTACATGTGTAATCACTTTTTTTTTTTTTTTTTTAATTTTTTAATGCTGCACATGAGCAAGCCATTAAAAATTAATTAATACTATATAATAAATAACACCTCCAACTTATTATTAAGTTTGTCATTATTATATTAAATTAATAAATACATTTTGGGTAAGTTTTGTTAATTTTCCTTTTATATTTTTAATATACGTTAACCACATGGAGCATGCTGCACATAAATCTGGATCGTTATTTTGAAAGAAATAACTATTTAAATTCTTTGGAAAAATAGATGAGAAAACGAGGGCGAATAACTTTGACAAAATATATATATTCTTCCTAACTTATTCACTTTCGAAAGATGAAAACAACTCGTTAAATGACTCAAATATTCTAGATCGAACCTTTGATAAAATTGAGTAAAGAGTAAGTTGGTATAAAATATCGAGACAGTTGCATAGATGGCAAATTGGACCAAATTAATAGCAAATATAGCACAGTTGCAAACTAATTGCATATGTAGCAAAATTAATTGTACCAGCTAGACCAAAAAGTTGTTGTCAGATTCTATCCCTGTCTGTCACTGATAGACTCTGATTATTCAAAGTCTATCAATGTCTATCCTTGATAGACTCCGATTAATCAAAATCTATCAGTGACTATCATTGATACACTGATAGATTTTGATTAATCGGAGTCTATCAACGATAGACACTGATAGACTTCGATTAACCGGAGTCTATCAGCGATAGACACTGATAGACTCTGAATAATCGTAGTCTATCAGTAGACTAATTTATTCTGATTAATCAGAGTCTATCACTAATAAACTCTGGTAATCGAAGTCTATCAGATAGATTCTAATTAACTAGAGTTTATCAGTGTCTATCAGTAATATACTTTGATAAATTTTGCTATATTTGCAATTTTTTTTATATTGTGCTATATTTGCAATTATATAATTTTTTTTTTTTTTTTTTAAGTTTCACACCTTCTTGGAGGATTCATAAAAAATTTTCAAGTGATGACTCAATTCCCACTTGAGAACATGGAATTTGGTTTTTTTTTTAATCAATTTATGTTCATCTATTTTTGCTTCTTAACTTTGATTTTTTTTTTTTGGGTCCCTCCCCTAAGATTTCTTATCAAATGCTTCCTTTGAATCTCATGGCTCTATTAAATGTTTGCCATTTGATGGAGATTCCTTTACTTTTGTATTATCTCTTTCAAATATGTAAACATATGGTAGCTTGGGTGGGAGAAAGAAAAGAATATTTAGGTGATAAAATTGATCTTGTCGTGAGATATCTTTTTACAAGAATAAACTTCGTTCGTAAGAAAAATATTGCATCAAAAGTACAGTGTATTAAATTTTTGTCAATAAATATTTCGCTGACTAATCAACAACTAAGTTTACTTATTTAATAGAGATCAATTGAGCTAGAAAAGAAAAAAAGCAAAAGAAAATACCTAATTTTAGCTCAATTTTGACTCGATTAAATATTATTGATTGTTAGCATGTTTGTTAGTAGTTGAAAATTTGTGGGATTTATTATTTAATTTTTTTTATTTTTTGTGATACGAGATTATAATCTACAAAAAGATAAAAGCATACCTCAAACGATTGTTTTTATGCATATATTTTTAAATATTGATCAATTGAAATCTTCCTTTTTTTTTTTTTTTGGTTTCTTCATCTGATACCCTATAGAGAGGACTTCGTAACTAAGAAAATGAATATCGCTTTTTTTCCAACCTTTGATTTGTCAATTGGATGTGTTTTTTTTTTAATCAAAAAGCTTCTTTGAGATATTATAAATTCGAATCTCTTTTCAACTTTAAAAAGTAACACTTAAAATTTATGTTTTTGTTACGTCATGCATAGTATTGTGTGTTTCACATAATGTAGTACTAAATATACAAATAGAAGGAATAGAAATAACTTGAAAGACTCAAGTTATAATTTAAAAAGTTGTTCTATTCAATAATTACAAAAAAAATCCTACCAAGAAATACCCATGATGGTATATAGAAATGTAATTACACTTAAACTTGATCTTATTAACATGAAATCTAACTATAAGAAGAATATACTTTTGATTGTGTTAAAGAAAAGAAAAAAAAAAACAAAAACAAAAACAAAAGTAGAGAAGAAAAGTGCATTTTGCATAAATGAAAATGATGGTTTTTTTTTTTTATCAACATTGGGGCATCAATCCAGCTGCAAAGTAGGAAAGAAAAAAAAATAAAAAAAAGAAGTGTAATGAGTTAGATTAAGGTCCCATTTGATAATCATTTCGATTTTTTTTAAAATAAAATCATTTGGGCCCCGTTTGATAACCATTTGGTTTTTGAAAATTAAGCTTATAAATCCTAATTCCACTTACAAGTTTCTTTGTTTTTCTAATATCCATCTTTCCATGTTTTTAAAAACCAAGCCAATTTTTTAAAACTAAAAAAAGTAGTTTTCAAAAACTTGTTTTTGTTTTTGGAATTTGGCTAGGAATTCAAATTTGTTATTGACAAAGATGAAAATGGAAATTGGGATCAGAAAACAAGGCATAACTTTCAAAAACCAAAAACCAAAAACCAAATGGTTGTCAAACGGGACCTTGGATTTTAGTTTTTTGTTTTTATAAACACTAATCCCATCTATAAGTTTCTTTGTTTTGTTATTTACTTTCTTCCCAAGTCAAAGTTTTCATTTTGTTATTTACTTCCTTCCCAAGTCAAAGTTTTGAAAACGGAAGAAGGTAGCTTTTAAAAACTTTTTTTTTTTAATTGGACTAAGAATTTAGATGTGTTATTAACACAGATGAAAATCATTGTAAGTAAATTGGGAGAAAATAGGCTTCATTATCAAAAACCAAATGGTTATCAAATAGAGTCTAAAATACTTTGGATTTCAAATTGTATAAACTGAAAATAACATCTACTAAAGGGGTTGTTAAATAACGTTTTTGTTTCTTGTTTCCACTTGTTTAGGCCCCGTTTGATAACCATTTGGTTTTTTGTTTTTGGTTTTTGAAAATTAGACTTGTTTTCTCCTAAATTATCCCTACCATGACTTTCATCCTTGTTAAGGATCCATTTGAATTTCTAGCCAAATTCTAAAAACAAAAACAAGTTTTTGAAAACTACTTTTTTTTTTTCAAAATTAGACTTGGTTTTTGAAAACAAGGAAGAAGATTGATACTAAAACAAAGAAACTTATAGGTGGAAGTAGGTATGTATAAGCTTAATTTTCAAAATCCAAAAACCAAAAACCAAATGGTTATCAAACGGGACCTTAATGTTTTTAGTTTCTTAATTCATTTTCAAAATTGTGTAAAGATTCTAGAAACATCTCAAATCATGTTTCTCGTGTCCTGTTTCTATTCCAAGTTTTTTTTTTCTAAAACATAAATAAAAGTATCATTATATCATTTCTGACTTATAAACTGCAGGATAAATATAGAATAACAATATTGTTATTATTAATTTTTATATAAAATTTTTACATCTTTATTTTAAAATTTCAAAAAACGAGAAATAAGAAATGATAATTAAACAGAACGAGAAACAAGAAACTAGAGACAATAACGTTATCAAATGGGTCAAAATAAACTAAATTGCTCACATTTACTTGGGTTGATATTTTCTTTAATTAATTTAAAATCTGAAGGAAAGGTTTTACTTTTAAATTTTTAATATAAGCATTTCTTTTTTTTTTTTCTGAAAAATATAATCATTTTCCTTTGATGAGAAAATATGGTGAATTGAATTCTTCTCTTTTCTTTCTCCTTCTAGCCTTCTCTTTTTTTGCACATGTTGGGCCAAGAAACCCCACTCCTTGAATATGTCCTCAAAATATGGACAAGTGGACATATTGACATGATTGAGTGTGTTCAAATTTACCAAAGGGATAACTACACAAATGGGTCAATAGTAGCTCATTTATTTCAAAAGTGTCTATTTTGTTATAATTTTACATTTTTGTCGGCTCACAACCGAATATTAAAGGAGTTTAAGAAGCCCATTTACGTATTTGCCCTTACCGATTGACAGAAAAAAAAATAATACTAAAATAAATTAATAAAATAAGAGTTACCAAATTAAATAAGGGCATTTATGGAAGAATAAAAATTGAATTAATGCATGAAATCTTACACTGATAAACTGATAAATTTAGAAGATTTAGACAAATTTGAAATTAATGAGTTAAATCGATAAAAATATCCTATTTTAGGTTTTCATTGAAAAAATGAGATTAAAAAAAAAATCAAATCATTAAATGCATCCACCATAATTTCTGTTTACCAAATTTCACAAATTCAAATCTTCTATATTCTTTCATATGGGCTTCAATTTCATAGTCCAATATTCTTCAAAAGAATTTTTACTCAGAAAAGCCCACATCTCATTTCAGCAAAATTGGGCCACTGATAGAACTCAACTTCCCCAGCCCATTTGAGGCTATATGGAAAGAAATGATGATCATTGTTGATTTCTTGGTTCTTGTAAAACTAAAATCGGACATAGTTTAATTGGTTAAGTTATTATTTACCTCTCTAAAGATTGAAGTTTCGAATTTTTCACTCTTGAACTCAAAAAAACCTACCCAAATTTTAGTTATGATATTCGAAACTCTTATCCTTGGCAGTAGGTTCAAATCTTCACTCATTTATTTGAATGGAAAGATTATTAAGAAAAAAATTTTAACTTGCACATTTTTATTCTAAGAACATAACTTTACCAGAAGAATTAATCGATTGGTTTATTAGACTTATAATCTAATTACAAATCAAGCCTCATTAGACTTGAATCTTTTTTTCTTTAATATCCCCAAATGTCGAGTACGTTTATGTGCAACATTTACTTAATCTCAAGAAACGATTGTTTGACCCTACAACATATAGTTGGTTAAGAAACTCATATGTGGGCATTTGGGAATTGGGGTGCAAGTTCGATATCCTAAACTTAGGAATATTAAACCCGTGCATTTAAAATTTAAATAAAGAATTCAAAATTTTGAATTTAAGAAAATGTGAGAAGAGTGCCTTTAGAGTAGCTGGACAATCTTAAGCAAATTTCTTTTAGAATCTCGTTGAAACTCATGAGTTGTCTAACAAGCGTTGAGCTTGACAAACTCACAAAGGCAGACATGAGTTTAACATCTTAAACTAAACCCATCCAAACTCAGATGGTCATCAGTAAGGACTTTTAATATCCTAAATAGTTAACCACCAAGAAATGAAGCAATCGAAACCGTTTTTCATCTCCATCCACCCAACACAACCAAAATTAACCAGATCCAAAATCTTGAATCACTTCAAAGAACAACAAAGAAAAGAAAAGGAGAGAAGAGTCATAAGGTTGGTGATTTAATTTAGAGAAAGAAAAGAAAAGGGAAGAAAATAGAGAAGAAAAAAAACCCTAATTCAAACACAAAACAAACAAACATTCAATAAATAAAAGGATAAAATAAAGCAATGTGGAATGAAAGAAGAAGAAGAAGAAGAAGGCAAAGATTATTGTCCACCGACCCCCACAAGATTTTGTAGGACTCCTAACTTCCTTCTGCGCCGCTGTCTCCGTTTGCTTGTGTCGCGCATGCCCTCTACATGGCCCCATCTCTTTCCCTTTCCTTATTCTATTTCTTCTAATACCATTTTTTTTTCTCTCTCTTTCCTTTCATCTTTACTTCTAACTATTTCTTCTTTGACTTCATGCTATGCCACATAATTCTCTCTATCACCCAACACAACTCAACATCTTGTTGTTTGAACTCCAAACCCAATTCTCGAAGTCGGCTCCGACATGTTTTCGTCTCGGTCGATGTCGATTAGGTCATTGGTTGCCTGTGGGTGATTGTTGTTGTTTTGCTATGGTGGTGGTTGAGTGTTGGATTTGTGTACAACGATGTCCTTTTGAACTGTTCTTGTTGTGTTGTGTTGTTTGGAGATCGTTGACTGGTTTTGTTAAATCTATTGCCCTATTGAACGAGTTGTCGATCTATAAAAAGAATATGATTCGTCTTATGGATGCAAACATGGATCGTGTACTGATCCACGATGAAGATGAGATGATATCTCCATTGGAATAAAATCTTTATGATAGAGGCTAAAAACAAAACGATTGGATTTTAAGCTTAGCTCGAAACTTAGGGGGAGGTTGGGAATTTTCAATGAAGTTTTATCTAATTCATCAACTAATATCTTTTTTTTTTTCAGGTTCCACAACATGTGGGAGAGTGAGGAGATTCAAACCTCTGACATATTGGTCGATGGTATATGCCTTGATCAATTGAGATATGCTCATATTTGCAACCTATCAGCTACTATCTCAGGGGAGAATAAAAATACTTAAAAAAAAGAATAATATAATCGATTAGATGTAAGAATATAATATCAAATCAATTTTTTTTTTACAAGAACATTACATTACACAGAAGAAAGAGATTCAAACCTACGACCTCATCTAAAAAATAGAGATGTTTTAATCATTGAACTATGTTCACGTTCACAATATCACATCGATGAGAAGAAAGAAAATTCTCAAATATATTAAAGCAAACATCCCATTTACCTAAAGTTTTCATAGTTTGAATTAAAATAAAATTGACAACTAACTTAGATCTAGAGGTATGAAAAATATGAATCTTAGCATTAAAAAAAAAAAAAAAATTAGCGACAAAAAGCATACGTTGAAAAATTAATATATGAATATCATACAATATTGAGGGAACAATCCTTATAGTAGCTACGTGGGTGAAAAAATAAAGCCACGTTGACTGCAGCCATAACGAGGTGGCAAAGTTTGACCAGCATCATATCAAAATCAGGACCACATTTTCCAAATCGTGAAATCTACACCGTTGGATCTAAATCCTTTAGCCCCTTTCTTCTTAAAAATTATAATTCTCATTTACACCATTTTAATATAATAATAATGTCTTTTAGATTATCGGATTTAATCATTTAATTAGGAATATAATTGTGGCCCAAAAGTGAAGGCTTTATGGCTATCGCCGGCACCGGCGCCGGCGCCGGCGAGGGAGTGAAAAAGAAAGGAAAAGAAATACGATTAAAGGGAGTAGAAAATATAACATTTTGCAAATTGAAATTTTTTAAAAAAGAAAATAGAAAAATTGAACTTTTGAATGCGTCGATAATATATTGGCCTTTAGGAAGCTTTCTTTCCTTTTGGATTTTTTATTTTTAAATTTTTGGTTGGTTTTTTTTTTTTTTAATAAAAAAATAAAAAATGGATGGAGTTTTTAAAATTGAGAAGCAAAAGGGCACGAAAATTGAAAAGAAAGAAAGGGGGAGGGTTAAAAATGCAAACTAAAGTTAGTAACTAAAGAGAGATCAAAGATGCCAAGCATCTTGGAGGTTGCTTGAAACACAAGATTTTGAATATTTTTTAAACTTATTTTATTTTTACATTGACAGAAAAAAAGTTGGATCCTAGAGATTTTGAATCATGATGTGCCAACTGCCAATATTCATCTATGAGATATAATTATCTCAAAATATTATAGAAAGATTTTTAAATTTTAAGATAGAGAACAATGTATTTTGGTTCTAATTAAGTTTTGTAATGGGAAATTGCTTCTTAGAGGTGCAATAACTTTAGAGAACAAATGTTCATAATATGAAAAAGATATTGTTATTTCATGGACCTAAAAAAAAGCTAATAAATGATGCTAATCAAGATCAACATTTCCCACAAAATTAAAGGCTTCCAAATTATGTGGGGGAGTCCTTTCTATTTTTAGAATATCGCATCACAAATAAAGTAATGAAAATATGAATTTAATTATAACTTTTCAAAAGCGGTAAATATATCATAATCAACCACTGAAACTATGTCTCTAGTTATCCATTACGTTAAAATGTCACGACAAAAGATAATGAGACAAAGAAACTGTTACATATCCACATCTCTCTCTTGTGAAGCGTTGAGTTACAAGTAGAGGAACAAATATACTCCAAACAACAACAAAATGTTCGAAAGTTAAACTTGTGAAGCTTATAACATGCAGAGGAATAAGGCTCAACTCCAAACAACAATGAAATGCTCAACCGTTAAAAATAACCAGCATTTCGGTCGATTTCTCAATACAAAATGAATTAGAATACCGAAGAAGGAGGTCAAAAGAGAGGGCCAACATGAGCTTAGATCAAGAGAGAGGGTCAACATGAGCTTAGATCAGTGATTAAGACATCGATTTCTTTCTTTGAAATCAGAAGTTCAAATCTCTATCCCACATTTGTTCAATCGAGAGAGAGAGAGAATGCATATGATTGGCTGATAATTATACTTCATGTACCAAAAAAAACTTAGAAATAATGATGAATTAGAAGTTAGAGAGAGAGAGAGATAGAAAGAGAGGTGCATGAGTGACACATTAAGAAGAAGAAGAAAAAAGAAAAAGGGGAAAGAAGAATCATCAGTTGTACAGTACAAAATTACAATATGAATGAATATGAGAGAGATAGGGAACCAACGTGGGGGCGCAGACTCCACTTTTGTTTTTTAAGTTTGACAGTGACTTCTCTTCTCTTCTCTTCTCTTCTCTTCTCTTCCTCTTCAAGTGTGTTCCTCAAGCCATTACTCTCACATGCTCTTCATTTTCCCCCTTTTTAACCTTTCTTTTATCTTAAATATTTCCTCCAAATCTCATTTCAACTCCTTTCATTAGATTACATCCATCAAAAACCCCCCAAGTCAAACTTAATCCACTTTAAACAAAACCCCACGTCGTTTTTTTATGTCATACTTATCCCTACAATCAGAAGTACTGTACAGTAAAGAGAGATTCAAACCTCTAATCTCTTGGTCGGGAGTACATATTTTAACCAATTGACCTATTCTCAAGTTGGCTACAGAACGAACAAGTTGAGACACATAAAACAAAACTGACAGAACCTCCCAACAAAAAGAAGAACCCAGAAGAATGGTGTTAAAGCAAGATTTGGATGAAGGAATTAGTGTCATGAGATTAGGAGGCACGTGACATGCGTTATGTGGATTTTTTTTTTTTTTCTTTTTTTTTGAGATTATATGGAGAGAATCTATCCTTTGCTTGTAGGAGGGGGAGGAGAGGAGGGTCCCACTAATTTTTGGGTCCCTCTAAGTGGAGTGCTCTTTGGGGATGCTTTCTTTAACGAGGACCCAAAAATTCTCACTACCCTCCACTCTACTACTTCTACTACTCATTCTTCTTACACATCAGCTTCATCTTAAGGTCCCCCCCTCCCTTAAACTCCTCAAATCACAGCCCTCCATTCTGCCACATGGGACTCTGCCTTTCCCTTTAGTCTTCCTTGTGGGGTACCCTACACACAGTCTAGGGTCCCACTGCCACCGACGATGTGTCATCCACAGCCCCCTCCCCTTCCCATGCCTTCAAATATACCTTCTTGTTAACGATCCTTATAAGTAGAGCAACTCAAAGACAGATATGGAGTGACTCTCAAGTGAAAGTTTTTGTGTTCTTTGGCTGACTTCAAATTTCACTCTCTCTGTCTCTTTCCTTTTGGCAAGTTTTTATTTCTTTCAATTGGGGTTTCTTCTTTGATGGGTCTCACTTCTCTTCAAGTCTGCATGGACTCATCCGATTGGCTTCAGGTACATATTTTCATTAAAACTCTCATTCCCTCTTGGCTTGAAACAGAGCAGAACAGAGCAAATGTGACAGTTTTGTTTGGTTTTTGGCTTTTTTTTTTTTCTGCTTCAGGGCACTATTAACGAGGAGTCTGGCATGGATTCTTCTTCTCTTTCTGGTGAGATGCTGTCGTGTTCGAGGCCACTGACAGAGAGAAGGCTGAGGCCTCAACATGACCAAGCCTTGAAATGTCCAAGATGCGACTCGACTCACACCAAATTCTGCTACTACAACAACTACAGCCTCTCGCAGCCTCGCTACTTTTGCAAGACCTGCCGGAGGTACTGGACCAAGGGCGGCACTCTCCGCAACATCCCCGTCGGCGGCGGCTGCAGAAAGAACAAAAAAGTTGCCACTTCTAAGAAATCCAACGACCCACAACAACAACAACAACATCAACAACATCAACCCATTTCCCAAAACCTTCACCACCACAATCTTCATGGCTCGAATTCTTCTTCATCTTCCCATCACAATCCCACCGATCTTCATCTCTCATTTCCAGACCAAGTACAGTTCCCCCATTTCAATCCGCTCATTGGAGCTCCAAGCTTCATCTCCACCATCGGAATGCTGGAATCTCACCATCACAGCACTCGCCCCATCGACTTCATGGACACCAAAATGGACGCCATTGTTGGAAATGGGCATTACCCGGCAAACCCCGAGCATTTGGCCATGGTCGGTGGGCTGGCCGGAGATCACATCGCAGCCGCGGCCGCTGGCCATGCTCTGTCGACTAATTTCCACGGCCTTTGCTCCCCTTACGGGCTGTCACTGGATGGGAACGGCATGGGACAGGGGCTGATGATTCCTTACGAACAGGAACCGAATGAGGAGGGTAATGCAATGGATGTGAAGCCGAACACAAAGCTGCTGGCTTTGGAATGGCAAGATCAGGGATGTTCTTCAGAGAAAGTTGAATCGTATGGGTACTTGAATGGAATTGGGTCGTCTTGGAATGGAATGATGAATGGATATGGACCTTCAACGACGAACCCATTGGTGTAAAACTCGAAATGTTTCTGATTTTTGTTGAATTGAAGTGAAATCTTCTCTAATTTGGAGTGTGGCTTTGGGATTGTGTCGCCAAATCCAAGGCTTCTCTAGTAGGATTTTGTTGTAAGATCGAGGAAGATTATCTAGGGAGTGCTTTTGTAGTATAAAAAAAAAAAAAAAAAAAAAAAAAAAAACAAGTGTGATTTGGTGCGTAATTATGATATAATTAGACTTGTTTTTTTTAATTGACTTTGTTAAGTATTAAGTATAATTGATTGATAAATGATGTATGATAATTAAGGTGGTAAAGGATATGGATAAAATATTCGTCTATACATTGTAATGAAAGCTTCATGCATGTTTTTTTTTTGCTGTAGAATATGAGACATTTGTTGGTGAGAATATAAATGAGAATAAATAAAAAAAAAAATAATGACTTTTGGGAAATTAGTAACGGAATATATTTTGGGAGAAATTTTGCTTCGAAAGATGGAAACTTTTTCAAACAAATCTTAATTTGCAAATCCTTCTCTTCTTATTCTCTGAGACTCAAATTTTTAAAAGGGTAACTTTTTAGGAAAATAATAAAAGGGATGTGTTTAAAAAAAAAAAAAAAAAATTGTAAATTTTGTAATGGCCGAGTCTTGGATTTTGGTGAGTGGAGTGGCGGCAGTAATAAAGTTGTAATTAGGAAAAATAAAATAAATATAGGGTGTTTTATTTGTTTGATTGGTGGATTTTTACTTTTTAAAATACAAATTAATCATTATCCGAGGATATTATTATCTCTTAAATTATGGGATTATCTTTCTTGGAAATGAGACTTTTTTATCTGAAACTTTTTTTTGAAAATAAAGAGTAGGGAGAAAAGTACTTATTCATTGATGTGTTAATTAATTTTAATTAATTATGTAATATATATTTTACTTAAGGTTAAATTACAAGTTTAGTATGTGAATCCAGAAGTTTTTGTCTAATAAGTCATCAACTTTCAATTGTATCTAATAGGTCTCAAATTTGAAATTTCAAAAAATTAATTGATCTATTAAATTTTAATTTGAATTCTATGTTTAATGAACCTTAAATTTCAATTTTTAGTATATTAGATCCGTGAATTTTTTAAAAAATCAAAAGTTATTTTATTATTATTTTCTTTTTCAAATGCAAAAAGGTAAATTTCAGTTATAGAATTTACCACCTTGTCTTTAATCTATCATTTCAATCTGGACCCTAGATGGATCTTGTGCCATTGTTACTTACATATGTCTATCTTAATTCATAAGCAAGTTTTTTTTTCTTCCGTTCAACGACATGTGAGATTGAAATTCAAACTTTTAACCTTTTTAGTAAAAATACATGTTAGCTTTTAATGTATTTTTAATTCAGCTAGTTTAATAGTGTGATAAATATGATATCACAATCTATAAAAGAGATTCGAAAATATTGTCTAATAAAAATTTTTTTAAAAAAATAGTTACGTACCAACTTCATTATGTATTTTGAGTTTGTGTTCATTCAAATGTTTCTCCAATAAACCTGTTAAGATTAAAGACAAAAAAGGAAAAAAAAAATATAAATTGAAAAATCATGGTGTTAGTTACTTAACAGACACAAAATTCAATTTTATGTCCAATTAACTCATGAATTTTGAAAATATCCATTATGACAAAAACCGCTTAATGACAAACATTGTCTTTAAAATTTAGGAAGATATTAGACACAACATAGACTAAAACTTGTAATTTAACCAAAAAAAAAAAAAATACTTACGTACCACTTTATTTGAGTTGTTCTCCACTCTTTTCAACCGGGTCAAATTAGCAAATATTTGTCCCATGAACCTGTTAGGATTAAAGACAAAATTTTATATAGAATCAAAATTCAAAATCTAAAGAAACATCAATCTCCAAAGGGGAATTGTTAAACTCACCCGACACCGATCGTCGAAAAAATGATGTACGAAGGGAACATTCCCCGTTCGGTCAAGGAAGGAGATGGAGAAGGCATCTTCGATCCGAGCCCCTGACCTGAATGGCATGCCACAGAACAGGGCAATGTGTGCAATTCACTATTCATTTGAATCGAAAAATCTCCTCGTTTGCAGACTGACATGTCGAGTAAATAGTACAGAAGAGTCGTGTGTGGTGACGTTCAATCTAAAGGCTTTCAACAGTGTGAAGTTTTGGTTTGTAGATTCCTCCTCTTTGCTTTCATCTGTCAGCCGAATTCTGTTCCATCATCGCATTATTATTGATCCGGACCTTCGTCGGCCACCTGTTTGTGAAAATGCTCATGTGAAATTCCTGGCCACTTTGTCTTTCTGCCTCGATATGATCGTTCCTTTTGCTGAGGTTTTGAGCCACTGAATTCTTGTACTCTTTTCTGTTGATGTTTTGAGTTGCATTGTCAAATTTTGTAATGGATTGGGTGAACCAATGGGGAGTGGAACTCTTGAAACTTTGATTGGGGATTTCTGACGACACACTATTGGATGTGTGAGTAAAACGATGAAGACTGTATTTTCTGTGAAGGAATTGAGGGAGAATCTTTAGGATATTCGAGTTATGCTGTTTGAAAACTTTGAATCATGAAGAGCTGGAGGGAAGCTATAAGCTTGATTGCTCATCTACTGAATGAGGGATTTATCAGATTTTTCAGGTTTAGTGGTTTGATAAATCTGAACTTGTATGGGTTCAAGTTGAGATGCTAGCATGAATTTGGATTCGCTTGAATATAAATGGTTTGTGTTTTGATCTGTAAGCATGTGAGAGATTTCAGATTTAGAACATGACGGGTGCATCAATGGCAAGTAGAAACAATATTATTAAATACTTCAAGTTAGCTTGACCGATACCATATGTGCAAGTTTTCCTGCAAGTGGATCGTCCATTATAACTTCTATGAATCTACAGATTAAGGTGGACTAGCAAATCCGTCACCATACTAATGAACCTATTAAGTAGACCCGTCAAGTTTTCCTGCATTGGGATCATCCATTATAACTTCTATGAATCTACAAATTATTAAATACTTCATGCTAGCTTGACTGATACCATACGTGCAAGTTTTCCTGCATGTGGATCATCCATCATAACTTCTATGAATCTATAGATAAAGGTGGACATGCAGACCCGTCACCATAGTAGTGAACCTATTAGGCGAGGAAAAATACATATCAAACATAAATTTAACTTCAGGTTGTCCATACTTACCCTGAGTCAGATACTGATTGAACAAGACCAACTTTACCATCCAAACGGGCCTAAACTATTTGCTCATTGCATGGACCATCTTGCTCCTTTTGTGGCAATGTTGATCCACGAGGCTGGGCTTGGAGTGGGGCTTTGGGTTGGATGTAGTGATGATGCCAAGGTGTTGCCTTGGCTAAACCAGAAAGCTCATTTATATCGAGACAACGTCATCTGATTCAAACTGCACTGAAAATATTGGAATTCCACATGGATTGCTTGAAATTTAATCCTCGAAAGCATACTATGTTTGTGCGCATGCTTATACTAGAATGTGAGGTAAACACACAGTTATAAGTTAAATCCATGGCTAAATTCCTTGCCTACACAAGGAATAAGGTTGTCAAGAGTATGAGACTAAATAAAGGTGGTCGCCGCCAAATTCATCTCATGAAATACAAAAGGCTCCACATTGCTTATATGATTCTGTGACCAAAGGAAAAAGGGAAAACTAGAAGTACTATTAAAAACGAGAAGCTCCACGAATCGCATAGGTTAATATTTGTGTCCTCAGATACATAAACTACACCTACAATACATCAACAAGACTAACGAGGGGCTTGATAGAACCTGATCAACGATAATCCACAATGGTTCCACTACGTTGAGGAAGAACCTGCCATGGAACTCACCTTCTTGAGGAGGCCTTCAATATCGCTCTCCAATTTAGCTCTCATGTCTGGGGAAAGATTGTCTCCTGACTTCTCCAGCATTGATGTCATCATTTGAAGATTCTTCCTTATAAACTCTATAGGTGGTGCCTCACCTGCTTGAGACCCTAATTCAGCAGACTTTGATGGGTTCAGAGTGCCCTCAGAAGCTGGATAGGCCAGTGCTGTGCATGCCCGGTCTGAGTCCGATGTCCTGGGGGGAGCTGAGAGATGATAAAGCTGGTATTTTAAAAGATTTGGGCCAAAAATGTTGTTCTTCTTTAAACTCCGAACTGCTTCCATAGCGTCAGCACTTCGGAGAAAAACTATCTCAACAGTTGAATCTTTCAACTGTATCTCTGATTCCTTCAATGATCCAAACTGGCTAAACGTAGTAATGACTTGCTCCCGGGGAGGTAAGGGAGCTTCTGAAGAGAAAGTCAAGAGAAGAAGAGATCCTAAACCTTCACCATCAGTTTCAACTTTATTATATATATATGGTCTGCTGTCAGAAGGATTCGGGTGGTTCAAACTAGCTTCACCTTTTTTCCTCCTCCTCCTCTTAGGTTTAGTCTGTTGCGGGAGGTTGTTAGTCAACTGAGAATCTTTCCCCTGACTAGATTCAATACCCATTCCATTTAAATCTGGTATATCAGAAGATAAGATAACCTTCGGATCTGCCAAAGGTGGTTTCTCCTTCCTCTTTCGCTTTTTGACCCCAGCCTTGCTCTGATCCTGGCCAATTGTCTGATCTTTCACCGACTGGTTAGGCGCTCCTGATAAATCCACTTTATTTTTCTCTGGAATCACACCAACTGGTTGTGGAGCTGTGACCTGTAGATCAATGAAAAACGAACCAGGTTTATTGTTGTTATTCACATCTATGTATTCAGTAGACACCTTTGAATGCTCCTTAGCAACTCCAAGTTTCCTTCTCTTCTTTGGCTCAGACTTTTGTTGGGAAGCAACCTGGCTCGCAGCCTGTTGCTCTTCCACCAACAAGCCAGGTACTGAACCACTTCCATTTAAATCTGGTATTTCTGTTGGTTTACTCTGGGGATGCAATCCATCGTTCTTTCTCTTCCTTCGCTTTGGTAAACCATTGGGTGAGACGGGTCCAATCTCTGGGGAATCTTTCGTGAGTGGGCTACTGGAAGAAATGCTAATGTTCACATCTGACAAGGCAGATAGGGATTTAGTCTTCAATCTCCCCAAGCTTTCTCTATCTTTTTTTGACTTAGCATTGGAAGACAGCGGGTTTTTTTTCTGTGGATCTCCTGTAGGACATATTTCAGCTTTTCCAGTTAAAGCCACATCGTCAGAGATTAGTTTGGATTTCATATCTTCCATTTTTGTAATAGAACTTGCTTGACTTTTTCTTTTCTTGATCGCAGATTTAGCAGTAGAAGAAGGATGCTTAACCTCTGACACCTTTCCCCCAATAAAAAATAAATCGGCAGCCATTGCCTCATTTTGACCAGCATTGACAGATTCATCGTGAAACATCAAAATTCTAAATCTGGAGAAGAACTGAGCAACCGCATCAAAGTTGTTATTTTCATTCGGATAAAGACAATTCACAGCAGTAAAATGAAGCTCAGAGAGAAACTCAGCTGGTGATACACTCATCAACTCTTGATTATCAGCGACATCACTCCCACTGGTGATACTCCGGTACCACTTCTTCCAGAACTTGCCACTGCATTTAGATAGCAAAGGGGTTTCATTCTCGCCCTCAACTGCATTTTCATTCTCACCTTCGCCAGAAATTTTAGGAGTCTTAATATCCTCTGCTTCAGCTGGCATACCTTTCTGCCCCCAGTTTATGTATGGAAAAGACAAATACTTGCTCTTCTTCCGCTCTCTCGTCTCAGATCTCTTTTCAGACATCCCTTTGCTCCCATCATCAAAGTCTCCTACAACAGAATCCTTGCTTTCATCTGCTAATGGATCAATCACCTCTCCCTTGATTGAAGAATCCATTTTACAAGATTCAAGATCTTCAAATTTCCCACTTCCTTTTCTTTTTGCAGATCTTGATTCTATTCCTCCATTAGCAATTGCCTTCCTTCTGGAGCTCCTTTTCCCTCCTTCCATGCTTCCATCAAGTACCTTATTTGGATCTTCATTCTTTCCTTCCAACTTTTTGCGTCTAACATCTGATCCTATTGATAGTGTCTCTAATGGTGAGCTCTGTGTGCCACCTTCTACCTGTTCTTCATCATCTTCTAATGTGACACGAACTTTGCTTTTTCTCACTGATCTGGCCACCACATTGTCTTCAGCATCATCAGTTTCCAAGAGTTGATGCAAAGGTAACTGCCGGTGCCCTATTGAGCTTTGAAAAGCTGCTAATTGATTGTATAGGATACTCAACTCTAGTGCTCCACATAGGGAAACAATCTGTGCAAGACCCTTAACACGTACTAGGAATGTTTCGGGCTCATACTGATCAACAGAATATTTAGCAACGAAACCAGACTTGCGCCTAGGCAGAGAAGTTGCATCCTTTGATCCATCATCACCTTCTAATGGGCGGTTTGCTTCTGGAATACACCAACACATCATCTCCAACTTCACACGTTTACCAAACTCATCCACAGCTTTCTCGACAGCTCCAAGGAAACTTCGAGACTTGTATTTCCCAGACATCTGCTCAAAGTTTTCAGCGAAGGGTATCAACTGAGATGGAGAGCACCATGTCATATGGCTGCTCCCAAAATAGCCAACTAATAGACTATCACTCCGGCCACTTTCGTCACTTTCTGCTGCATCTGAGGGATATATCTTTCCCGGCCACCATGTCTGACTTTTGGTCTTGACCCATATTACATCACCAACCGTAAAGTTGTGCTCTTGACCATTTTCAATAACCTGCTTTTCATCTCCAGCTTCTGTCAACATTTCTTCCGTTCCTATTGACTTGGAAAGTTCTGGCTCTTCCGGCTGAATATTCGAGAAGTCCACAGTTAGCGATATACCATCTCCAGAACCTTCCATGTTCTTAGCTGTAGAAACACCATCTAATTCCACCGCGTTGCCTTTGCTCTGGTCATCCTCAGCCGCACCACCATTACCGCCGTCTCCTTCAGCATCAGCCACCGCAATCCCACCAGCATCCAAAATTTCTCTCTCCGAACTGTCCATTCCCTTTTCACCTTCCTCATTCCCCAATTCGACATTGCCAATCTCAGCTTCGTTACTGCAAGCACTAACCGCTACGCCATTGTCAGCAACCGGAATCTCCACCGCTAACCCAGCACTCAAATCAGCCAACCCAGAAAACCCAGAAATATCCTCGCTAATCTCATTCGCAGGGCTTTGGGCTTTTAGGGTTTCTGGGGTTTTGGGGTCTTCCATTCTAACTCTAAACACGTCTCACCCAAATCATCAAAACCACACCATCACATCAACGAAGCTGACCCAGCACACCGAGAAAACAAAAAACAAAGCAATCAAAACTCTAGCATTAAAACACTGATATAAAAGAATCAAAGAAACCTATTCCTATCGATTATAGAATAGGGGTAAAAACTAGAGAACAAAGTCCAGCCGCAAAAACACTGGAAAAAGAAACAGAAAGCGAGAATCCAAGTCGAAGAATAAAATAGGCGATTTGAAATCGCAATTTACAGAGATCAAACTCACCGGAGTTGAAGGGCGAAGGATTATAAAAACAGCGAGGCATTCGGAGAGAGATGATTTGGATAATAATTAGTAAAGTGGGAAGAAAAAGAAAGAGAAAGAGAAAGAGAAGAAAGAAAGCATACAAGTTTGATTTGCAGGCGCTGAAAAGCTGAAGAAAAAGGCCGAGGATTCCACGATTACAGTGAAAGAGAAAGACATAAACAAGTAATTAATTTAAAACCACTTACCTTGTTCTTCGCTTCAACGGTGACTACAAAATCCATCTTAAAAGTCGGCTTCTTCATCTTTCTCTATTATTTTTCTTCCTCTACTCTTTTTTTTTTTTTTTTTCTTTTGATGATGATGATAATAATAATAAAACATTTATTTTCTTTTTATTTTTTTTTTATGAACATGTGTCATGTATGTATATTAAAGGAAAAATGAAAGGATGGAGTGAGAAATAGAATGGTCAAAATATATTTTAATTTTCTTTTCCAAAAAAAAATATATATATATTTTAATTTTAAAAAAATAAAAAGATCTATACAAACTTGTAAATTTGAACATAGCTAAGTAGATAAAACACACTAATTACCATTTCAAAATTTAATGGTTCAATACTCACCCATGTAAGGGCGTCCTTTAGCATGTGTTGGTTGTGACCTATCACAGGACCCTAAATTGAGAAAGTACTCTTTAGTGGCTAGCGTGTATTCCTTGGGAATAAACAAAAGTTGACCAAACTTTTCTCTCTTAACCATTTATCTCTCCTCTTCAACCAAGAAAAACTCTTCTAATTCCTACTTTTGTCAATTCCCGGCTAAAATTAAACATCAAACCTTTTAATTTTCTCCTTTATCATCTTAGAAATTAAATTTTAATCATTGATAGCGATTGAGAATGATATTTTGGAAGTTGACTATAAAGAGTTGATTAACGATTTTGCTTCAAAGAAAGTTCGGAGGACGACGCTTTTTAAATAAAATATCACTCTTATATAATTGTTTGGTGACATTTTCTTAGTTTCATATATTTTTTTCTTTATTATTATTATTTTTTTTAGTAAGAAACAATCATATAATACGACAATTTTGATATTTTAATTTACAATTTGATGTTTATTATAAAAAAAATTTAGGGCCTCATTTTGAAAAGTATTACACAACCCATCTCATTTGGGACGGGCTTGCACCCACATAATTGTTAAACTAAAATAAGGGAATACCTAAACTAGATTTATAGAACTCAATCTAAACATATAATTAGTAGATAAAATAGTAATTATCATTTCAAACTCCGCTTTGTTGTACTCAAAAAGTTTTGTAGAATTTGGATTATCCTTTATTGTCAATATATCAAAGTTGTAGTGTAGACTTATAGTGTACTTTTACACGTTATTGATTATTTGTGTGTACTTTTATATTATTACTCATTTTTAAACTACGACTTTACTCTATGGTTTTTCAACGTTTAAAATTAATTACCAAAGTGAGCATTAATTGATATATATATAACTTCTCTTGAAATTGGAGATTGTTAAACTGAACAAATCAAATTTATTTAGATTAAAATTGATCAAAAACTAAATTGTGAAAGAAAAAAAAAACTGAATGAATTATTTCAATTGATTTTCAAGTTAATCTAATCATCTCAAGATATTTCGTTTGCAATTTTTTTTAAAACACTCCAGAGGATTTTTTTTTTTTTTTCTATTTTAGATACAAATACTCTAGAGTTATTAATTAACTTGTAATTGACTTTTATCTAAAATGAGTCAAATCAACCAAATCAAACCCTGTTAGATAAGCAAAGCGGTACTTAAAAAAGAAAGGGAAAGGAAAGGGAAAGAATTAAGACTCTTTCATGTTTGGAGATGGCAGATGAGACATCAATTTTATTGAAAAATAAGAAAATGAAAATATCATAAAACTGAAAATCTCTACCTTGCGGATGAAATAAATAACAATTTTTTGAGATTCTTTTTTTTTCCAAACAAGTGCCATTTAGTTTCGGACCTAGTTAAATGGATAAGACATCAAATTATCATTCCAAAAGTCAATGATTCAATCCCTCCACCTTATAAGTATATTTTTGTCGAGGATGGTCCTTTTTTTTTTTTAAATGTTTTTAGCGATAGGTAGTAAAGTAATTCGTAATAGGGGCAGTTGCATAAATGACAAATTGGACCAAATTAATAGCAAATATAGCATTGTTCCAAACTAATTGCAAATATAGCAAAATTAATTGTATAAGACAAAAAGTTGTTGTCGGATTCTATCCGTGTCTATCACTAATAGACTTTGATTATTCAAAGTATATCAGTGTCTATCGCTGATAGACTTCGATTAATCAAAATCTATCAATGACTATCACTGATAGACTTTGATTAATCAGAGCCTATCAGTGATAGTCACTAATAGATTTTGATTAACCAAAGTTTATCAGCAATAGACACTGATAGACTCTGAATAATCGAAGTCTATCAGTAGACTGATAGATTCTGATTAATCAGAGTCTATCGCTGATAAACTCTGATAATTGAAGTCTATCAGATAGACTCGGATAGATTTTGCTATATTTGCAATTTTTTTTACATGGTGCTATATTTGTTATTAATTTGATCCAATTTGCCACCCACTGCAATTTTCCTTTGTAATATACATGGTTCCAAGTTTAATCTTTGAACTTTTACGGCTAGATAAATTTGATTCCTGAATTTTAAATAGTGTTTAATAGATCTCTAAACTTTCAATTTTGTATCTAATAAGTCTCTAAACTTGATAAGCCCTAAAACTTTAACAATGTCTAATAGATCTCTAAACTTTCAATTTTGTATTAGATCGATCTTCGCACATTTGAGATTTTAAAAACTAACTAATCTATTAGATATAAAATTGAATAGCCAACATGAGCATAGCTCAACTGACATAAAACTTGTACTAATGATCAAGAAATTTGTGGTTCGAATCCTCCACCCCACTTTATTGAATTAAAAAGCTGAAAGAATATTTAAAATAGACGGACAGGACTAAGATATATATATATATATATATATATATGAGGTCCTAAAACTATGATTTTGATGTATACTTCTAAATATTCGCATTAAAAAGCTGAAGAATATTTTCAAAATTCTGATGAAGAAACTGAGTGAAAACTTGGAAATTGAAAAAAGAAAAGGCCTTCAGTGTGATGGTTCGTATCTGCAGACACAGTCGTATATGTTTCCTTTGATCAATTTTTCTGCCAGCCTCTGATTTTTCACCATGGCAAGCTGCAAAAGGAACACTTTTTTCATCAAATTTTGAAGAAAAAGATTCTTAAAAAACATGCCGGCCAGACCAGACTTCTTCAATCATTCGATAGTTCCATGTTTTTTGTAAGTTTTAAAGTCTAGATGATGAGAAACAAAACCAGTGAATGTCACCTTCAAAGCATCACATTTGAACTGAGCATTGAAGTTGGTGTGCAGGGCTCTTCCCATTCCTTCCAAGATGACCTGCATCAGAACAAACTCTGATATCAATATCGTTTTCTCTTCAACTTTCTTCTTTTCATTTTACAGACCGATGGCGACCCCGAATTCTTCCTGATAGTTGACCGAAAGTTTCAGTTTATTCTACTGGTTTAAAACAGTCTTTTTATATTAACCTCACTGTCCCCTAGTCTCGTCGGTGGCTACGTGTCGATCCCCTTGACAATGATGATTTGTTCACTCACTGCTATCTTTTGAATAGATTTGTTACTATAGCTTTTGAAATGGAAGAACATATTACCAAGTCAGCATCTTTAGCTGCAGCAGCCAGCTCGGAGCTGACCTGTCTTAGATCTATACAGGGACTACCACAGCCATTTTCAACGACCATCAAGGGAACAGATGATGAAGTCTCTTTGGAACCATCCGTAGAGTTAATCATGGCATCCACGATCAATCCCCCTGCTTCGGCCGCTCTACGTAGTATGTCACAGTGCTGCAAACAGAAGGTTGTTGGTTAAATTAACTGAAGGGCAATCTGAGATTTGATCAAGATATAGAATTTTTCTCCTATTAAATTTAGATTTCTTTTACTGCCTCTTTGGGGTATTTCAGAGTCCATAATGTTTGATGATACACAATAGAAACAAGGAAACTGCAAAAACCTAGGAGGAAGCAGCTATAGAATGAAAAGTTAGAAGAAAATTGAGCCTTTAAGACAAGGGCTCAAAAAAGACAAGGTAATTAAATACTAATGCATACAGGTTGAACAAGCTGGAGGATACCAAATTCTGATGCACAGGAAAGAAGAGTACCTTGGCAGCCTCGGCTACGATATCAGGAAGCTCCATTGCAGTAATATCATTTATGGCAGGAAGAGAGTTTGCAACTAAAACAACCTGGAATAAATACTCCCGATCACTACTGAGGGCGTACTTTAATTGAGAATAAGTATGGAGAACAAACTGTAGAATGGAAGGGACTAGACATATATTCTTGAGATGCCGTTAAAAATTTCCTCAGAAAAGACAATAAACAGTATTAAACTTAAGTAGGACTCCTCCAACCTATGGAACTAATTTTCCATTCAGCATCACAATGAAGTAAACTTACTTCAGTTCCACGTCGGAGGAGTTCCCTTGCCAGGGGAAGCATCCCTAGAACAACATCAGCACCTGAGTTGTCCACAAAGAGAAGAGCTCTTTTATGTGGAAGGGGTTTCTTATCCCCAGATCCTAACATTCTCTCTCTGAAGACATCGAAATCATCGACCTAAATCACAAGAACAAAATCATTAGAAAAGCAGCAGTTGAATCAGTTCTGATATGTAGATTTAGCGAACAAAAAACAGTTGACGTTTTTCATTATATGAACTCCTAAAGTTAAGTTTGATTACCCCCCACGGCCTCTGCATCTTATTGCGACTCATTCTGTAAATCTCAATTATTGTCCCCTTGTGATAGAGATCAACACAGGCACGAGAGCCCCAGTCAAAAATGTTTGCAGCAAGAACACCTTCAATTAGGGTCAGCAGTCTTGCTTCCTGCAGATTAACAAGCAATTCGTTTTTTTCCAGACATCAAAGAATTCGGTAGGCTAAGTGCTAAGTTCGATGAACAAAAAAATGTTCAGCAAGAAAAACGGAAAAGTGCATTGTAAACCATGTCTTCATTTAAAGAGAAGCAGATTAATTGGATTATGTTACTATAAACAGAATACTTAAGTTGTTGATCAATAACTGCTGAACTTCTATTGCACCATGGACAGGGTAAGAGTGTAAAGTCTTTGTAGATACCTCATTCATACCATCAAGTTCCAACAGCAGGTCGGGTAAAACAGCAAGTGATGCCTCATTCTCCCTGTTCAACCGAGAAAGGATAGTGCACAAAGGGGGGAGGGGGAATCAAGACTCCAAACAGCTTTCAATAATGATATTTTTAAATAACTTCTAAAGGATGTTAGGAAGTAGAAGATTCCCTTTTTTCTATTAGTTTGAGATGAAAAATAGTTGTATAGAGACACACTTACCTCTGTTTTATGCTTCTATAGGCATCAAAAAATTGGAACTCCCTCAAGCACTCTTCCCTCAATTCCAGAAGATTAGCCAAACCCAATTTTCCATATGCTGTAGGTTCCTCCATCAACCTATTTAGAGTTGGAACGATAGAAAATTTTTGAGTGGGAACAAGTAGGACTAAGACATAAAAGTAATTGGCACCTAAAGTGTTTTTTCTTGTTCAATAATGTGGGGATCATTGAACATCCGACCGAACAATGTATAATATCTTAATTAGTTGAATTACGTGCCTGAAGCTTGATGATGCAAGCTTTTAACAATGACATTTACTCATCATTAAAAACTATTTGTAAAAGTTTCCTTCAGTTGACTGGTTCAAATGGCTACCAAATCAACCTTTGTAAAACATTTTAAAATATCTTTTTATTTTAGAGATATGTGATGATAAAATTTTCCATTCTCCAAGGTTGGATTCATTAGAGATATACGATTATAAAATTTTCCATTCTCCAAGGTTGGATTCATCAAGATGATATCACAGGTTACAACAGTCATTTGAACCTGAGTGAATGGCCAGATGACAGAAGCAGGTAAGTGGCAATGGTGACAGGTAGACCCAATAACCAAGAGTGAATTTCTACAATGAAAGGTAGCTGAGCATTTACCGTTGGTAAAAAGCCTATAAGTAGAATTGCAACATGGTATAGTTCTAAAAATTAATAAAGGAAGAAAGATTAGATTGAGGATTGTGGAGGAGGTTATCAAACTTAAGGAACACAGGAGCACAAGAACGACTTCTGAAGCAGGATTGACACAAATATCCCATATAAGATATGCAAGAACGTCAAAATTGGCCAATAAAGAAATTTGAAATGGATCAACCATATGAAAGAGTAGAAGTACGGTAGTGAAAAGAAATTGAGCTACGCTTCCCTTCTCACAAATTGGGAGTGCCTTTTGTAACCATGGTCTTATAACCCTTTTGTAATTTCATACATCAATGAAATTGTTTCTTATCACAAAAAAAAAAAAAGGTGTTGTAATATCCATAGAGGATCTCAAGGTGCATGCCATAGTGTTTAAGACCTCGAGACTCGAGTATTTGACATGACTGGGGCAGGGCTTTGCACCAGTCAAGGTCATGGGGAATACATTGGGCAGCACATAAGTAAATGGCAAGACATGCAGCATAACAACCAGCAACGGGCACACAAGGCAGACGATGAGGTTAGCATGGGGTGCTGGCACTAGCAAGTTGTCTAGAGATTAGCGTGGGCATGGCTTGCACACACCATATAGTTGTTTAGAGGTTAGCTGGGCAGTTGCAACGATTGTTTGTTGGCAAAAATGACTTCTTTGAAATTTTGACATAGGGACACATGGAATTCCATGAGGTGGCAGTTATGGAAGTTGGAGGATGATTATATACATTTTGTGAGATAGTTGGCAGTTGAAACACTCCAGTAACACATCTGTTCGACATATGGTATTCCAAAAACAAGTAGCACCTTGTGGATGACTCCTACAACCAAAAGGTAGTTATTTAACTGACCTCTGGATAAGACCAAGTAGTTAAATAACCACCGCCCTAATCGATAATACTAGATAGTTATAGCTTTATTATATGTAGTTGAGGCAATTCTATGGATTGTGGAGAGGGCCTTGAGTTTGCGTAAGATTTTTATGCTTTGAGTAAATAAAAGTTACCAGAGGATTTACCAAATATTTGTGTTCTTCTCCATCTTCATTGTGAGAGAGGTTATACTGAGACTTCGTCTTAGGCCACACGAAGTGGAAGAAAAAGAAATCTAGAAGGGATTATTGACCCCATGACACTCAACATGATGGAATCAACTTCAGTTGAACAAAAAGATGGATTGATTAACAACCAATATGTGCATGCCACATATGTAGAAACCAATTAGAGACGTTTCTTTCCTATAAACTACAAAATAAATTATAAAAGACTCTTATAGGAGCAATATTAGATTTGTAGGAAAGAAAAAACATAATATATCAAGTATACATAAAGAAATTTTAGACTTAATGGGAGGAAATTTTTGGCAGAAACAAATTACCAATAAATAGCCCACTGTATATAGTTCAACATACGAGAAAGGTCATTGTCAAAAAAAAACATATGAGAAAGGTCGACTTACAAACATTAGTATTACACCAGAGAGTAAATAACTTGCACACCAATCTTATTAATGCAAGGCTATATAAATAGCCATAAGAGGTGGGAAAAAAACTAACAGAAAGGAACTAATATAACAGAATACAGTATGAGGGAGAAGACTAACAACAACTAAAATGATTTAGTTTAATACTCCCCCTCAAGATGGACATGTAACATTTAAAATGCCCATCTTGGACAACAAAGCTTCAAAAGATGATCGACACAAAGCTTTAGTAAAAATATCTGCTAGTTGAAGATTAGTTCGAATGGGAAGCCATTTCACACGTCCTTTACTGAGATGATCACGAACAAAGTGACAGTCAAGCTCTATATGTTTTGTCCGTTCATGGAAGATGGGATTGGATGCAATGTGAATCGCTGTTGTATTATCACAGAAGATAAGAGCAGAATCAGGGGAACTAACGTGCAGACCCGTGAGCAGCTGTTGAAGCCATAGTATTTCACTTGTAACAGTAGCTAGGGCTCTGTACTCAGCCTCAGCGGACGATCTGGACACGGTGCTCTGCTTTTTAGACTTCCAAGACACGAGAGCTTCACCTAAGAAAACACAGAACCCCGTGGTTGACTTTCTAGAATCAGGGCAAGATGCCCAATCGGCATCAGTGAAAGCACGTAGCTGCAAGGTTTTGGTGGCTGGTAGGAAAATTCCTTAGCCAGGAGACCCCTTCAAATAACGAAGGAGAGTGTGAGCAGCTGCTAGATGAGGCTGTCGTGGGCTGGAGACGTACTGACTCAACTTGTGGACAGCAAATGTGGTGTCGGGCCTGGAAACTGTTAAATATAACAGACGACCAACAAGCCTTCGATAGGCTGTGACATCGGTTAATAAAACTCCATTAGTGGCACTGAGTTTTACATTGGGATCCATAGGTACGGGAGAAGGCTTGGAGGCCAATAGACCTGAGTCTTCAAGCAGCTGTAGGATATAATGCCTTTGTGACAGAAAAATCCCTTTTGAAGAACATGCCAGCTCCAGTCCAAGGAAATAATGCAAGGAACCCAGGTCTTTTAATTTGAACACACTGTTCAAGTGATCTCTCAACTCATGAATAGCAGTGGTGGAAGCTCCAGTGAAGATGATATCATCGACGTAGACCAAAAGGGCTATAAAAGAGGCACCAGCACCTTTGACAAACAAAGAGTAATCGGACTTGGATTGTTTGAAGCCAAGAGCTAATAAAGTTTGTGAGAATTTTTCATACCACTGACGTGAAGCCTGTTTCAAGCCGTATATGGACTTATTCAACTTACAAACTAGACGCTCCCCCTTAGTTGTAGCAACGTTGTGCTTGTAGCCTAGTGGAAGATCCATATAAACCTCTTCAAGCAGATCTCCATGTAGGAAAGCATTGTTAACGTCTAGCTGTAGCAGTGGCCATTGAAAGGAAACAGCAAGAGTTAGTAAGACTTTGACAGTGATGATCTTAGCAACCGGCGAAAAGGTTTCTATGTAGTCAAGGCCCTCTTGTTGTGTGTAACCTTTAGCAACGAGCCGGGCTTTGTAACGCTCCACAGTACCATCAGCCTTATACTTCACTTTGTAGACCCACTTACAACCTACTGAGTGATGACCAATAGGTAGACAGACAACACTCCAAGTGTTATTAGCCTCCATTGCTTGGAGTTCAACACTCATAGCCTCTCGCCAATGTGGGATTGAAACCGCCCGATGGTAATACTGAGGCTCATAGACGGAAGAAACAGCTAGAGCAAAGTTGCGGAATTGAGTGGATAAGCCATCATACGACAGGACTTTGTTTAAGGGGAACCGTGTACTGCCTCCAGGTAGAGGAGCAGCTTGTAGCAAAGCACAATGATAGTCACGAAGATAAGATGGCTGTTTGACAGTACGAGAAGACCTTCGAGGGGCAGCTACTGAGGGAGGTATCTTAGCCATAGTAGCATCAGTGATAGGCAACGCAGGCTGAATGACATCAGTGGAAGCTGCAACTGAAGGAGCATCAACAACATCTGTAGGCATAACACCAGTACTGGGATGATCATCAGTATTAATAGGAGCATTAGGAACATTATTTGGCGAAGAAGGAAACACTTCACTCGCCTGGCTTGACTGCAGTCCTGGAGAAATGTCAACATCAGGAAAGCCAGAAAGATTTGGGGAGACAGCTAGCACCAAGTCTGGAAAGGGATCACTGATGTCTTTTTGGAGAGTGTTGGTGTGGAAAGGAAAAATGTCTTCATGAAAGACAACATCTCTTGAGACAAAAAACTTCTTGTTCTCAATATCATACAACTTGTATCCCTTCATGCCAGGAGGATAACCAACGAAAACCGAAGGTACAGCCCTTGGATGGAATTTCGAGCGTTGACCATGTAAGGTTGAGGCAAAAGCAAGACAACCAAAAGTCCTCATGGCATGATAATCAGCATCTTTTTAATGTAGCCTGAAAAAAGGAGTCTACCAGTTGAGGATGCGAGAAGGAGTTCTATTGATTATGAAAGCAGCAGTCAACACACATTCTCCCCAAAACTGAAGAGGGACACGAGACTTGAAGAGAAGAGCTCGAGCAACATTGAGTAAATGTTGGTGTTTCCTTTCCACGATCGAGTTCTGTTCAGGACGTTCGACGCAAGAGAACTGATGAGTAACTCCTTGTGAAAGAAAGAAATTACTGAACCTTAACTCCGGAGCGTTGTCAGACCGAAAACTCTTTATGGAAGCTCCAAATTGTGTCTTGACATATTTGAAAAAATTTGGAACTATGAGTAAGGCATCCGACTTGCTCCTCATGAGAAAAACCCAAGTGTATCTTGAGTGATCATCCACTATTGTTAGAAAGTATTTGTAGCCAATGTGAGTAGGCATATGAAAAGGGCCCCAGGTATCGCAGTGAATAAGATCAAACAAATGTGCTAAAACATGGTTATTTGATTGAAAAGAAAGCCGACGTTGTTTAGCCAATGGACACACTAAGCAAGGGGAGGGATTGTTCTTACAAGGTTGTATAGATAAAAAACCTTTTAGAACATCCAAATGCTTGTCAGAGAGATGCCCTAATCTATTATGCCAAGTAACTATGCTTTTACAAGTAGAAGACTTTGTATTCACAGACAATGAATTACAAAGGTTATGTTCAACACACACATCAGTATTGTGAAAAATGTATAATCCTTGCCAGAGTTTAGCACTGCCAATCGTCCTCGAAGAGAACTTGTCTTGAAGAAGACAAGAGTCAGCGAAAAACTTGATCACAACAGGTATACTGGCAGTTAAAGTACTGATGGACACTAGGTTGAACCTGAACGACGGGATGAACGTGACATTATGGAGAATAATATCAGGATTAATACGGATATCACCAACGAAATTAACAGATATCCGGTCATGATTTGGCAAAGAAACAGTCATACCAGAAACTTCTTTGAGAGAAATAAAGGAATCTTTTGAGCAACAAATATGGGCGGAGGCACCGGAGTCAAGAACCCATACATTCCGTAAGTCAACAAGAGGCAAGGTAGAGTGAGAAGTACCTGCTACGTGCGTAGTATTGGAGGAAGATTCAGTCGAATCTGGCCCAATTTTGATCTTGTTGAGATGTGACTGTAACAAAGTTAATATCCCTTGACATTGTTCAGCATTGAGACCAGACAATGGATCACCAAGGGCTGCATTAACTGAGGTTGAGGAAGATTCTGGTTTGGCCGTCGTGGTCTTTTGATTCCGATATCCAGGGGGATATCCGTGAATCTTGTAACACCGGTCAACGGTATGCCCCAAAATGTTGCAATGAGTACACAGAGGCCGCTCCTTCTTCTTGGTTGTACTCGTCGCATTCCGAGAGGAATTTGAGAAGGATGAACCAGTATTAGAAGAACTGGTCTTGACAAGAAGAGCGGTGGCAACAGGAAGTGGAGTGGGAAGAGAGGTAGTAGAGGCACGCTGTTCAACCTCTTGCGCAACCAAAGAAAAAGCGCGCTGAATAGAAGGTTCGGGCTCCATGAGTAACAGCTACGTTCGTACTTGAGCGAAGGATTCGTTGAGGCCCATGAGAAAGGCCATAACGTGCTCTGTTTGAAAATAGGTCGCCAATTCTTTTACACCTCCACAGGTACATTTCCCGCAGGAACAAGATGGCCGATAAGCAGACAACTCGTTCCAAAGAGACTTCAATTTCGCGAAGTATGTAGTAACAGATTGTTGGTCTTGAGCAAGATTGGATATCTCGCGCTTCATTTGAAAAATCCGAGGTCGATTCTTTCGTTGATACCGTTGTTGAAGATCAAGCCAAATTTCACGAGCTGATTCGGAGAAATTGACACTAGCGGAAACTTCATTGGACAAGGAATTCAGAATCCAGGCTGTTACCACACTATTGCAAATTATCCAAGATCGTAGCAGATTACCAGTCGGTTGAAGCAAAGTGCCGTCAACGAAACCCAATTTATTCTTCACTGTAAGTTCGATGACCATTGCCTGCCTCCAAGATGCATAATTGGATTCAGTGAGTGGTTTAGAAACCAAAACCAAATTAGTGCCGTCGGAATGATGAAGATAGTAGGGATTGGCGTAGAGATCCACAACCGAGGAACTGGAAGGATGTACCGCAGAAGAGGACGAGGCTGGAACAGAAGGAGAAACTGGATTTTCAGTTTCGTGTTCAATGACATCATCCATGATCTAGGGCAGAGAATTGGCACACGAAAAAGGAGAACGATGCAAGAAGAAGACACTCTCAGGAAGAAAAAATTTCTACTGATACCATAGCCTCTCAGGAAGACACTCATAGCCTCTCGCCAATGTGGGACTTTGGTCGCACTCCCAACAATCCTCCCCTCGAACAAAGTACCACTGAGCCTCCCCTCAAATAGTCATCTATCCGTCCAACTCTCTAGGCTTCACCGCTTTACCGAGAGTTGTTGCTCTTATCCAGGACGACTCCTCTTCTCCGGAGTATACCCGCCTGCCCAGAGCTCAACCACGGACCTCCACCATGACTATTAAGGCTCACAACTTCTTTGTTCGGCACCCGAGGATTCTACCCGACACGGCTACGCCCGGGGCATGGCTCTGATACCATATTACACCAGAGAGTAAATAACTTGCACACCAATCTTATTAATGCAAGGCTATATAAATAGCCATAAGAGGTGGGAAAAACAACTAACAGAAAGGAACTAATATAACAGAATCCAGTATGAGGGAGAAAACTAACAACAACTAAAATGATTTAGTTTAATAATTAGGTTACTTGATTGAAGCCATAAAAATTGACCCCATGAGATTGAGCAAAAACTTAATGAAGCCAACACAGGGTTTATAAAAAAGAGAGAGCATACTTAGGGTTTGGGAATGGGAAGAACAAACCCAACGGGAGAGAAGTAATAAAACTTGTCATATCATTTAAAAAACTGACCACGTCACCATCACCATGGTTTCATCTAACTTGTCTGATCTTTTTATTAACATAACTAACACTACATTGATTCTAGAGATGAATTCGAATCATTTTTCCAAAAAATGGCCCATTCTAAAATTTACTATCCAGAATGAAAATTTTATAAAATTTAGCAAACAGAAATTGTATATTTTCCAAAATAGAATGAAGCATTAAATCTGAAGTTTTATGCTTTGAAACCCCATACAATCCATTCTCAGGAAAATATAACCATGCAGCTGCAGCATGTACATCAATCTAAAGTTAATGGAGTTACCTCCTTAAGTGGGCAGAAAATGCCCGAGCAAATGCATCTCCCCTTCTCTTGGCATCATCAGTTCCACCTTCACTTGCAACAGCCTTACATATCCCAATAACAATTTTCTTGATCAGTAATAACAAAAAAAATTAAGAAACATGTTAACAGAACTGTTACTAACAACCAATATCTTGCTTGTGAAAAAGTTGGAGAAAAGGGAATAAGATGGACTGTTTCTTATGATAAGGGAAAAACAGTGCACAACATCTGTAATCAACACGGATCATGATTCATAAGAGAATGCACGAATTTCTTCATGTACTAAAGAAATGAAGAACTTCGGCTTTTTATAAGCCAAAAGGGACTTTGCTTTTGTTGAAGTATTGATATAATTAAATTTGTCATAACTCACCAATTTAAGCTTTTGGGTTGATTGGTGATTTAACAAATAAAAAATATAATAAAATAACAGGGTTTTTATCTCTTACTTTCTCCAAGAACCATTAATCATATAGAGAGTACCCTCATTTACAAAGAAAAGTCAACCCTAAAAAATATTTTTCGATCAGATCAAAAATGAAAATCATTATGAAATAACTAAGCAGGTCCTTGTTATTTTGTACGAGATGAGGTATATATTGATTATGAGGAACTGCGTGTGTGCTGTGTGTGTGAGAGAGAGAGAGAGATCACTTAAGACTCAGTGTTTTCCCTTGCCTTATCAACAAGGTCTGCTAAATGCTCTGAAAGCACGGTGAACCAGTACCTGAAGATGGATAAATATGAGATGTTTCTAGTTGGCACTCTTAAAAAATGTTCTAAGAAAATATCTGGCTCATATGCATTCTCAGAAATATTGAAATGAACTTTATTCAAGTACTTACTCCAACTCACAGTGATCAGAGAGATCAATAGTGTTAGGTTCATATCTGCAAAACACACAAGGATAAGAAAACTACAAGAATATATAATATAGTAAAGAGCAAAATTTTTAACTAAACACTTCGTGCAATTTCTTCATCCAAGCAGAATTAGTAAATGAGTTAGGAAAAACTAGGCTACCGCCTTCTTTGATGTGGTTTTTCTCCATGTAGCTAATTCAGCAAAGCCATTAAACAAAAGTATTCCACACACCTATTGCATGACATAATCTTAATTTGTAGAAAGAAAGTGACAAAATTTGTAGTAAATAGAACCTATTAAAAGTACTTAATGATAATAAAAAGTGGGGGAAAAGTGAATAGAAAAACATGCAAATAGCTTTAGAAAGAATCTGATAGGAAATTATTTAATGCAATAATAAAGGAAGTAGAATATGTAAAACATACGTTTTTGGATCAGCCAACAGAGGGAACACCTCCAAAGTGGGTACTAGATGGAGAACGCCAACATTTAGGGCACTTGCATCAGATCGCAGGGTCCCTCCTTTGGATAAAGGGACTTCAAAGCCTCCAAGTCCAGTTGTTCCAGGGGGAGCCATAGGGACAGGCGCAGTTATTTCAGTTCCCTTCTGCAAAAATTTCTCCATCCAAGAAATCTGCATTTTCGTACATGCCAATGATTAGAAGCTGTAAAAAGCCAGAGTTGAGTGTAGAATTCACTCTAATACACCACATTGGTTGGTGAACTTAAAGTCACTCTTTGCACCAATCATCAAAGGTTCTCTTGGTCAATAATATAAAGATTCCAAACCTTTAGCTTCAGCTGTAAACACGGGCCATTAATGATCCTACTTTGGATTTTGTAAGAGAGTATTCTTTTGGCATTATGATTGGTTAGGAGTTTCTCCTTTTACAGATCGTAATCCCCATCTTTTCAAGGTGTCTATTATCCCTAGGAGTGCTATTTCAGACTTTTGGCATGTTTCTTGTCAATGTTGGGAAATTACATATAAGGATGAGGAATTCATTGAACAAAGTTCCATTCAAGAGGATTTGGCAAATTTCAAATTGGTAGAGCATGATTATTCAAGAAGACAGTCCATTGATTCTTCGGGCATTTTCTCTGTCAAGTCCCTCACTAGCTTTCTATTTCTTCTTCTTTGCCTAAAGACCTCTTCTCAGTGTTATGGACATCTAGAAGTTCTAAAAGGGTCAATATCCTTATGTAGATTTACCGATGATGTACTTCAATAGAAGATGACTTTCTCAGTTTTGATGCCTTTATTTTGTTTTTTTTTTTTTTTTTATACCAAAAAAAAAAGAAAAAAAAAAAAGAAACAGAGAACATTTCATTGATAAAATGAAATTACAAAAGGAAAGATCCCATCAAACTCTTCCAACTGAACATCAGATTAGTAAAACTATAATTACAAAAGGGGGAAACCAATTTGCACCAGTTAAGAGATAAAAAGGTGATAGATGTAAGAAATGAACGAAAATCTTGTTCTTTCCTTATGAAGATACGAGAATTGCACTCCAACCAAATAGTCCACAAAAAATCCCGTATAAAATTCAACCAAAGGACCTTTTTTTTATTCTTAAAAGGATGACCAGTGAACAACAAATGAAGGAGATCCTTAATATCTTGAGGAAAAGCAGTCTGCCACCCAAAAGCATCAAGAATAAAATTCCAAAACAGTCTGGCCAGATTGCACGATATAAAAAGATGGTTTTGTGATTCACCCCTGCGTTTGCAAAGAATACAGCAATTTGTTTGTTATGTCTTGAGGATTTAGAGAGACTCAACCATTTATCTTTTGAAGGTCACTTTGCATGGTTTTTTTTCCTCTTTTTTTTTTTTTTTTTTTTGAAACAGAAACAAATTTCATTGATAAATGAAATTACAAGGAGAGGAAACAAAATTTCAAGCACCTATGGTGGAATACAAAAAAGAACACCAATTAGAAACTAAAGAAATAAGTGAATAATCTTTAAATTATGGAGTACATTTGCACCAATACAAAGCAATGAAAAGAATGTTATCCAAGACCCTAAGGAAAGAAGTTTCCAAATCATTGAAAACCCGATTGTTCCTCTCACGCCAAATAATCCACAGAAAGTCATTTTGCATGAATTGCTGGTTTCTGTTAATTTCAAATATATTCAATTTGAAATGGGTCATCTCCAACAATTCAAAGTTCAATTCTCATCACCTTCTACTTGGGCCTTCTTGCCTCCAAAATCACATTTGATATGGTCTAATGCAGTAAGGCCATTGTTTCAGAAATTTGGTTAGAACGAAACCAAAAAGTTTTAGAGAATGTGTAGAAGCCTTGCTTCGAATGATTCAAGTGGCTAGATTGAAAGTTTCTCAATAATGCTTTCTTTCTAAACTATTTTTTACTACTTTCTTATTTTTCTTTGCAAGATATTTATATGAATTGGAAGCATTTATTTGTTATTAATTTTATTCTTTTTCTCTTTTTATCCCCTATGGAGGCTTGTACTTTTGAGCATTATTCTCTTTTCATTATTTCAATGAAAAGTTTCATCTCTTGTTAAAAAAAGACAGCAGGGCCACTAATAAAACCAGCAATGTGATTCCAAATAGAGAAAAATTTGATACCAAGAGGTAATAGAATTTAGATCATTCTATGGAGCATTTGATTGGAAAGAAATGGCATGATTTTCAACGGCAAGACAAAAACATGGTGAGAGAAAGTGCTTGAGTTACCTAAATTTCATGCTAAAGTTTAAAATAGTGAGTTTAGAAACTATTCTCTGTTCGTAATATACATTCAAATAGGGGTGAAAAGTAGAGTTACAGAGGGAGTCTGCATTTCATTGTAATATTATGTCTTTGGACTTACTTTGTACTTCGTACTTCGTACTTTTTACTAATCAACAAAGCGAGTATTTTTTGTCCCACAAAAATATGTGCATAGATGAGAACAATTATTGATTAATCTAAATATGGTATAGATGATAGCAAGTGAAGTTATAACTCAAAGGACAAGTCATGATGCTAATGTAATATTAGTTAGATATGTAGATCAAAATCCCATGATCTACATACCTAAGGTTTCAAATATCTTCCAGAATCTTTTCTGTTAAACATTATAGATTCAGATGATAATTCCCAAGTAGCGTAAAATAGAAAATAGATAACAGACACTCAAATGAACTTTACAATTACCCAAGCTTGATGGCAGAAGACACACAGATGATATAACACAATTCCAAAGCAAACTCTAAGATCTAATTGAAAATTTTCCAGTGCCAACTGTGCTTACCTTCTCATTCAAATCACCAAGTGGAGGCCCATGAACTCTCCCTCCCGTATATGGTGCACCCATAGGAAACCTTTCAACTAACTGATGGGCCAATAGATCATCGAGACCATGCTTTTCATAGCTCATGAATGCACCTAAGGCTCCTAAGAACCCTTCATGACGCAAAAACATTGCCTGTGCTTCTCCTTTTGACCTAAACAAAATGTACAGTACAATACTCTGTATTGAGAAAGTAAAGAATAAAAAAAACAAACGAAAGAAATTAATGTAACTAAAAATGTCAATGAGAAACAGATGATTTGTTAGTGCAGATTACCAGAACTGAACCGCAAAGGAAATTGTATCCATGGTATATGCATGTCCCCTGATAAAGAATCCTCCAAAAAAGATTCTCTTAAGTCCAAACCGTAGAGCATTCAAGTATGATATCTACCAGTAAAATTTCAAATTAGATCTCGTGGATGGAAATGCTATTCATATTGCTCATCTAATAGGTCATTTCAATAGATGATGTCAAATGGCTAATTTAGAGAAAACGTGGCCTCCAACTAGGATTTCAATCTATTCAGTTCTTTTTCCTCCTTTTCTAACATCTCCCAATTGAGATTCAGGAGTGGCCTTAAGCCAAAGGCAACAAGGAGTCCATCCAGACAGTAGTGAAGAGGCACACAGCCCTCGTCCATGTCTAAATTATCAACTAATTTAACTCCCTTAGTTTATTTATATTGTCGTATGCACAAATGAACTTAACACTTTCAATTTTATACACTTGCATCAAAATCTGATCCTTCATATGGGGTGTAATATAATCATTTTTTACAATTTAATTAACTAGTTAAACATCTCCAGTTCTCCAGCACAAACCTAAATGGTGCAGACGTTCAAGTTGAAATCTGTCTTTGTTGTTAAAATGATAAAAAGATACAACCATAGGCATGGGAAATTAGTATTTATAGGCCAAGTAACTATTAGTTACCATAGTTATTAATCGTCTCGGCAACTTTAAAAGATAAACTACCCCCATAGTACAAGGTAATTTATCTAAATGGTCATATTAACAAATAATTATCATTCATCAATGAAATTTGTTTCTCTTCTAAAAAAATCTTAACAAATAATTATAATTTTCCCAAACAAACCCATTACACCCTACATATCTTAATAAAAAGGTTGAGGGACTATTTGGAAGTGTTCTGAAAAAATAGTTTTCTGCTTTATTAAACAAAAATATGAAAACATGCTTGCGTATCCATTTTTTATAAATTATTTTATTTTAGTTGTTTTTCTTTTTGCAATATCAAAAGTTTTTCAATAGTGATTTCAAAAGTTCATAGCGCTAAAAAAGCGCCCAAATTTTTTTTTCAAATCAGTTTTGAAAATAAAATAAAACCATTTTTTCTTAGAATAATGCCCAAACAATTCTTAAAACGTCCATAGCACTTCTCAATAATGATAGCATAAGAAATGAAATCAGAGAACAACAGAAATCAATTGCAAAACCCAATGAGGATTTAGTATTTGATGATTTGGTTGATTTTGTCTGGTTAACTTTTGCGTGATAACCCAATATATTGCTAAGAATGATTACCATAGCAAAGCAGAATCAGTTATCTTGATTTACTTATATATTAAGATAATTCAACTTTGTAGAGAGGACCCAAAGTAAATTTTGATTAGATCCTAAGGAATTTGAAGTACTTTTTCCATTGCAGTACTAACCTGTCCAATGTTATATGAGATCATTCGCAAGAGAGACAATGAGATATCTTCTGGTCTGTAGTCCTTAAGCTCCTTGTTCTCTGAGATGGTCTTGCCAAAACTAGATGCAATAGTTGACGCAGAAAGACCAATCTAGATTCCACGATAATTGAGAATAAAATATAAGAGATCTTTTGAAATTGTTACCACAAAGAAAAATCATCCCACGATTATTGACATATTATGACAGAGACACACAGGGAAAAATAATAAGAAAAAACAAACAAAAGAGCAACAATCTGCACAATTTTACAGGAACAACATGTTGAAGTAATGACTGGAAAGAAACACAGAAACACAAGGAATTTGAATTTACATTTAACGCACCTTAGAGTAATCCATGCCACCATATATGTCCCCAACAAGCATGTCAATTGTGCTATTATCTCCCTTTTGACTAAGCTCTAACAACTCATCAAAACTGGAGCAGGATAAATAAATGTCAAATCTTCACAAATTTTGTAGAGAGAAGACATGCTCAATATATAACAGTATAATTACCTAGTACATTTTGTTAACAGCCTTCCTAAGCCCCAGTAAGTACCCCCTCCAACATTTGTCCCACTAACCCTCTGAAATTTCCCATCACCGTCAACCTTAAAAAATGTAAAGCACATATTATAGCTTAGCATGCTTTAGTCATCCTTAAGTTGAAGAGCAAGAAAAAGGAATGAGGGAAAAACAAAAGTAGAGATTTAGAGCATACCTTGATCATGCTGACACCAGAACCAATATTAACAAGCAGATAAGGAAACAATTCATTATGGTCAAGTTGCACGAACTCTTTTTTACCCTCCATATGAGTGAAAGCTTCATGACGTATTGCCTACTAAAACATTGTTAACAGCTAGTAACCATTGGTGTACTATTCATCTGAGAACAGGATGAGCAACAATGCTCCATGAAAAGATATATGATTTACGATAACTATATAGAAATTAGCAAGTTATACATACACATATTCAATAGCAAGTCATACATACACTGATACACGTATACAACTTTTTTAAGCAGCAATCAATAACTAAAAACATTGTTAACAGCTAGTAACCATTGGCCGACTATTCATCTGAGAACAGGATGAGCAACAATGCTCCATGAAAAGATATATGATTTAAGATAGCTATATAGAAATTAGCAAGTTATATATACACATATTCAATAGCAAGTTATACATACACGTATACAACTTTTTTAAGCAGCAATTAATAACTCAAAATCTACCAAAAAAGAGAATCGTGTGATTAGACAGCAATAGGTTCATAATTTGACCATCCGAAGACATCCCTTGCTTTGCAAATTATTCCTGAACATTCTGCAATTTCAAAGTCCAAGGTTTGGAGGTTCAATTTTTACACCAACAATTATCCTTTGTGGTTAACAACCCAACTTCTTCAAAGAGGTGTCTAGGCATTCACGTAAAACTCATATTCCATAAGTGAACTACATATTTAAGATCTTAGAATAATCGATAAACAAGCTCAGGTATCAAGCCCTCAGACCTTCTGAATCATTAACATCCCATCAACAAAAAGATATCGAAAGTAAAATACATGATAGTAATTCAACAATGAAACTCAGTCAATCTTTAATTAAAGTATTCATTCTTCAAATCAACTGGCACGACGTAATCAAGAGATTTATGGGCACAAAGAAAACTGTGAAATTCAAAGCTTTCAGGTAATCGAAAACACATGTAGGTAGTAAAAGAACTGATGAAACATAACAATAGTGGGTTTTGAAAATGCAAGCACAATTTAACTTCGTTTTTCCTATAATGAAATGTAAATAAATAAATAAATAAACCCAAAAAAAAAAAAAAAAATAGCGTTTGCAATCCACCTTAAGCAGAAAATTTGCTCCAGCCACAAGACAATCCATTTCATCTTCTTTATCAAGGCTAACTCCAAGTCTTTCTTTAAAAAGATCTGCAAACTTGTATGCCCCTCCACCTGTAGCCTTCTTGCAGCAATTGTTACAGGGTAAGAAGTATGATCTAAATAAATGGTGAATCACATTAATTAAGAGGCACACCCCTTCCCGCCCCAAACTCCACCTTTTTTTTTTTGGTTCATCAATTCAAGAGAAATGAAAACATAAAAACTGAGAACAGAAAAGAGTCAAAGACACAAGGCCCAGGCACAAAAAAAATATATGCAAAAGGGTAGACCCCCTGGGGCAGGGGTGAATCAACCCAATGTGCAAACAAAGTCTCCATTTTGCGATTCAAAGCAAAAGCTGATACATGCAAAGGAGATCCTAAGAAAGAATGTCAATAGCTGAAAGTAAAAATTATTACTGTAGAATAGTATTCTTCGTTAACCTCATTCACAGAAGAGTTGAAAAAGAATGTGAAGTATACATCAAATCCTGAAACATATTACTTTTCGTTCTGCAGCTAGTCATATTTCTGGGTTTTTTTTCCCTCAAAGACACAACAGATCTGGTATGAAGTGATATGCAGTCATATTGAAAGAATATACCTTAATGATGGCATTTTCATTTGCTGAGCCATCTGAATGCCAATGAGGTAAATCTTTGCAAGCTGAAAATGTTCCGGCATTGCCAGAAAACAAGAAACTCAGATAATCTAAAAATCATGAATGAAATAGAAGTATGATGACAACATACATACCACCACGATGAAGCTGCTTGGAATGAATGAAGTCTAAACACTCGTTAATCTTGCATGTCTCAAACTTCACAAAATGAAGCCTCCCACCAAGAACTGGATAACTTCTTCTATTACCATTTGAAAACCCCAGTCTCTGCTTCATGCTCTTCTTCCTCTTATCATCAACAGATTGATCTTCATGCCTTGAAAAGTACACCAATTTGATGAGAGATCCTGCAAATTATGAATTAATGTTATAATCAACTTACTAAAGAAACCAAAACTGAAAAAAGCTATGTCCTATATCATCCATAATAAACTATATGTTGTTACACCTTCTTATATTATTCACTTTACAGTTGATAAAGTACAAGACTAGATTCAATGGTGATTAGTCAAGAAAAATGTTGCACCAAATGTAATATATGTCAACAGTAAGATAATAACTAAAAGATGGCAATAAGCAGCCAAAAGAAAGGGAATAACCCTATTCATTCAAAAGCAAAAAGAGTATTTTTCCCATTATCTGATTGTGAATCGCTCCATACTATATTATACCTTCCAATCCTTATACTGTCTGGAATCAGATTCCCCAACAAATTTACACAGTAATTATTTATCCAAAAAAGAATGTCAATGGCGTTCATTTCTCACTATTTTTAACTCTTTAGTAGTCACTTCCCATTTATTTGTTACCTTTCCATCCATTAGCTAAGTTTATCGATACAATTACAAGAGGTTTGGATTTGGAAGTGAACGGTGAGAAAACCAAAGAAAATATTCACTAGAGGAAACCATAAATTATGTTTAACAATAACCAAGTTCAACTTTTGAAGAATTTCAAACTATAAAAGATATTAAAAAAAGCATGAGAACACTTACAGAGAGGAAAAGGGAAAAGAATATACGTTACGCTTTACCCAACAGACAAAAAACAAATCCAAGCGCACAATATGAAATATCCAACTAAAATCACCTAGATCATAGTGGCACATGGTAACATGCCTCATTAAAATCTGGAGCACATAAGATACTCCGATTTCAACTTCACCATTCCTTCACACGCTTCAGAAAGATCCCTCACGAAAAACCCATAATAAGAATTAACCAAAAGCAAACTTCTAAGAACCAAAAAGGAGGAAAGAATAAACAAATAGATAGAATCATAGAATGAACCAATCCAGATACCAGGAATACACGAGGAACATACCGCCGATGTCAAGAGCCAGGTGAGATATATCATCAGACTGATTAGGCAGCAGAATTGTAGGGTCTCTCTCCTCGAAATTGCCCTGAATTGCAGCTTTACTGAGGTCTAGCTGCGGACGAGAACCAGACCTGTGAATGGAATTGCCGGTAACCGGAGCCATGTCCCTCTCACAGCCACTCAGGCCACCCTCTTTGTCAACATGCTGGTTCTTATCCTCAGCTTGCTGATTATCTCCCTTTATACCACGAATTTCAGGATGTAGGTTTTCCCCAGGACCAGCCATTAATACCAAACCTTCACCACCCAGCTGCCTAACCCACAACTGGACTTTACTTGACCTCCACTCGTCGTACGCCTACAAACCAACTACAATTTATAGATACTTGTCGTTAAGAAGAAGAAACGCAATCCAGCTCTGACAATCCCTTTATCGTCATTAAGAAAAGGAAAAGAACAAACATAAATTCAAATCCTGAGAGCGGAATTCGTGCTTCCAAGGCCCACTTTGAAAAGTAACTTGCCTTTTTACTCTCTGACGCATGTGAAACAAACTCTGAAACAGAACGGACAATTGATGACCTCTTCAATTCTTTGACTTGAACGGATTGGGTCAGGAAAAAATGAGCCCGGTGAGCAATCAATAGTAAACAGAAGTAGTACGAATCCGAAATTTGGCTAACCTCCGGCCGAGGAAGCTTGCGGCGACGGTGGCTTCAGAAAGAACGGAAGTAGTAGGAATTCGGATTCTGATCAGCCGACGGCCGGATAGGCGATTTGTAGTGAACGGTTCGAGGAATTGAATCACTCTCAGGTGAAATGGAAGTATTGGTGAATTGGGATTTTGGTGAAGGGACCGTCGGCAGCAGTGAACGGTGCCGGAGATCCGACAACCGGCAAGCAAGCAGCTTGTTTTGTTCCACACAAATCGCGCCACGAAAAGTCGTGGTAGCTTCAAACTAATGGTCATTGTCTGGCGCTGACCCAGAGGCGCGAAATAGATGCAGGACTTTTCTTTCTTTTTTTTTCCAAAAATATTTATAAATATGTGCTCTAATAAAAATAATTAAAGTCTGGTATAAAAATAATTAAAGTCCCGTTTAATAACCATTTGGTTTTTTATGTTTTGGTTTTTGAAAAAATATGATTGTTTTCTCCTAAATTTCCTACCATAACTTTCGTCTTGTTAAGGATCCAATTGAATTCCTAGCCAAATTCTAAAAACAAAAACAAGTTGTTGAAAACTTTTTTTTTTTTTTCAAAATTGGACTTGGTTTTTGAAAACAATGAAGAATATTGTGTATAAGTTTAAATTTCAAAAACCGCAAATCAAAAACCAAATAGTTATCAAACGAGACCTAATTAATTGTTTTTTTTTAGTCCAATTAATTAATTGTTCATAACCATACGTGATGTTTATTATGTATAGATATATATAATTGTTTTTAAATCCACAGTATCACAAAAAAAAATTTCACTGTTTTCTAGGAAGGTAGCAGTTTGTGTTTCTTCTTGTTGTAATTTGTAATGTAACCGTTAATTTCAATAATCTATTATTGGTTTGAATTTTGATTTGAATAAATTATAAAAGTTGTTGAAACTTTTCGTTGTTGGAAAACTGTTCTTCAAGTTGACCCACTCCATGTTTTTTAGTTACCTACTCCTTTGTGTTAGTACGGTTTTAAAAAAAAAAAAAAAAAAAAAAAAAAAAAAAATTCAAACGTATGGAGATAAAAATTCAATTTAACTCGATTAAATTACCAGTTTAGTTCAAACTTGGTTGTGTCTATATGATCCATAGGTCCTCGCACTTTCAATTTTTGTGTCTAATGGATCTCTGAACCTTAAAAAATATTTCGTAGATATTTAAACTTTAACTTTTGTGTTCAATAAAATCTTCAACTTTCAATTTTATATATCTAATAAAATTATTGGTGTATTCAATTTTATAAAATTCAATTTTATATCTAATATATTGGTTAATTTTTAAAAATTTCAAATGTGTCGGGGACACAAAATTGAAACTTCAATGACCTATTATTAGACATTTTTAAAGTTTTGAGACATATTAAACACAAAATTGAAAATTCAATAACCTATAGACAATTTTGAAAGTTAGAGACCAAATTGACACAACTTTAAAAGTTCATAAACTAAACTTGTAATTTAACCCTTCAATTTGTTGACATTTTCGTTAACCATTCATCTTTTTTTTTCTTAGTTCAAACGTGTGGGGGTGACATTTACCACAAAAAGAAGAAAATGAAGAATTAGGCACGGCTTTATTGCTTACCAACCATCTCCCATCCAAAGCAACCAATTTTATTGTCAATTAAAGCTAAATACAAAGACTTTATGCACTTAAAATCTTCAAACTTCTTACTTGTACAACTATAATTATTACTCCATCATTACATCACCACTACCCTACCTTTTTTTAAAGTAGAAAATTTCATTAGAGATTAACTAGTCCCTCGAGGGTTACAAACCAACACAGCTCACTGTGAGCCAAACGAACAACCCAATCTGGGAAATTCCAACTCCAAACACGGGTAGGTGAATACAAACCCAATCTAACTAATTCATAAGCCACATTTTTGTACTCATGATTTACATGACAAAAATTGATCTTTTGGAAAGAACCACATAATTGATGAATATCGAAACAAAAGTTAAACATTCCACCAGATACCGCTCTTTACGAAGAAGAATAGATACCAAGGATAATGAATCCGGGCAAACCATTACTCTTTGGATGTTCCTTTGAGCTATCAACTTAAGACCCTCAAGGACCGCTTCCGCCTCGACGCCTAATGGAGATGTGTAAAATGACAATCCCTTGTGCAGAATGGCCACCAATTGTCCCTTCTTGGTTCTAACTACTGCCCCCATTCCGGAACATCGATTCCCTTCATCATATGCCGCATCGACATGCAGAATTGTCTCCTCCCCCCCCCCCCCCCGCGAGCATCTCCGAGACCATCTGCGATGATTGAATCTGTCGACCCTTCTTTAAATTTAACCTGTGATAATCAGATAGGTACTCCAGAATCCAGTCACCTAGCATCCCCACAGGGGAGTTGGGGGCTGGTGGTTCATATTGTTTCGATCATTCCAAATAGCCCAGGAACCCATACAAATCCGTTCAAAAATCTGTGAAGATACACTATTGCAGATGTGAATCCAACGATCTTGAACATCCATGCGAACCTTTGTACCTACTACCTTCCATAGGTCCAAAGTCACCCATACCTCTTTCGCCCTACTATTACACTATTGCAGATGTGAATCCAACGATCATTCTAAATAGCCCAGGAACCCATACAAATCCGTTCAAAAATATGTGAAGATACACTATTGCAGATGTGAATCCAACGATCTTAAACATCCATGCAAAACTTCGTACCTACTACCTTTCATAGGTCCAAAGTCACCCATACCTCTTTCGCCCTATTACACGTAAAAAGAGCTTGGGTTGTATCTTCATAGGCATCCACTACCCTACCTACTCTGTCAAAAACATAGGGAAAAATTCTATCTTCAAATTCAATAAATGGCATGGATCAATTGGTTATTGAATCTCACAAAAATAGTCCAGCAGAACATACCTCAATTGGTAACAAATCCTTATAGGGCATTACATTCCGAATAAACTCCCTCACAATGAAATCTGGAATGAATGCTCTCATATAGTTAGTTGTCTATTGTATTCAATCGAAATACAATTTAAGACAACTTCTAACACCATTAAGGATACAGTTTTTTTAGTTCAACATATGAGTGAAACTTCAAACTTCTAATCTTTAGGAGTCCAATGTCTTAACCAATTGAACTATGTTCATATTGTTTAAGCCTCAAAGAATTGAAACAGAGTTCTAACACTTTGCACCAACTTCTATACATAACTTTGAAACACTTTGCACCAACTTCTATACATAACTTTGAAAGCCGACAAGGAGAAGCTCTGTTAGTGAAGCGGGTTTCAAAAACTGGATTATGTGGATTAAATGACTTGGACTAGTAATGGCAGAAATCAAACGCTTGACAATTGTTCACAAGAACAAATAGCCAATGAACCATGATCATACTCAGTCTTCCGAGTAAAACAACACATAACACCTAACCTGTTGCTATGTATCACACAACCTTGTACCTAAGCTTCAATCTACCAATATGATACATTCACACACAAATATACATAATGTACAGCATAATTGTCAAATAAAGACAATTATTTTTTAAACCAAAATCAGCTTTATAGAGATAGAAATCAAAACTGCAGTTTGAATCTGTATGCCGATAATATACAATCATCAAAACAGGCAAGGCACCATCGATGAACTTTCAACATTTCCTTCCAGTTCCCCCCGGAAGGGAGAAATTGAAGAAGACAATTTATAGCAAACTAAGGTGATATTTATGATTGACATCCCATATTAAAAACTGTTCAGAGAACCCGCACCTTGGACAGCAGATTTTGACTATAACAGTTTTTACATCATTTACAATCATAAGTTAGCTAAGCAGTCGAAGTCTTCTCAACGGGAGGAGATTCAACATCACCCACCAATTTAGCGCGCTTTGCTTCATAATCTTTAACAGCAGCCTTGATAGCATCTTCAGCAAGCATGCTGCAGTGCAACTTAACAGGCGGTAGGGAGAGATGTTTTGCGATTTCCCTGCAGCATTGTGTATACACCCACATTATTTCATACGTCAAAACCTCAATGTCATAAGGGCATGTTAACACAGTTATTGGATTATTCATGAATTCACCAATAACCACAAGGAGAATGGGGTGCATTGACAGAAGAAAGGGAGGAAACCAAGTTGATATTGTTATTTTCATATCATAATTATTTAATTCAAAGGGTCTCGGGAGCATTTAAAACTGCAAGCTGGTTTTAGGTCGCCGTCTTAAACCTGAAAACTCATTACATGACTACCTGCCCTAGTACAACAGGAAACATCACGCTTAAAAGTAAAAATGGTACAATTAAGAAAAGAAATGTGATACTGTACTATGCAAGTACAAAAAAATTTGAAAACTTTACTGAAGTTAAATACAACTGAAATACACGGATGTGCACAAAGAAATAAATTCAAATTTTAGATTCCATAAGCGTTGTAAGATTCGTGAAGTCTTAAGATGGTCAGCAGTGGATGTTACACACTTAACCCCACACATATTACCTTCAAACTAATTGGTCATATCCTATTAATTGTAGAACAAACACTGAAATAATTTTTGAGGGACCTTGCAAGTACTTTTAAAAGAAAAGGAAATAGAAAGACTAAATTAAGAGCTCCGCTAAGAACTCTTTTAAAGAGCAATGTAGCCAAACATTATGATGATCTTCACACTAGTAAAATAGCTACACACACTTCATGCCAATTTAAGGAATTATACTACCCTCCATCTTCCCCAGGACTATTCATCACCATCTCCACCCCCAAAAAAAAATCCCAAACCCCTATGGAAAAGAAAAGGTAAGATCGTATAAGATCAGAATTCAAAACCTAACTAAGTCCAACTAAGAAGTAAAAACAATGATAACATGATGTAATAAATATGATGAAGTGAAGTACTACATGCTACTTTTACAAATCAGGAGTGGATTCATATAAAAAGGCAGGGAGAAAGAACTAGCAAATTGCCCATGGCACCAAATCTTGCAAATGAAGTGCCAATTTCAATGCTTAAAAATGATTGTTCCAGTATGAAAAAAGGAGAAGGATGTAGTACAAGAGAAAAAAAGAATAGATGGTATACCCAGTTGATAAAAATCAAATGAAAGATATAAGGACATACATTGAACAACAATGAGATGAAAAGGTTGTTGATGAATGTAACTTACGAATTCTTAATGGTCAAGGCTTCTTCCATTTGCTTCCCTTTCACCATTTCTGTAGCTGCAAGTTCAAAATCCACATATTAATAAAGTTCAGTCTACACATATGACCTAATCGGGAATCCCTCAAAACTCATTGAGAGGACATAAATTATTTTTGAGAAGGGAAACAATTTCATTGATGGAATGAAACAGGAGGATCTCACACCCCAAACACCAAAAGGTGAATTACATAAATGTTTTCCAATTAGCAATTAAAGATGAAAACACAAATACAATTTACTGAACTAGGAAAAAGTACCAAAAGCTTGTAAAGAAACAAAAACACAAAAGCAGGATGCCGAGGGAGATCAACCAACTCCATCCCATATGGAGAAACTCAAAAACTTAATTTTCTCCTACTAAAGGCAAGAGACAGAGACCAAAATTTTCATTTTGCATATTCTGAACAGTAAAGAGAAAGAATAGCCCTCCCTTTGGCCTTAGGAGAGCCACATTAGATGACCATGACATGACCCCCAACATCCATGGAGGCATACCATGGGACTCACTATAGTGATATTTCTCACGATAACTTCAATATATTTTTCACCGTTGAATGAAACTCAGAATCCATTCATCCGAAAACCAAGCTACAAAAATAGTTAATGACAACTCATCATGCTGTAAATCCGAAAACCAGGCTACAGAAATCCTGAAGCTGGTTATCGACCTACATCGGGTAACTTGAACGGATAGCATTTCGCTGGGAAGCAATTTATTCCAATGGTTCCAATGGAACCCAGATATCAATTTCACAAATCACAATACGATATGAAGTTTAAAAGCCCACCCCTTATCCTCGAGGGCAGGAATCAGAGAAAACCTCCTCCCAAAAATTATCACACAAATAAAAATACAACGCGTTCCCGATTTTATCCCCTCCTTCCAGTAATCATAAAAAAGTCGCAGGAGAATCAACAACAAGAATTGCGCTCAACTTCTCTCAGTAAAAAACAAATCAAAGAAAAAGAAGAAAAACGAACCCAAAGACGAGGAAGCAATCGCAGAACCGCAGCCGAACGTCTTGAAGCAAGCATCTACAACCTTACCAGTCTTCTCATCAACCTTGATCTGAAGCTTCATAACATCGCCACAGGCGGGCGCTCCGACGAGGCCCGTGCCGACCGTCGGATCGTTCTTATCAAACGATCCAACGTTTCGAGGGTTATTGTAGTGATCAATAACCCTCTCGTGGTAGAATCGCGGGAGGATTTGAACTGCCGGCGACGGCAAATCCCTAGACGCAATCCCTAGAAGCCTCTTCGAACTGAACCTCAACATATTCGCCGCTTTCGCTCTCTCCTGGAGTTCGGGAGACTGATTTTTTATTGTGTTTTCTTATCTGCACGATTACAGAGCGTAATAAGAAATTTGGGTTTTATATACCCCCTTGCGAAGATGACGGTGATCAGTTATCTCGTAAACACGTGGACGGTCGAGATGAATTGGAATTTTAATGCTTTTCTGGCGATATCTTCGAATCTTTTCTCACGATTCAACTGGATGCGGTTAAAATATCTTTTCCTCTGGTATATCGTGGGCTTGACTGATATAGGCCCAATTTCGAAATCTTTTACATATGGGCCTGATGGGCTCGTTAGGAACAGCCCAGTTCTGAAATCTTTCATTCATCGGTGGGCTTAATGGGCCTTGTTGGGCCATGAACCCAAATGTTGATGATTGACAAATTTAGATAATTTTTTTTGGAAGAAAATTTAGATAATTATTGGCAATAGGCATATTAATAAAATATTTTCATATTTAACCCTGATGCAAGATCGTGTTTCACTTTTGCCCCTCTTGGAGGATGATATATTTGTTGAATATTATTAGGTAACATGAGGTTCCATCTCAAAACCAATTGGCTATAAGTGGCTTCAAGATGGGTTCGTCATTCTTGGATGGGATCCCAATTTTTATTTTTATTGGATCGAATACCCGTTATGGTTTAATGGGCTCTGATACCATATTAGATAACATGGGGTTCCATCTCAAAACCAATCAGTTATGAGTTGAGTAACTCATCTATCTTATAAATTGTGAGGTCACCACTTATCTTTTCAATGTGGGATCCTCAACATTGAATAGTTGAGTTATACTCAAGTTGATCTCTCGCGACCATTTTTAAGATTAATTTGATAGTTATTGACATTTACAGATCCTTTAATGGTCGATATGTTTTTATTTATACTATTTGTTAAGGATGTGTATGGTTACAACAATTTTATAAGGTATTAATGAAACTTTTGTGGTGGTTAGAGAGTAAATTTTGTGTAAGGGTATTTATGAAAATAACTTCAATTTCAGGACTTGAATTAAAACTTTTCCATGCAAAAGCTTTCATGTTGAAACGTATAAGGTAGAACTTCAAAGGAAATGGAAAGATGTGAGTGGTGGGGTCCTACATATTTTGTATGATTGTGTGAAAGAATAATGCAAATAAAATTATTGTCTAACGAAAATAGAGTAATTTGGTTTGTATATATTCGTCTGTTTAAAATAAAAATAAAAATAAATAATCTCACTTTTCATCATGAGAAGGGGAATTTTGCAAGGATCAAATATGTTGTCTTGTGTCACTAAAGTTGGTCTAATTCAAAAAATTTATCCATTTATCCATCACATCATGCTAAACAAATATCGCATTAATATCTTAAATGTGATATTATTTATTATATATACTCTTATAGGCAATTTTGGACCACCCGACGCACAAGGAGCTGACGAGGACGTCCGGGCGAAAATAGGGCTAGGAGACCGAGCCCGAGAAAGAACCGACCAAAGGGCCGGGCCAACTTGGCCCGACCCAAATGGTCGGCCTCGGCCCAAGGCCGAGGCCCACCATTCGGCCCGCTTGCGCGGGCCGAGCTCGATCACCTCCTCTCGGTCCCTGATGCCTCTAGCCGCCCCGATTTCGCCTCGTTGATCCCGAAAACGCCTCCGAATTCCTAAAAACCCTAGGAGCACGAGCAGGTATTTATACCCCTCTTCGCCACTGAAGAAGGGGACCCGAACTCTATTCTCGACTCTCTTTCCCTTGCTCTCTAGCTCTCCCTTCCGTTTTCTGACTTAAGCATCGGAGGCGGTGTGGCTAGCACCACACCGGTGTGCAGGTTTTCTCTTTTGCAGGCCACATCTTCCCTCTCATCTACAAATTTACCGTTGGTGGCACGTGAAGGTCAGGCGAGTTTCCTCTGACCAAAATCGACCATCAACATATACGAATTTATTAGTAGTTCTAATGTGTTAGTACAATGGATCTATCTAAAGAGAGGTAGGACTAGGAAGTCTTCCCCACCCCCATTTGATTTTCCACCTCTCCACAAAATTTCTGGTTAAATTTGCGGGATAGAGTTAGATTCTAGAGAATTTATGGGTTGGGTTCGCCTTAGGGAATTATTTTTTTTTTTTTTCAATTAGATGATTTTTTAAATGATTTTTTCGTTGGTTAATCCTCCACAAAAATTCTCATTCAAATGGTTAATTTCTTACGGAAAGACATCAATTTAAGAGAAAATTCTTAAATTATATAATAAAACAAATTAACATTTCATATCAAATTACTAATTATGAGTTCAAAATGGTTCAAATATTATTTAAATTTAAATATTAATATCTACACACACGAGGTTGGGGATGGAAACAAGGAATATATGGCCTTGTCTCGTCCCGTTTAGTCGATGAGAAATCCTCCCTCTCCAACTCCGTCCCTCAATTCCTCGCTTGATTGAGAATTCCCTACATAGGGGTCTATCTTTGCAAGAAAAATAAACATATCCCCTAATAGTTTAACACTTCTTACTTTGTCCTAAATTTGTTTGACTTTTGAACTTTGATCAAAATGTTCTTTTATACATACATACATTTACCCCCACTTATATAAAATAGTCTTTCTCATTCTAATTTATATATAAGACTATATTCACATTTCCAACAATTCTCCGATTGGATTTTCATGTAATGAGTTACTAACTTTTCATAGTACAATGGAATCCACAAATATCTAAGTGCATGGACATACCTTGGAAAAGCATAAAGTTAACTACTCGTAACTTTTCAAAATTCAAATAATTAATTAATTTAATAACTAAAATATACTTTCACCTCCCCTCAAACAAATAACTATCAAACCTCCTTTCATATAGTCATTCAGTGTATCGTCTACTCCTCTTAGCATATCACATCGAGAGTTTACTTCTATCCAAATCATCAACTCTTCTTAGTTTCTACGAAACACACGTAGCCTCTACAACAGTGCTCAGACTTAAGAATATTGCAATTTTTCTACGTGGCATCGGAAAATGAGTATCACCATACAAATCAATCTTTGTCATGGGATGACTTATGAGCACTATAGACAATGGAATTGCATTGCAATAGCGTTTGTGAATGGAAGTTTTGGAAATGCGCAACACCTGCAAAGTTAGAACAAAAAAGTAGAGACCATGCATCTTTAACAAAGCTCTCCCTATACTAAAAGAAAAGAGAAATCATCATCTCAAGTTTGGAAGTGTCCTCTTTTTTGCCAATTGATTTGAAAGCCTTTCACTTTTATGCATTATTAAAGACGTACTCGTACCCATCTTTCCATGCATGTAGACTCGAATGTCCACTCTTACCCGTTTCGATCTCTAATGTGCTCAGTATGATAAGACAGCTCTCGATGATTTTAATTGATAAAGATTGGTTGATATGAAGATTACATCGAGAGTTCGAGTTTTCTTCGATGCTCTCGCTAAAAAACTACAACTTGTAGTTGAATAATGTAAAAGCAAATGAATTTGTTAAGAATCAAATCGATTGTCATCTTGAAAAATGAATGGAATCAACTAAAGGAGACAAGCATCCACCCTAGTCATAATATTTTCTATTATGAATTATTTGGATGTATTTTGTCAATTCCTTCAAAAAAAAAAAAAATTGTGATGTATTTCTAATTTTCCATTATGATTTTGTGCTTTTCTTTTTTCCATCACCATTTCTTTGGGTCAAAAAGTAAGTTTGTCGGTAAAGATTGAAAAAGAAATCCAATGTCGTAACTAAGTTAGTTTGACAAATAAATTATCCTCTATAGCATTGTGCTCAATTCTCGTGGAGAGAATTCCACGTCTTATCAAAATCAAAGTTAATTATAAGTAGTTGAAAAGACTGTAGAATGACTAATATATCAAATAATGCCCGTTTCAAGATTATTCTCTTCCGATTTTCCCCAACAATGCATTTCTCAAAGTCATATTGCTAGTTCTTAGACTTCTTAAGTAGTCCAATAATCTCGATCAACTCCCTTCATTATAATTATTGACTTAGTAATTGATATAATCGAGACAAACTCAAGTGTTAGCTATTTAATTTTTATCTTTTTTTAAAAGTTATATCACACTATGAATCAGAAGAGAGACGGGCCAACTCGAACTCTCACACGAAACGGAAGGATCGTGGCCACCAAATCAATGTAAGATTAATGCATGCCCTAAAACACAAGAGGCCAAAATCTGAAGAAGAAAAAAAGTTGTAAAAAAGTGTTAGCTATCTTCAACTCAATCATGCATTATTATCATCATGAAAACAAATCACATCATACATCATTGGCCCTGGCTTTGAAATTAAACAATCTTTTAGGTTTGCTTTTGTCCTTTTCATCAAGATGGCAATGGAATTTAAAGCCCACTACAATGAATAATACAATTGTCTTGACTTTTGCATCAATGAACTCTTGGATATTATCCTTTCATGGGTTATTGTGTTTTAGTTAATTCAAATCACAAAGTCAAGTTGATGTCATGACTTAGAGTTAAAATTATTTTTTATTTAAAGCATGGTAAATTCTGATAATTGATTCATATATCAGCTTTTGACAAACATTTGTGTGATTAATACAGAAGTAAATTTGATAATAGTATGAAAGTGTCACTTTTACGTCAGGATCAAAAGACTACTGCAGGTTTGATATTGCTCTTAAAAAGAGATCGGAATTGGTGTTACTTTTGCAAAATGATTGAACTTTAAAAGCGACTATAATAAAATTCGAAAAAAAAAAAGTAAAAAAGTATATTTATGGAGAGATATTGGCCAAATAATTATTTGACTCCCTCCTTTATTTAAAAAATAATAAATTATTAATCTCCCATGCATGCATACTTTTCTATTTTATTTAATTTATTGTACATTGAATATTTGAATATGTTTATTTCCTTAATTTATCATTTAGGACTCTTGGAGGAATCCATTAATTTTTAAAAATTAATTAAGACTAAATGCTAGATTATCTTGATCAAGATGTAATTGATGTAATCCAAGACCTTGATCTAATTAGCTATATATATTTTATCTTTATAAATAAATTAAAGATTATTAATGATTAACTAAAACTTACACTCAAAAACAACTTTTGATATCTCTTTCCCTTCAAAGTTGCCACACTAATCTTAATCATAAATAGCACAAGAGAAAATAAAAGAAAATTAAGTTTATTCAAAGTTATAATTAAATTTTAAAAAAAATTGTGTGCGAATAACATTGGTCATACACTAAGTTGCGTGACCACTTGGGAAGTCCTTGTGTTGCATCCCTTTTAGATGTAAAAAAAAAAAATTGGTCATACAAATTATTCAATCACAATTCTTAAATTGTTAAAGAAGATAAAATAAAAATATTTTAAAACAATTTTCATCAACCTAAACCGTAGTCTCGTTTTAAAATATTAACATTAAGATTGTGATCTCACATCCATCGCCCATAACTCGATGTTACCAGATAAACATGGATTCAATAACGTAATGTCTTTTGGCAAGAATCTAAATTATTTTTAGAAGTTAAAAAGGCTATTGCAAATGGGGTTCTTCCATCCATTGGTACCTAACCATATTGACCTAAACTTTCCCTCACTATAACTATTTTAACATTATTATCCATCTTCATATCTCATCTTTTCTCTCCATACTTAGCATATTTAAACAGCTAGCTTTTGTCCAATACCAGCCACCATTGCTTGTTGCCCCCCTCTTGCTTTCTTTAAATGGCTTTTTGTAATTCAATATTTGACATTTTTTCAACCCCACTTTGCACATACAACAATAGGCTTTGTCCAAAATTAGTGTAACCCACCCCATCTAGTCTAAATCGATGTCGCATCTTAGCTCAGATACTTTAAAAAATTAAATGATAGTCGTCATTATAATGTAGACTAACTCTTATATAATATAACACATGCCAACTTGAACATATCTCAGTTGGTTAAGGCATGTATCTTGACCAAGAGGTAAGAAGTTTGAGTTCTCTTTCACTTCCATATGTGGTTGAACTAAAAAAAAAAACATATCTAACATAAGCTATGCTATAAGTTTCTTTTTACAATGATACATGTCAATTATCACTGAACTATGTTCACTTTATTGTGATGAGAGATTTTTTTTTCAATTGAACAACATTTAAGAGTGGAAAAATTCAAAACTAGAAAAAATGGAAAAATTTGAACTTTTGAACTCTTGGTGGAAAGTATACAAGTCAATTACTACTAAACTATGCTCACTTTGATAATAAGAGGATTATTTTTTATATATTGTGTGTGTGTTTTCTCTCCAAGGAATGACAAATTTTAGAGAAATAAATTGTAAAGTTAGCATATATGTTTTATTAAATTGAGATAATACATCAATGGATGATTATTTATCATTTTAACGTTAGTCGTCTTTAACATATAATCAATTTATTTACCATATATTTCAAAGTCAACTGACATGATGAGAAAGCCAACAAAAATTTGGTTCTACTGGCATAAACAGGTCAGAAGTTTAATCTCCCACCCTTACATGTTGTAAAAAAAAAAAACGATAGCAATATTACGATCAATCAACGATAACAATTGGTAAGTCAATTATTTATAAGCCAACAAGAGCATAGCTCAACTGGCATAAAGTTATACCCATAACCACAAGGTCTATGGTTCAAATCCCCCCACATCTGTATTGTCAAAAAAAAGTCAATTATTTATAATATATTAATTAAAATTTGTTGTAAAGTTAAATCGATGATTTATACTAATGATAACAACCATCATTTACTTGATGTTTTGAAAAAATAAGGGAAAAATATACTTTTGGTCCCTGAGGTTTGGGTTAGGTTTCATTTTGGTCCTCGAGTTTTCAAACTCAACAATTTAGTCCCTGAGTTTTGGTTTTAGTTTCATTTTAGTCCCTCCATCTACTTTTCCGTTAAAAACTAACAGACAAATGACGTGGCACTATTTTTTTTATTAAAAAAATTATTTTTTTAATTTTAAAAAATAAAAATAATAAAAATAATATTTATTTTTATTTTTATTTCTTTATCTCATCCTCTCCCCCTTCTTCCTCCTCTTTCTTCTTCATCCTTTTCCTCTTTTCTTCCAGTCACCAGTGCCGCCTCCCCGCCGGTCGACCGCCAACCAGAATTATCTATTTTTTTTTTCACTTCCTTTCTTCCTCTTTCTTTCTTCTCCTTTCCTTCTTTCTTTTCTTTTCTTTCTTCTTCTTGAAACCCCATTCAATTCCGTCCACAGAGGGAGGAGGAAATGAGCTTATCTTGATCACCGACAGTCGAAATTACCACATCATCCAGATTTATCGCCTTCACCAAACTCTCGTGGTCGAACATATCGCCCTGCAACTCAATCGAAACATTTCTGTTTCTTTTCAGCACTTCTCGCAACAGAGAGATCCAAATAAAACACGAAATCGAAACGAAAACACACCAAAAATCATCAAATACTGCTGTATGTGCAACTAATTTGAAGAAATTTAAGAAATTTCAGCACTTCTCGCAACAGAGAGATCCAAATAGAACACGAACCAGCGAAACCCACCGTCGACGAATGAACCAGCGAACCCTCAAACGCCCACCGCCGACGAACAAACTTGCGAATCGCGCCGTCGAATAGTTCGTGAGCTTCAGATCTAGAACCACGCGTCAGATCTGTTGAGTTTGTGGCCACCGTCGAAGACTTCGTGAGGTTTCAGTTCAAGAAAAAAAAAAGCCCGCCGTTCGCTGGAGTATTATCGAGAGAGAGATCGGTTTCCCTTGCTGTCGAAAAAGCTGGCGGTTTGCCAGCGAGAGAGATCTGCGGCTTCCGGCAAGTCTGTGACCGACTACGAACCCAGATCTGAACGAGCGGCGAACGCCCTGCAAGCGAACGACTGCAAACGAGCGACGACGAATGGCCTGCAAACTAGCGGCCAACGACGTGGGCGAGGGTCTCGTGGGATTTCGACTGGAGAAGCCACGGTGGAGAAGAAGAGGGTCGCGTGGAGAAGAAGGAGAAAAGAGAAAGAAAGAAAACGGCGGTTTCGTCGGTGTTGGTACCGGCGGCGGCGGCGGCCTGGCGGGCGGCGACGGCTACTGTAAGTGAATGGAGATTAGGGTTTGAAGGGGAGGAGGAGAAGATGGTAGAAGATGGAAGAAGATGGAAGAAAAAAAAAATAAATGAAAAAAGAAAATGAAAAAATAATAAAAAATGATTTAATATATTATTTTATTTTAAAAAATTAAAAAATATATTTTTAAATAAAAAAACTATTGCCACGTCAGCGTTCTGTTAACATTTAACGGAAAATTTGACTGAGGGACCAATAGTGTAACGAAATCCAAACCTCAGGGACTAAAATGTTGAGTTTAAAAACTCAGGGACTAAAATGAAACCTAACTCAAACCTCAAGGATCAAAAGTGTATTTTTCCCAAAAAAATAATAATATATTATCTTTTAATTAGGTATTATTTTGACTTTCGTTACTAGCAAATAATTTTTTTTTTTTTTGAAGAGTACTAACAAATAATTAATATGTATAATATATGCAACCACTAAAATTAATAATAATTAATAAAAGGATACTCATATATACCTTTATATCTTCTTATCCTATAGTTCAATCATAACTTTATGGTCTCCACTATGTGAAAATTTAGCTTTTATTTTACTTCAATTAAAAGATATTTCACAGCATTTTATTCATAATTAAATATGTACTAAGATTAGGTTAGTGCATATTCATCATAATTAGTTTTGAATTATAAAATGGATATATTGTGGGCATGGTTGGCAGGCACCCACAAATATTTAAATTAAATTTGAAAATTTAAGCCTTAATGTATAAAATGCTCGTGTGATCTTTTAAATAATTCTTAATTCAGTCATTGATCATTTAAAATTCTCATATTTACTTTTAATGTATGCAAAATTCTCTATTAGTTCTTTTCATTAAGAAATTTATTAAGATTATTAATAAAAAGTTTATCTGTTATAAAATTGGCATATCAATGGAATTTAGAAGAAATGTATTTTGTTGATTGATCGGTCGAATTTTACTTATGGATAGGTTGAATTTTATGTCAAGTAACATTCTAAGTAACATGTATCCATATATCTAAATATGATTAGAAAACAATAATTTAATAATACATCAACATTTTGTTAATTTATTAAAAAAAACAACAACATTTTGTTAACAAATTTTGACAAAAAAAAATTATAGAATGATTTGATTGAGAATTTTTAATATAATTGAGGGATAAATTAAAATTTTTAAAATATTGAATACCAAATTAAGAATTACATATTAGGAACTCTTTTGATATATTTAGTAAAAAAAATAATATGTAATTTTATTAAAGAGATTTATTTTAGAATATTCTTTTTATTAAAGTGTTTTTTTTATTTTTTATTTTTTTAACAATAGGTAGGGATGTGGAGATTCAAACCACATACCTCATGGTCATTAGTACAACTTTATGCCGCTATGCTCTTGTTGGCAAAGAGCTTGGACATTAATTAATCTAATATTGTATTCTTGTGATCATGTCGGCCATAGGTGAATTAAAAAATATATGTTACAAAATCAAAGGGCGTGCAAGCTTCATGCTGAATCAAACCTTAATTTATGATATCTACTGAGTTAATATATTAATTATTGAAAATCAAGATTTTTTTTTTTTTTGGCAACATGTTGGATGGGGGGAATCGAACCACAAACTTCTTAGTCGTTAGTACAAGCTTTATGTCAGTTGAACTATGTAGATCATATTGGCAAAATCAAGAATAAATATGTACTTTATTATTTAAAAAAATGTACTTTATTATATATATAGGAAGATCAAATGTAATAACTATGTTATACTTTTATTGACATTATAACAATATTTTGTTAAGAGTACGTTCAACAACATATTGGAGTGGAAGATTTAAAATTCTGATTTGTTAGATCGATGGTATATACCTTAATCAATTGAACTATCTTAAAAACTTTTATATATAATGTTTTTATTCATCACAATTAGAATGTGCAAATTTATTATTTACGTAGTTATTTTAAATTATTTCAAAGTGATTACGAGGATTCAAGTATACAAATAAATTTTGTAATATACTCTTCAATCGATAGTGCAGAAATGTATCTAGTCATGAAGCTTTTGCATGTGTCTTTCACTATCAATTTAAAAAAAATGAATTATTTAAAAACATTTGGACTTTATTTATTATTATTATTCAAAAGATAATTAATATTCAAATAAAAGGACTCTAGGTCCTTTTTTTCTTTTCCTTTTGAGTTCAAAGGACCCTTTGTCCAATGAGTGATGTGCTTTGAGTCAAAATAATAAGTTTTTAAGATAAAATATGTTATTGGGAAAAAATGTGACCTAAAAATATCAAAAGGGACCCCAAAATATTAGAGCTCTCGTTTAGGAATGAGATATGTTACAATGAGAGGATAGTCTGCCAACATAATAATTAGTACAAATTATTTTGGTCCTACGCGCAACCAATGAAATGCTAACATGATTCTCGTACTCTCAATGTGGACCACTGATTTTTTTAAGAATAGACAATAGGTTTTTTTTTTTTTATGATATGAATAAACAATATGTTAAAATAACTATTTTTGTTCCTGTGATTTGTATCTTGTTCTATTTTAGTTATATGATACTCCAAAAAAATTCAAATTTAATCTATATAATAACTCTATTAGAAATTGTTATTACATTAAAAAAACTACTCGATGTTAGGTAAATTATTAGATGAAATCAATATTTTTTTTCCCGAACTAATTGTAAAGATAACAAATTTCATTGGAGTTTTTTAAGTTTAGAGAAATTTCCATAATAAATCAATAAGTTGTTAATTTGCGTTTCTATCTTACAAGAAAATTTTCACAACATACATAAATTTTACATGTATTATAAAAAAAATGTCACCAATTTTCATCCTTTCCAAATATAACATTTGTGTGCTATATGTGAGAAAGGGGGATTCGAACCACAGACCTTGTGGTTATTAGTACAACTTTATGCCAGCTCTTTTCTTTTTTTCTTTTTTTTTTAAGAAATAAAATGCTTAATTAATTAATTTATTTATTATTATTATTTTTTTTTTGATATCTTATTAACTAAAACTTAATAATTATCATATGTGATGCTCACGAAAAAAAGTATATAATTTATATAATCTTTTTTGAGGAAATATAATTTATATAGTTAGAATAATTACCTTTTCCAAAATAATAATAATAATAATAATAATAATAATAATAATAATAATAATTACCTGAGTTATCTTTAATACAAATTGTTGTCTTAACACTAGTTGTTCCACTTTTAGAGTTTCAACCAGCAATTGTCACTTGGTTGCAAAACAAATCCATTAAAGTCGATATAATTTTTTTTTTTTTTGACAATATGTGGGGTAAGGATTTGAACCTCTGACCTGTATAAGTTTTATGTCCGTTTTTTTTTAAACAATATGTGGAGGGTGGAAGAGGATTCGAACTACAACTTTACGTCAGTTGAACTATATATTCTTGTTGGCTTGTGAATGTTAAAATTAATTGATGAAAAGCTTAATATAATGCTTCGTGAACTTGCCAAAATTTTAAGGAGGGAAAAAGTCAACTAAGAGAGATCTTTCATTGACGATACGAGAATAAGTTGAAAAGTCGTTTTTTAAAATCTCTTTAAAAAAAAAAGTCGTTTTTTAAAAATAATAATAGAAGCAAATTGAAAATGCACACGGACAATATTTACTCATTTTTTTTATTTGTACATTTTCTGCAATAAAATTCACACTTTGCAAAATAACATTTATTATTTAAAAATTTTCATAACAAGAACTAAATCATTATAAATTTTAAAGTACAGAAAAGTGATAATAAAGATAAAGTATTCAACTAATTATTTCTTTATCACCAAACACATGGAGTCTATTTTGTTAGGACATCACTCAATGACAACTTGGTGCAATTTAATTATGAAAATGACATTGCAATCCATATGCTTCATAATCAATTGAATCCTTAATTTTAAAAAAATAAAATAAAATAATCAATTGAATTATTACTCATTTAAAGGCTTCACATTACTATTTGACACACCATTTTCTTCGATTAATTCATTTTTCTCTCTCCTTCAACAGTGTCGAGAATAGAACTCACAAAAAAAAAAAAAAAAAAAGTGTTGAGAATAATTCTAAAAGATAAAAAAATAAAATAACAAGAAAAATTAAGGATTCTCGACAATTTAAAAAAAATGAATTATTTAAAAACATTTGGACTTTATTTATTATTATTATTCAAAAGATAATTAATATTCAAATAAAAGGACTCTAGGTCCTTTTTTTCTTTTCCTTTTGAGTTCAAAGGACCCTTTGTCCAATGAGTGATGTGCTTTGAGTCAAAATAATAAGTTTTTAAGATAAAATATGTTATTGGGAAAAAATGTGACCTAAAAATATCAAAAGGGACCCCAAAATATTAGAGCTCTCGTTTAGGAATGAGATATGTTACAATGAGAGGATAGTCTGCCAACATAATAATTAGTACAAATTATTTTGGTCCTACGCGCAACCAATGAAATGCTAACATGATTCTCGTACTCTCAATGTGGACCACTGATTTTTTTAAGAATAGACAATAGGTTTTTTTTTTTTATGATATGAATAAACAATATGTTAAAATAACTATTTTTGTTCCTGTGATTTGTATCTTGTTCTATTTTAGTTATATGATACTCCAAAAAAATTCAAATTTAATCTATATAATAACTCTATTAGAAATTGTTATTACATTAAAAAAACTACTCGATGTTAGGTAAATTATTAGATGAAATCAATATTTTTTTTCCCGAACTAATTGTAAAGATAACAAATTTCATTGGAGTTTTTTAAGTTTAGAGAAATTTCCATAATAAATCAATAAGTTGTTAATTTGCGTTTCTATCTTACAAGAAAATTTTCACAACATACATAAATTTTACATGTATTATAAAAAAAATGTCACCAATTTTCATCCTTTCCAAATATAACATTTGTGTGCTATATGTGAGAAAGGGGGATTCGAACCACAGACCTTGTGGTTATTAGTACAACTTTATGCCAGCTCTTTTCTTTTTTTCTTTTTTTTTTAAGAAATAAAATGCTTAATTAATTAATTTATTTATTATTATTATTTTTTTTTTGATATCTTATTAACTAAAACTTAATAATTATCATATGTGATGCTCACGAAAAAAAGTATATAATTTATATAATCTTTTTTGAGGAAATATAATTTATATAGTTAGAATAATTACCTTTTCCAAAATAATAATAATAATAATAATAATAATAATAATAATAATAATAATTACCTGAGTTATCTTTAATACAAATTGTTGTCTTAACACTAGTTGTTCCACTTTTAGAGTTTCAACCAGCAATTGTCACTTGGTTGCAAAACAAATCCATTAAAGTCGATATAATTTTTTTTTTTTTTTGACAATATGTGGGGTAAGGATTTGAACCTCTGACCTGTATAAGTTTTATGTCCGTTTTTTTTTAAACAATATGTGGAGGGTGGAAGAGGATTCGAACTACAACTTTACGTCAGTTGAACTATATATTCTTGTTGGCTTGTGAATGTTAAAATTAATTGATGAAAAGCTTAATATAATGCTTCGTGAACTTGCCAAAATTTTAAGGAGGGAAAAAGTCAACTAAGAGAGATCTTTCATTGACGATACGAGAATAAGTTGAAAAGTCGTTTTTTAAAATCTCTTTAAAAAAAAAAGTCGTTTTTTAAAAATAATAATAGAAGCAAATTGAAAATGCACACGGACAATATTTACTCATTTTTTTTATTTGTACATTTTCTGCAATAAAATTCACACTTTGCAAAATAACATTTATTATTTAAAAATTTTCATAACAAGAACTAAATCATTATAAATTTTAAAGTACAGAAAAGTGATAATAAAGATAAAGTATTCAACTAATTATTTCTTTATCACCAAACACATGGAGTCTATTTTGTTAGGACATCACTCAATGACAACTTGGTGCAATTTAATTATGAAAATGACATTGCAATCCATATGCTTCATAATCAATTGAATCCTTAATTTTAAAAAAATAAAATAAAATAATCAATTGAATTATTACTCATTTAAAGGCTTCACATTACTATTTGACACACCATTTTCTTCGATTAATTCATTTTTCTCTCTCCTTCAACAGTGTCGAGAATAGAACTCACAAAAAAAAAAAAAAAAAAGTGTTGAGAATAATTCTAAAAGATAAAAAATAAAATAACAAGAAAAATGTTTTTTAGTTGAATATGTGGGAGAGTGAAGATTTAAATATTTGATCTCTTGATCGAGAGTGTTTTAACCAGATAAAATTATACTTATATTACCCTACATTTTTCTTGAATTAATTCCACTTGTTTTTTATTCTATTATATTATGTTTTAGGATTTTTTTTTTTTTTTTTTGATAAATATGTTTTAGGAGATTTGAAGCTAAAGGGTAAGAAACACTAATATTATGGCGCATTTATATAATTTGTTTTCGTGCGTTAAATTACTTATTTTTCATTCCAATTGTTTTTAATCAATTTTTTTAGATTTCGATAACAACTTTATTTTATATATATATATAACTAATATAAGCATAATTTAATGGTTAAAATATCTACTTTTGTACTAAACTAATACATATAAAAGTAAAATAAAAAAACCTATTTTCACATATTATTTTTTAGTCTTTTTGTTTTAATAAACTTTGTTTTAATTATTCTAAAAAAAAAAAACTTTGTTTTAATTGCTAGATTACAAATAAAATAAACACGTCTTTTTAATGGTTGTGCTCAAGTTGATAGTTAATGACCTATTAATATTGAAATGCATGACTATTACAATGATTTCATCAAAGATTTCTATCATTAATTTCTATTCGAGTTATAACGATAGAATTTAATTGAAATAATTTTATAAAAAAAAAGTAATTTAAAGATATAATTTAACTACTTTATTTATATATATGTTTATATATATTTATATTTTTGTTATTAAAATATAATGATAAAAAAAAGTTCAACTTAAATTGAGCATGTTTCAAAGTCAAAAGGTTGAATTTTCCACCATAAATCTATTTTCTATATAAATAAATATATATATATATATATATATATATATTATATATATATATAAAGTGAAAAATTAAACCATCGAATCAAGGGTCAGATTGCGACCGTGAGCGGAGGGGCCATGGCCCTCTCTTCGATGAAAAAGGTTTTTCCACCAAAAAAAGATTTTTCATTTTTTTTTATTATTTTTATTTTTAGTTCTCCACCCAAGAAGATTAGGTATGGTATTATAAAGTTTTATTATTTTACATTCTAAAGTATTTATATATTTTAAAAGTCTAAAAAAAAAAGTATTTATTTTAAATTAATATTGCTTTTTTTTTTTTTCTTTTTGGGGTCACGTTGGCTTTCTTTTAAGCCTCGATAAGAGCCAAGAGGCCACCAGACTTAATATTTTTTAAAATTTCGAACTACATTTATATTAAGTTAACAAGATATGTTGGACTTTAAATTTATAAATATTTTTATACTTTCAGATCATATTTATTATTTATTGACCAATTATCTCACGCTTTTTCAAAAGCAGTGGAGATATAATGTTATATTTTATCATAAATATAAAAATTTTAAACGTTTATGTATTGTTTTACATAACCATACAATATTATTTTAATGAATTCATAGTCTCATTGAGATTAATTACTTGATACGATATTTTATAACACAAGCCTCCAAACTAATAATTATTGGGTCTGTCCAATCAAATCGAAACCTTATCTTAACATTTAGAAACTTAAATTACAATCTTTTTAGTTACGTGCGTTTGTTATCAATGGACAAAATAATAATATAGAGAACATAGGGTTGTTATTTACCCAACGTCCTAGCTATTACATCACCAATTAAGAAAATAATATAAATAAAATTATTTCTCACCTTCTGTGCCTCCAATTTGTTGATAGGATAATCAAATCTAAAAAAGTAACCTACGATTAAATTTTTAAATATTATAATAACGTAGCATTGTTTTATTTTTATATGTCCAAGATAAACAAGCATTTGTCAAACTTGATCTATATGACACGTTGAATCACTGTAACGAGCTACACTCATTAATAACGAGAAGTTCAACTTGATGCTAGGATGACATGTATTTGTAACATCACCGAAATAACCAGCAAAAATTATGAAAACCGTCCCACTAGCTTCCAAATTGGCGCCTTATATATAGGAAAGACAAAAAAGAGATCGAAATATACTCTTTACTATGCTTGTAAGACTTCAAAATTCAAACTGATTTAAGTATCGGAAAGTGCTTCACCACATACACATGCTCTTTAATCTCTACAAGTACCATTCAACCACGCAGACACCATTATAAAGACGTAAGTATTGTTCTAGTTTTTTTTTTTTTATTATATGTGTGATTATTAAAAAAATAAAAAAAAACTAATTAAATTTTTTTTTGAAAGAAAAAAAAAACTAATTAATTTAGTTATATTTGATGATTTTTTTTTAATAATATGTGTAATTATATATTTATTTAAACAAGTAATTTAATAATATTTGATGAGATTTGGCACTAGTACTAAAAAAAGTAAACAGAAAATGGGGCTTTATGGTTTTCAGTCGCTTTTTTTCAATCTTACTTTCCAACGACGGGTAGTAGGAGGAGGGGCAGAGCAGAAAGCTTTCTGTTGAATGGCTCTTTCTGTGTGTTCATTTTTTTTTTTATTATTATTATCAATTTGAATAAATTATTATTATTATTGCTTTTTTCTTTTAAGTATTATTATTATTAATTTATTATTGCTATTATTATCACTATCATTGTCTCTTAAATATCTCTTTCACAACCTAAACTCTCCCTTTGTTGCATGTTCATGTCTGGCTTTCTTTCTTTATAATAAAACAAACATTGAAAGGAAAATAAAAAGATTCTCTTCTACAATTAAATCATTCACCCCATCAAATGTCTTCAACATGTTGAGGATCCCACGTCGAAAAGATAAGTGGAGAGCCCACAATTTATAAGATGTATAGGTTACTCTGTCTTTCATTGTCAATTAGTTTTGAGATGGAGTCCTATGTAATCTAATATAGTATAGCAATTTATAAGATGTATGAGTTATCTCTCTCATTGTCCATTGGTTTTGAGATGAAACCTCATATAATCTAATATAACAAACGTAAATTGATTATTATTATTATTATAAATAATATATTGATCATAATAATCCAAGGTTTTTTTTAGTTAAATCTCAACATCCTAAACGATGGTTTGTCTCACGAATTCAAAACTTTAGATCAGAAATTTCGCTAAAATGAGCACAATTCAGTTGTAATCGACATGTATCCTCGACCAAGAGATCCGAGGTTCAAAACCCTCACTCCAAATGTTATTGAATTTAAAAAAAAAAATAAAAACTAGAGAATTCGAGTTTTGCATAGTTAAATGAAAGGATAGTGCAAAAAAAATGAAAGTTTTGATTTATGTAGCATGTATTTGATTTGCAAATTTAAAGTGTTATGAGAACTCAAACCTTAAGCACACTTATCTCTTTTTAAGACATTTGAGATAGAGATTCAAACTTCTGACCTCTTAATCGAGGGTATATGTCAATTATCCTGAGCTATGCTCATTTTGGCAACTAGTACACATATTAAATATAGAACAATACTTGACTGTATATATCTACACACCACCATTAAAATGTACAATTAAGAAAGGAAAAAAATATCATTTTCTACCGTTCTTTTTCTTCATTATCAATATTTAAACGGTGGTGAACATGCCGTTCTTTTATATATTTTGAGATAAATGTTCTTTAACAAGTGCGCAAGCATGCCGCGTTCAAACAAAAAAGTCGACATGACAAAGGAAAAGGATCAAGAAAGTTAGGATTAGGAATTGAAAGTTAACAAAAATGAAAAGTAGATTTAAGATCAAAATTACGAGAATTATATAGCTTGCGAGTCAAATTTGGATTTTGATTCTACTTTTACCCGTAATCTGTCTCTCTCCTCTAAATGTGCGTCTGTGTCATCACTCATCACTGAGCAACGGAGAGTTATTTATGTGCTTTGGTTGTCACCGCACACTAACCTCATTCACGAGAGATAATATCATTCCCCAATTCCCCATTGCCCAATTTCTCTGCAGATTTCTCTCTTACTTGCGTTGATCGTTGTTCTGTGTTCATCTGAATCCTTCTATCCTTCGTATTTCTTGTGTTTCTGCTGTTTCAGGTCATGTAACTGTGAACCATTTTCATCATTTTCTCTTATCGTTGCCTCCTTCCTGCCTTTGGGTCTTCTTTTTACTGTATAATGTAATCTGGGGATTTAAGCCTTCTTGCTTTAATCTTTCTCTGTTTGGTTAATGTTCATTTCTTTGAAAGTTCTGTTCTGAAGCCGTGTGTGTGTTTTCAATCATGGGTTCTCGCTAATCTTGCTGTTCCTGGTCGGTGGGACTGTTCTGTCAATGCCCATTTGCTTTCACTTGGTCTGAAACGCTCAGAATGCAGTTTGGGAATATGGGTTTTCGTTAATTTTTGAAGTCTTGCCTTTCAAGCAGTTAATGCTCTTTTGATTTTGTATCGATTTTAGGCATCTTTAGAATGTAAATCCCTCCCACATTACCAAGATCCAGTGTTCTTAGTCATTTAGTACTCTTTTGGGTGGAATTAGTTGACTGATAGTTAGTGGAATTCTTCTGATAAGATATACCGTTGTCAGGAATTTTAACTTCTGGTTGTCAAATTTGACAGTTCGTTTTGATCTGAAATGATGAAGGTTCGTTAGCTTAGATTACCTTAGTTACAATGAAAAATTCCACCCTTGTTTTTGTGTTTGATGTGGAGTCTAGAGCTATTAGGCTCACTCCTAATTGATTCATTTTTTGATTTGTTCATTTGTAGCTAGCATTCATATACCCACTATTCTTTACGAACACTCTTAAAGATGTAAAGTTCCGTTAACTTCATTCAATTTGATAGCGTTACTGAAGGTAACTAAATGTATTACATTCAATTTTCCCACCTTTTGTTCAATATCTATGAGAATCTAGAGTTGTTTGTTACTCTGTCCATAGGACATCCCAAATTACTAGTTATGAAATCTTAACCATCATGTTGGCCTCTCGAGTTCTGTTAACTTGATTATGGTTTAGCTTACATGTTACCACTTTGGTTTGTCTCTTCAATGTTACTTCCACTCTCATACTCTTAATATCTCAAAAGAAAAGGGGAAAAAAATCCGTTCACAAAGCTTCTTGTTCACAAAATATTCCACTCAACATGGAAGAAACATTTTTTCCATTTCGTGGGATTAAGAATGATATAAGAGGAAGACTTCTATGCTACAAACAGGATTGGACTGGCGGACTTCGCTCTGGTATCAGGTTCGTTTCCTTATGACAAAAGATAATCTCTGCATAAACTTCAATTTTATTGCCTCCCCAAGTTAGAACTGTATATTTACGTGCAAGATTTTTTTTGTCTTAGGATCTTGGCCCCAACAACCTACATATTCTTTGCTTCGGCGATTCCAGTTATATCGTTCGGGGAGCAGCTAGAAAGGAATACATGTACGGCTACGTTTTTGGTTTCTGATACGATTTTTATGATTTATAACTCATATCGTGCTCAGATATGTTACTCTTTTTCGTGTATGTCATAGACGGGACTCTAACTGCCGTACAAACTCTAGCATCAACGGCAGTTTGTGGCATCATTCACTCAATCTTTGGGGGACAGCCTCTGCTCATCCTTGGGGTCGCTGAACCAACTGTTTTGATGTATACATTTATGTTTGACTTTGCCAAGGACCGAAAGGAACTGGGGCAGGAACTATTCTTAGCCTGGACGGGATGGTATCTGTTTAATTTACCAACTGTATAAATAAAGATACAAGAGGTATATGTCTGGTGGCGACAAAAAGTTAATCTTGTATTTTTCTTCTCTTACATTCTAGGGTATGTGTATGGACAGCCATTTTGCTTTTCTTGCTGGCTGTATTGGGTGCATGCTCCCTGATCAATAGGTTTACACGTCTTGCTGGAGAACTGTTTGGTCTGCTAATTGCTATGCTCTTTATGCAGCAGGCGATACGTGTAAGTATGCTTTGTGATGCTGAGTAGTAATGTCTCAGTCTCAGTCTCATGACTATTTATTAGAAGAATTGGAAAGATGAATTTTTCTTATGATTTAGATAAGAAATTCCAGCTTCTTGAGGAAGCTACAAAACTTGTCTCATAACACGATTGTCTTGCATTCTGTTCAGAACAACTGCCATAGTCCAATGTACTATTTCCTTGTATAGGGTGTTGTGGAGGAATTCGGTGTACCCCAGAGGGAAAATCCTAATCAGGTGGGGCTACAAGCTCCTTGGCGCTTTGGCAATGGAATGTTTGCATTAGTGCTGTCCTTCGGGCTTCTACTAACTGCACTCAAAAGCCGCAAGGCTAGATCATGGCGCTATGGAACTGGTACAACCATACAAGCTTTTCCTTTTGAATTGTGAAATATATAATTTTAAAAACATGTGGTACATATAGATACAATTTCAAGAATATTTTTGGATAATATGTTGTGTTCCTGTAATGATTCTGGTATGAATCTACCTTTTCTTAATTACTTTCCATCATCATGCAAATATTGATTTGATTTAGTGTTTTCCCCCTGAAATATCATCTAAAATATAGGTTGCCTACGGGGCTTTATAGCGGATTATGGAGTTCCACTTATGGTACTCGTATGGACAGCCTTATCATACATTCCAGTTAACAATGTCCCGCATGGGATTCCAAGGAGGCTTTTCAGTCCCAATCCATGGTCTCAGGGTGCTTACTCAAATTGGACGGTTATAAAGGTTCGTCATATTTTGCTGATATCGAAGTTTCTAATGGTTTGATAGCTAGAATCTGCATAAAAGCAAAGCCATACGCTTCACTGTCTCCAGGGCATGTCTAGGTATTTACACTTTTGACATATGCAGGAAATGTTGAGAGTGCCTCCATTGTATATAGTTGGAGCATTCATACCAGCAACTATGATAGCAGTTCTTTACTACTTTGACCACAGTGTTGCATCTCAACTTGCCCAACAGAAGGAGTTTAATTTGAAAAAACCAGCTTCATATCATTATGATCTTCTTCTCCTAGGTTTCCTTGTAAGCTGTCTCATGGAAATATTATATTTCCTCTTCTTTCCCCTTTTTACTGCAAATATAGTAGCTCTATAAAGGAGTTCTGGCCTCCAATTGAATTTGCTTTCTGATGTATGGGAAAAATATTTTCTATCTCAATAGAAACTATTTCTCTTCTCAGGTTATACTGTGCGGACTTATAGGGATTCCACCTTCCAATGGTGTAATTCCTCAATCTCCGATGCACACAAAAAGCTTAGCTACCCTAAAACATCAGGTAATACCTTCACTCAGTTCTCAATATATCTGATTTTTATATGCATATATCTATTTTCTCTGCATTGAACTTTGGAAGTACAGAACTTTGCATCCAGCAGTCTTCATGAACCTCTCTTTCTCTGAATGTATGTATGCACAATCCATCCCTTTTATCGCCAAGATCTCGGCTTCAACCATTGTCTGGGCTCATGGGGGTGCTAGATTGTGTTTGGCAATCAACTTCTTTTTCAAATAGTCTTGACTACATCTCCTTTTCTCTGTGTTTCATCAATCAACTTGTGTGATTTCTATGATCGTTCTCCCTCTCTTAAAATGTCATGTAGTTACAGGAGTACAAACTTCTTTCTATTGTGAAATTTAAACAAATTGACCATGTTTTATTTCTTCTGAAATAGCTTTTGCGGAACAAGCTGGTAGCAGCGGCACGTCAAAGTTTCCGGAAAAAATCAAACTTGAGTCAATTATACCGGAACATGCAAGAGGCATATAATGAGATGCAGACTCCTTTAATTTACCAAAATCCACCAGCTGCGGTAATGAGGGTCATTTGCAATACACTTTCCGTTTTTCTCATTTTTACTTAATCTCACATGTTTTGGCTTCAAGCAGGGGCTGAAGGAGTTGAAAGATTCCACGATCCAACTAGCTTCAAGAACTGGCTACATCGATGCACCTGTTGATGAAACTATTTTCGATGTGGATAAAGATGTTGATGATCTTCTGCCAGTGGAAGTTAAAGAACAACGTCTCAGCAATTTGCTTCAGGCAATAATGGTTGGTGGTTGTGTTGCTGCTATGCCTCTCCTAAAGAAGATCCCGACTTCGGTTCTTTGGGGCTACTTTGCTTTCATGGCAATCGAGAGCTTGCCCGGAAATCAGTTCTGGGAAAGGATTTTACTGCTTTTCACTGCTCCGAACCGAAGATACAAGTTAGTTGACATCCATATACATGCATATGCACACACTATATTAGTCTTTTCATCACAACAGTTCCAAAATAAAACAAAACAAAACACCTGCAAATGCAACACAACAACAATGCATTTCCAACATCCAAAATAGGTTTAACCAAACAGAACATGTAAAAGGAAAAAACTTTCATACTTTTTGTAACTATAATCTATGTAAATGGGACACTGACTTTTGCATACTACTGTTGTTGACCAAAGATTGAGTAGTGATTCATTTCAATTTCAGGGTGCTGGAGGAATATCATGCAACCTTCCTAGAAACTGTCCCCTTCAAAACAATTGCTACCTTCACCTTGTTTCAGACAGTATATCTGCTGATGTGTTTTGGTTTAACCTGGATTCCAATTGCTGGTGTTCTTTTTCCGCTGTTGATCATGCTTCTTGTCCCCGTGCGGCAGTATCTGCTCCCCAGGTTCTTCAAAGGTGCTCATCTTCAGGACTTGGATGCTGCTGAATATGAGGAAGCCCCTGCAATTGCTTATAATCCGTCATTCGAAGTAAGCATTCTGAACTCTCTGTTCATTTTAGTTAAATCTGTTGGTTAAGATGTCATCCACATCCCTCATTGTGTTTGAATAACTTTGGTCCGTTTGATAACCATTTGGTTTTTTGTTTTTGAAAATTGTGTTTTTTTTTTTTTTCACAATTTCCTTACAATAGTTTTCATTTTTCTTAAGAAAACTTTTGAATTCTTAGTCAAATTCCAAAAATAAAAACAAGCTTTTTAAAACTATTTTTTTAGGTCCCGTTTGATAACCATTTGGTTTTTGAAAATTATGCTTGTTTTCTCTCGATTTCCTTACAATAGTTTTCATCTTTATTGATGATACATTTGAATTCTTAATCAAATTCCAAAAACAAAAACAAGTTTTTTGAAAAATACTCTTTTTACTTTTCAAAATTTGACTTGGTTTTTAAAAACATGGGAAGAAGGTAGATAGCAAAACAAATAAACTTATTGGTAGAACTTTTTTTCTTATTATTTTTGGAAAAAACTTATAGATAGAACTTAGAAGTAGTGTTTAAGCTTCAATCCATGATGGCGAGTTGACCACCTACCTGCGATTTAATATCTTACGTGTTTCCTGGCAACCAAATGTAGTAGGGTCAGGCGGTTGTCCTATGAGATTAGTCGAGGTGTGTGCAAGCTGGTATGGACACTCACGGATTAAAAAAAAAAAAAAAAAAGTAGTGTTTAAGCTTAATTTTCAAAAACCAAAAACCAAGAACCAAATGGTTGTCAAATGGAGTCTTAGTTTTCAAAATTTGGTTTGGATTTTGAAAATGCTTCAAAAAGTAGATAAAAAACCAAGTAAACTCATGAATGGAAGTTATAAATGAAGTAATATTTATAAGCTTAATTTTCAAAAACCAAAAGGTTACTAAACGGGACCTTCTTTGTTCCTATCTTATCCAATGTGAAATTCGAACATAGGAGCACAAAATCATTATGTTAAATAGTGGTGTATGTGAAGCAAAAGCATGGGCAGATAACAAACCAAGTAAACTCATGGATAGAAGTAGTATTTATAAGCTTAATTTTCAAAAACAAAAAGGTTATAAGATGGACCTTCTCTACTCCTATCTGATCCATTGTGAAATTTGAACATAGGAGCACAAAATCATTCTGTTAAAATAGTGTTGTATGTGAAGCAAAAGCATAGTCCTTCCCTTCCATTTTCAGTCTTGTGAGAGGGTATTTGAACTCAGTTTAATGTTTCTACTCCGCTTTGGTACTGTTCAGGATCGAATGGGAAGAACTCCCAACATTGACGACGGTGAAATACTTGACGAGATGATCACAAGAAGCCGTGGCGAGATTCGACTTACGCAGAGTTCGAAAGTGACAAGCTCAACCCCAACTTCCCTGGAGGGCATCAAACCTACCTACAGCCCACAGATACCACAGAAACTGTACAGTCCACGGATCAATGAGCTGAGAAGAGAGAGAAGTTCTCTATCTCCTGGAAAAGGACTTGACTTTAAGCTAAGTCCAAGTCCTAGCTCAGAACCAGGGCCAGGACCAGCACCAGGACCATCCTTTAGAAATTAGTCTGCTTCTTCTTCAAGCACTTGTAAGTGGTTACTACTTCTGCTGGGTTTTGATATTGTTAATTGTGTTCGAGAGGCCTTTTACCGTTGCTTTGGTGCAGCTAAGTGTTAGTTTGTATGGCTATTATCTCTTTATTTTTCCTTTTTCTTCTTTCTTTTTCTTTTTTAAATAAAATGAATGAAAAACATATACATATACTGTTTATTTAGCTCTGTCAAATAGAATTATCTGAATGTTTAAAAAGGTGGTTTGATACTATTTGCTTCCATTATTATCTTTTTTTTCCCATTTGATCATGTGATGTGATTTATTCATTCTTAAGCCAATTAGGTTAAAATTATAAGTTAAATTACGAAAATATGCTAGAAATCTTGGGTGTGTTTTAATTCTGTTTCTAAACTTTGAAAATTCCATTGTGACCATTGAATTTTGAAATGGTTCAAAAAAAAAAAAAAAAATCAGCAACTAATATGTAAAAATTGAAAGATATATGATAGCGTTTACCACATCATTCATGTAGTGGAGGATTTGAACCACATCATTCATGACTTAGGTGTTGATATGTATAAAAAGTGATTTTGTAGTTGATATGTATAAAAATTGATTTTGTAAATGATGTCAACCGTGTCTTTTGAGTTAAAATGAATGGTACTAATCATCTTAGTCTTTTTTATTATTATTATTATTTTTGGATAACATCTCAATCTTCTGTCTAGTTGAATTTGAGTTGAAAATGAGGTAACTTATGCCATTTTGTGTAATTTAACTTTTTTTCTTTTTTTGAGTACATCAACATTTGGGGTGGGGAGATTCGAACCTCTAACCTCTTGGTCGAAGGCATATGCCAATTACTGCTGAGCTAAGCTCACTTTGGCTCGTGTAATTTAACTTATAAATATATAATTGAGAAGGACAGTAATTTTTAGAAATACTCTGTTTTCAATATCCAAAATCTTACATTTGAATGATTTCCACCATCTTGATTATCGTTGTACATATTAGTTCTAAAAGTAATATTTCTTTTTTTTTTTTTATAAAGTTATATTTCTACTTGGAAACAAATGAGACAATTTTTTTGAATATACAATTGTGGAGGGGAAATTCAGACTGTCAACCAGGTTCGTGAAGTTATGTTCACGTGTAAATGGCGATAATTCCAATTGAACATCAGAATTACGAATGGCATTCTTGAAATAACTATAAAATGAAATCAAAACCTATAAAAATGTATGTCAATTTAAATTTCAAGACAAGGTGGCGTTTGATTCCAATCTGACGTGGCAACCTAAAATGGACAAATCATATGAAGCCAAAATGGTTCACACTTCAGTCTCCACTCTTTCGTTAATTTAAGATGCCAGAGTTCGGTACCCGATGCTGCATGTGTTATGTTTTCTATGAACAAAAACTTTGTAATCATTTAGTTTTAAGACATTTGTCGATATAACAATTAATTTCTGGAGTTTCAGTCTTTCATAGAAAGAGTCAGAGAAACTTTGGACATATAAAAATTAAAAGATTAGAAGAATATTAATTATCTACCTGTTGTTGAATCCAAAGAAAAAAACTAATTCAACAATATTTTCTTTTAAAGTAATTAAAATTAAGACCACCGTTTGATTTTTTGTTTTTAGTTTTTGAAATTAAATCTGACATTACATCCTTTTACAAGTTATTTGTTTTGTTATTTACTTTTTACAAATGTTTTAAAATCTAAAAAAAAAAAATTAACTTTTTTTTGGTTTATGGATTTGACAAAGAATTCAAATCTTCTCTTCTGTGTAAACATTGCAGAGACATTGAATAAAACAAACACAAAATTCATCAATAGTATGTTTAGGTTAACGATTTACCATGTCTTGACTTCAAAATTGATTTTCCTTTTTTTTCCCTATTTTTAGTAGTACAACATATGGAGTGGAGATTTGATAATCAGTCAAAATATAAATGTCTAACAACTTATAACCTGAGAGTGTATGCCTTAGTTAGTTGACCAAAATTATAAATTACAAATTTAGTATACATTTAAAGACTAATAACTTTTTGTCCATCACTAGTAAAACGGCATTAACGAGAACCGTAGATTGTCGATATAAAAAAAAAAAAAAAAGGAGATAATCAAAATAAAAACTTGCTCAAAGCGCCTTTTCCGATTGATGCAGGCAGCAAAATACTCAGTCAAGTCAAGGAATATTCCTAACTACCACAATTATGCTGGATAAAGAAAAAGAAGTCAAATACCATGCACGACAACGCCAAGACAAAAGAAGTAGACCACCAAAACTAGTACAATTTCCAACTCTAAATCTTTGAACCACATCAAACCTTTCACTAGAAATTACAAAACTTAAGCTTGTTTGGAACGAATTTCCTAATAATGTTTAAAAACACTTTTTTAAATACTTGAGAAATAATTTCAAACAAACTCTTCAAATCTACATCCCAATATTATTTGAGACAAGCACATTGTGACGACCAAATTCAATAAAGTTTCCTACTAAAGTCCTTGACGTTAAGGGCATAGGTAAATCATCTACTCCGAAGTCCAAAGAAAGTCATTGAGCAGCTGTGAAACAAGTTTGCTACAAGCAGCAAACAGACCGGGTTTAGATCTGAAAACTTAAAATGTTCACTGGCATTTCATTTCTAAGATCGTGGATACTTAAACCAAGCGAATCGTGTGGTCGTGCTAGTAAATTGAAATGGACACAGGGCTGTCTAGAGGGAAGGAAGATGGCTATTTATCCACAAAGAATAAAAGTCATCCTGAAGGGCAGAAAGAAATAGTACAAAACTGAAAAGAACAAAAACCTTACAGTTGTTTTCTACATGGATCGCAACTACAAACAAATCATCGATGGACTTTTCATCATCTAGCAAACCAACTTACTAAGGCAAAATTTCATGGGAGGCTTTTTAAGCCGTCTTCGGCTTAGCTTTGATGCGCTTGACCCTTGAATACAGGAAAACCCCAGCAAGAGCTATTCCAGTGCCTGCATTAAATCCAAGAACAACAATTACCTCAATGCATCAAGAAGTGTTTGATACACATATTCACAAACAGAAGACGGAAGCAGGCAATATTACCAAGAGAGTTGATCGGAGAAACAGGTGTTTGGAAGAAGATAACAGAGCTCACGATGACCACAACACGCTTTACACAATTGCCTACTGAGTGGGTAACAGGCGATACTCTTTGCAATATCATGTAAGAAACCTGCAAAAGTCACCCCAATAGCTGTCAGTGAAAGCCCTTCTATGTGAAAGGGAAATGATCAGTAGGCACGGCAGAAGTTTAAAAACTGCAAGAGCTATGTCGCCATGCATCTTTAGACCAGAACTACAAAAGTTCTCAGCACCACACTCCAAATTTTCTCAACATTGCAGAGAACTACAAGATATATTCCTTTTTATGAAAATATAGAATATTTTCTCTACAAAAGCAGCACATTTGTTTTTTTTTTTAATTTCAAAAGTCATTTTAGCTATATTTCAACTAGAAGCAAGATGTGGAGATTAAACAAAGAAGAACACGAAGAAAAGTACATGTTTAGGAGAAAATCAGAATGCAGAAAACTCGCTCGTGGAATTGGAAATCTCACCTGTTGGTATGCATGGAAACAAAGGGCGGCAAGAAGAGACCTAAGGTATACTTGTTTCACGTTCAATCCCTGTAATGAAAGAAATTACATTGAAGAGCAAGATATAAAACTAAAGAAAATTCCTATTGAACTTTGGTTCTTGAATTACTCACAGCTGATTGAAGGTATGCAGGAGTGAACTTGACACCTTCCATGAAGATAGCCACAGGGGATAATAAGAAAAAGGACATGACTGTTATAATTGAAAAGAGGGTGATGTTGTCAATTGAATCCTGTTTCAAGAACAAAATGTTGTTACTTTACCACTCCAACGAGAAAGATATTAATGGAATGATAAGGTGTGAAAGTGAACGAATATGAAAACCAGTTGGACGCATTAGCTACTAACAATATTTTCCCATCCATTAGATATAGAACATAAATTCCAAATCTTACAACTGCAAACAGAAGCAACACAGGTAATTAGAAAAATGCAATCTGTAGTGCTTACATCTTTTTTCACCATGACCTTTTTGCTAAGGACATTACGAGATTGATTGGTCAAATTGGATGCCATTGCACTCCAAAATCCAGCCCTTATACAAGAAATATGATTGATCAGAAATTGCATAAATAATCCATTTTTTAGTCATCTACTTGAAAGAGAAGACATGAAAATATCGACACAGTAAAACACTCGTCTTACCAGTTGAAGGAGGCCTCAGTGGCAGATGCCAATGCAACACCACCAACAATTGGCAGAAGGGATGCAACTACCCAGGGAGTAGGAGTCTTCACGGAAACAAAGACAAACGTCAGAGTTAAGACTCAACAATGGGAAGAAGAAGGGATGCAACAACACCAGCATTTTTCTCATAATTTTAGAAGTTAATGCTTGGACCTCAATCATAAAAAGTATAAGAACATTTAATTGCTGAAACTCAGGGCTGACAATGATCTGGTTTTGACCAGGGATACAAGCACGTTGTACAAAAATAAATAATTAATTAAGAAATGACCGCACATAAATTCATACCTCTCCAAGAAACATTGCTGACAGGATAACTGAAAAAAATGGCTCCGAAGCTTTGATTGTGTGAGTGAATGATACCGCCACTTTCCCAAGACTCATATTTGTAAAAAGATTTCCCAATGTGTGAACAAATGCCAACGGCAGAATAGCTGCAAGCTGTTTAGGTTTAAAGAAATCAAAACCTCAAAATGAAAAATTTTGAACAGGAAACAGAAAACCTTAACGAAAATTCATTATTCAAACACAAGTTACACGTACATAACGTTCCTAAAACCTCAAAGGAGGAAAAATAACAATTACCTGAGCACCACTAATCTTTGGCTTTTTGTAGAGATTAAGTCCCCACATAAGAAGAACAAGTACAGTGCCTACAGCAAATTGAACTCCAGTGACAGTTACAGGGAACGGAAACACCTTGAGAACCTGTGAACAAGTAGTGTCAGATATCATCAGCGTTCTCATCTGCCAAAGAAGCTATCATTTCAATTCATCTTGATCTATCGAAGTCAAGTATGAGCAGGTAAAAAAGTTTCACGAAATATTGAAGAAGCAATTTACTTAATCAGACGCTAAGAATCTAGTTCTAAAGTCTGCTGATTATGATCATTTGTAGAGGAAAAAAAGCTCTCAAGATTATACGTCTTTCAAGTATCACAACATACCAGCAGAGCTTAATCATAGCTTATCGTTCCTTTGCCATTATCAATGCCTTCACTCAAAAATCATATTCATACGGATCTAATAGGAAAGTTTGATTTTACATCTTTATGGGAACAACTCTTTCTCTACCTTGTCGAAATATGAAAATATCGGAAGCGAATATGAAAATTTGGTGTCAATATCTCATAAGAAAGACTCCTGGATAAATCCTCAGGCAAGTATACTAACCAAGAGAAATACTGAATATAGTAAAAGAAACACATCTTACACCATCCTCGTGCGAATTTTATTGATTATGAAGATAATTTAAGCATAAGACTAACTTTCTTTTCTCGATAGGATCCACATACGAAGCCTCGGTTTATCGCAGCACAGGCATTTCATGCAAATCGAACGAAATAACCACGAATTCTAACAATCGTACAACACAAAACGCACAAACATCGTAAAATTACAAAGAAAAATAAAACACCGAACCTGCTTGTTGTAGATGTTAAAGTAGATGTTGAAAAGGTACCAGAGGCCAAACAACGACCCGAGCTCCAACGTTTTCATCAGGTTACCGCCAGCACTGGTCGACTCCCCCGAGCTATCAGGCACCGCAGTGGCCTGAACCTTGAAATGACTCGCATCGGAATCCGAAGCAAGCAAGGGCACACCGGTCCATGGCCGGAGTTTGGAGGACGAAAAAGGAGACGACGATAGAGTCCAAGATCGCCGGGGCCAAGAGGAAGGCAGGCCAACATTGTTCAGGTCTCCGAGATCTCTGGAATTCGAGGAAGGCGAAGAAGACAACCGAATTGAGTTACATCCAGAGCTGAAGGACGAAGTGGACGGCCGCCGAGGCTTGAGAAGAGGAAGAGAAGGCGAGAAAGTAACCGCAGAGCTCTGCATTTCGAAGGGCGGAGCTCGAGATCTGAGATCGGAGAAGAGGACGAAGCAAAAGAGAAGGGCCTCGGAGCGTCCGCCGAGGAGAAAGGTTGGTGAAGCAGTGGTTGGTGGCGCAATGCAATAGAGAGAATGGAGGACTGAGAAGACGCTTAAAAATGGGGAATTAACTAGTCAAAATTGAACGCCCACTGACGGATATTCTTAAGCCTTTTATTTCTCTATTTAAAAATTAATTTGTTAGATATTTTTTTTTAAGAAATAATTTGTTAGAAGGTAATTATAGTAATTGATTATTTGATTTTAGTTTTTATAAATCAAACTTATAAATTATAAGTTTTTTTTTTTATATCTACTATCTCAAAATGTTTTTCAAATTTTGAAAATAAAAAATAATTTTTGAAAGTTTTTTTTTAAGATGGATTAATAATTCAAAATTTATTTTAAGAAAGATGAAGCTCGAGTAATTATAAATATAAATAGAAGGCATGTAATAATAATATAGTTAAATAACAATTTGTTTATATATATATATATTATGACTATGTATGATGTACTATCACCTGACCAAATTCAACCTCAGTGGGGCTGCGGGACAAAGCTTTATAAAATATAAAATACTTTTAAAAGGGATAGAAAATACTTTTAATTTGTTAAAAGTATTAAAAGTAGATAGCAGAAAATTTTAAAAATAAAATAAAAAACAAACTAAAAAGAGAAAAATACGCTCCACCTGCCGGCGATCAATTGGAAACTGGAAAAACTTTCTGTCTTAATTTTCTCCGGATACTCTTTTATTAGAGGAATAACAAAAAAGGGAAATAAATAAATAAATAAATACTGGAAGATGGATATAACTACCGATTAGTCGATATAAAAATCACTTAAATGGATTCACCTCAGAAATGTTCTATTCGTCCACTAGTTTTAACAAAAAAAAATAAATTAAATTAAATTAAATATTAAAAAACGTACTAATTTAAATGAAATATAGTTTTTTTTTTCAACCGGAACATAACTAACTATTTAAAAAAAAAAAACTGTTTGTTTTTTTAAATTCTGACCATAACTAATTGTTTTTGAAAGGATCAAACTTTCAAATCCCCAACTCTACGGTTGAAAGAAAATAATAATAATAAATGAAATATAGTTTTATACCAAATTAAATTTCATCTATCATTTTTTTTTTTTCTTAAACCAAATTTTCTAAATTATCCGATCAATTTTCTATTAGACATATATTTTATAATTCATTCAAAGTTTTTATTTCACTTAAAAAAAATGTTTTCACTTACGGTCCTTCAAACAACAATTTATTAGAAGGTAAATATTGAATTGTTGTTTCAAGTTTAAGATAAAATTGTCAAAGTGAGCATAGTTGAGGTGACATATATCATCGACCAAAAGGTCAGAGATTCGAATCTCTCACCCTCAAATATTATTGAACTAAAAAAAATCGATAAAATTATAACCCTTATTTAAAGTTTATAAAGGCAGTATTTTAACATCGTAGCCAATATGAACATAGCTAACATAAAGTTGTATTAATGACAAAAACAGATCAGTGATTCGAATCCTCATTCCGCATTTTGTAATTAAAAAAAAAAAAAACTTTTAACGTCGTATGTGGTGTAATGTTTCCGATCATGACAAATATTTTTTTTTTTCTCTTTTGTTGGTACGGCAAAGGTGCTGTCAAAAACCAAAAGAAAAATGTTTAAAAAAAAAAAACTAAAAGAAAAATGAAAATATTGTGGTTTTTTTTTTTTTTTTAAGAATATGGTATGTAGGTTTTGTTAAAAAGTATTAATCAGTAAATTCTACCGGCTAATCTCTTAATTGAAAATATATGTCTTAATCAGTTTTGTTGAGGATCCCACATTGAAAAGATTAGTGGAGACCTCACAATTTATAAGCTACAAGGGTCGGACTCATTGTCAATTGGTTTTAAGATGGAACCCCATGCTATCTAATATGGTATCAAAACCCATGAAACTCAAACGGGTATCGGTTCATGTCCAAATTTTGAAAACTAACAAAAAATAAGCCTCGTTTGATAACCACAATTTTCAAAAACCCAAATGGTTATCAAACGGGGCCTTAAATAACTATGTTACATTTGGTATTGTAAGAACACAACTAAATTGATCAATGCATTAAAACTTTCAATATTGTGTCTAATAGGTTCAACTTTAAACATATTTAATAAATTCCTGAACTTTTAATTCCGTGTCTAATAGGTCTTTGACATATTCTAATTTTTTTTTTTTTTAAAAAAATAAAATTAATCAATCTACTAGATATAAAACTGACTTTTATACCTATTGGGACCTTAAACATCCAATTTTATATCTAGTAGTAGTAGGCTTGTGAAGGGTAAAAAATGTCGAATAGATCAAAAACTTATTAAACTCAAAATTGAAAGTTGAGAAACCTATTGAACACAAAAATGAAAATTTAATGACTCACTGGATACTTGTTAAAGTTCAGGGACCTATTGGACACAAAGTCAAAAGTTCGATGACCTATTTCAAACTTTTTATAGTTCAGAGACTAATTTGATAAAACTTTGAAAGTCGAGGGACAAAACTTGTAATTGAAAAAAAAAAAAAATCATGTGTATGCAAATAACAGACAACAATATTTTTTTTATTATTATTACACAACATTTTTTAGTTCAACAATATAATACATCTTCCTAAATAAATTATTATTTATCAACAAATTATTATAATAACAACTTTTTAATTTAAGATTTTTATAAATATAAATAATCAGATTAGTGTATTATGTGATTATTTAATACATGCTTGCTCATATTATTTGTAAAGAGCCTAATTTAATTGGTTAATATATTAGATCATCGACTATAAAGTTAGTTGTTTGAATTTCATTATATATAAAATATTTAGATGACCAATATCAATGTCCAAATTTACTCAAAATAATATGGTGGGAGTAATTTTGGTTATTCCAAAATCACTCATAAATTTCATGTCCTAAACACGTCCTTACAAATAATTAATTTTCATTCCATAAAACATTTTAGGTTCAACTTGGATACCATGATGGATGGTTTGATCTCCATCTATGCCACTTTTAGCCTAAAAAAAGAAAAATAAATAAAGCATAATTGAATAATCAACTATTTCAACAAAGAATAAGACTGGTTTACTCAATTTAGTAAGTGTTTAACATGCCTTTAATTTCAGAGTGGTTTTAAAAAAATTTATAGTTTTTTTTTTTAAATTTCAAATAGTGGTAAAATATATTTCTTTTGACCAATTATAAACACAAATAAAAATTATTTGTATGAGATTAGATATATTGATATAAATAATCTATTTGACCAATTTCAAACAGTGGTAAAATAAGAATTTTTTATATAAATAAAAAAGATTTTTGAAGTAACCACTTTTCTTTCATAGGTAAACACTCATAAATGCCTTATTTCAAAAAAAAAAAAAAAAAAAAAAAAAAAAAAAAAAAAAAAAAGACACTCATAAATGCCTAAATGGTATGAGATTAGAGTATTGAATATATTTTTGTTAGTGTTAGTTTTATCTAGAAAACAATCTCTGTTATTCCATTTATGACTAGATATTCATTTTCATCATTAATAAAATCAAGAAAATTCATTAAATATAAACAACGATAAATTTATTACAAGAAATTCTTAAATTCCCTATACTTTTCTATGCTAGGTTGACTACTCAATATTTTGAGTGATTTTAAATGAATCACATTACTTGTTATCACATTAAAGATAATTATTTGAATTTCTCAAAAAAAAAAAAAAAAGAGAATTATTTGAAATTTGTTTTTACATTAGAAGAAACGAAAATAATTGAATTTTGGAAGATTTCATATCGAATTTAGAGTTAAATTACTTATAACTTGTCTTGATTTTAAGAAACTAGGCTTCACAATTACTGAATATGCTTCCTTTTTTTTTTTTTTTTTTTTCTGAAAAGATTACTGAATATGCTTCCTAATCACTAGAGCAACTCATGTCCTTTGGTATGCCTATTATATTATTTTATTTGAAATATGATTAGATTTGTTCTTTATTAAAATTATGAATTAGTCATTTTAGTTCAACATCACAATTCGAACTTCTAACTTTTTTTTTTCTTTTTTTTTTTTTTATTGAAAATGTAGGTTTTAATCAATTGAATTATGATTTGATTGGTTGGATTATACTTTATCCATTGTTTTTTTTGTTTCTTTCGAAAATTGACTAATAACTCAAATGTTTCCTTAATGAAGTTGAAAACCATTGTAAAGAAATTTTGGAGAAAACAAGTATACTTCTCAAAAATGAAAAACAAAAACCAAATGGTTATCAAATCATAAACTTTGGGGATGATATAAATAATAATTGTATCAATTAAAACCCTGAACTTTCATAAATGTATTGATTTATACCATACATTAGATTTCGTTTGAAAAACATTAGTTTACATAAGAAGAAACTTATAGTTGTATAATCAAATATCTAAGGTCCCGTTTGATAACCATTTGGTTTTTGGTTTTTGGTTTTTGAAAATTAAGTTTATAAATCCTACTCCCACCTACAAGTTTCTTTGTTTTGCTAATACCTTTCTTTCCTTGTTTTTAAAAACCAAGCAAATTTTGAAAACTAAAAAAAAGTAGGGCCGGTTTGATAACCATTTGGTTTTTGGTTTTTAAGCTTATAAACACTACTTCTAACTCTAAGTTTCTTTGTTTTTCTATCTATCTTCTTCCTAGGTTTTCAAAAACCAAACCAATTTTTGAAAACTAAAAAAAGTAGTTTTCAAAAACTTGTTTTTGTTTTTAGAATTTGGTTAGGAATTCAAGTATATCTATGACAAAAATGAAAACCACAGTAAGGAAATTTAAAGAAAACAAGCCTAATTTTCAAAAACCAAAAACTAAAAACCAAATGGTTATCAAACGAGGCCGTAGTTTTCAAAAACTTGTTTTTGTTTTTAGAATTTGTATAGGAATTCAAATGTGTCATTGGCAAATATGAAAACCATGGTAGAAAAATTGATAGAAAACAAGCCTAATTTTCAAAAACTAAAAACAAAAAACCAAATGGTTATCAAACGGGGCCTAAACTTTCATAAATGAATCAATTCATATCCCTTAGTTTGAAAATTGTATATCCATTGATTCTCACACATATGTAGACTTCTTAAAAAATCTAGACACTCAATTTAAAAACCGTCCAATGTATATGAAACATAAGGTTTAAATTTATTCTACTATACAATTGTAAGAGTTTAATTTATAAAATTATAACGCAAACGTGTCAACTAATCTTTTTAAACCAAATTTAACGATTATTGATACAATTATAGTATTGATTGTCAATGTAAAATCAACGGCTGAGACATGTTGTCAAAAATGAAAAAAGAAAAAAGAAGAAAATCAACGGCTGTGACGGAAGATTGGTGCTATTTACCCAAAAAAAAAAAGGGCGACAAATCAAGAAAGTGGCTCGTGAGGCCAAAAAATTAGTAGCGTTTTAGTATCACCCGCTGTCACTCGTCTTCGATGACAATACTTTGAAGAACCACACTCTATCTGACACGTGTACATTTCTCTTCCACGTACGTCATAGAAAGAAATCCTTTTACAAATAACAAGTATTGAGGTCAAAAAAGGAAAATACTATAAATACCCTTTTCCCACAAACCCTAGTTTATCTCATCCAATCTAGGCTCATTCCAGGGGCACTTACGTAATTTCATTTTAAAAAATTTGGATTATAGTTGATATCTCGGTACGAGTTTTGTTATATGCTGAAGAACAGAGCTTCTTCACCGCCATACAAGATTCCAAGTCTCGTTTCATGTTACATTGAAAGCTATTCAGTCGTTTTGAACAATTTCATCAGATTACAACAGAGAATCTCAGCAGAATTTTGGAAGAAGAGAGAAGAGAATGCATTCTTTGAGCTTCAAGGTTTTAGGTGATTTTAATGCGGGATCGAGGATGAATTTGCCGGGACGAGGAAGCTTTTGTGTTCCGGAAATGGAGGTCGGGGCAATGAGGTGTTTCGGAGGTCGTCGAGGATTTGGTAGAACTTGTAGGATTGTAGCATGCGCTTCGGAGAGGAATGGTGATGGTGGAGGAAGCCAGAGCCAGAGCGCGAGTGCGAGTCGGAGTCGTTCGTTTCTGTCCCGCAGTGAAACTTATGCGCTACTGAAGCAACAATTGGAGGTTGCCGCCAAGTCCGAGGTCTCTCTCTCTCTTCTTTTCTCTTTCTCTCACTACCACGAGTCTCGTAAATCATTGTGTTTACTGTTTAAGCTGATCGGTGCAGAAAATTCACGCGTCTAGGTTTCCAAAGTGGTATGGGAGTATGGAAAGTTTGTTTAATCGTCATTCATACGTTGGATTATTGACTGTTGCCGCCAGATTATCTTTTAACTGTTAGTTAGATTAACTCCATATAGATTTCTGGTTAAGGAGCCTTGTCATACTTGTATACATTAATTTATGACCAGATGTGCGTTTCCTTGTGTTCTAATTTTTTATGTGCTGGAGTTCTTGCTTGTCTGCTTGGTTATGTATTCTATGTTGTATGTAGCTTTCTATGGTTGAATGGGAAGACAATATCAGGGCTGGATTACGTTTTGCAATCTTAAATGTCCCCCCGGGGGGGGGGGGGGGGTCCAAAGAAATTGGGGGAAGGGACATTTACCGGTTCCTTCATTTGTCCTTAATTTTTGGCCTGAAAAAGTTCAAGTATCTAGCTATATCCATCCTAGAGTTTTGATGTTTTGCCGCGCTAGAATCTTAAAGTCCCCGTCTCCCCAAAGACTACATAAGAGTAGTAGAGGTGAAACAATTGTAATTCTGCAGTTTTCAAATGTTACGTTATGTTCATTTTATGAATTTTTCCTCAGTATATCACTTGTTAAATCTAGGATTATGAAGAAGCTGCAAGGATACGTGACTCATTGAAATTATTTGAAGAGGAAGAGCCAGTTTTGCGTCTTCGAAGACTGATGAAGGAGGCTATTTCTAGCGAGAAGTTTGAGGTACAAATTGTTTCATTACAGATCTCATCACTTATCTCCATGCTATTTTTCATCATGGAAGTAGAACTGGAATATAAGTATTCAAGTCCAGAGTGGAATGTTTTATTTGCCTTTTCAGATCTTAATACTTTGCTCCAGTACTGCATAATTGTTGTTCTGGTTCTTTGTAATGCTCTGGTTGGCTTCATTTCTTGTTCAAAAAATAATGCAATAAAAGACATAAAATAGAAGAACGCCACCCATTACCCTGATCTTCGCAATGCTCCGGTTAGCTTCTTGCATTGAACTTTGTTTGATCCTGGTGATTAATTCCTGCTGCAATGCAATGAAAGACATAAAATAGACATATGCCACCTACTACCCTGTTCTATGAATGACTGATAAATACAACTTCAAAGCCAAAGACTGGAAATTTGTCCTTTGGGGTTAATACTTGTAAAGAAATTAATTTATTGCTCTGTACAAGCTTGGCACGAGTCTGAAGCTGCAAACTTGACTAACTCCACAATTTTATTTCATATCATGATCCATGTCTTCTCCATTACCTTTTTTCATTAAGCTGTTTGCAAAATATAATTTCAGGATGCTGCTAAATATCGTGATGAGCTGAATGAAATTGCCCCTCACTGTCTTTTGAAGTGTGCAAGTGATGCGACAACTTTGGTACATTTCTTGATCTTCTTATGAATGTTTTCGATGGATTAAATGCCTCATCATTTTTTAATTATAGAAGTAAACTCCTCTTGCTATCTGAATCAAACATACTATCCCACACCTAATAATGCCTATACCACCTCAATCCATAAAGAGTTAGAAAATAATAATCATTCCCTCCTTGGGATTAAATTGATTAGAGCAATGGAATATGCAGAAGCTAGAATCTACATGCGTGTGTGGACAAAAATATTGACAATAGACATAATTTTAATGAGTGATTCTACAGGGTATCAGGGTACAAGTTAGGAGCGTTTACATAGAAGGCCGAAGCCAACCTTCGAAGAATCAGTACTTTTTTGCATACCGAATAAGAATAACCAATAATTCAAACCGTCCAGTTCAACTTCTCAGAAGACATTGGATTATCACTGATGCAAATGGGAAAACAGAAAATGTCTGGTAAGTTTGACGTGCTTCTGTACTTCCCTCCCTGATTCATTAAGCATGTGAGGGTGTTCTTCAACTCAATCCGGTCATGTTTTTCATTTTGCAGGGGCGTTGGTGTTATTGGTGAACAACCAGTTATACTTCCTAAGACTGGTTTTGAATATTCATCAGCATGCCCATTAACTACTGCTAATGGCAGAATGGTTAGAATGATTTTTACTTATGTGAACTTCTTGTAGTTTAGATTTTTTTTTTCGTTTATAATTATTTCACTTTTTTTTTTATCCAGTAAAAGGACTGCTATAGCGCTTTGTTTTCAACTGTTCACTAAAATTTATAGTCAAACTTTGTTATTTTTAACTCACATGTGGATTGCACACTTCAAACATGATTTCATTGGAAAGTTTCAATTTTGAGATCTTTTTAGCGAGACATCTATGATGCAATACTGTTTTCCTTATTATTTATGTCTAACAAGGTAAGAAGCTGTAAACTCTTGACATTTTCTAAACTCCGACATGTCTGAAAAGCTTGAACATCTTTGATGGACGAAAGAAAAAGTCTCACAAGGCATTTCTCTGGAAATTGCATTGATGCTAAATAAACTATTATCTTTTTGTAATTGCTTGTTCGATTGCATATCACATCATGCTTTTTATCAAATTCTGCTCATCTACTTATTTTATGAGTAGATTTTTTTTTATACATGTAATAACTAATACGTAAAGAGATATAAGTTGTGGGAAAATACAGAATTTTGAAAATTTATAATTTACATATTAAATCAAATCTTAATCACACTTGTGAATTCATGCTTTTCTGGCATTTTTAATGTGGGTTGGGAACCTGAGTTCTTCTTACCAAATGTGGTGCAGGAAGGTGACTATGAAATGAAGTACATCGACAGAGTGGGTGAACAATCATTCAACGTTGCTATTGCTCCGTTTTCTCTCTCCATATTAGGAGATAGCGCAGATGCTTTCTAAAGTGTAAACTGCAACCTAGAGTCAGCCGTGCAGAGGTTTTGGGGACATCGAAAAGTCTGTTGAAAATGCTGTTTGCAGATTTTGTAGATATTCTTTCATTGGAGATGTGGAAGACCAAAGCTTGCCAACAAATCCATTATATTCTCAAATGAATTTGGAAATGCTAGGAGCTTCTCATGTTTGTAAACTCCGGAGAGAGTTGTTGTAAAGATAAAACGTGTGTATAGATTTGTTGCCACTTTAAGTGAATAGGTAGACCTAATTCATTATTGCGAAGCTTCAATCAGATTGAAATTAAACTATATTGTATTCAAGAATTGTCTCTATCAAGAAAGGCCATCAGCATCTCAGATTAATGTTACACCCATCTTGATGATTAAAAGTAGCGAGAATCTCATATTTATGTTCAATTGTACTACGCAGTCTTGCTTTAAATCTTCTTTATGGGAAGTTTTAATGCTTCTTCTTCGTCACGCTGCTGCGTTGAATGATTGGTCAGCGGAGTGAATATGCTTATTTAATCTGTTATTATTACTATCCTTTACCCCTTCCGCTTTGCCACTGACTTTTGTCCATTGATTTAACTGTTTCCAGCACATAAAATTTACAGAAGCTTTGCTTGGAAATCTTGAGAGTTCAATATGGGCTTGGCGCTCTCTCTTGACCAGGGCAGCAGCGAGTGGATGACCAGTGCAGCAGTGAGCCGGTACAATATATGAATAAATGAACATTATTTCTACCAACTATTTTACATTATTTGAAGACCCATTTACTATATCTTTTTACCCCAATACCAGGGATTCTCACTGCCAATTAAGGTGCCTGGTCTAGCTTAGCCCATCAACGACCCCATAAGTAATATAATCAACTTCAACAGTGCAAAGTTATATATAATGCCCTTTGTTTTGGTTATAGGAAAAGGCCACAACATAAAAAAATGGAGTCTCTCTGTTTCTTGCAAAAGGGCACTCTTTTTGGTGAACCAATCCTGCTCATATCCATGACTTTTCAAAACAGTGAGCTGATGCATAGTGTTTAGGTGAGTCTTTGAAGCATTGAAGAGTGTTTGTTGCAGTTTTTTAGTGCATTCTTTTTGTATTGGTTCTTTAACTTCTTTTTTCGTCTTACAGTTCATTCCTTGCACTGCACTACAAACTCCAGAAGTTGAAGACGTGAAAAAATACAATTGCTTAGCCATTACAGCTTAGCCTTGCGTTCTTGAAAGTCTTTTCAGACGCATTCTATTTATGCGTTTGCTCCTCTCTGCCCTCGCATTCTGCATTTTTTAACTGCATGGGAGTTTGTTTCAGTCCCTTTACCAGTGATCACCTTAAATACCAGGTTTCTTTCTCACTCTCTCTGTTTTTTTTTTCTTTACAAATATGCTTATTTCGATATTGTAAGTGTAAGAGGGAGATTAGATAATAAAGGTCTGCTCGTGAACATAAGTTTGTAATTTGGATTTCTGTTTGGTTCCTACTTGGCTTCATTTCTAAACGTCCAACATGTATTTATATTGAGAAAATAAATAAAAGTAATTTTCTCTTGTCGTAAAGGAGATTATTTTCTTCCCAATTAATCAGAACAACTTCACTTTATTCCTTTTGATTTACTGTTTATGATCTTCTGTATTTTACTTTATTTCAGCTAGCTGTGTATTCTTTTTCTTTTCTCTTTTTGTTTCAATATAGACAGCAAGAAAAAAACAAATGAATTTATTCATAGAATTCTCCAATTTCACAGGGTGAGCTGCAAGATGGAAGATGGACCTTGGACTTTTCTTACAGGTGATTAAAATATAACCTTGCTATTTTATTTATTTATTTTTTTTATCCGTAGACACACACACACACACAAAAGTGGAAGGAACGCAATATATATTTACCCTTTAGATCGGTAATCAGTTTACTCATCTTTCTGTTCTCCATAATAATTTTTCAAAATTATGGCAACCGTATTCAAATTTTCGAGACAATATATGGGGTGGGGGATTTGAACCACAGATCTCTTAGTCGTTAGCATAAGCTTTATGCGAGTTGAACTAGACTCATGTTGGCAATTTTTTTTTTATAAATATGATCAACCTTTTAAAGAAATTATTATTCCAAAATAAACACTTACATGAATCTATAGTAATAATTTGAATCCTTATATCAAAGTGAACATAGTTCAACAGTAATTAGTATGTACATTTGAACAATAAGTTAGAAGTTCAAATCCCTCTCTTGAACTAAAAAAGATGTTACAATGAAAATACATAGTTTTCAAATTAGATATCTAGTAGTACTATAGTTCTGAAGTCTTTCATACCATTTATTAAACAAAAAGAAAAAGAAAAAAAAGAAGTCTTTCGCACCATTATTTTTTGAATGTATATTTTTAATCGATAAACACCTTTACACATTTATTGGTGTATTTTTTGACCACAAGGGAAAAGAGTCCCAATGCATGAAGGACATGTGCCCTACAAACTCATTTGTGATAAGCTTTCAAATGAGGGTGAAGGTCACATGTTAGGGTCCCCACCCCTACACCAATGACCAATCTAAACACACAGCAATCTCATGCTTTGTCATAAAGCTTACATGATGATTGTATCTTTTAGATGTTAAACGACATTATGCCCCCCAATCGCTACAGCAGCTCTCCTAATGTCCTTATGCTTCCAACTTTTTTTTTTTTTAGTGATTTTTTCTTTTTCTATTTTTATTTTATTTTATTATTATTTTTTTGAGTTGTTGATGATTTTTATCTTGATTGATCTTGGATTGCCAAAAATCAGATGGTTCAAATTTACTGGTCAAAATTTGGGACCCACCTCCAATTATGGTGCTTCGATCACCAAATCATTACCTTACTTTTTCAATTCCTCTGTGTTTGCAGCACAAAATGCCTCACAATCATATGTTGTTATTATTATTCTTGTTATTATCCTCTACAAGATTTTGTAAGCTATCATAATTGGATAAAAGTGTGTGTTGTTTGTTATGTTTATTTAGTTTAATATATTTGTTTAATTATATTCTTTTGTTTTGATTTATGTATTTTTTTTAATAAATATATTGATTTAGTATGTAATATGAATTTAAAAAATTGGCATGACGTTTTGAAAAGTAGGGCATATTAAAATGTGAAGTCAGCTTCTAAATTTTATTACTATTTAATTAATGACCCATTTATACCTTTTTTTTTTTTTTTTTTTTTTTTTTTAATTAAGCTTATAAGCACTACTTCTATGGTGAGTTTCTTTGTTTTGTTATTTACTTTTTATAAATGTTTTTTTTAATATATAATTTTTTTTTTTTTTTTTTTGGAATTTGACTCAGAATTCAAATATTTGTTTAAGAAATGTGAAATTCATAGTAAAGAAATTGTGAGGAAATAAGTATAAATTTCAGAAACAGAAAATTAAAAACAAAATCATTATCAAACGGGCCTAAATAATTAATGTTGAAAATTTAATTGATGTATGTATGAAACTACGAGGAGTAAATGGAAAAAAAAAAATCAAAATGCAAGAATTGAAATATAAAAACGGCAAATGGAGGGATTAAAGTGATATTTTTACTTAATAAATTTCTCTTATTTTTCTTTTTCTTTTTCAAATTTTGACACATAATAAATTTCATATTTAGAGTGATTAATGAAGGTGGTGTGAGACTTGGGTGCCAAAAATGTTCATTGCTTTTATAAGTTTTATGCACATAAAAGAAGCACCTTCAACTTCATGCACTCCAACACAATTATTCTCTCTCTCTCTCTCTCATTCTCTTTCTCTCTTCATTCACACATTGAAAATGAAAACCAAAGAAAGGGGACAAACATTTTTCATGCGCCTTGGAAAATAAAAAATAAAACTTGCATGGAAATGTGGTGAGAGATTGGATTTTGCAGGGGACTCTGGTCTATTCCTGTTTTTCAAGATTCTGTAGTTGATGTAATGGGAAAAAGAGAAGCTTACACCCAAAGCTCCACAGGCTTTTTCTTCTCTCTCTCTTTCTCTCTCTCTCCAGCTTTGCTTTATTAATTTCTCTCCAAGCCAAAGAAGAAAAGCATCTCCCTCCTTCACAAACTTCCCACTTTCTTCCTCTCCATTGTAAGTATAAACTCTTTTCTTGCCTTAGAATTTAGCTGCTCCTCCTTTTCATTTCTTACAGTATATATTATTTGTGAATGTCGGTCACTCGGTTTTCAATTTTCATATATCTTTGCAAAAACTTGTCTAAAGTTTCGAATCTGTCTTCCCCCATTTCGGACATTTCTTTGGTCAAATGGGAAATGGGTTGTTCTTGTTTTAAGCTTCTTATCCATCTCAATCTTCTTCCTCATACTTCCATTATTTTATGCGTAAAACTCTTCCTTAAACTTGTCGACTTTGGCTCTGATTTGCATTTATGGATTGTGAAGATGTTTCTGCTCAGCTTTCCTCTATCTGGGTTCTCCAGAAAGTTTGTGTTTTTTTCTTAAAATAACTGTTGTTTCATCTCTTCCAGCCTTGGTGCTATCCTTTTCCTTGTTAACAATATATTCTTTTATTTGAGTTTTCTGCTCTGGCTGGTGGGAGTTTTGATTTTGATCATTTTGTTTCTTCAACCTCTGGTTTTCAAAAGCTATTCTTTCTTTTGGGTTTCCCAGTCGCCTTCAATCCTGTCCTTTTCTTGCCTTCTGGTTCTCAGATTCCCTGAAAATAAGTGGTCACTGTCAATTCTTTTTATTTTTTCTCTACTGTCCCTGTTCTGTATTCTTTCCCTGTTTCTCAATTTAGCTGGATTAAACCAGGTCTTCAAATTTTTACTCCCATTCCCTGAAACTAAGTGATTCTTTCTTACCCAACATAACCTCTTAATTGAAGAGGAAAATTTTCAGTTTGTTCTAACATTTTGCATTCTTCATTCTTGGAGTGTTCAAGGAAAAACATTTTCCTTCTCTAATCCCACATTTGGCTTAACCCCTCTACGAAAAAAGGTTCATTTTCCTAACCCTGGTAACAAAATGAGTTTTTTAACAGGGTCCCCCAAAAATTCTTGGCAGCCGATCATGACAGATGATACAACAACTTCTAGTTACTGGCTCAACTGGAGGGTCGTGCTTTGCATTATATGGGTTCTGCTGACACTGAGTTTTGCATTGTTCCTGATATGGAAATATGAGGGCCGTCGGAATAAGGAAAGTGACAGAGATGAAACTCAGAAAGAAGAGGCTGGAGCTTTGTATGATGATGAAACATGGCGGCCCTGTTTTAAGGGAATACATCCTGCTTGGTTGTTGGCCTTTCGAGTATTGGCTTTCTGTGTGCTCTTGGTGCTCCTCATTGTCACTGCTATTGTTGATGGAGGCGACATATTTTACTTCTATACTCAGTAAGTTTTCAAGAGAAATGGGAAAATTTGGTGTAGAATTTCAAACATTTTGACCTCAATGAAGAGATTCAAAGTGCATAACTTTGTTCCTTTGATGTTGCATTTTGTTACTTATGTCAATTTCTTCGTGGTTTGTGTTGTGTGAAACAGGTGGACTTTTACTTCAATCACCATTTATTTTGGGGTATGTCCATCATTTTCAAAGAGCCCTTTTTTTCCATATATGTTCCTCTCTCTATACTCTCCTTTTTCATTCTTTATTTGCTAATGATCTCCAATTTTCTGTTCATAGCTTGGATCACTGCTCTCCATTAATGGCTGCTATCAATATCAGAAGAAAGTTAGCGGTGAGAAGGTGGATAATGTCGAAGGAGATGCAGAACAAGGCACTTCTGCAGGTGGAGGCAATTCAATTACTTCAAATACAGAGAAAAATCCATCCCTTCGTGAAGAACATCACCTCAGGCGTAAACCTGCAGGATTTTGGGGTTATGTCTTTCAGATTATCTTCCAGGTTGGTGCATTCTTGAGGATCAACCTTTCCATTTTCAAAGTTTTAAAGATTTGATTCCATTCTCTTCATTAGTTTGCTGACTTTTTTTGCCCCTTCTGTTGTTATTGAAAGATGAATGCAGGTGCTGTTATGCTGACAGATTGTGTCTTTTGGTTCATAATTGTTCCATTTCTCACCATCAAAGATTACAACCTTAATTTTGTAAGTGCTTTGACAGCTGCAAATTGAGTTTATGAAATGCATAATCTTATATCCATGTAAACTGCTTGGGAGCTCATTTCTATTTGTGTTTTCAGAATGCTTATAAGAAAGTTTTCAAGTGCCTTGTAATTGCTTAGAACATTCTCAACTTCATTACTCTAAAGAGCCAATGTGATCCTTTTTTCTTGGCAGTTGATAATAAATATGCACACAATCAATGCCGTTTTCTTGCTAGGAGACACCGCTTTGAATTCTTTGGTAAGTGATGAATTCAACTTCATTTTGCCTCTTGTCTCTTGTTATATCATTGCTCAGTTCTTATATGTTACAACTTTTCAGCGATTTCCCTGGTTTCGGATCGGATATTTCTTCCTCTGGACGGTCATTTACGTAATCTTTCAATGGATCGTTCATGCTTGTGTGAGACTGTGGTAAAATCATTGGCCTCTCTCTTCTTTTCTTCCCAATTTGATCCTATTCATGTTGATACAACAATGGTTTCTCTCTGCAAAACAGGTGGCCATACCCATTTCTAGACCTCTCATCTTCATATGCGCCTCTTTGGTAAGTCTTTTAAGAGTTTTCTTGTCAACTCTGTTTTACATTTTCATCAAAACTTCTGCAACAATGAAAAGAATGCTTCAATTATGCGTGTGAACTTGTGGTAGTAACTGATTGCCTTGTGATTTTGATGAACTTGAAGGTACTTGTCCGTGGCTCTAATGCACATTCCTTGCTATGGCATCTTCACACTGATCATGAAGTTGAAACACCATGTATTTTCGACGCGGTGCCCTCAATCCTATCAATGTACGAGGTAATCAAGGAAGGCCTGAAAGATATTGTTAAAATCCTCCAAAGGAGGAAAACAAGCATAAATGGCAAAAGGAAGACTTAATTTAATCGATCCATAGGGAAAAGTGTTTGATGTATATGAGTTCTGCGGAGATGCAAATCTTGATAGGAAAGAAAGGAGCAAAAGATTCAAGGTTTTCTTAGGCAATTAGATTAACAATCTCAAAAGAGTTGAATGCATAATAGTGATAACTTATATGTATGTAACCCACAGGAATATTTTCGATTTGGTATAGAATATAAAGAGAGCTCAGCTTTGTTCTCTATCTGTTTCCACCATATCCATCCTTTCTAATGATTTGTCATTTTCCTTTGCCCTTTCTCTTTTCCCGATATGGGGATTGTATTCCTGCCTTGCCAGCATGAAAATTGATAGATTAGATTCTTTGCATTGGAAAGACAATGTTCTCAAGTGATTTGTTCTTGAGTCATTTTAAATATGCAAATGGGCGCCAGTGGAGCATAAAGTAGCAAAGGGGGGTCAAAAAGGGGCACAAGAATAAGAACATCCTTTCACTTTGGAATTTTGAGCGCTAGTTGTAAGGAAAAGTTCAGATCTATCACTTTCTGCTTTTCCCTCTGTTATAAACCCATATACAAAACTTATCCACTAATGAAAGAATGATGGTTGTATCTAATTATTGCTTGTGATGGATATCAAAACTTACTCATGATAGAGATCTTGCAAATGATATATCTCTACACAATCTATAATTGGATTGAGACTATGCAACTCTGAAAAGCAAGTCTGATGATTAAAGCTCATGAATCATGGGGGTTCTCTCTCTACATAGGTTAGTCTTTATTTGTATTCATCTCCAACATCCATATAATTGAACAATCAACGTCACTATCTAAACATAACGGGAGAGGAGATGTTGGAAGAAATAATCAACCCATAATTCGCTTACAAAACTAATCTTCGAAGGTATAGATATAGAACCCTGGCCCAGGAGGGCTGGGGGGGGGTTCGACCAATGCCCCCGGAAAAAAGTGAATCTACAAGAACGATGAGAAGACTGATTTCTAATCAAATGAGATTAAACGAACAAGATGAAACATGTTTTCTTCCTAAATTGGTAGTCCACAAGGATGGTTAGCTTATTGTCTTCGAAACCACCAGAAACTCCGGCAAAAATGGTAGAAAGAAGCAAGCAAAAAGCCAACTATCTTGGTTGGACATGGAGCGTATATCACTCCTCTTTGACCTCGTTCTTGGTATCTTGCTGGAAATGGAGAGGTGATGTCATTGAATCTACTTGTTCAAGCTTTCTTCAAATCTCTCAATAGCAGCACCGACACCACTCTTTGATTCTCCCTTTTGAACTGTATTAGGATAAGCAAGTGCCTGATTACCTTCATTTGCTTTCTCTACAAGCTTCAAATGAAGCCAACCTGTCATCACACTGTCGCTTTAGTAACAGCCAACAGGTACCCAACCGCTTTCTAGCTTAACCACCACTTTTTGTTTATTTTGTTATACTTGAAAAGGTTATTATGATTCAGGGAATTTTCATGTGGAAAAGGATTCCTAAAACCACCCTATAAAAGAACAGTCGTCATATAACTTTGAAGAGAGAGAAATATGAATAGACCATTACCAAGAGGGAAGCAAAATGCTGCACCTAGAACAGATCCCAACGCTACATTCCTAGCACGCCACTTGAGTGATCCTGGCACTGCACAGTAAGCCAAATAACAAAATAAGTTAAGGAGAAGATGCATGTTTAAGTAATTGATACAATTCTGTCGTTTACATCTTCAAACATTTAAGCTGTCCCTAGCTTCAAAATAAAAATCAATAAAACTTAAGATAAGGCATAAATGCAACTAGATCTAAGGAATAGCAAGTTAGCATACAAATTATTCGCATTTACTATAACTTCTTACATATTAGACCAAATGTAGCAGCTGTCGCAGAACCAGCTGCAGCAACATTGAAAACATCATGCACACCACGCTTCTCAGCTAGCAGATTTTGTAGACCACAAAATGCGGCTGTAAACATCCCAAGGCGCACACCACCAACTATTGAGCCTCGCGTAACTCTGATAAATCTTTTCTCCATTGCATCTCTGATTAACCTATATTGTTCACGCTTATCAGGTGTGCTCCCAAGCTTCAATGTAACTTCTGCATCCTTACTCTGCCAATTGTTTTTTTTTAAAAAAAAAAAAGGAAAAAAAGAAAGAAAGAAAGAAATTGCGCTTTCATTGAGAAATTAAAAATGGAAGAATGCACAAGGACATACAAAAAACAAGCTCACCAAAAAAATACCTGCAAAAACTATAGAAATGGGTCCTAACCCAAAAGAATAAAACCAAAAAGGTCCTAGTCACAGATGCCCACAAAGACGAGTTGAATATAATCGTCTCCCAAAACTCTCTCTCGGATCTCTCTACTCCTTCAAAAATTATACTATTCCTCCCAAGCTAAATACCCTAGAAGATGGCACAAAAATAGGCTTGCCACAGGACTCTTCCTTTCTCATGAAAAGGGAGATTTAAAAGACCTTCCTCAAACATATAGCAACAACCAATATTACAAGTTGAAGCAACCCCAAGAGTCTTGAAGAAATGGCTCCAAATACAACAAACAAAAGGTCAATCCCATAGTATATGGTTGAGGTCCTCGTCCTAACTCCTACAAAGAACACACCACTGCAACTGCAACACAAAATAGGAAAACCTTTGGATCCGATCCTGAGTGTTCACCCACCCATGAAAAGTTTTCCAGGCAAAAAAATTCACTTACTTGAGGATTTTAACTTTCCACAAAGAGGAAAACCCAGAGGCAACCTGGGAAGGAGAAGGGGAACAAAAGAGTATGGAAAAAAGAAGAAACCCTTCAAATTTCATCTGGTTGGAAAATTTTAATTTGAATACATGAGTCGTTTCAGAAAGGCAAATTGCAAATGATATTGAATATATGAAGAGCAAATGGCATTTCTGCATTTAGCATCTCCTGAGTATTTGTCTAACCCCTTTTTTTTTTCTTTCCTTCCTTTTTGCACAGCATTGAATTTATAAGTAAAAAGTCAAAAAGATTAGAATGACAGGAACTTTCTTTTGATTACTCATATTTGTTTGAAAACTCATAAAAGTTAGGTTCAAATAACAAATAAAACTCCTAATGTAGTTATGTGCCTTTGTCATAAAGGAGAAGTCTATTACCATGAAAACCTTGTATGCATAAAAGAAGTCTACTGTCTACCCTTTTGGTTTCCCAGAAATATCGGCACCATGATCTATCATTTTCAAGCGTGTTCTCTTGGACAGATGCAATCTTCATTCCTTGTCATGCCATTTATGCAATACTAGGATTACTCACTACTCTTAATACATTGAAATTGAGTGATCAAGTCGAGAATTTCCATGAAATCATTCAAATTAACACCCATAAAAATTTACATTGAACCTAAGGTTAGAACGAATAATGATATCAAGGAGCACATTTCTTCACAACCTTCAAGCATCCAAGCAGCAAGAAAAAACGCACAAAAATTCTATAACTTCTAAAATACAATTACAATAGAACATTAGGGGAATCTTTTTTCACACAAAATGAACTTACCACCGAAGCAGCCGCTTCTTTGCTTCCTCCATAAAACATCCCTGCAAACACTCCAATAGTTGTTGCAGTACCCCAGTTCACCGTTCCAGGCAATTTTTTAGTAACCTGGTTAAATGGACAATTAGAAGCGACCTTCAAATATACATTGATCAAGTGGGGCGATCAGAGAAACCGTCTCTAGACTCAGTGAATCATAAATAAACGAAAATTCATTCCGAGATTTAACAGAGAATTTGAATTGCCTCGTCAATTAATAAACTCCGAAAACCTAATTCAATAACCAGGCAGTGGATGATCGCAAAAGAAACGGCCTTCGGATGATAAAATTGTAAAAGACCTAAAAATGCTAGTTCTAAGAGAGAAATGCTTACACTTGAGGCCGTTTCTTCGGATTCCTCAGCGGCTTCCATCGTCAAATAGATCTCTAACAATAAACTTGAATCAAAAGGTAGCTTTACTATACCGCGGGCAAGCAAACCATTGATCGCCGGCAGAAAATGATTTCGCCGTCTGATCAATAGATAGAAACAGTACCTCAAGTAAGATTCAGACTCTCAGAAGTCAAGAGCCAAGCAGAAGGTGCTGAGCTTTGTTCAATGAAGATGCAGAGGCGGAGATGGCTTCAGAGTTCAGATGAGTCGCGCTGTGACTGTGAATCAAAATTTCATATATTTTTATGATTACTATTTGACAAAATATATATATATATATATATAAGAACGTACTGATAACCACGAGGTTTGTGGTTTGAACCTCCCACCTACAATCCAAATATATACTCTAAAAAAAAGTTAAAATATTGATTACATCGAAAGAAATTAAAAACTTGCCAACAAAAACATAACTCAATTGACATAAAGTTTCTACGACCACTGACTATTGTAATTTTAGAGGTGGTTTTTTTTTAGAAAAATATTAAAGGTGGTTACAAGTTACAATCATATCATCTAATTTTTAATTCGGTCAATCACTCTCTTAACTTATAAAAATTTTACAATTAAATTCTTAAATATTATGAAAGGCACAAATCACCTCATAACCATAAGAATTGCTTTGTGTATTGTTATTATTATTTTTTCTCTTTTAACAAATGGTCGGTGTATTTTGCAATAAAAGGAATGACTAAATATATATTTTGTTGTAATATTTGTGCCTATTTTCAATTTAGTCTTCATTGTTCAAGAAGTTTCAATTTAATCTCTTATATCTTAATTATTTTTATTTTTATTTCTTTTAATAGATACCTTAATAATTTTCAATTATACCATTTTCGCCAATGAATGTTAAAATGAACTAGTGATAATTATTCATAGCATGATATTTAGTGAGTTGGCAAGAGAATGAGTTAGACCCTATGAGAGAGATAGAAATTAGATATTTATACCATATAAAAGAATAAAAGTTGAGTTTTTAGCTAATTCTTTGAAATTTGAAGGAAAATTAAAAAGAAAAAAAAAATAATCTAACTTAGGTGGCCTCATTGCTTTTTCTAAACTTTTATCAACTTACTAAGTGTTTAGTGACGGTAAAATGTTAAAGTGGACTAAATTGAAGAATTTTAAACCTTGAAATTTAATTATGATTTTAGAGGTTAAATGTGTGACTAATTAAATTGAAAGTTTAAGACGGTAATTCTAACAGCTTATAATTCATACAAAAGGTAATTTTTACAAGTTTTACATAAAGCTTATATTAATGATTAAGAGGTTTGTGTTTCAAATTCATCATTCCACATGTTATAAATAAATTTAAATAAAATGTAAATGGAAATCAAACCATCTAAACCATTCTTAAATTGACAAAGTATCTTTCTTTTTTTTAAATTGAGGGGGATCTAACCATGATGTTCAGATCGACAACATGGATCATATTTAGGCCATAGAAATAAGCTAGAAAGTATAAATCAAATTTAGGTTATATATTTTATTAATATATTTTTAATATTTGTCAAAGCCTTTAGTTCGGAGGTAATTGACATCTCAAAAGTTCGAATCCTCCACCCATGTACTCAAAAAATATATATATATATATATATATATGTGTGTGTGTGTGTGTGGATGAAATTTAATTTAAAATACATTTTATGTTTTTAAACATTTGGATGAAATCTAAAATACAGGTTAAAAATTGATAGATCTTGCGAAAAAGTTCTAGGTAAATTTTGGTTGTTCCCAAATTTCTTTTTAATAGAAATTGGAAACTTCTACTTTTTGCTGGAAAGGATCTAAAACCTGGGGAATCTGCCGCTTAATGGGTCATTTGAACAGGAAAAAAACCAAAGTACCTAAGAGAGAAAGCTAAAGCTAGCAGGATTTCAGAAAAAGCAGAAGAAAAACCATTAACAAACAAACACAAAACGAAATCACCTCAACAAAAAGCAGAAAAACAAAAAAGAAATCGATTCAAAGTCGCCAATTCAATCCAAATTCTTCATCATCACACATCTGAATAAAGTTTTCCCTAATCAATTTCTCCACCATCTCAAGCAAAGTATCATTTCCCTCAAACCAAATCTCTCCTTCTTCAAACTCAATTCCCTCTCACTCCTCCTCCATCTCCTTCAACAATGTCCACAGCAACTCTCCTCATCCCTCTCTCCCTCTCTCTCCTCCTCTCCATTTCCTCCGCCAACATCCACTCCGACAGCTGCCGCTCCTTCTGCGGCAACATCACCGTCGACTATCCCTTCGCCCTCCAGTACGGCTGCGGCCATCCCGGCTACCGCGACCTTCTCTACTGCATGAACGACGTTTTAATGTTCCACATCCGATCCGGATCCTACAGAGTCCTCGACATCGATTACGCTTACGAAGCCCTAACTCTCCACGACCCTCACATGTCGACCTGCGACACCATCGTCCTCGGCGGCCGCGGCAACGGCTTCGACGTCGAGGAATGGCGCTCGCCGTACCTGAATCCGACGGCCGACAACGCCTTCCTCCTCATCGGTTGCTCCGCCGAATCGCCGCTCTTCCAAGGGTTCCCGAACAAGCACCTCGTCTGTAGAAACATTTCCGGGATGGGGTGTGAGGAGTATTATGACTGTCCGGCTTGGGATTTATTGGGCCACAGAAGACCGGGCCGGGTTTATGGGTCCGGTCCACCAGAGTGCTGTGCGGTTCCGTTTGGGTCCATTAAGGCCATAAATCTCACGAAGCTTCAGTGTGAAGGATATAGCAGCGCTTACAGTTTGGCCCCGTTGAGGATTAATGGGCCGGATGAATGGGCCTATGGGATTCGTGTGAAATATTCGGTCCAAGCGAATGAAGACTTTTGCCGAGCGTGTCAAGCCACTGGCGGCACGTGTGGATATGGTACGGACGGTGTTAGACAGCTGTGTATGTGTGGGAGCTCCAATTCAACCTCCACTTGTGATTTTGGTAAGTTAGGGGTAATTTGGTCATTTTCTCTCCTTTTGTTTTTATTTTTTGGTAATAAAAAACATTTGGTTAAATTACAAGTTTAGCCCAACTTTGAAAATGGTATCTATTTGGTCCATGAATCTTAAAAAATGTCTAATAGGTTTTTAAACTTTTAATTTTATATCTAATAGGGTGTTTGAACTTCAATTTTGTAAATTTAAAATTTTAAAAATTAATTGATTTATTAGTATAAATTTAAATTTTATGTCTAATGAAATCCTAAAAATCAATGGTACAAATATCAAAGTTTATAACTTTTTGTTTAGTTAGCGATCTACTGCATTAAAAATCAATGGAAGAAAGTATCAAATAACATGGGCTTCCATCTCAAAACCAATGGTCTCCACTAATCTTTTCAATGCGCGATACTCAACATGCCCCCTCAAGATGGTACCTCTTTGGGTTCACCATTCTTGGATCGGATCCCAATTTTTTTTTCTTTGGACCGAATACCTGTTTGGGTTTAATGGACTCTGATACCATATTAGATAACATGGACTTCCATCTCAAAACCAATTGACAATGTGTGGGGTGATCCTTGTAGCTTATATATTGTGAGGTCTCTACTAATCTTTTCAATGTGGGATCCTCAACAGAAAGGTCAAAGTTTATAACTTTATAATTGAACAATTATTTGCCTTTTAAGCTACATAAATCATTCAAACATATTGTATCACAAATTTAATGGGAAGGTTCAACTTTTAATGGAAATAAATATGTTTTAAATATTGAGCTAGATTCCATGTTGATTTCAATTTATTTATATTTAATTATCAATTATGTAACGTGCAGTTATGAACTCATTATCGACGAGAAGGACATCATGGACAATAATCAAAGCCATCTTAGCAGGTAAAATATATGGTTCAACTTCTCAAATTTACCTTTTTTACGTACAAAAATGGCAAAGAAAAAAAAATAGATAACCTCAAATAATTTATTATTGTTATTTATAACTCAGGACAATAAATATTTAGTATTTTTCTTTTAGCTTGACAATAACGTAAAAATTAGAAGATTCGAACTTCTAACCTCTTAAATAACGGTATATATTTTAACATAGTTCAAATTGACAACTATTTTTTAAGTCTACAAACTTAAAAAGTATATAAATGTGACAATCTAGGGTATTTTTGTACTACAATTAATTCGCTGCATAATATATAAATATAATAATCTATTGTATTACTATCTTGATTTTTGTATAATTGATTTGTTTGTAAATATAATTATAGGAAGCTTGATGCTGATGCTACAATAGACGAAGAGGAGTTAATGGGACATTTCTGGTAGCTAGGCCGTTTGAAAATCTGCTGTGCAAATTAAGCTTTTGATGTACACGTGTACGGTGAGGAAATTGAATTCAATTTATAAATTTTGAGCAATTTATATATTTAATGAACCAGGTGTAGAATATCATAAGCTTTTGTAATGTTTTTGTGGTGGAAAATTGAGCGATTTTTGTATCCATTTTCATGAATTTGATTACCAAGAATGATTAAGAAAAATGAGATTGATGATAATCGATAATTTGTCCCTCTAAATTTATTTTATATTTTAGTAAACACTCTCATTTTATTTTAATTTTTGTTTAGTTCAACGTAGATGAGAGGATTCAAATCTCTGAACTTTTAGTTGATATATATGTTTTAATCGAATGAGCTATATTTAGATTGACAATATTTTATTTTAAATTATAAGAAATAAGTAAGTTGGTTTTAAACTTTCACATTGTTTTTTCGTTTAACATGTATGAATGATAATTCGAATATCTGGTCTTTTGTTGATGATTGATAAAGGTTTAGGATTATAATTTATTCAGCATGTCGAGCTTAAAGGTATAAATTGATTTTTTTAATAAAAAAAATTAACAAGTTATGTATTATTATTTGGATAAGTATTTTTTTAAAAAAATATATATATTTAAATATGTATACATACCACTTAGATACTACTTCATACATAAAACTAACTTTAGGTCGTTTATCAGAAAACATTGACTCAACAATAAAGAAAATAAATTTACTCCTGAATGGGATATACAAATAGAAAGTCTACATTCCAAGTATATTTTGTTATAACTATAATTGAATAATACACAAACTTTCTTTATAAATTTTTCATATATTTTTCATGGAATGGCTTAATAAATAATTTTGAATATATTAAAAAAACTGAAAATTTAAAAGATTAATGATCATTTTATACATTCCTTCTAAAAAAAAGATCATTTAATACATTTAGCATAAATTTTTCAATAGTGTTTTCAAATTGCGGACTATAGTTTTATGATCTTTACATATCTTTACATATTCAAACTATAATTGTTTGAAAAATGCCCCACCTTTGTTTCAAAAAGAAAAAAAAATAAAAAAATGGCCCATGTGTGTTTAAAAAAAAAGTTTTTGAAAACTACTTAAAAAAAAAAACTAGACTTGTTTTTTAAAGATAGAAAGATGATAGATAACAAAACAAATAAACTTATAGATGGTAGTAGTGTTTATAAGTTTAATTTTCAAAAACTAAAAACCAAATGATTATCAAACGGAGTCTTAATAATCTAAATACACGCCAATTTACATTATTTCATAGTACTCAATAATTGAGATATGCAATCGCCAACTCCAATCAGTGTAGTAGATGTATTATTAGTTTCTATTTTACTTTATTCTGAGAATATTTTATTACAAACCTACAATTAAAAATTCGAATATACAATTTTTAAGGGGACAGATATGCGTTAGTCATTAAACTATATTCATTTTTTTTTTAATTGAATGATGAAAAATGCAATTTACAGTTTTGAGTTCATTATTTATCAATAAAAAGAACATATAAAAGTAGGAAAAGTATATGATTTATGATTGAAATTATCTACCTTACCCATTTTTTTCATTTTATATACTAGAATGAAAAAAATGATTAACTTCAATTTTTTTTTTCTCAACCTATAATAATGTAAAATAGTTCAGACAAGATATATCTTTCAAGTAAAAAAATGTTGTTATTTATAACTTAGGACAAGATATGATTTTTAAGTTCATAAATTTAAGAAGTAAATAAATGGTGTATAGTTTTTTTAGTTTGATAAATATGGAAGTGGAGATCAAACCTTCAAATTAATATGAAGTAAATAAATCAGATATGACAATCATTTCAGATTTGAAGCGAGTTTGGGAGGAAGGAAAAGAAGATGAAAGAGAAAAAGGGAGAAAAGGAATAAAATTTTGTTTTATGGAATTAATCTAAAAATAGGAAGATGAAAAAAGTTATTTTCTTTCACTTCATAAGTTGAAGATTATGTTTTATATTTAGTTTTTTTTTGTTCAATAATAATGTTTGGTTGGTAATGAAATAATTTTTTATTTTTTTTTAGATCAAATGGCAGCCATTTTATTAAGGAGAAACCTCACGACAAATTACATCAGAAGCCTCAAGATGCCATTCCTCAAGCCAAATGAAATTCTCATAAGTGAAAGCTAGAGAAGCCATCACATGAGCAACCATGTTGCCTTTCCTAGGAGTAAAAGAAACTCTGCAGGAAGTATCTTGATGAAGGAGATGACGAATCTTGCTCATCATAATTCCCACTTACGAAACGTCCTCCACCTTCTCATTTAAGAAGCTTGCTAAACGCAGGGAATCAGTCTCAACATTGAACCGAAAGAAGCCCATTTGACGAGCAGTTTCAATGCCCCTAAACATTACCCACGCCTCAGCAAAATCAACGTCCCAACAATTTGGCAGAACAAAGCATGCTGACAGCAGCACTTCACCCTTCCCATCTCTCAGAACCACACCGCCCCCTGCTGTACCACACCCGGGCCTCACCGACGCATCGGAATTCAGCTTCAGATCACTGCCATTCAGCGGCCTCCACGCACACTCAGCAACAGCACATGGTTGCTGCTCTTCTTCGCCCGAAACCAACCCCCCAGACGGCCTAACCTGCTGAAATGATGACAGAAACACAACAGCTCACTCCATTAGGTTTCGGTCATCCCTAGCCCCCCCCCCCCCCCCCCCCCCCCCAATACAGAGAGTTACGTAGATTCCATATAGCCCACCAGAAAATAGTAACCAGCTCAAAATCTTGGCTACCCAGCCTTTCGTTGATGGCCCACAACACAGAAACAAAATCTGGACCCACATCAGATAGATCCAAAGAAGCAAAACGTGAGCCATACCACATTGATTTGACAACCGGGCAGTCCCAAAAAACATGTAGACTACATTCAGGAGACGAAAGGCATATAACACAATGGTTAGAAATGACCATACCTCTTCTAAGCAGATTATCTTTGGTGGGCCGGGGAGACGATCGAGTGATAGCCTCTATAGAAAAATTTTTACTTTGTTGGGAACGTTCATCTTCCATAGACCAACCCACCAACCTCGCCACTGAGCCAGGTCTGAAGGTGAGGGGCGCTCCTGAGTTTTTAGTTTGAGTGCCAAACGGTAGCCACTCTTAACAGAAAAAACGTCGTTCTTCTCAAAATGCCAAATCAGACTGTCCTCCATCAGCATATTACCAAGAGGGATCCTCAGAATGGCCTCACAATCTGAAATAGTAAAGTGACTACGAATTTTCAGCTCATTCCACTGACCTGTATCAGAAAACAGACCTGTAATGAAATAAAATAAATAAATTTACTAAATATATTAATATATCATGTCAACTTTATAATTAAAAAGTAATGTGATGTCAACTTTGGAAAATAATAAAATAATCAAATCAACTTTTATGTTAGTTTAGTTGCCATAAAAAAATTGGTTGTAGGATTAAAAAAAGATTTATATCAAATATCAACGTTAAAATGTTGAGTTTGAAAATTCAGAAATGGTTATTTAAGTCAAATCGGTAGACTAAAAGTTTATTTTTCTCTATTTTCTTACCAAAAACAAAAAAAGAAAAAAACAAAACAAAACAAAATGGTTTTCAAACAACCTCTTAAGAAATTGCATTTATTTACAAAGGTATTTAATAGTACATAAACTTGACAATTTTATTTTCAATAAATGTAGAAATGAAAATTTGAACTTTCAATCTCAAGAAAGTAGTAGATGGTTCGAGATTTTATTCCTTTTATGTTATTGAGAAACTCTCTTGTGAGTAAATATAATTACAGATCTACATGTATTAACCAAAACAAGTTAACAAAATTGTTAAAAAATAATAATAATAAAATAAAAGTTAACAAACTACGAAGCAATTAACAACCAATCCTAATTTTTTTTTTTTTTTTAAAGCCCAACCATAAACCAACTCTAGTTAAATTAGTAACTAACCTGAGTAATTGATAACAAAATTAATTTTTCAAAAAAAAAAACCAAATTTAGAGTTTCTTAAAATTATATAACTAATAGATGCCTTATTGATGAGGCAGTTTTTTGTTTTTAGAGTGTTGAGCTAGACAACACGTTGGACAAATCAACAAAACATTGTTTTGTTTCCGTCATGGGTTAGTTTTGGCCTTTTCCTTTGGGAATTTTTTTATAGGTGCCTTGCCTTTCATATAAACATTAATAATGAATAAATATAAAATATAAGTTTTTATTTTATGTTATCTTCTTTAATATTATAATTTTTTTTTAGTCCAACTCATATGGGTGAGAATCGAACTAACAAATTCTAAAGGGTAATTGATGTCTTATCCATTAAATTAGGCTCGGATTGATGTCTTTTAAATTATAATTAAAAAAATATTTTAATTGTAGAGATATTAAAATAAAATATACAACTATTTTAAAAGAGTTGTTTTTTTTAAATAAACATCTTGGAGTAGTATTGAAAAATACTCTAAATAAAAAGATATATTTGATAAAAGTTGTTTTTGAATCCTACTGAAAATGAAAAAGGACTCACAATAGAAATTGTAAGAACATGCAAAGGTGGAATCCTATGTCAAAAACAAGAGATCTAAGTAATAATTTTTTTTGAGTTTAACAACATTTGGGATGAAATATTTCAAATTATAACATTTATTTGTTTTTATGAAAACATATAACTTCTATAAAATTTTAAATATCATCTAATTTATATTTGAGAATTTTAAAAATCAAAATATGATATTGTATATAAAAGTGTTTTCTTAAAAAGATATTATATATAAAAGTCAAAATGGTAAATGTTGCTCTCCTTAAAAGAAATTCATGGCTTTAGGAGCAGATTGGGTTAAAAGGGCCAGGGGCACGTGCCCCAAGATTATAGATTTAATATATATTTACATTTTGTGTCCACTTAAGGGTGTGTTTGGTTTAACTTTTCAAGTGTTTAATTTTGAAAATAAATCATTTTGAAAAAATTTCTAGTGTTTGGCAACCACCAAAAATGACTTATTAGACTTTGGATTTCGAAAGAAGCAGAGTGTTGAGAAAAATTTAGCTTTTCTGTATTATTTCTCTTCACATTACAGAATGTGCAACACGCCTCATTTATACACCATAGCCCTTAGAAGGGCAATAATAAAATAATGAATTAATGAAATAGAAATGGACAGATGGCCTTCAGACATAGGAGAACAAGAAATATTCCCTGACCATTAAGCAACAGAATTTGTTGAAGGAATGTTCTAGAACGATTGTGATTTGGTATTGCTGACGAGGCACTGATTGATGACATGGTTGGAAATTTGATTATCTGGATTGATGACCTGGTGGCCTGGACTTTTCTCCTCAATATCTCTCCTCAAACGAGAGGGGTGCAACAACCCCGAGTTTGGATCGAAGAGCAAAGAACTGAGAGTGGTTTAAGGGCTTTGTTAAGCAATCTGCTATTTGGTCAAGTGAAGGAACATACCTGACTTCAATATTACCTTTGAGAACCTGATCTCTGACGAAATGAGCATCGATTTCGATGTGTTTTGTGCGAGCATGGAACACGGGATTAGTAGCTAACGCACCGACACTCATGTAATCACACCAAATTATTGGTTTAGAGGAGGAAATGTAGCCAAGTTCTGAAAGAAGTTGCTGAAGCCATAGCTCTGTATTCTGATTCGGTGCTAGATCGGGCTACGGCAGTTTGCTTTTTACTAGACCATGAAACCACGTTTTGGCCAATGTACACACAATAAGTGGTCGCCGACTTCTATCGTCGACACTAGATGCCCAATCTGCATCGGAATAGGCAGATATATCATTGGAGTCGCTAGACTGAAATATTAGGCCCATTGCTTTTGTTCCTTTGACATACCGTAAGACCCTTTTTACTGCCTGCCAATGTGCATCCATAGGTTGCTTGAGGAATTGACTCAAGTAATTCACCACAAAGGCAATATCCGGTCGCGTGTTTGTCAGGTATGGTAAGGCACCTATCGTGCTTCTATAGAGAAATGGATCAGGTAGCGGATTGCCATCACTAATAGACAGGCGCTTGCCAACATTGCAAGGGGATGGTGCTGATTCAACATCTTCAGGTTGCAGTTTATGTAGTAAGTCATCTACATATTTTTCATGATTAAGTACAATGTCACCCAGTACATAATGCACCTGAATTCCCAAGAAGTAAGTTAACAGCCCAAGCTCCTTCAGCGCAAACTTGGAGTCCAAAACATTGACCAAGTGATTCATCATAGAGGTGTTGTTTCCAGTCAATATAACATCGTCCACATATACGAGTAGTAACAGTATATTAACACCAGACTTATAAATAAATAGGAAAGTATCTGACCTTGACATGACAAATCTCCAAGATAGTAATGTTGATTTAAGAGTGTTGTTCCAGGCTCGAGGTGCTTGTTTTAGTCCATAGATCGCTTTGTCTAGTTTACAAACACCTCGCTTTGTCCATAGATCGTACACATCGCCATGTTTTCGCTCGGCCCTGCCATTTTGAATTGACGTATACGGACAGGTGAACCGTGATTGAATTCCCAGCTCATTACACATTTTATGAACTCGAACAAACTCTCTACCATTATCAGATTGTAATGCCTTAATAGTCCCTTTAAATTGAGTCTTAACTACATTCATGAAATGAGAAAAGGCTGCTAATGTATCAGACTTAAGTTTCAGAGGATAAAGCCATGTAAATCTACTGTAATCATCCACAAACAAAACGTAATATCGAAACCCTTCACTAGATAAAACAGGTGTAGGTCCCCATAAGTCGATGTGTACTAAATCAAATGGTGCAGCAACTCTGGATTCAGAATTAGAGAATGGTAAAGCATGTGATTTTCTGAATTGACAAGATTCACAAAACGGTAGTACTTCATTACTTTTAACCGAGAGCTTACATTCTCTAACTATAGACTCAAGGACTTTAGTAGCCGGATGCCCAAGGCGTCTATGCCAAACAAACTTGGACACAATAGAATTCACACTCATTTTTCCAGACAACACAAAAACAGAAGGACTATCATTTGAAACAAAATTGCCTTAAGTGAACTTTTTATTTATCTTTGTCGCTTCAGTTTTACCTCCAACCACAGTTTCCACTCCATCAAGCTGGTATAAACCGTCTCTAAGCACCCCTTTCAGCAGTGTTCGACCCATACGCTTGTCCTTAATTAGACAGAAATCATCGTGAAATTCAACAAAAATGTTGTTATCTTGAGCAAGCTTAGAAACACATAATATGTTTTTAAGATCTAAAGATGTATAACCATCAGTTAAAACAGATTCACCCACATAAGAAATATTCAATCGATTTCCATTACCTACAGTTACTCTTTCAGTACCTCCATATTCCACTGCATTACCCACATTGTTGTATTCCCCTGTAACATGATTTGACGCACCGCTATCAACATACCAGTTCGGATCTATGACTGTCTCAGGTGTCGCCACGAAGGGGTTGCTGTTTTGATGTGCTACGAAGGCAGATGGTGTTTGAGCATTGGTATTGTTCTGTGGTGTATTTCCACCATTAATTTTGTTCTGAATTGGAGAGAATTCCTTGCCGAATCGATGGTAGCAGACAAGGGCTGATTGACCAAATTTTCTGCATACCTGACACGTTGGTCTGTTGTTCGAATTGTTGAATCCTCTGCCCCTGCCTCTACCTCGACCACCATTGAAATTTCCTCGTGAACTACCATTCTGGCGATTTCCATTGTTTTGACCATATTGTTGCCTTGAGGTATTTTGAAATCGATTGTTGTTTACCATATTAACTAATGTGTTGTGACTAAATGAGCTGGTACTTTTTTGTGTATTCTGCAGCTCCAACCTCTTCTCAAACATCAGAAGTTCTGCTTGCATTTCCAACCATGATATGTTCGTTCGACCTTGGATCATAGCAACCACAGGGTTGTATTCTTCATCAAGTCCCAACAATACTTGAGACACCAAGTTTCTTGTCGAAACAGGGCTACCCGTTTGACCTAGGTTATCTGCATGGTTCTTCATAACTCGCAGATAATCAGACATTTTCAAACTATTTTTACGAGATTGTTGGAATACCTGGCGTAAGTAGTCCTCCTCTGCTCTTGATTGGACTCCGAACAAATCTTGAATGGCTTCCCACAAGCTTTTGGCATTTTCAACACCCGTTACCTGTGTAGCCACCTCTGGAGTCATTGAGTTGTACAGCCACCCGAGTAATAGCTTATCAACAACAATCCAGGCTTCATACTCTGGATTTATCGTGGTTGTAGTTGTGGAGCTTGATCCCTCACTTGCCACAGCTTCGAAGTCTTCTGCTCCGGTGACCCTTGATGCTTCTCCACCGACATTTCGCTGAATGTACTTCGATGGGCATGACTTTGTTCCAGTCAAGTGTCCTTCCAATTTATAGCTCCGAAGAATAAGAAGGGCTAGGTTTTTCCATAATAGGAAATTTCCTCGATCCAATTTGATACTTGTTACTTGGTTCAGCAATTGATTTAAAGGTGGATTGCTGAATGGAACGTTTGCAGCGGTCACACCAGTACTCTCGGTAGGTAAGACGTTGGTCATGATGAAGGCTGTGATACCAACTTTGGATTTTGAAAGAAGCCAAGTGTTGAGAGAAATTTAGCTTTTCTATATTATTTCTCTTCACATTACATAATGGGCAACACGCCTCATTTATACACCATAGCCCTTAGAAGGGCAATAATAAAATAATGAATTAATGAAATAGAAATGGATAGATGGCCTTCAGACATAGGAGAACAAGAAATATTCCCTAATCATTGAGCAACAGAATTTGTTGAAGGAATGTTCTAGAACGATTGTGTTTTGGTATTGCTGACGAGGCACTGATTGATGACATGGTTGGAAATTTGATTATCTGGATTGATGACCTGGTGGCTTGGACTTTTCTCCTCAATTTAGAAAATGAGATTGATAAATAAACCATTTTGAGATAAACACTTGAAACCAACTTTTTAAAAAACACTTCTTAAGTAAACAATAACTTGTGTATAAAAACATTTGTGAGGAAATGCAACCAAACATGTAAGTGTTTAAATTCTAAACAATTTTTATACAAAATGTTTTTTAAAAAATGCATTCTTGAAAAACATTTAAATTAAAATCTATTCCAAACAGACCCTAAATATCATATAATTATTGGTTGGGGGCACCAATAATCTTTCAATTTTATATTTAATCTCTTATATATTTTGTTTCTTGTTTGTTTTTTTTTTTTTTTGGAAAAATACACTTTTGGTCCCTGAGGTTTGGTTTAGGTTTCGTTTTGATTCCTGAGGTTTCAAACTCAACATTTTAGTCTCCGAGGTTTGCATTTAGTAGCATTTTGGTCCCTCCATCCATTTTTCCGTTAACTCCTAACGGAAAGATGACGTGGCTTTTGTTTTTTTTTATTAAAAAATATGTTTTTTTATATATTTTTAATTAAAGAATACATTTTTTAATTGTTTTTAATTAAATAATATTTTTTTTAATTATTTACTATTTTTTGTTTTTCTTTTCTTTTTCCTTTTCCCATTTTCTCCCTCTTCTCCCATCTCCTTCTCTCTCACGACAACCCAGCCGTGTGCCCCATCCTCCGACGATGCCTCCCTCCGGTCATCTTCTCCGACGAGTGGCGATACTGCAAAAAAAAAGAAGCACAAGAACGCCGTCGTCGATCGATCTGAAACGATGGGTATCGTGTTGAAAACGAAGGGGGTGAAAACGATGGGTATAGGGGCTGAAAACGTTGTGGGTATTGGGAGGCTTCGACGGCGGGGTTTCGAAAGGGGGTGAACGAAAGGGGTTTCGACGGCAACGAAAGGGGCTTTGATGGCGGTATTGGGCGATGTGAGTTCCAGATCTTCGAGTTCTTCTCCAACGAAAGGGGCTTTGACGGCTGTGACGGTGCCTCTGTTTACTTCGAGTTCATCATCGTCTTCTCGGTTCCTCTTGGCCCGAATCTCGCCTCAGTCCTTGGCATCGGTAACTCCGCTCTCCTCCTCGTCTCCATCGCTGAACAACGCGAAGGAAGAACCCGAGGCCGTCGATTTCTCCTGCAAGCTTTCGAAAGTTCCGCCGATGGACAACGCTAAATCGAGTTGCACGTTGCGGTTTTCATCCCGGAATTGCACGTCGCGATTTTGAGCCCAGTTGGGCTCGTTCCAGATGTGGAGCGAAAGGGGTTTTCCCCTTCGTTCCCGTTTGTTTCGAAAGGGGAAACCTTTTTTTTTTTTTTAACAGGGACTCTCACTTGCGACAGAGAAGAGGAGAGAGAGAGTGAGAGAAGGAGAAGAGAAACAGAAAGGAAAAAAAAAGTCGCCGCCGGCGATCGGTGGTCGCCGGCCGCTGACAACCGGCCATGGAGGAAGGTCTCGTTGAAGAATAAGAGATAGGAGAAGGAGGAGGAGGAAGAAGAAGGTGGGAGAGAGATAATAAAAAGAAATAAAATAAATTTAAAAAAATAATCTTTTTTATTATTTTAATATATTTTTAATTTAAAAAAAATAATTTTTTTAATTAAAATAATAGTGCCATGTCAGTAGCCAGTTAGATTTAACGGCAAAATGGATGGCAGGGACCAAATTGCTCCTTATCTCAAACCTCAAGGACTAAATTGTTGAATTTGAAACCTCGGGGACCAAAATGAAACCTAACTCAAACCTCAGGGACTAAAAGTGTATTTTTCCCTTTTTTTTCTTGTTTCATTTTTCTTTCCTCTTTCTTTTTTCATATCTTTTTTCGTTTTTCCATTTCTTTTTTTTTCCTTGGTTTTTGATTTTTATAAAAGTAATGTTCGTTCTTTCACAAGTTTAAATAGTTTAAATTTAAATTTATTCCCTATAATGAATCCCTATAATGAGTTTATTGTTAATTTCATATAAAAAAATTAGTCTCTATAAGTCTTCCTTCTATAAATTATTATTATTATTTAACCAATTTCAATAAAACTTAACTTTAAACTTATGACAGAGACCAATCAGCTTAGTTGAAAGTATATGGACTAAAATCGGATATTTGAAAGTATAGAGACTAAAATGAAACAAAACTCAAAATACAAGGACCAAAATGATATTTTAATCAAATTATTTTTATATGACCCTTCACATAATGTTCTGGATCCATCATTGCCAAATTTTTTTAACAAACATTATGTTATTTAATTATTTTCAAAATTTAACAGCGTGATATAGGTTGTCTCTTGAATTAAATATGTAATATTCAAAATTCATATATATTATTAATAAGTGAAAAAAAAACCATTTTAATATTAAAAAATAACGTTGTTGATTCGAGAACTGTTTTTAACAGACAAAAACACCAAGCAGGAAAGAATAATCTCTCGGCCACTCCGTGAATTGCAAGGGTTCCTCAACCAAGGACAAAACGTCAAATAAGACTAAAGGAAAATAAGAAACGGTCCCACAACAAAAATTTGAAACCACATTCAAGTTATAAAAAACAAAAAAAAAAAAAACAAAAAACAAAAAACAAAAAAAAAAAAACAAAAAAAACAAAAAAACAAAAAAACAAAAAACAAAAAAAACAAAAAAAAACAAAAAAACAATTTATATAAAAAAAAAAACAAAAAACAAAAGCAACATGACTTCCCCAAAAAAAAGAAAAAAAATGAAGAAAATGTTTTATTATAGGTTTAGTCCCTAAACTTTCTGAGTTGTATCAATTAGGGTCCTAAACTTTAAAAAATCTTTAATAGATTTCTGAATTTTTAATTTTATGTCTAATTGGTCCATAAAATTTAGATGTCTTTCAACTTTTAATTTTGTGGCTAATAGATCTATGATATATTCGAGATTCTTAAAAATTAACCAATCTATTATATACAAATTTGAGTTTTATGTCTATTGGGACCATAAACTTCAAATTTTATGATTAGTAGATCTGTGAATTTTAAAAAATGTCACATAAGTCAAAGAATTTGACTTATTAAATACAAAATTGAAATTTGAAAAGATCTATTAGACATACATGTGAAAGTTTAAGGACTTATTGGATAATTTTTAAAGTTCAGAAACCTTGAACACAAAATTGAAAGTTTGAGAGCCTATTTGACAATTTTTAAAATAAGAAAGTTCAAACACTAAATTTATAATTTAACGTTGAGAATATTACCTTAAAAAAGAAAGATTAAGAAACCGAATTTAAAAAAATGAAAATAGAAAAATAAAATCCAGCGCGGAGGGGTGGGACCGAGCGGCGACTTAGTAACTGTTTCACTTCCACGTATCGTCAAAATGTTCCTCTCTGGTTGAAAAGTCGGAGCCAAAGCCTGGTTCAGACATCCATTGCCAATGGCGTTTTCCTCTCGCCTATCGCCGATTTCCTTGCCGCCTTCTTTCACTTCCCATTCTGAAGCAGGCCCTCTGTATTTTACTACCTTCGATCGTTCTAGTTCTCAAGAAAGGCGAAGCTGTAGCAAGTTCCGGGGTTCGAAATTCCACTTTCCGCCCTCGATTGCGGCTCCAAGAACGGTAGCCGCCGGTGCTGTGTCACCCGTGGTTGTTGCAAATTCGAGCTTGCCAGTTACTTCATTCAGTAATGTAATTGGTTTAATTGCTTTTTCCGCATTTTAATTTCCTGGATATTCCTCGTGTGTGGGTGTTTCTTTTTTCCTCAAATTGTTTTCTCCTTTTGATGGGTGAGGTCGAACAGTTGATTGAATCTCTGATTAATCGCGTGGATTTGTCGGAGGATGAAGCGGAGGCGTCTCTTCAGTATCTTCTCAACGATGCCAATGAGGCATCGATTAGTGCTTTTCTTGTGTTGCTGAGAGCCAAAGGAGAGACTTATGAAGAAGTAAGTCCGTCATTTGAACTACTTTCTGAGTTTGTGTTGGTCATTGTTACAAAGAATAAAAGTGATAGTTCAGACATTGCGAATCATTGACATGTTTGAGATACTTTGTGTTTGCGTTACTTGTTGTTATAAAGAATAAACATATAGTTAAGGATTCAATTAGGAACAACGGCAGAGTAATTTCCCAATCGAGGAAGAAAGTTGTTTTTCCTAACCTTTCATTGGGAATGTAGACCCAACCCTTTTTATAGTGATTATTGAATGCAAAGGTCATAAGAACAAGAACAGTAGAAACATTAATGATTAATAGAAATGGAAATAAGCATGAAAGATGAAATTATTTGAAAGCACGTTTATGATTAAGCAGATTGTGGGACTTGCGAGGGCGATGATCAAGCATAGTGTGAAGGTGGATGGCTTATTTGATGCCATTGACATTGTTGGAACCGGTGGTGATGGAGCAAACACAGTAAACATCTCAACTGGTGCTTCAATACTTGCTGCAGCATGTGGCACAAAGGTTGCGAAGGTGAGACTCAGATATTTTTTGTGCACCTTTGATGCTATAATTTTTTGAAACATGTTTGAAAATTTTATATGTACTAATTGGAGATAACAAGTATCAAGTGCTTATATTGCAGCAAGGAAACCGTTCGAGTTCTTCTGCATGTGGAAGTGCTGATGTCTTAGAGGCACTGGGGGTAGTTATTGATTTGGGACCTGAGGTTGGTGGCTTGCTAACTAGGTTTTAAGCTTTTTCTCGTATAATTTGGTTATTGTTTGTTGACTAAATCATATATGCTTCTATAATAATATGCTAATGCTGACAACAAGGGGATATCAATAGATTGACAGGGTTGTACTTCCCTTATATTGGTTCATTCTCACATGCCCCAAACCTCCCGATCAGTTAAGTGCAGCTGTAAATTGGAAATAACAAAGATATTATTAACTATGCATCTGTCTGCCCTGGCCATCATATTCTTTCCATTCTTTATTCCTTTACTTTTTTGTGACCCACTGATTTCTCTGTTAGACATTCTTTCTGTAGATTGCCGCATAAAACATTATAAAAATTAACATAAATCATGGGGCATAAGCTGTGATGAAAAAAATCACAATACCCTTCTGCTTGTTTTTCTTAACCTTTGTGGATCGATGAGTCTAGATTCTCGTGTTTTTGTGTGGAAATAATATATATTCATGCCAATAATTCAGTTGTTCTTGATCTCTTGAAACAGGGGGTTGTCAAGTGTGTTGATGAAGCTGGAATTGGCTTTATGATGGCTCCCAAATACCATCCTGCAATGAAGATTGTCAGTCCTATTAGGAAGAAGCTAAAAGTAAAAACTGCATTTAACATACTGGGCCCTATGCTTAATCCGGCTAGAGTTCCTTTTGCTGTTGTTGGTGTATTTTCTGAGAACTTGGTAAGGTTTTTTTCTGGTCCCCTCGGGCTTAAGTCCTGATGTATAATTTCATTCCCCCGTTCTCTTAATAGGGGTGCATTTATTCTTTTCCTTATATATGCGTTCTTAATTTTAATGGAGCATCATGTTGCTGGATGGTTTTGTGGTTCTCTGTCAGCGTCTTACCTTTGAATTAAGATCCATGATGACCTAGGATTTAATATCCTTACGAGTTTCCTTGACAACCAAATGTAGTAGGGTTAGGCGGTTGTCCTGTGAGATTAGTCGCGGTGCGTGTAAGCTGGCCCGAACACTCACGAATATTTAAAAAAAGAAAAACTTTTGAATTAAGAGCTTTAGCAATTGTCATTCAGCTGTAATAAATGCAGTCTTCAGCAGAGAATTTACGGACTATATAATTTTAAGGAGGCCATAGTATATACTCCAAGCAAATTTGATCTGCATCCCTGTCTTTAATTGAGTAGCTAACTAAAAGTTACTGGAAGACTGATACCCGACCTTTCAATTAACTACTTGATGCCATTTTATTAGTATTTAATTCATTAACTCGGTATTTGAATGGTTTGTGCGGATGTATTCAATGAAGATATAATGTTATATTTCTCTCTCTCTCTCTCTCTCTCTCTTTTTTTTTGTAGTTCCCTCGTCTTCTGTTTCTATGATGTGTATAGGTTAAAAAATTTTGACGTGTATATTTGCATTATCATCTTTTTGTTGGTCGTCCTTCCTAATTTCATCCGTGAGCATGTTGTTCATTAAACTGTTTTGGATGGACAGGTCTCCAAAATGGCTAGATCACTGCAACTATTTGGCATGAAAAGAGCATTAGTAGTTCACTCTGAGGGTTTAGATGAGATGAGTCCCCTTGGTGAGATTTTCTTTTCAGATTCTCTTGATTCTCATGGTCAAATATACTGCTCTCTCCATGTTGGTACTTTATATACAATTCTTATCTTACTATTGTGTATATGTAATTGTAAACGTTACAGGACCAGGACTTATCCTAGACGTAACACCTGAAAAAATAGAAAAGTTTGCATTTGATCCATGTAAGAATCTTTTAAGTCTTTGTTAAGTTTATCCTTGTATGGTGATCATCAATTAGATAATTCCATCTGAAAGTCTTCAAAACTGTGCAATAGTGGATTTTGGCATCCCTCGCTGCACCGTAGATGACCTTCGAGGAGGAGACCCCAAGTATAACGCAGAGGTCTTGAAGCGCGTTTTATCCGGGGAAAAGGGGCATATTGCAGATGCACTTGTATGTTTATCTTGTAATGAAGTATTTTCCATATGTTATGTTGAAAACATGCTGATTCCCAAAACAACCTATTCAGATCCTGAATGCTGCTGCCTCCCTTCTGGTTAGCTGCAAAGTGACCACCTTGGCCGAGGGAGTCGAGTTGGCTCGCGAAACTCAACAGTCTGGAAAAGCCATGAAGACCCTTGATTTGTGGATAGAACTCTCCAATGTAAGTAGCAGTGTCTATTTCTCAATTTCCATCCTTATAGTAGCCATTTGTATTGTATTGCACTGCAAGTCTTCTCATTCCCAGTTATTGAATGATTGCAGAAACTAAGAGAAGTACATGTCTGAGCACTTGAACTTGAGTTTTTGAGTAAGATAAGAAGACTGAGAGCTTGTTTGTTGAATGTCAGACAAGTTGTTTGGAAGATGATTTTTCGACGTTTATCGATTGCATCCGACAGCTTGAGTTGACTATTTTTAATGATCAAATCAACTAGTTGCAGTTGAGGGGGAGCGGATTTGAACTTGACTTTAAATCAACTAAGCTAGCACTAGAAGACTGACTGATTAATAACCATGGTGAATTATACAGAGAATCCTTTTCATAATGTTTGTAATAACTAATAAGGCTGTGGAATTTTATGTGTGGACATTTATTTTGAGGAGTTTAAGGTGGTTGTGTTTTGTTAACATTATAAATAATACAAAGTTATATGCGTAATTCTATTGTTTGATTGAATTACATTATATGAAACATGTTTGATATTCTGTTTTATCATTGTTTACTAAACACATATTGTATGAAGATGAGACGATGCGAACCGAATGTGTTTTATTTTTTTTAAGTTCAGCGGTTGCGAAGATGAGATTGAACCATCAACTTTAATTTGGTAATTGATGACTAATCTATTAAGCTATGTTTAAATTGACAATACATTATCTTATTTATTTCTTAATCTTTACCATGATCTCGTATTTAATAAAAAATTTCTTCACTATTAGTTTGGAAAACATAGATGGGTGTTGTATGTTTATCACCATGGAAATCATTTTAATACATAAAATCATCTACACAATCAATATATTTCAGGAATTTGATGTGTCATCTTAATCCAAACTAATTTTTAGGTTAAAAAATCCGTCTAAATTTATACGTAGAAAATTAATAGACTAATTATTTTTTCAAGGTCCTGATTTTAAGGGATTTGATATGAATTTTTTATTTGTTATCACAAGAAAGAGGAAGATTTGAAATGTTAAAAAAAAAAAAAAAACCTAAAATGATCATATTCGGCAGGATTTTATAAAATTTTAAAGTAAATTACTTATTTAACCTTGTCATATTTTAATTTTCTATTAATAAATTAAAATTAAAAGCTCATATTAGTAAATATATTATTTTCTTTTCTAGTAACCATTCAACACATAAAAATCCAAATACATTTGTTTCAAATATTTCTTATTCGAAACCAGATTAAAAAAAAATAATAATAAATAATTTCTTGAATTTTCTTGCTTTCAAACATGGATTATAAAAAAAAAAAAATACAAGAACTAAATTTAGATATTTGAAAGTACAAGGATCAAAATAGAAAAGGGATAACGGCAACAATAGACAAATTAATAGAGGCATTTTGAAAAAAGGCCAAAAATGTTTTTAATTATAAAAATGGCAAAAGGTTAAATTTGTAATCTTCCATCCAGAAAAACTGTGACTAAAATACCCCTGTTGCAGAAAAAAGAACGTTCCTAAAATCTAGCAAAAGAGGTGATTATTTAAAACAAACAAAATTTTCATACCTATTCTATGCTATATAAATCTACAAAGATTCTAAATCAAAATAAAATCACATATATTACTCTAAACTAAAAAAAATCTACAGAATCGTGATCTTAGATTCGTGAACCATGTAACTTTTAAAATTTGCTCCTAAAATTCATGCCTAAAATCAAATTGTAATCGTGAATGGTGCAATCTAGAAGAATAAATACCGTGTAAATTCAAAATCTAGAAAAATAAATACGGTGTAAATTCAAAATTCACCTCCCTGTATCTGAAATCCCCAATGCAAAGTCCAATTAATTAGGACAACACAAGATTTTGAAAAACAAATAGCAACACGAACAGGATATATGTGTACATGATATATGTACTTGCAAAGGACTTGACAGGTTAATATATGTGTACAATATGGTATAGAAAATACAATATACGTATATGGAATACAACAAATACAGTGTATTAAGGTAAAAAAGTGATTGTTTGAGTCCGTGGTAAGACTTGTAAGACTCTGAACCAGTGACTACGTTTGAGTTAGTGGTTAAGACTTTGAACTTGAGAGAAAAACACCAAAAGGAAAAACTATGAAGTCTTAAGCTCCATTACTTTCAACAGAAAGCAATTTAAGCAATCAAAACAATTGATTCCTCTCTCTTTTTCGTACAATGTGAAATCAAGTGGGTATAGAATGTTTATCAATCTTAAGTCGTCAACAAGGGAATGCTTATGATTTTTCAGGTGAATGTTATAAAATGTGAAAAATAAAAGTTTTTCAAGGATATGCTCTCCATTAGCAGTTGTACTAACATGAACATCAAACCAAGAAAAAGTTGGGTTCCAACTACCTATCATTTCTCCACTGTCCATTGGAGACGCTTCCAAAATCGCCAGTGTACCCTCATAAAGTCGGCTTCGACAACTCGAACTCATCTGATTCCCGTGGCAGAGAAATCAATGGCCGAACTGAATGGCAGAACTGAAGAATTTGATTTGGATTGTGAAATTGTGGAGCTATAACTATAATTTTTTAAATTTGAAAATATATATAATCTAAAGTTTTAAAAATCTATAACTACCTTGAGATACATAAACCAATCGTTAAACAAATTGAAAAAAAAAAAAATCAAAATTTCATATTTTAAATTAATATAAATTAGATAACAAATTCTAAGATTTAGATTTAAATTTGAAATACAGAGAGATTTGGGGTGTGTAGATACACCATATACAATTACATGTTTAGGGGCAAAATGGGTAATTGAGGTGTAAAGGTTGCACGCCTAACGCACGTGAGGCCATATTTCAGACGTTTTATTTTTTTGGACTTTTTTCAAACTTGGTTGTTTAATTCGGCCATCCAGTCCAATTTCTCATTTAGAATGACTATCCCACAAACATAACCTTACAACATTTGGAACTCAGACTATTGTAGTTTGAATTCATAAACTCAAACACATTACTTGTCTCTTTAACCACTCACTCAACCCACAGTGATTTAGCCAACTGTTGCAGCAAAGCAAGCAAGAACAAGCACAATCCATCATTGTGTTCCAAGTATTTTTCTAGGCTGAAACTCAACCACAACCATGGGTTTCTTCAGCTTCCACATTTTAGATCATTCAACAAGCCACATTAAAACATTTACACAAACTGTTTTTGTACACCTCAAATCCACCAACACACACTTGCTTCATTACTATATAGTGAAGCAGTGAACCAAAGTTCACAGCTGAGCAGAGTTCTTGGCAAAGGCACCAGCATCAGTGAGAAGTGGCACCAGCTGCCCTCTGTTGTGCTTCTCTGTAACCGCTGCAGCGACCCAAATGGAGATAGAAGATGAGAAAATTTTGGGAGGAGCACACACTAACTAGACATTAATGCAGAGAAATCAGCTGGCCTTACCATCGCAACCACCGATGTGCTTTCCTCCGATAAACACGTTTGGCACCGTGGTTTGACCCGTCCACTCTGCTAAAGCTGACTGAATTGCATCTCCATCACCTTCATATAGATGAATCAAAGAACTTGTAATGGGATACAACACAGTCATTAATATTCAATTGATGCTGATCGTGATTGTAGCGACCCGAAAATTAGGCAAACACACATGTCATCATATAAACAAGAGAAACATTCATTGTACTCTTCATGTTTTATCTTGTGAATTGATTCATCCAGAATATGCAGTCAATATTGATTATTTTACTCAAAACAATGAAGAAAAGGGGCTGATAGTGTATTGAACATGAGATTGGATGAGACTCCCAGCAACTATGGGGTTTTCCAGCCCACCATTGGTTTCTTTTAAGAGTAAGTTGCAAAAGTTACTCATGGGTTTATTGAAAAGTTTGCTTAGTGCCAATCTAAACATAGTTTCGAGAATAATGCACCAATTACCATTCTAAATATGAGGGTTCGATCCCCATCCTACAATTGTTGAACCCGAAAAAGGAAAAAGAAAAAAAACTTTTCAATAAACACCAATGAAGATTTTGATGTGAGGTGATTTCAAAAACATAATATAAGTACACATTATTTCATGCAGGCTAAAGTTTAAGGGTATTACTCGCAAATAAATCTCCTTTTAAATTTTCAGTCTCATCAGTCAACTATAAGCTCATAAGTCACAGTCACTTGTGCAGTCCCTATAGAAGAAATAAAAGGGGAAACCCCAACTTCCAAGTTGCAAATAGCAAGTATCTTTCAACTTCAATTTTCAGCTAATTCAATACTAAGTCAAGATAGAGCAAGGTCATGTTATAGTAAAAGAACACACCCTAGAACAAACATTTATAGACAAAACCATGGAAATTTGTAGCAGTCTCAGACACAAATTATACTTACTTTTTTGGTTCAATTCAATGACCTTAAAATTAGCTCCAAGCTGTGTGAGCAACTCCTTGACACTCGCGCAAAACCCACAATAAGTCTTACTGCCATGTGAAACAAAGAATTATTGAATCATAAAGAGAACAACCTTCCCAAATTTCAAGCGTTCTTCAATCTTCACTAGCGATAACAACTAAGCCAATTCTCTTAGCAATAAGAGTTAACTATTCAACATTTTGTACGTAATTGATCACCACACATAGTGATGAAAAGGAAATGGTGGGGAGAATCGATAAGAACTTCATACGAGGAAGATCAAATCAAAACCCAAAGAGAATTTGAAAATTTTTGTTCTGGGGTAGTGATAGAACCTGAAAACAACAACAGGGTCAGAGGAGATTATCTTCTTGGCCTCGTTCAGCGCCAGTTCCAGCTCTGCTTTACTGAATTTGTTCGAGCTGAACCACGACCCCATGAGCTCGCTTAATCTGATCAAACGAGAGAGGCTGAAGGATTCTTTGCTATGAAGAAATGGGTTTGATTTTGGAAGTAGAGACGAAGAATTAAGGTAAAAAGAAACGGTACTATTGTTCCCTTCTTGGGATTTTGATGTCAATGTCGATTGCAAGAAAAGCAAAAGAAAAAGCTCGCATGGCCGGCCGTCCGAGCGCCGAAAATCTTCGATGCTCAGTTTCTAGATCCTGAACCGCTCAAATTTATTTGATTAAAAATCACTTTTGGTCCCTAAACTTTTGTGGAAGGAACAATTTGGTCCATGAACTTTGATTTGTAACGATTTAGTCTCTGTAATTTTAATTTTGTAACAATTTAGTCTCTAATCTTTAATGAGTAACAATTTAGTCTCTATACTTTTAAATTTGTAACAATTTAGTCCCTATACTTTCGAATTTATAACAATTTAATCATTGTCGCAAAAAAAATCATCAAAATTAAATGTCGATTTTTATTATTTAATGATTAAACTTTGTAGCTTATTAACATATTGGATCCCAAATTAGTTTATTAATCCATCTAGATGAGAAATTTCGTTAAATCTTTATACTAATTTTTCACAATAGAGATTAAATCGTTACAAATTTGAAAGTACATGGACTAAATTGTTACTTATTAAAGTTAAGGAGCTAAATTGTTATAAAATTGAAAGTATGGGGACTAAATCATTATAAAATTAAAAGTACAAGGACTAAATCTTTACAAATCAAAGTTCGGGGTTAAATTGTTACTTTCTTGAAAGTTCAGGGACCAAAAGTGAATTTTAACCAATTTATTTCTATGGTTCAGATTTCTTTCTCTTCTTTTTCCTTTTTCCTTAGGAACTTCAAAACGTTTCTTATTACATTTTCAAATTTTTAGGTAAAATACCAATTTAATTGATGTATGTTAAAACTTGTTTTTATTTCAGTCTCTCCTTTGAATAAGTCTTAAAATTAGTTGGTCAGTTTGAAGTTGACAAAAAAAAAAAAAAAAACATTCAAGAAATAAGTTCTATGTATGAATCCAGAATATGTTTATAGATAAGAGATGTAACTTTAGTTTCTTCGAGAATGGTAAGACCTTTGGCACAAGAAGAAAGGGTCGATGATTTTTTTTTCTTTTTTTTGGTTTATTTATAAAAGAGGCTTACAATTTTTTTTAACCAAAATTTTACTATAGATAACAGTCGAGAGAAAAAATGAAAGTATATTGAAAATACAATGACTAAATTGAAAGTATAGAGATTAAAATAAAATAAGTCAAAATATCTTGATAACATAAGTTTTTTTTTTTTTTTTTTTTAAAATAGAAAAGTAGCCCTTGAATTTAAACTACAAAATGACTAATCTAGATGGCAAAATTATATATGTATTTTCTATTTTCTTTCTTTTTCTCTCATTTATGTTTTTATAACATAATCTATGTTAATATCTATCTAGCCCCTCTTTTCTATGGAGGTATGAGTAACTTAAAAAAAAAAAAGATCAATTTTATTTGTCAATAATTGCTATTATCTTGATACTAAATCAAGTATAGTTAATTGATCATATTAAGATATTTATATCTTTAATCCTAAGATGAATATTTATAATGCTATATTCTAAAAAATATATGCTACAATTCCAATTAAATCAATGTTTATTTTGATTTCTTTTTTAGCATAACAAATGTGGAGCATGAGGATTTGAACTTCCAACCTCAAGGAAATGAGTACATATCAATTACGAGTCGACTGTCCTCAACTTATTTTGATTAAGTAGTTAAATCATATTTTTTAAACTTAGTTTATTTAAATACTTTTTATGTTAGTATCATTTTCATCCCACTTAGATTCCATCATCTTTTTGTAATGGGTGAGTAATAATTCTCATAAAAAAAAAAAAAAAAATCATTTAGCATTTATACTAGGTGATCATTTACTATAACTTCCATTTATAGACATTGATCTTTAAGAATGGATTGATTTTGTTAAATAAATATTTAATTCATAATCCACTGAAAATAGTTAAATAGACAACATCTTATTGCTTTAAGTCTTCCATTTGAAGTTCAAACTGATACTAACATGATTTACAAATGATTAAATAACAGGGAAGGATAGAACATAGAATAAAATGAAGATCTTTTGGGTGAATCTTGGGCTTCTTTTTAAGTATAATCCATGAGAATGTCTGAAGCTCTTATACATGAACATAGAACCCACAGAAACAAGATGGGATTACAACTTAGAATCCAATTGTCTGTAATCTAAATCCCAAATGATCAACTATGGGACAATAAACTAACAGTGAATGAACTTCAGAAGATCATACCAATACATTTGTGTTTTAGTTTCACTTGGATGAAAAAATGGTTTCAAATTCCTTGTATAAGCCTCCTTTGGATTTAGACCTGAAATCAGATGAACTTATGGAGGAGCTTCTGCTACTTCTGCTCCTACTTCTCCGCCCCCAGAATCCGCTCCATCGAGGACCGCTTCCTGAAGGATCTGTTGAAGTCCCACCTTGCTCTTTAGTGAAGCTTGCCTTTGCCAGCTTTCGAAGTTGTTTCAACCATGGTTTCTCATTACTCGAGCTTCGACTGCCAGACCTGTTCCTATCAGACGAGTTATCCGCGGTTTCGGAGTCTCCGCTAAGGCTCACTGCAAATATACTTTCCAAGTTTTTGGTGAATCTCTGTGGGAGAAACAGGAGGAGGAATCCAACAAAAGCAACCTTGAGTCCTGAAAAGAATGACTGCCCAACAAAGTCAAGCTGCTTTGCCTGTTTGAACAAAGCATACCATTCATTGATCAGTTGTGGACAGTAGCCAATGAGGAACAGCACCAGCATGGTTATTCCGAGTTTCGTTTGATCCCCGATCAAAAACTCTTTCTCTAAGAGAACCGCACAAATAGCAAAAAGACCGACTTCACATGTGTTGGAAATGATCTCAACCAACTGAACCTTTTTCTTGATAAATGGCTTCTTGAGAACAAGGAAAAAGAGCTGAAATGATGAGATGCATAATAAGGTAATTGTTGGAGTTCTGGAAGAGAGTGTTTCCTTGTAGGCACCAGCCATGATTCCAAGAGTGACTCGTCTGATCGATTCGAGGAGCGTGTAGTATATTCGAAGGATGCCAAACAGCTTTTGGATGAATGGTGCTTCTGCATCTTCGGTTTCATCATCGGAGGCAATAATGCGATCGCCACGTTTGTTGGGATTGGCCACAGAAATCTGAGACAGCATATACTTTGGGGGACCTCTCAGATCTTCAAACATTGGCCCAAAAATGATTAGGTAAATAGAGCTTGGCTGGTTTTTCCAAGTCCATTGGCTTCTCTTGCCAGGACCAAGAGTTACACGAACGAGTTCTTGATACCAATGAAATTTCTGACCTTCTTGATGAACTTCTTTGTACTGAAGAAGCTTCCCAAACGTGATTCCGACTGACAGAAACAACAGCAAGGCTAGCAAAAGAAGCGACAGAACGCCGAGCAGCAAAACTCCAACTATAACTCCTGCCAGAGCTCCACCTTGCACAATCAAAATAGAGATTAAAACAAGTTAGAATATCCTAGAAATGCACTTTATGTAAGTACATAGACCAAACAAGACAGTTAAAGCAGAGAAGTGTTTAAGAGTTACCTCTAAATAGCGCACCCGAGGCCATTGACATGGAAGGTAGGGCAACAAATGTAAGGAATATCTCGAATCGAGGGAAGGTAAGTGCTCCATAACTGCCCTGTGTGTTGTATATTTTCTTTCGACATTTCATAATAAAAAGGAAAAGAGCATGGAGGAATATCAAGCTGCCAGCAAAAATTCCTAACCAGAACATGCTTCTATAAAAATCTTGCCACCTGCTAGGATAAAACCAACATGGTCATTTGAAAGGAAATCAAGTATCTGCTGAGTTTGTAAACAAGATATAGAAACAAAATGTATTTAAAGATAGAGGTTACAAATCTCAACAATGATAATGGCTTCATTAGCTCATACGGTTAGTCAACATATCTGATTTCCATCACCCCTAAGAAACAATATATGATCGAACTTTATTCAAAAAAAAAAAAAAAAAAAAAAAAAGATCGAACCGAAGCAATTTTAGCTTGGAATTTGACATTAGAATGCACACAATGGAGAATTTTACTTTAAGAGGGTAATCTTTTAATGAAATGCAGACCAGTTTGTCTAATTATATTCGAAATGGATTGCCTAAAATGTATGAGGATAAGCATCTTACACTGAATTTTGACTAACTTACCTGTCTTACACCTTTATAAAATCTTATAAGCTCTAATGTTGGAGTATATTTCCATTCATTTTGAGCCATACTGAGAAGAAACAACCACTATTCGATAACGAAAAAGTAAACAAGAGAGATACTTACTGACTGTAACTTCCTGGTCCAAAAATATTATCAGCTTGGGGTTTGATATTTTGGCTCTGTAAATAAAAAGTCATCTGTATGTTAAAAAAGTTCCTCTTTCATTGGCATTGGAGCATTAGTAGATAAGAGTAATTCCTTCTTACCTCGAAATATGATCTGTATTCCATTGGAGTAAGGGGCAATCCATACAACTGATCAACCATGGTAAAGTTATTGCCTGGAACCTTATTTTGAAGAACTTCTGAATCAAGAGTTTTGGCAAGATAAGGATTTGATCCAGTAAAGGGGCTATAGCTGCTTAAGTTGGGACGGTCGTGCTCATCTTCCCATGGGAGTCTAAGATAAGGAATACTCCATTGTAAACCCCTAGCGAATTCATAGTACTCGACAGGCAGCGTAACCGGCAGCCATATAGATAGTGCAAAGATTTGAATGTGGCAAGCAATTCTCTGCATAAAAGAGAAGCTGCTTAATATGTTATATTGAAGCAGTCTATTTTGGATGCTTATAAATGTTTATGTTAGTAACTTGAGAAGACGGTATTTCAAAGTGGTCGGTGCTTGGATCAAACATCTATCCAAGATCGTGAGGTGAGAATTTCAAGAACTTTCTGGTTCATAACCGAAAAATTCATGTACCATGATACTTCTCTATCCGAACCAGAAAAATCGTCTTCAAACATGTTCAGAATGAAGTATCTACTTCACGCTATGGAACAGAAAAATGTAACTCAACAATGAGAGACTGGTTCAAAGTTACTTACGAAAATATTTCTTGTAGGATTATATGTCAGAGAAGAAGATGATCTCACAAATACTCCTTCCGATTGGAGGCTAGCTGTTGATACAGTGAGTAGTCCTGCTACAAGGGATGTTGCCGCAAATGAAGCAATTGCAAAGATCGAAACGACCCTGGATATTGTCGGTATAGAATCTGCATATTTTGTTCACAACATATCTTATATATAACAATTGAAATGTATCAATGTAAGGAAAAGAGATTTATCAATGATTCAATATGATGCAGACTAAAATATTTGAATGCTTACAGTGCCACACTTGCAGAACATTTGATGCTAGATTATGATTTCCAGCAACATCCGCTGTCACATTTTCAGGGACACTGACAGATACGACTTCATCCTCAGCTTGTACTTCAACAGAGTAAATATTCCTGCCCATCTCACGAAAGCTGGACCGTAGAAAGAGTTTATAAGGAAAAAGAAAAAGAAGAAAGAAAGCAAAGACAATCTGGTTTCGTGAAAAATTCAATTTATATACACACTAACTTGCCTCTGCAAACGACCTCCACGAATCGATACACAGGAAGAGTTGAAATCAAATACAGGCTTCACGAAATTCACCGTGACCAAAAATATTTTTTCTCTTGTCCTCATAGAAGTAGTTGTACTGAGCACCACAGTGGGCCTAAGAGAATCTGAAATTCACAGTTTGTATTGAATTCTGAAACCTTCAGACTTGTGAAGTTCATAAGTTTACAAGGAGAATAGAGTATTAATTATTGCCTTGGGTGAAGTAAAAAGTTTTGCTAGTAACTTCCTTGACTAAAAGTATTGTTTACCATAAAGGAAAGTAACTGGTGGAAGTTGTGAAACAGGATTTCCTTGTCTGCTTATTATAGAGTTAGGCTTGAGGCTCACTGTGATAATTGCAATCCCAGAAACATTTGTGACCTGAAATAGGGATTTGCATATCAAGTGAAGCACAGAGAAAACAGTGATGACTGATGAACATCAGAAAATGAAAACAAAAACATATACATTAAATAAAACACTAACCACAAAGCCGAATTTGCGATTTCCGAGGCTCCTTCCACTCATTGGAAGCAGCGTACCTTCGCTTACTTCAAGAGAATTCAAAACTTCCAGAGATGAATTAAGAACTGGTTCTGAAAAGTATAAATACACCTTTAAGTTATCATGTTTGTTTGTTGCTTGTACCAGTCTAGTGTCACTGTTGAGCTGGAGTAGCCTTTCCGGAACACGAGTTTTCAGGTTGGCAAGTAGTTTTCTTCTATCTATCAAGTTCAAAATTTTGTCTTACAATTGCAACAGAATACAAAAATGGGAAATGATGATTAACCAGTAAGCTTACCAAAGCGCACATAAGAAATTGAATTCTCTGATCTTGTGAATATATTTCCTGCACTATCAGCACAGAAATTCTTATCCATCACTAATATAATTCTTCCATACTGAGTGGTAGATGGCAAGGCTACAGAAAGTGAATATTTGAGGTTGGGCTGAAGAATTTTGAAAGATGATGGTATAACATGCCCTTCACCATACACCAATAGCTGCAATGAATAAATTTTTTTATATCAGACTTAGCAAACTAGATAAAATGCACATAACTTTTTCACTTTTAGATTTCTTTGCATCAATATTTTGTAGTTTTGCATGCTTCATGGGATATAACATTAGTTTATATCTGGTTTGAGAACATAAAGAAAAGGATCGAGACCAAGAAACTTCACAGTGATATCATTAAACGGTACGAAAACAAAAGCAGCCACCTACTCACGTTGCAGGCCTCTACAGATGAACATCTGAAACCTCCACCACCGTTACAAGGTTCAGAGAAAGAAATATTTACAGAAACATTTAAAGTGTTTGTAAATGTTGTTGAAGCCACAATAGAAGCTGTGGGGGGAACTGTATCTGCAAAATAATGGATAGTAAAGAAATTAGCACAGTTCTTGGGAGAATACTAACATTTTTTTCTTTCAGTTTATGAATGTTATGTGTGGCTGAGGGTGCAAAATATACAAAACCAATTGAATTTATATTTCTTCAACATATGCAACTTATCATAGGTGCTGACTGAAAACATTATGCAACCACTTTCTATTTCCACAGTGAGAGATTTTGACCAAATTCTATCATCTTATGTGAAGCTAAGTGGCTGATGATCCAAGTACTGTATTGACTGTGAACAAATATTAGAGATTCTTAGGGCCCGTTTGGTAACGTTCTCCTTTATATTCTTACCAACAGTCCAGTCGTAGCTAGAACAGCCAAGTCCCTTGGATAAATTAGTGCAGACCTTGAATTTATGCTCTCCATCCTCCAATTCAGAATAGAAAATCTTTCTGTCATTGCAGTCTAAAGGGTGGCTGTTATCCAGCTGCAGGAGAGAAGTAGAGATATACTTGAGTTTATCATCAATTACAAAACTACACTGGAAAGTTAGATAAACATGAGGAACCACATTTGCCAGTTCTAACAAATCTAGACCAGAATGTTCTGTTTTGAAGTTCAAATAATATAGTAGCTAATTCTCAGTAAATGGGAGTCAATTCATAAGCAGCCAGAGTCTTTCATAGTAACATTCAAGGGGTCCATCAAAATATAAACATCAACAGACAAAAAGGCTTTAACATCCATGATCTTACCAAATCTTTCAACCAAACTGAAGGATTATATTGCACGAGAAGAAAGAAATAACAAGTCAAATTTAGATTCCACTGAGCGAGAGAGAGAGAGCACATGAAGACAACAACAAAGCAAACAAGCGAGTTTAAAGAACTGATAAAGTTGAAGGTACCGAGCAACTGATGTTGCAGTTCTTGCAATTATCACTGTGGCCGTTCACTAAAATTTCAAACACAAATGTGGCTGACTTTAAGCGCGAGAAAGCCTTAGGGGCCTCCAAGAACTTCACAGTGACCTTAGAACCATGGCAGCAAGCTCCAAAGCACAAAAGAGAAAAAACCCAACAAAGACAAACCAAAAGTGCAACTTTAAGCAGGCCCATTTCAGAAAAGTACGAAGTTTGCAGTCTGAGACGTGAGGCCAGGAATCAATTGGCACAAGGATGACATTTTGGAGTTATGAATAAAGAGGTTGAGCATTCAGAGCAGGTTATGCTGTGGAAGAAAGAAAGAGTGGTGAGGATGATAATGGAAATGGGAGCTTAGGCAAGGCAAGGAAATAAGAACTTACAAGGAAACAATAAATGGTCTTAGAAGAAGTGACAGATATTGAAGAGGCTAATTTAGTGGTTCATGAAGGCTCAGTTAAAGAGATAGTGAACAAGACTACAGGAGAATGACATGCAGCCTACAAGATAAGCATTCTCACTGACTAATTTAGAGAGAGAGAGAGATTTTTAAATGAAAAATGGAAGAAACCAAGACAGTGAAAGAAGCACCATTGTTTTTTAGTTAGCCCAAATGGTCGTTCAGGGGCTCCATATCCGGGTTATCCCATCTCATTTTCTCGATCAAATATCTTCACGGAAGTAATTCGAAACAATAAAAAGATTATTAAATAGTTCGAACATTAAAAAAAAAGAGTTCTTTTTTATTAGTTAATCAATATACTTGCCAATCTTTTGCCCATGGGAAAGAGCCAAAAAAGAAAGCAAACAAAGCAAGAAGAGTTAAATAGTTAAATGATTAAAAGAACAAGTACACTTCCACATTCTTAATTCTATAGGCTATGCTATGGCTAGGACATTATTAGATTAGACCCATGTATCAGTTCGAGTGTGCAAAGTGGTGTTGGACTTAGACAATTTTCAATTAGTTATTTCAAAGTTCTAAACTACTTTCATAGAAAGAGTTTATGAAGGACACTCTACAGATGAGGTCAGTCAAGTTTTAAACTAATATGGAAGTGTTGTACCCTTTCATTTATTCTCAAAACACTATGTTTGAATTTTGAAAGGATTCGTTGGAGATTTTTCTGAGTTCCCCTTCATTTATTCTCAGACCCCTTTTGAAACAAACGGCAAATTTGGGGTGTCTGGCCCATTTAGGATGCGAGCAGCGACATGACATCGCCATTAATTGCAAAATAGGAACACAAGCATTCAATAAGCAGAGAGAGATTTTGAAGTCGGGTCTGCTCTGTTTGTTTGTTTGGGGCCCATTTTCAGGTACACGAAAACCCTTGTCGTCTTGATGAATAAGCTTGCAATATGGCTGGCAATTGGCAGTGGCCTGCCTTGAAAACCAAAGGACAACCTCCGTTTCATTATCTCCTCTTCTTACTCTCTCGAAGCACAGCCTCTGATTCATTATCTCTTCAGTGTCTCAGTTTGGCTGGCCTTTGGATAAAGACTTAGAAAATGGAAGCACAGCCTCATGTGTCAATGTTGGAGGAGAAATGGGGGAATATTGACATCAGGCCAATGGAAGGCGACAAAAAAGATAAGAATGTTGACATTAGGGAAGTAGACAAGATGTGGGTATGAGAAATTTGGGAAAGTTTGTTTGAAAAAATCTGTCCTTTTCTTTAAAAAAAATTGTTAATTTGCAAGGTAGAAGAGGGGAAATCAACTGACACTGCAGAGAATAAAGAATAATCCAAGATTATCAGGAATTTGATAACAGGGTTAGTTGTTGAACCAAAAAAGGGGGTTTGGATGAAGAAGAGGCCAACTTGAGAGCTCAAACCGAATTCAGAATGAGGGCTTTAGAATCAGAAACATTAATGTCATAAATGCAAGAAACTGTGGATTGTACTATATGAATGTCAGAATGTTTGGCCAATGAAGAAGGAGGTCAAGGTCACAAAGGAAAGGGGAAAAAACCATCTTGGAGTCTCGAATTTACTTCAAAATGTGGTGGAGTATCAGAAAATTAATGGCATTGATGATTGAGGTTCTGGTTGTTGAAACTAACGAGGTGGGTTTGCGTATTTTATACGATAAAGATGTCTGGTTTTGAGTCATAGCTAAATTGGAAAAAGGGAAAGGAAGTCCAGATCATTCATTGTTCATCTTAATTCCTTGTTATCAATGGCTTTTCTGTTGACTTCTTGCTTTCTTCGGTGCTTGTTTAGGCTACATGAAGATATCAATGAGGAAAGAAGGTGAGATTCAATGAGATTGAGATGTATTTGTCTTGTCTGGTTAACTCTTTCTTTCACCTGGCCTCCATATTCTGATTCTGTCTTCTTTAACTTTGCTCTGGGCAAAGTAATGAGGTTAAAGTTAACATGGACAACTCTAGATTGAATTTCAAGTATGAAGTGCTTGAGAAAGCCGCCTTTTGGTTCGATGTGTCGAGGAAGTTACCAACAATGGGCAGATGAATTCTTCAATGAGGTAAACTTAATTGGAGGAACTCAAAACAAGAACTTTGTTAAACATCGAAGCATGAACTCTATTACATCATCTTTTATCTAATGCTTTATGTGTTGGACAATTTTTGAGCACCTGCTCATTCCCTTTTTGGTTATTCCAGTTGCAACCTGCAATACCAAAAGGAGTTCCTTTGGCTGCAAATTATCATTCAAGCAACGCTGAACACTTCACCATTGTTTCACTGACTAGAGAATTTTCAGTTGCAAGTTTCCATCTTCTTAAAGGACTGTGATGCCCTGATATAAGTAATACATTAGAACTTTCTGCATACTACTGGCTTTAATTCTTGGAGAAGTGGACAAACAGTCAAGATTTAAAATCTCAATAACTTTCTGGACACAACGGCCTTGCATACCTTCACAGAGATATAAAAATGAGCAAATTTTCTCCTTGATGAGCACCTCACTCCAAAGATGGCTGATTTTCGAACTTGCCTGATGTATAGCTCATAATCGATCTCATATCCACTCCGGAATTGCGGGACACTGTAAGTATACAGGGTTCTTTTCTTGTTTGGAAGAATATATCCATGGTCATCATCTAGGTTGCATGCTATAAAATGATATGTGCAGAAGATACAGAATTATATATATGGCTTATGATTTACTTTATCAATTGGCTATAGCTTTATGAATAAGAAGACAATTTTCACAATGTAACCTTAATAACGACTGCCTAGTGAACTGGAGCGATGGGAGCTTTGAGTTATCACTTCAATGAACCTTCACATAGTAGATTTTGAAATTTCAGATGCAGCCTGGACACGTTTCGGACAGGATGTCTTTGCTCTTGCCAAACACATCTGATATCTTTTTCTTTAAAGATATATGGCCCCTGAATATGTTGTTCAAGGACTACTGATGGAGAAGGCAGACGCATATGCCTTTGGGGTTCTGGTTCTCAAGATTGTATGTGGAAAGAAGGATACTGTTTTCACACAAGGCTCGAATTCGGTTTTCCGCACACTGGACGATTCATGTTGATTTTAGTTTGCCAAGGCGTGTAGTATTATAAGCTGTGTCTTGGAGAACATGATTTTAATTGTTCTTGTTACTGGTATGGAGGCATTCCTAAATGCAAAAGTTTCACATGCATATGAGTTGATCTATCAGAAGCGATACCGAGATCACAATAGACTCAAATGGTGTAACATTCAACGAGATGTCTACTTTTTGTACCGTCAAGTCCACCTCTTTCAGCAGGACTCGGTGGATAAATATGTTAATAAATGAAGCAGTTATTCAAAAATAGATTGCACCTGAAGTTTCTATATTTTGAAAGAAAATGTTTCTGTAAACTATAGAAAAGTGGGTCAATGAACTCGCATTCGAAGGTGATTGGAATGAGAAAACAGCTCAAAAGAATTTGTTCTCAACTGCAACTCTTTTTGGGTCCTGAAACTGTTGTGAAATAAGGATTAAGACACTCAACCATTTCAGACTTCTGTTGCACTCATATTTGGAATATGGCATGTTGGTAGATTGATGAGTACACTTTGCCGAGATCAGAGCAGAAAGGAAGAAAATTAGCACCGTGTTCTATTTCACTTCTGGTCTCTGTGTAAATTAAAAACGCTTGCTTGAAATGAAGATCATGTTCTTACTAAAAAAAAGAAGAAATGAAGATCATGCAAATGAAACCACACTTGAATGTTTTTTAACAAAAAATAAATAAATAAAAGAAAAGTTGAAATGGTACATGAAAAGTATAAGAAGAAGAAGAAGATAACGATGATGGTAAAAAATCATCGATTTTCCTCTACTTTCTCCTTCTTTTTACTTATCAAAACTCAGAAGCCTTTTCCAGCCGACCAAGGCTCTATTGGACAGAAAACTTCAAAACAGCCAAAATTCCAACAGTAATCATTCTAGGCTATTATCTACAAAGATTTGCAGTTTATGTTTACAGTCCTTAGGCTCCAGATTTCATCAGTAACAAATAATCTCCGGAAGCCTTGAGGTTTCAGATGAGAGCTCTATAAACATATTTACCATTCCCAGGGAAAAAAAAAAGAGAGATCTTGGAATGGACCCTCAAGAGAAAAACCAAAGGAGACGCATATCTGCATATTCTGCCTTATATGGAGTCTGAATCCTTCTTGTGTTGGAAAACACACCTAGTATCTGAAGATGGCTTATCCTTTGAAGGAGCCAATGCCACAGAATCAACTTTCCAGTACTCGCCTACATTCTTGTCATTTCCATGAACCCATTTCTCCTCTTCTCTGGGTTCATTCCCACCTCCATCAGAATTCGAAACCGAAACTTCTCTCCAATTGCTCCACATTCTCAGCATTATATACAACATTATTAGACATATAACCAAGGAGGTAAAAACAATAGCCACAATAATGCCTGTCACTGCAGCCTCGGATAATCTGCTTGTCTCTTGCCCCGCAGATTTTGAACATGATAACAGAGGTGGGCCACAGAGTTTATCATTACCCTTGAAGGAGCTCAATGGAAATCCTGAGAAAAATCCAGGTATTGGACCTTGTAGCTGATTATCTGACAGGTTCAGTATATGCATGCTTGTCAGTTTTTCAAGTGAATTAGGGATTTCCCCCATGAAATGATTTGAAGAGAGATCCAATCTCTCCAGCTTCATTAGATTTCCAATGGATGATGGGATTTCACCGGATAAGTGATTTTTGCTTAAATCGAGTATTACTTGTAACTCCGTCAGCACTCCAAGTTCTTGAGGGATCTCAGATGTCAAGAAGTTTCCAGACAGTCTCAGCTCATATAGTTTGCTGCATTTTTGGATTGTTGATGGAATGGGGCCTGAAAGGTTGTTTCTTTGCAGGTTAAGGACATTGAGGAAGGTGAGATTTCCGATCTCCAATGGGATTATTCCTGATAAATTGTTGCCATGGAGAGAGAGCTTAAGTAATTTGGAACAGATTCCAATTTCTGCAGGTATTTTCCCATACAAGTTATTGGATGAGAAATCTAGCTCACCAAGTACTTGTAAGTTTCCTATCAGTGGACTGATGGGTCCTGTCAGTCTGTTATCATTAAGCAAAAAGTGCTCAAGCTTGCTACAGTTGAAGAGTTGAGGCGACAATTCTCCTGTGATGTTGTTGTATGATAAATCAAGAAAGTTTAGCTCTGTCAATTGGCTGAATTCGGAAGGAATATAACCGGAAAGTCTGTTGTGTGCGAGGCGAAGACGCCTCAAGTTTCTGGAGTTGGACAATCTGGAAGGTATAGGACCAGAAAAGCTGTTGTTTGTCAAATCCAATGCAGTTAAAGAATCTAAGCCACTGAGAGGAAAGATGGTTCCATTGAACCTATTATTGGAGAAGTTTATTATCTTTAGGCTTTTGAGAATGGAGAATGATACAGGAAGAGGGCCTTCAAGAGAGTTGTTATAAAGAGTAATGGTGCTCAATTCTGAGAGGAGCCCTAAAGTGGAAGGCAATGATCCTGAGAGATTGTTGTCAGCCAAAGCCAACAACTGAAGGCTTTTGCAGTAGCCCAAACTTGCTGGTATACGACCCCACAAGAAGTTCTGCCTTAGATGAAGCACTGCCAGGTTCTTTAGGTTCCCAATATTCTCAGGAATGGGCCCTATGAAATGATTACCAAAAAAATCAATCTCCGTCAAGCTCGTGCAGTTTGTAAGCTCATTCGGTATGCTTCCCGACATCTGGTTCTCATAGAGGAAAATGACACTCAACTTCTGCAGCTTCCCTATCTCCTTTGGAATAGTTCCTGTGAGTTTGTTATCAAACAGACACAAGTCCTCCAAGTTGCTCATGTTTCCAATTTGAGGAGGTATAAATCCAGTGAAGCCGTTGTTGTCGAGTAAAAGATCTGTTAGGTACTGAAGATTGTCCAAAGCGGACGGGAGATCTCCTTCAAATCTGTTATTAGAAAGATCCAACTGTTGTAGTGAGGAACAGTTGAGCAACTCCAGTGGGAACTTTCCGGAGAGCTTGTTTCTGGCAAGAAATATTTGTCGAAGATTTGAACTATTGAAGCAGAAGCTGTTTGGAATGTTACCTGTTAAAGCATTATCTGATAAGACCAGAGTTATAAGATTCTGCAACTGTGTATTCAGTAGACTTATGGTTCCAGAAAGGTTGTTTCTTGACAAGTCTAGATCCTCAAGGAGAACCAACTGGTTTATCTCAGAAGGGATTTCTCCATTGAATCTATTTCCAAGCAAGTTCAAGTACACCAAATTGGAAAGACCACCTAATGCAGCAGGAATTGATCCAGAAAGGCTGTTGTTGGCCAAATTCAAAACTCTCAATGACTTTAATGAGCCTAGTGAGTCAGGAATGTTGCCATCAAGCATGTTATTCGATGCCACCAAGTCTTCAAGCTCTTCGTTTCCGCGAATGCTGTCGGGAATAGAACCACTGAGCCTGTTATGCTGCAAATTAAGTGATATCAGATGCTTCAAGTTACCAATCTCAACTGGAATACTGCCATTGAATTCACAGTAGCCGAGACCCAGATCGCCCAAATTAGTCAAGTTCCCAATAGATGGTGTGATTTCACCTGACAACATGTTGTTACCTATTTTGAGAGCTTGCAAGTTCTTCAAAAGGCCTATCTCAGCAGGAAGCTTGCCAGACAGATTATTTGAATGCAAGATCAGTATCCTTAGATTGTAAAGCTGGCCAAACTCAGAAGGTATGGAACCAGAGAGGGAGTTTGAAGACAAATCTAACACTTCAAGTGAAGTGACATGCCATAACTCACTCCACATGGAACCTGATAATCCAGACCTAGAAAGGTTTAAACTAACAATATGGGACTCATCATCCAAACATGAAATGCCATGCCAGCTACATACATGAGCACTTGGAGACCAATTTTCAAGGACTCCAACAGGATCAGCCAGTTCTGATTTCATTTTCAGAAGCCAGTCAGAAGCTGTCGAAGGCTGTCCCCGAGCCACGGCAAGGAGAACGCTAAGAATGGAGAAAAAGAGAAGGAACTGCAGCACGTAAATGTAAGCCATGTTTCAGCTGGTAGAATCATATAACAGACATGAAACAACCAGCATTCCAGCCCTGGTAGCTGGTCCTATTTGCAGTTAAAGAAAGCAAGAAAAATGAAAGGGTGATGATAAGTTGGAGAGAATATATAATCTATGGCTTCTAGCTCTTTTGAGATTATTAGGATTTACACACCGATGCAGTGGATTTAAATAGACAACATCAATGACTGTAAATAACCAGGAAATCTGTCCTGAAAACACAAGAAAAGGCCTCCAAAAGAGAGAAAATCTTTTTTAAGAATCACTGTTCTATTTAATTTCAGTGTCAAAAGTTAACCATTACAAGTCAATTAGGCTATTTATAGCATAACTAATTAACACTAAAATACAAATTAGCAAATTCAAATAAAACTAATTGACAACTTGATTTGACTATAAACTTAAGCTATTTATAGCCTTACAAGAAAAAATAATTAATCAACTCTAAAATACCGACTAACAAAGAATCTAATCAACTCAAATTAACAACTTAGAGTATAAACTAATATATTATTCTTCTTTTCCCATGTCATAAAGTTTAAATAGTTCTGCAAAGTTGGGATGTTTAATCAAGCTCAAGAAAGTTCAGAATCAGAAACATCAAAAAGTAAATCCACTTTTAAGTTTTAACCACCACCTTTCTTTGTAGCTAGTTGCCTTTTTCATCACTTTTCCTAGTTCCTCTAAAACTTTGTCAGTTCTTACTCTTGTTCTTGTTTCTTTGACAGAAATTCCAAAAAACAAAGTTGGATGGGAAACTCTATGGAGATAAGATATCATGATGGGCATAGCTGAAAGCAATGACAAAAGTAAGAGGGCAGACCCACTTGTGCTTGATGAGTAACACACAAGCGTGGGCTTTCCTTTAGGACCTTTTAGGATGTTCTTTTCTTCAACTCTCTTTCTGTTAGCTTTTGCAAAAGGAATGGTCACAATAGTAGGATTTTAACTCACATATCACTATTTTATTGTTCATTTTACAAGAGAGAAAGGTGCAGTTTTCTAATTTTTTTTTTAGTGCAATCCTGTTTTTGAAGTCCAAATAGCAACATCTTTTCTTCCTGTCAACCAAAACTACCTAATTCCCAATTAAAATACAAGTAGAAAAAACATAACTAAAACTACTACTGTTGTCTTTACAGTAAAGGCCAGCTTCAATAGTCCTACCTGTTCAAACCCACAACACAGAGCCAAAGAAACCATGTGAGGTTTGGTGGGAGTGACTAATATAAAACCAGCCCATTTGATATCTGACTATCTTCAAGAGAGAGAGAGAGAAAGAGAGAATTGTCTAAGTACAAAAATTATTCCTTTTGAAATGAAGCCAATTAGAAGAGGACAAGATACTTCCCTTCATAATGGGGATTATCCACTTTGATGGACAATCCAGAAATGTATTTGTTGAGCCATCACTATAAAACTTTTTTCTTTTCTTTTATTTTCTTGCATTGCTTAGTTTCCAAAGTTTGAGAAGCCAACAAGAAACATTGGTCAAAATGAGTTATGTGTTTGCAAGTCACATCAAAAATCCCAGACAAGGAAACACAAGTTTTTGCTCACTTGGACCATTTGTAGCCCATATGCTTATTACCTACCTTTTGCTTTTCTCAAGGATCAAACTCATCCTCAAGTGCTGCCCATCAATACATTAGTCAGATACAACTTTCCAACCTTCAAGATCTTAATCCTCTAAGATATGTTCATACCTTTTCTACTGTACTAAGTAGCCATTTGTATTGAGATTGCACATTTTGTACATTTCAATTTGTACAAGTAAATGATTGTGCCTATACTTTTTCTCATGAGATAACTTGGTGATAGTCTCAAGCCCATTGACATTTCCTCGTATTCAAAAGTCATATAATGGCATGAACACTTACATGGAGGAAAAGACAAAGTTATGCTCTAAAAAATATGATTGTCACGCAATGTCTTCAATCGATATACTATTCTTCTAATGGGTTATTGCTCGTTTTATCCAATTTTTTCAATTGGAGGAAGCGTCATCAAGCAATAGCTATTCTAAAGTCAAAAAGATTTCGAAGGTAGAACATAGAAGAAAAGTGAGTCAAACCTAATCTTAAATTTTTCATCTCATCAAATTGAATTTTAGATATAAATAAACGGTGAACATTAATATTCTCCATAAAGGAAGTTTTTTTAAAATGATATTTGTGGCTAAATATAAGCATATTTTAGCAAATTGAGTTTTTTTTTTTTTTTTTTAGAAAAAAGATAATTGTGGCTAAATATAAGCGTTGTTTTTGGCTTGAGAGCTTTCTTTGGGAGGCTATTGAGCATTTGTTTTAATTAGGTTTAGGTCTCTAGTGCTAGGTTTAGATTCTTTTTCATTACTTGGTTTTGTGGCAAGTTTGAGAGTTTTTATACTAAATTATGGTAGACATCATATGTTCTATTAACCAATTCTAGCTAATTATTGATTAGTTTTGAATAATTTTCAAGTTTGGTTAAAAATTTGTATTGGCTTTTCAACTTAAAAATAATACTTGATTACTATATATAGGGATGAAAAGTGAGTTCCTTCACCTAAAACATGTCGTTACATAGATAAAGAGCTATGATTGCCGAGCATACAGCCAAAGAAGAAGGTGCATTATTGAAGCTACATATACTTAATTTTTTGCATTTGACCATAGCCATAGGTTACAAGAATTAAACCAATCAAAATCTACATAATGGATTAGAAGTTCTCTAAGTCAAAATATATGCCAACCACTAAATTGATCATATGTGCTTTAGAATCAATCGCCTTTGACCTTGTTCTGTCGGCATGTCCTTTTAATTTGTAAGCCAACTCCTGCCTGAGGGAACTTCATTTCATCAGAATGAATATGAAACAATATAATATCGAAAGACTGATTGGTAACATTCAAGTTGACAATGCTTGCTTACACATACATCACTATAACAGGAAAAATGCAAATCAATATGGGACCTCTTCCAATTAAAAGGACAAGAAAAAAAAATTACATCCTCATCACAACAATCACAAAAATCAGACAACTCAAGTTGTTCTGATCCTTGATTAGCTCATTAAACACCAAGAAACCCACATGAAAAGTGGAAGGCCAGCCATGATTTAATGACAATTCAAGCTTCTTAGACAGGGTGAGAAAGAAACCAGATCCAGCCTTTGCTCTTGGTAAAGATTTGCCTCAAAATACAAACCGTAGTCTAAATCAGATTAGCTCTCTTTAAAAACCGGATTGTTCTGCAGTAGTATGGCCAAATTGATTCCACAAAATCAAGGTACTTCTCAACAATCCACTCTCTTAACTCTATGAGCTTTCTTTTTGATAGTTCTTTGTAGTCTAGATTCTTAATGTTGATTATAGGCTGCAAGAAACGAGCTACGAACTCTTCTTTAAGTTTTCCTTGTATGATATAGTGATGCGCTGTCTGGTAGTAAGTGGGGGAGTTCCTTATTAATTTAGCAGTCTGCTTAAAGCTGAAGATATAGAGTGCACACAACCAGTGAAACATCTTGATGTAGAAAGCAGTCATTAAGGGCCCCAAAACCCAAAGAGGAGTCAGTTCTCTTGAAACTTCAGCTCCATAAAACACATTGACCACCAAGTACAGAGGAACACTGAAAAAAGAAGGGCATTTAGAATAATAGATACAAAAAGGTGTATGCGATATGTGATGTATAAAATATGAATGATACAAAAGTATTAAATATACCAAGGTAATCACAGTTTTTAAAAGAATTCATATGTGACACTGCAGGTGGAAGAGATGATGGGTATTGTCGAGCATGTATATTCTGGTCAAGACTCATTCATCCTTATGAATGTTAAGGAAGCATACTAATGTCATTATAATACATAGTTTTACAAAGTTGCAGATAACCACATAAGTTTAGAATTAAATCCTTCTAAGGTAACCAAGGACTAACAACTTAGGAAGCAGGAAAGGGGTAGGGAAGAATTACAAAGTTCAAAGAAATTTAAAGAGTTTGACCAAAACGAGAATCGAGAAACAACAATAAGATAATGGTGTTGCCTTCTCTTTTATATTCTTTAATACTTAACCTTAAATTCAGGTGCCTTTTTGTAAACTCCTATTGGGAGATTTAACATTTTAACTCATTCCCTTATAAATTATAGGTTGTTTTTCCTTTGTTCAAAACAACAGCAAGATAAATCAAAACTTTTCCTTTTCCTCTATCCTTCAATTGGGTGGGCCTAAAAATAGTGAATAGTCTTAAAAATGGAAGATGGTTTTTTTTATAGGAAACAAAACACCATATATTGAACAAAAGAAAGAAATTAAAAATGGAAGATAATTCAAACCCTCTGTTTCAGTATGGGACATCTAGGTCAATCTCTTGTAGTTCATTTTTTCTCTTTAGTGTGATCCCCATCAACCCAAGCCCTCTATGTTTTATTTATTGTGAAAGATTAGAGTCTCCAAGAAAGGAAAATTTTTTGTCTGGTAGGTCATGCATGGAAGGCTTAACATCATTGGTTTTCCTTCAAATGTCTTCTTCTATGCTACGAAGGTCTTAGCCATGCGCATCTTATGCAAGTGTCTTGAGAATTTGGATCGAGTATTACAAGGGTGTCATCCCACAAATTCAATAAGAGAGATTTTTTTCTTAGACTTTGGTGTGCTTGAGACTCGTAATAGACCATGGGAGGTGTTGCTTTATCTTCCGTTTTGTGACAAGGATAGCATGGCGTCCTGCATGCAACCTTTCAAGCTATTTTGTGGAACATTTGGTGGAATATATGGAGGGAGAGAAATAGAAGTACGTATAGAAGTTGAAAGCCCTCAGAGGGAGGGAGGTGCAGTCTACAACTAGGTTCAATGCCTCACTTTGTTTGTCTTTTACCAAAGAGTTCTGCAGTTACCCTTTATCTTTCACATTGATAATTCAAGCTTTTTTCTTTCTTTTTTTTTTTTTTTTTGCAACTTTTTGTTTCTTTGTTCAGGCTCTTTTGTAGTGGGCTCTTTTTTGTATTGACCTTCAGAATTCTTTCCCTTGTCTTAATAAAAGTTTGGTTTCTCATTAAAAAGGGGACATCTATATCTACAGATTAAATTAGATAATAGTGTGGCTACAGAATAACCCTTGGTTAACAATGAGATAACATCTTCTTATCCAAAAAAGACAATGAGATAACATCAAAACCATATTACTGGAGCATGCGTTAAACAAGTAAATAGCTACTTACAATATTAGCAAAGGTATCTTCACTGCTGCATTAAGACCCAGAAAGTGGAACCAAACCCCTCGAAAAGCCTCACTGCTTTCCTTTTTATTGGACTCTTGCTGAGTTTCTGACATCTCTGCCGAGGGCAGATCCTCTAGAATTCCATCCACATCTTGACTTACAGGTTGTCTCCGCAACAATTCCAACCATTTCTTGAACAGATTTTGAATTGCAGGGGATGGGGCAATATCCTCATTTGCTCCAGAGGCATAGCAAAGGGCAACATTGTTTGCCTTTGGAGTTTCTGTGCAATAATCACCATCTTTAAGCTTTACAGAGTAGTTGGGAATCTTAGATCCATTTGCCACCCCACCTGTCTCATCATCTATACGAGCACTACTTTTGAAGGCCGAAACTCTCAAGAGATTAGGTCTTGGTCCACATAATCGAGGAGTCCCTACACTGAAAATAAGTTCCATGAGTTTGTGGGACCAGGATACACAACACCGTTTTCTGTAATGACACAAGGATACCCATGCACATCAGAGAAACTTCAGGGGCAAGCATAACACCATCGTTTATATTCATACAAGGATCCCCATGTACATCAGAGAAACTTCAAGGGATGGCAAGCTATATAACTGGATTAATTCAATTTAATACTTAAGAAATTAAAAATCATCTCAATATTACAATAGGAAATTGCCTACTTTCAGCACAAACGTATCCCAAAGTATATTGGCAACAAAGAACATGATAGAGTAACTATTTACCCAATAAAATATGAAACGGAGAAAGTTGACAACATGGAAATGTCTACTTTAGTCACAATTTTTTTTTTTATAACCCAATATAACCCGGTATCGGGGGCCCCACCCTCAATAATCCAGGGGCACCTGCCCCAAGGCCCAAACCTGGGAGACATCAAAGGTTTTTCTTATTTTTTTTTTTTTAGAAGAGAAACAAATTTCATTGATAAATGAAATAATGGGAGATAAAACTCCTAAAAATTACAAGAAAGAGTTCCAATTGGAGAGTAAAGAAGATAGACTATAGTCACTAAACGGGTGTTTACATTTACACCAATATAAAGCATTGAACAAAACCAAATCCAAAAAAGCAGCAAAACTTAATGATTCATCCCTGAAGATTCTACCATTACGTTCACACCAAAGGTACCAAAAGAAAGCTCAGTTGATGGCAAGCCATAGACTTTTCTTTTTACCATGAAAAGGGTGACCCACAAAAACTGAAGAAAGAAGATCAAAAATAGTTCCCGGCAGAACCATATTCCATCCAAAAGCTTCCACCATTATTGACCAGTAATTAGATGCAAAGGAACAATGAGCAAAAACAAAGGTTTTTCTTATTAAGCTCACTCAAATGTTCAACATACAACCTCAGGGTAGGTGTTGCTAAAAGACTGTGTGCATGCCCACGGGGCTGTCCCTTGGGCCTTTATCACAAAAGTGGTGACTGACAAAGTAAGTAGAATGACCTTTTCACTATCTCCGATGGTCTTTAAACTATGATGAACATTGCTTGAGGTTCAAGTTTAGTTAACTATTACATTTTCTAATTTGATAAAGGTTAACATGTTATAGAAAATGGATAACTGATACAAGGAAAAAAAAACTAAAGAGAAAAGGCACTGTCCAAACAAAAAGAAGATATTTTCAAAGCCCTTACCTTAAACAAATATTGCTCCTTAATGGCGTACAGTGTGCAGCTCTCCCAACTGTGCGAACGGATGTTACATACTGTTTTAACTTCAAAGAGCCATTCCAGGACGACAATCTTGATGAAAATTCTGCATAAGAACCCTACAACACGTGCAAGGTTGTACACAATGAGGATTGCACGCAACTAAAGAAAAGTGAAATGTGGGTTTTCTTTTTAATTTATTTATTGGAAACAAATTTGGAAGACAGTATCAAGATGAACAAGGGTAAATAGTAGTTTTAGCTAATTGATGTGGATTAACTTTGAAAATTCAGAGACTTTTTTTTAATCTCAACAAAAGGGTTGTTTTTATTTTACCAAAGTACTAACTTCTTTAGATATATTGAAATATAGTTCCCTATATGTTTTTTATTCAAGTTCCTTTACTTGTAAATAAAAACAGTTACATACTAAAGAATAAAACGGGAGGTATTCCCTTATAAAATAAGACCTGAAAAAGATCCAGAAGTTCATGGCACAAAAAAGGAGAATTTATAAAATTGAAATACTAAAGAGTTTACTTTATGATTTCTCAAATACCTGAGGATGATGGGTAATTAAGGCCATCTTCTAGACCTTAACGACCAAATCATTTAATCAATACACCTGGTTCAAACAAAGAAAAAACAGACCTATCGTTATTTTATCACAAAATTATTGAAATACAACAGAATTACTAAAACTAAAACATGGCACGCAACATGAATAAACTCTCTCTGTGCCGACTTATAAACTCAAAAAGGAAATAAAATTAAAACATAAACTCAAAACAGACGTATCCCAGTATTGACATGAAGAATGTAATTCGACATGCTCATATTGAAAAAGGAATCGCAATCTTCAAACTACACATTTGGGGGGGCAGTTGAAAAATTATGACTTTCGTAACTAGACATGCCCGCTGAAAGCATGTAACTTGGATAGTGCATAAGGCCAACTACGTATTGCGCATCTTACAAAAGAAAATTGTCAAGCACAAAGGCGCACTGTCATGTCTGGTGAACAGAGGCAACATTTAAAGGCAGAATCTAGGGCTTCGAGTATCCAAAGGACAAATGAAAAGGAAACAATCAACCTTATCCTCCATTGTTCCTCCACACCCCTCGCAGCTCAATTACACAACTACCTAATATTCACATGCACCATGAAAAATTTCGCCATTTCTACTGAAAAATACACGTAACCGGACAGCATAGGACTTCAATATGCTAAAGTTTCAGCTTCCTCGTCAATTTATTCCGCTACCAATAGCAATTAACTAAATAACCAACAACCAACCAACCCAATGCCAAAACCGAAACGAAAGTGGGAAAAGAATTCGATTAACAAAGCCCAACACACGTAGAAGCAGGTAATTGAAATCCCAGACTAACCTTTGAATCGGAATTCATGCGCCCTTCAAGTCCGGCAGCAGCAGAGAGAGGATCGAAAGGAAATCAAACGGGCTTCCCGAGGAGAATCAAAGTTCTGGGAATGGAAAGAGCATGGGAAGAGAAGAAGAGATGGAGGGTTGGGGGAGAAGGAAGCTGAAATGGGGAATTGAAGGTCTTGAACTGTAGACGATAAGGAAGCCACAAAAAACCAGAGGGTAAGGTAGCGTTAATGGCTATTCCTTCCGAATGGGAAATGAATGAATGACCCGTTTGGGAAATTGGGTTGACCGAACTGAGTCCAAAGTCCAAACTCGGGTTATTCCACCGAGTGAAGACACAGGGTTACCAGTTGGGCCACGATCTATAAATTTGGGCTTTTTCAGGTCCTTCTATTTATTACGTAATTGTTACAGAATTTATTGAAAAAAACAAGGACAAAATACACTTTTGGTCCCTGAAGTTTGAGTTTGATGTCTATTTGGTCCCTGAAATTTAAAAAGTGACACTTTCGCCCTCAAGGTTTGAAAAATAGTTCTAAATGGTCCCTGAATTAATTTTACCGTTAGTTGACTAACGGAAAAATGATGTGGCATGTTGAGATGGTCAATTTAATAATTTTTTTTTTAGGGACCAAATATATATATATATTTTTTTTTTTTACAATATGTGGGATAAGGAGACTCGAACCACAGACCTCATGGTTATTAGTACAATTTTATGTCGATTGAGCTATGGTCTTATTGGCTAAAAATATATATATATATGATAAATTTTGTTCAAATTACTATTTATTTTTGTTGTGTTAACCTTAACATAGCTCAACTACTAAAGTGGTCCAGCAGTAATTGGCATGTACTCTCGACAAAAAGTATTTAATCTCTACTAATTTTCCCTTTATAAATTTAGATCATGTTCACATGATGTCTTTTATTGCATAACAATTAGGGAAAAATACCTTTTTGGTCCTTGAGTTTTGAGGAACATGTGTGTTTGTTCTCTAAGTTTTCAAAATAGACCTTTTTAGTCCCTGAGTTTTGAGAAATATGTTTAAAAGGTCCCTAAGTTTTCAAAACAAACATTTTTAGTCCCTAAGTTTTGAAAAATGTGCTCAAAAGGTCCCTAATATTGTTTCTTCAATTTTTTAAAATAATATTTTAAAATTTTTTAATTTACAAAACCATTCAATATTAAAAAAATAATACATAAATATTAATTTTAAAAAATAATATTAGGGACCTTTTAAACCTATTTCTCAAAATCCAGGGATTAAAAATGTTCATTTTAAAAACTTAGGGACCTTTTAAACCTATTTCTCAAAACTCAGGGACTAAAAAGATCTATTTTGAAAACTCATGAACAAAAAGGTAATTTTTCCTAAAAATTATTATTATTATTTAATAAATTTTGATCAACTTCGAATGACTCTTTTTAAGATTTATTGAGAGTACTAGGACTAAAATTAAATATTTGAAAGTACATAGACTATAATGGAATGAAGCCTGCAAGAACCATCTCTTAAAAAAATAGTAGTTTAACCCATAGATAAAAATAATTATTAAAAAGTAAACTCTTACACTAAATTACTCTGATAAGTATGTTTACTTTGTCAAATAACTTTAATTAATTAAATATATATAATACATTATTCATTTAGTAATATATTCGACAATTACTTAATCACATTGATTTAGTAAGATTTTATAAATGATAATTAATTAAGTATATATTTTAATAAATCAATTAATTATTACCAATTTATTAGAGACGAATAATTAATTAGGTTGCTTTAATACTTTATAGGAAAAAAAAAACAATTTAACATATTGTTATAATTTTTTTTTTTAGTTCAACGACATGTAGTTCCAACCTTTTTTTTCTCTCTTTCTGTTGTTTTGGACAACATGAAGAGGTGGAAGGATTGAACCTCAGACTTCTTGATTGGGGTACAAGCTTTATGTCGATTGAGTCATGCACTTGTTGGCGAACTTCCAACCTCTTGATTGATGATTTACAATTTAACTATTGTTGTTTTTTTAAGAAGAACTTCACTTAAGATTTAAAATAAAATAAAATAATAATAAAAAAGCTAACAAACAGCTCCCAAAGAGAAATTACCGATGAGAGAATCCTTCACAAATATGATACACATACCCAGTGTCAGATGTATAAAATGCTAGTAACCAACCAGGAAAAGAATTAGTCCAAAACCCAGAAGAATGAAAAACATAAGCGTCGGTTGAACCAGGAAATGGGCCATTTCATTATGGCATATATAAATATGGACTACTCCTTCAATAGGACGAGAGGAAATTAGAGATTTTGCTTCCTCAATGAAATTGTCGATCTCCACTGCATCTTGGTCTTCGTCGGTAAGGAGACACACAACGTTGAGGGCGTCAGTCTCTACAATTTAACTAATCAAGTTGTATTTATGTTGGCAATACATTATTATGAACTGAACTTTATACAAACTTTCATGCTCAAAATTTCAAACATTCCATCAAATAAGGGATTTTATATCCTTTATCCATTTTCATATTTATTTTCATCTCAACGACTTCATTTAAAGCAATTTTTAAAGGTTGTGTCTGATAAACTCTTGAACATTAAAAAAACCTTTAATTAGTTCTTAAAAGTTTTCAATGTTGCATTTAATAAGTGACCGAATTATTATTATTATTTTTTTTTTTTTAAGTGACCAAACTTTTAGTTTAACAAATATGAGGTACCTTTAATTAGCCATCTATATTTAGGCTCATATAGCAACCTTATATTTTTACTTAAATTTTTAAGTGTCAAAATAAACATAACTTAGTACATGTTCCCTTAACCCAGGTTTGAATCTACCTTAAATAAGTAAATATTGTTAGAACTAAAAAAAAACTTAAACATTCAACTAATCTACTTTTTTTTTGTTTCAAAAAAGAAAAAGGTATGAGAGGAAAAAAAAAAAACACATTAATTCACATTTTTGTGAAAGGTTCAACATAATTTTTATATTTGTTTTTTTTAGGAAAAAACATTTTATATATCGACAGTGGCGCGGCTGCGCGGGTGATTCGTCCGATGACCAAAGCCACCCTCTCTGCAATCACTCGCTTCGGCGCGAGAGAGGGAGAGACGCAGTGGCAGACTAGAGCGTTGATGGGCTTCGAAAATTTTGTCTCAGCAAGTTCCATCTCTCTAAAGTTTCAGGTACTTCCAAATCAACCATTTCTAGAGTGTGAGATTTTCTACGAATTTAGTTAATCGTCATTAGTGATTTGGTGAAGAATGTGCAATTGGTGTGGTTTCTTTAGATCTCGTAAACAGTGATCCCAAGCCCCAACCAAAGCAAATGCGAATGCGATTTTTCTGTATATAATTTTAATGGATATGCTTGATTTTTGGATCCATCAGATTTAATTTACCTCCGTAAGGTTCTGTTATTGGATGAACCCTATTCAGGGATTTGACGTAAATAGGATTTAGCTGCTATTCCTTCCATGACATCCTTGGATCTAATAATTCAGTCATCTGGGCGTTATGTTTTAGATACTGTTAAGTTCGTTGATATTTTTCTTCCAAGAGGGAATTTTGACAGAGACGTTTCAAGGAAAATAGGTGCCTAGGAACTTTAGATCTTAGGATGCTTACATCTTGACTTCAAACCATGGATCCCAAGTCGCCTTCGAAACTTAAGGTGTCACCAACGAGATTCTCTAAGCATAAATGGATATTGAATATAACTGTTATTGTCGTAGTAATATTTGTGATTTCACGTGGTGCAATTTTAGCATTTAAATCTCGAGTTTCTAATGCACCAAGAGAGCTCTATTATACTGTGGTCGTGGATTGTGGAAGCACGGGCACACGAATAGATGTATATGAATGGACCTTGGGGGTGAAGAGTGGTAGTGACTTGCCCGTTTTATTGCGTTCTTATCCTAACAATTCAACTAAAAGTCTGCTTCGAAAGAAATCTTGCAGTTATCACTGTATGCAAACCCAGCCGGGATTAGATAAATTTGTGGGCAATATTTCAGGTGTAAGGGCTTCTTTGAAACCATTGATTGAATGGGCAGAACAGGAGGTACCGGTTGAAAGACTTGCACTTACTCCTATTTTTGTTTTATCTACTGCTGGACTGAGGAGGTTGGCAGATGAGGATGCCAAGCAGATTTTGGAAGATATTGAGGCTGTTATTAGGGAACATTCTTTCGTGTATAGAAAAAGTTGGATAAGAGTGCTGAGTGGTATAGAAGAAGCTTATTATGGTTGGGTTGCTTTAAATTACAAAATGGGGAGCTTTAGAAACAGTTCGAGGTCAGGCACGTTGGGAATTCTTGATTTGGGAGGTTCCTCATTGCAGGTTGTGATGGAATCAGACCGTGAAAGGGAAGAAAGGGAAGAAGTGCACTTCATGAGATCAAAAGTTGGGTCCATAGAGCATCGGGTTTTGGCTTTCTCATGGGCAGCTTTTGGTTTGAATGAGGCATTTGATAGGACTCTTCTTTTGCTCAATCAAACACGGCAACTTGGAGAAACTAACATGACTGCAGTGGAGCTCAGACATCCTTGTCTTAGTTCAAGTTTTATGCAAAACTATACATGCTACAATTGTTTAAGTCACGACTATGCAGGCCAGGAAAAATTGAGTCATCAAATTCGCAAAACTGGGTTCCCTTTTTATTTGGTTGGGGACCCAAATTGGGAGCAGTGCAAACGAATTGCTAGAGCTGCTGCAATCAATTCCAGCACTTTAGCTTCGTCAGAGCCAATAGATGCTACAAAATGTCTTGCTAGCTTGTCATCTTCGAATGGTATGTACCACCATGTGTTTTATCTAGTGGCCCTCTTTATCATGTTCCTGATTTTACACATCGGCAGAATACGTGTGTTTATCTTCCTTATTATTATCAGTATTCTCGAGTAAGGATAGAATTTCTTATTATTTATTTATGAATTGGTAGCATTAATGTCAAATTTTGTTTAGCAGATCAAATGGTAAATGGGATGCGTAACTTACGTTACTTATCTTTATGTCGATTACCATATATATTCCTCCATTTAGGGCTACTTGTTAGTCTTTTGGATATTTAGACTTGTAAGAGCCATTTGTCAGGACTCTCACACTAAAAGGGCATCATCGGCCTTTTTATCTGGTCTTTCTTTTGTGATTTTACACCTTATAAGTTATAACTATTTATTTTTTCTCCCAGAATGGAGAGATTCGTGAGATTCAGGTTCAAATTCTCATTTCACTTTCAATTATGCAATTGCAGGCGGTAATAATACAGTTGTGGCCATTCCCACCACACGTTTTCATGCTTTATCAGGATTCTTTGCAGTCTATCAATCATTAAATCTGTCTACAAGAGCCAACTGGACAAACATATGGGAAAGAGGTTTGGAGTTGTGTTCCGACTCTCAAGCTGATATGATCAGAAGTATTTCAGGAAACCAGAGCAACTTGTGGCAATATTGTTTCCAGTTACCTTATGTGGCATCACTCATTGAAGATGCTCTTTGTCTCGGCGATAAAGAAGTGATTTTTGGCCCTCCAGGCGTCTCCTGGACTCTAGGAGCCGCATTGATAGAGGGAAAGTACTTATGGTCAAGTTCAAGTACAACAACTATAGCTGAGAATCACACTTCAACTTTGGGAAAAATTGAGCCTTTATATGTATTTTTGTTACTTCTTTGTCTTCTATTGGTTGTGTATTATAATCAAATCAAGCTACCTATGTTAGGCAGAAAGGCAGCTGCCGGGGCATCTTTGCCATCTTATGCCCTTCCGAAACACAGGCCAAATTGATTCAGCGGTGGTCTAGTTAGTGTCATTTACATTTGATTTATTCTTTAAGATCGATGTTGTATCAAATATATCAAGAATATTTGTTAGACAAGAGTTATAGTGATCAATATTGAGAAAGTTCCATTTTTGTTGAAGTTTTCAAGACCCCGTTATTGCAAAGTTTCCATTTAATGCAGTAGACTTGTTCACAAGTATAATGTGTTAGACATGGAGTTGTCTTTGAAGTCAAGGCACATAACATTCAGGACCATATGAAAGTGAAACATTTACATAGGCAGATACATAAAGCAGCATGTAAACTGAAACTGAAATACATGTCCAGCAAACTTCATATGCACATACTGAAACGTGATTCTCTTTTCCCCACCACTTCAAACTTAGAATGCAGCAATGGCACTGGATTTACATCCATCCAAATCGTCTGCGTCAACATCGACCCAGACTTCATTAACTCGTCCAATCAACCGAAAGGGAGAGTTGTACTGGGCAATGGCATATGCATAACCCCTTTCAGAGGTGGGTTTCGCCGAGGGGAACCTATTCAAGCTGGTAGCAAGTTTCTCTGCCTCCTTTATGACTTTCTCATCCCTTGCAAATCCAGAGAACTTTCTAACTGCAACACAGTGAGCTTCCCAACCATAGGGCTTCAGTTTCAGTTCAGGAATGGGAAGAGGTGGTGTGGCTTGAAACTTAACGGGCAGATAGAATTGAACTAGATAAGAGGACGAGTGAAGGGGACCAGCCCCAGGGACAATGCTTGTCAAGACAGGAGCGGTCATGGCAATCCTTGACCAGTTCAGATTGGCACCTTGGATGTACTGGAACAGTCTGTACAACATGATCAGTATAAAGGTTAAACAACTGGATTCTTGATCAACCAAAGGAATTGAAGTAGCACCCAAGAACTCGATTGAAGATGATCATAAACACACTTTTCAGCAACTTTTAGATATGCTTTCTTCTTTCCCAAGTTTACCCAGATGCCATTTGTGAAGAACTAATCGATGAGGAAGAGTAAATTTGGGGTTGATGGAATGGAATTACCTGTGGAAACCCATTTTAGTAGCTTTCTCGAAGGATGGGTCATCGACGGGAGCGGACATCCAAGTGGATTTTCTGTAGAATCTGATTTCGAAGTCTGATTCTGAATGGACAACAGCGTATTGGGGTGATTCGATGGCGATGCAAAGACTGAGAAAACATAAGAGGTTGACGAGAAAGATTGATAATTTCGGATCCTCCATTTCACTCGTCTCCCGCTCTGCGATCTCTTTCTCTCTCCCCTCTCGCCCCCGAATTGGCAGTTTCAGTTGTCTGTAATTTCGTGTAGAGCAATCAGTCAAGACTCGAGAGCACCATTTGGGCCGTATCGAAGTCTAACATAGTTGCAGATCCATTAACCATCGACCATGGCGAGGCCCATTTCAAATAAGCCCAAGATCTCTCTCTCTCTCTCTCTCATCAATCACAGGATAGATGGTGAAAATTCTTCAAACCAAGTCCCACCCAGACTGTAATCTGTTCACTCGTTACAGCTTTCAAGTAAGTTCGTCGATTCTGATTTCTTCATCTATTTCCATTTTCTTCAACTTTCAATTATCTTTTGAATGTTTACTCGACTCAGAGTGGTAACATTGGTGCTAATTGATGAGAGAACGAGTAACATGATGTTGATAATCGTCGGAAATTGGAATACTTATCAAAATCCGATATCGCGGGAAGGTTTCTGGGAACATTGTGTGTTTTGTGAAGAGTCTAATCAATATCTGGCACCATTGTAGTTTCAATGAATGTTCGACTCTCTCTCCTCTCTCTCACCGAGTCGCAGACATTTAAGATGTGTATCCATTACACTAGACGATGGTATTCTTGATATCATATGAGAAAAGTGAAATATGAAATTGGAGTGCAACTATTCTTAGTCTACGCTCGTGATAATGCTTTGCATCAAGCACTTTAAAATTTCAAGTAAAACATGAGTTCAGGCAGAGGTTGGGATCTATTGCTGGAAGAGTGGAAAGAAAGCGATAACTTCTCATCCACTATGAGTTTTGGTCCTCCACTACTTCGAGTGGCTGAACTAGAAATTTTGATTAGGCTCAAGATCTTACTTTTGACTTTTTATATATTTGGTTTCGTCTCTGACTATTTTCTTTTCCCATTGACAGTCATCAAGCTATGATTATCAATTGTCTTTTTTCGAAAGTCTGTGATTTCCAATTGGTGAATATTATATTTCATATCTAGGATTTATTGGAATTCCAATCACCCCACTTTTCTCTATTTCAGGCCATGGAATAATTCCTCATAAAAATGATGGGAATCCAAATTTTGTGATTATGTTTTCCCTTGCTAAAGAGGAGGATCGACCAATTTCGTCTTCATTTAACTCTGTCTCTAACAGCAATAAGGAGTTCACCTTTAATTGAAAGCAGTAGTTCGGTCCTTGGCAAATTTTAATAGAAAAGGCTAAAAGTTTTGTTAAAGAATTTACCGGTCAACAATCTTGTAGTATAATAAACCATATTTTCTCTAGTCTTGTATGATTAAGCTTCTTTTGATAGTCAGTTTTCCTTTTTCATTGTCCACTGTGGCTGGACAACCATTTATGTTGGTTGTTACTTGTTACTTAGCTTTGGTCTTCGGATGTTTATTATGTTAATGCTCGTTTAAATTTCACTTCCTCAGTACTTCTATTTATTTATTGCTCTTTTTGATGAGAGGAATCGGAAGTTGGGGGATTTAAACTTGGAAGAATTCTTGATACTGATCAGCCTATTGTTAGTCTCATTATGAAACACCTCTCCAACATATTTGTTATAGATTATACTCAGTTTTCCTTACATATCATAGCTAGACATTTTAAGTTTTGGTTGTTGAATATGCTGCATAAGATGCGTGATTTGTGTATCCGAAACAAAGTAGTTGCTATTGCTAAACAGGAACATATTAAGTGCAGGTCTTATCTACGCCAAGCTATGGTGATCATGAAAGTAAATGACATCACTGACATTCCAGAAACAGACTTGCTCTTGGGTGGAGGCCAGCATCTTTCAGAGTCATATTCATCTCATCTTTACCATATACTCTTCTTGGGAAGCTTGCTATCAATCTATAGTTTTCAGTGCCAGGCAGACTGAGCGAATTGATGTAACTGTAAATTGATTTCACCTTGTCCATGCTTGAAAAGCTCTTCTCTCTCTTTTCACCGTTTGGAAACCTTATTAGTATCTGGAAGATGAATCACGTGTTAATTAGACTTGGTCCAATTTTAGAATAATCTTAGATTGAAGTTATGCTTTTGTGCAGTTAATGTACCTGGGTGCTAGGCTGAGAATCCTTTCCTTTACTTGTAGGATCCTTGTTTTGAGTTTCACGAGTAAAAGTAGGTTCTTTCAGTCTACCTTGCTGTATATTTGGAGAATTCTGCTTGAGCTTCACATCATTTGCTTTCTTTGGTAACACCGGAGGTAGATTTTTAAGTCTTTCCCTTTCCTAGATCAGGCAACCAGGCCGATTTATTGCTGAAATTTGAGTTTAGACGGGGTGATTAAGATATTTGATTTGGGTTATCACTGAAGAACATACCTTATCTTCTTGAAGAGCGGCATGATATGCTCTGTCTTGCTCTTCTCTAAGCCTGCGATCCGCTCTTATCTTCTCTTCTCGCTTGAGTCTGGAGCTACCAAAAGCTGATCCCTGCTCCTCAATTGTCCTCTGTAGAATCTCCACCAGTTCAGCTGGAGAAAGTGGTCCTTCAAGCTAGTTATAGATGAAGCAAAAGATCAAACTTACAAATCATCTTACGCTCTGCTTTCTGAAACTTAATTGGCAAAAATAGAAAATATAAAACTCAAACCCGACTAACCTGTTGCAGGACTGTAATGCTTTCGCCTGGAGCTGGAGCAATTACTGCACAGAAAGGGAAACTGGTAGCTCCTAATGTTGTAGCCATCTGTAGACCATCTCCTCTATCCGCAAGTGCCCCCCAACAGATGAAGTTAGCATCAAGAAACTGCACTACTAGCTCTGAACGCAGTGTCTCCTCACAGAAAGAGGGCGTGAATGGGTGGTCTGGTGAGTGCAGATACAAGAATAAGAACTTATGATCATCTTCTGCTATCTTCATGGCTTCAGCAAACCGACAGGCGTAAAAAAAGGGGTGCATTGAGCCATACTGGTACTGAAAACTGGTTAAGAAAGTCCATTCTTCCGGCACATTTGGTGTGTCTTGCAGAACCGGATATTGGTACATGGATGGCAGAGTCTGGTTTCTTCTTCCTCCGCCCATAACTCTTGAAAATCCTCCTAATATGCTTCTGGGAAGATTAACCATCCGTCGGACAATACCATTGATCGAAGCCTCAGCTAATCTCGAAGTTTCCCTCATAGTTGACATTTTATTCCAGAGCAAATGCAGTAGCAGAGAAGAAATATAACAAAAAAGATGAATAAAGAGAGAAATAGATGACAACTACGGAATTGACTCCTGATTTTCACTCTACTTAACTGGGATTATGGAACTGGCAATGGACTGATTGACAGTGGCGGTGACCTTGAGAACCTTTAGTAAGAAATATCATTCTCAAAATATCAGTCTTTACGATACTGTTTGCAAGAGAATCAACTGTCGCATAGAAGAATGTGCGGGCTGCTTTCGTTCTTTTCCTTTTAGCTTCAATGAAAGTTGGATTGGATGCTTTGCTTGAAACAAAATCAACCGTGAATGCAGAAGAGATGGCTTTTCTAGAATAAAATTCTCAAATTCTTTCTCTACTTCTTTTCACTCTTGAAAGTTCAAGAATCAACTGTCACTTAGCATACAATTGAACCGAACAGTGAGCTAACACTTTGCTTTTTGATAATTTTCACAAACAAATTTATACTGGAAAGGAGCAGGTATAAATTACCCAATCATATATTATTCTCTCTTTTATTAGAAGATTGGTTCCTAAATCACTTGCTCCCACAACAGATATGCCAACGTTACGGAAAGAAACATGAACAAAGATCACTGCACATGAACCATGCTGCAGCAAAGTTCACTGCATTCTTTAGTTGCACGTTGCATGCTGCAATTAGTGATTTGTGACATAACCAGGAGTTTCAACTGATGAAACTGCAGAGATAATTTTAGCTTGCTAGATCGACGTGTAGATAGTCTTCTTGAAGGATCTAGAGTGGAGATCTCTCAGAAAATATTTGGGACGATTTAGAATGAAAAGTTGAAGTTTGATGCCTCCTTCCATAGGATTCTGTAGGAAGTACAGTACCATTCAACTTTTGAGCTAAATCTGAATACTCCTGAAGATTTTTGAACTTATGGAACTTTATTTGCTAAGGCTTAAGGGAGATGTTACACAATGTCCTCTGAGATATTATTTCTGAGCATTGTACTCCTCAAGTTTTAACCTTACTCAAACCAAGTTGAAATCAACCACAAAATCTTTACCATCTGGCTTCTTTATGCTACAGGAGATTTTGAATCACAGACAAGCAGACAAGAAATCTTCTAGATCTGTCAAAAGGAAGAAATTACTTTTATGAAAAGTGGGAAAATTTACATTCATGTATAGTTTTGTAATAAGATTACAAATGGAGGGATGTTATCTACTTATTCCTCAGCTTGAACAAAGCTCAAAGAGAGCTTTTTTTTCTTTTTCTTTTTCTTTTTTCTTTTCTGATTGACAAGAAATTTATTCTTTACCTACCACTACGGAGAATCCAATTCACATTCCTACCACCTTTTTATCATTCCATAACTTGGAATTTATGCTCTTTTGCACAAAACATGCTTATCCAACAAGGAAACACATCTACTTTTGCAGTTTCAGAGCTAGTTTCTTCTTGATTTTATACCTTGCAAACTTTAGCAATATTCAAAGACGGTTGTCTTATGTTCAAACGGGTGTTTAATTGCATTGCATAGCTCTTGAGGGACAAGAAAAGGAGGGTCTTTTCTTTACTTTTAAGCTCTGGTCAGAAGCTCATTTTCCTCTAATTCATGATTATTGGTTGTTGCATTTTTTATTTGTCAATTTGGGCGGCCAAAGTAAAACCATAGTGCTTTGAGCACTAGAATGGGTTTAAAAACTAAATTCAGATTATAGTTCAAGTTTGTGCTTAAGATCATTTTTAAATACGTTAAAAACACTTCTTTGGTTGTCTATTTTCTTTTTCATATTTGCTGTGAAAAAAGAGTATTACTTAATAACAAAGTATTTACAGCCAAGTGCCTTTTTGACCAGCTTTTGAAATACATGTTAAAAGAACAAAATTAAGCATATTTCCTTAGCATGACACTTTTAACACAAAAAAAGTTTATGCCCAGGAGGAAGACCAGAAAGATTTCAAATTTACTTGAGTTCTCCAATGCATATATTTGTTTAAACTCTTTAGACCATATTTTCTAATGATACTTTTGAAAAGTCACAGAAATTTCTGCTTTTTTCTTTCATAAAGGTTGTAAAAAGAGCTGCAGTTTTTGTATTGCAAAGATGGCATCATGTGGTCTCCACATTCAGATGATCAGCAGAGCTCACATCACCATCTTCTTCAACTCTTCTTCAAGGTTTAGTGCCACCAATCAAAGTCCAACATTATTCTCTGTAAGTGGTCACTTTTTTCAAGCAAAATACATTCCATGCTTTAGAAACAAGCATCATTCTGCTACCAAGTGTGCATGTCTTTGTAGTGCTGCCTCATAAATAGACTCTTGAAAAATGAATATGAACAGTGCACAAGTTTTCACTTTAGAAGTTAGGTGAACTTCCTATTTTATTTATTTATTTATTTATTTTTCTTTCTTCCTTCCTTTCAATATCCAAAAGGAATATACAGAGATCAGATAGGAGAAACACCCCCAATAAAGAAATATACCTACCCTACTTCTAGAACAAACATTTATCACCATCCATTTCTTTTAAAGCTAATTATAATTACTTGCTAATGATGCTTTGATTATTTGGTGAAAAAGAATTATTCTATTCTGAAGATATCATTAAAAAACAAGAAGTAAATTTGAACTCATGGGTCTCACATGAGAGTCACTTGTAGCCACTGTTCCCTAGACTCATAAGTGTAATTCCACATTATCTCTTTCAGGTTAATTCTAATTTATATAAATAATAGCAAGTTGCAAATTGGGTATATTTTAAAACCAAAGTTAAGTTGCCTTTTACCAAAACCAAAGTCAGATTTTTTTTTTATTTGTTGTATAATTATTACCCAGAAGGGCCAGAACTGACCATCTGATTGTAAACTGGCATAATTTTGATGAAATATGTTTTTCTTTCAAAATGTAATCTTTAAATTAAAATAAAAAATAGTGAAGAATCTTAATACAATTCAATATAATTGTTTTTCATATTGAGGACTTAGAATCTATTGACTCGGACCAACTTTAGGAACAAGGCATGGTTTCACAGTGCAAGAACTTGACAAGGCTGTTTTATTATGTGTTGGTTGTTGGTTCTAATGAGAATGACCCACTGTGGAATATGGACCAATATTCCTCCACTTTGTCCTTTATAGTTTCTTTTGCTGTTGCTGAGGTGTTTTGAAGTTGTAACTTGTAAGTGGGGCTGCCTGAAAAGAAGAGAGAATTTTTTTTTATTTAAAAACTAAAAAAAGAAAAAAAAAATCATAGCTAGCAAATAAAGGGGAGTTCTTGAAAGTGGCAAGCATGAAGCACCACTCCCCAGAGCCCCAAAAAGAAAACTTGGGTAATGTCCATTCCCTTTTGTTCCTATGCTAGTGCCAAGCCACACTTCATGGGGCATCATTACTTTTTATAACAAATGGTACTTGGATTTAAACATTAGATGGATTTTAGCCCTTTTTCTTTCCAAATTTTATGTGGCAAAATGCATGCCTAATGAGTGCATTCTTGTCCCTATCATTTTAATTTGAGATAAAATTGATATGATCAGTTTGGTATATAGTTTAACTTAGATATAAGCCATTAGTTTCATATTATACGCCATATTTCTCGTTTCCAGCGAGAAAATAAACTCCCTTTTATGTTTATATTTGTATGATGTTGCTTACTATAAGTTTAAATTTTCTTGTTTGGAGATGTATCCTCAAATGCTGAGCAACTCAACAATGTGTAATAATAGATCTCTATTACATAGGGTAGCATGGTGTGCTTCAGTAAAGAATAGTTGATATCGATATCGATAGGAGCAAGTTTTCAATGTGCTCGAGAATAGATGGTTGTATGATTATTTAAAGGTGACTAAAGGGCTTAGGTCCATTATCCCAACAAGATTTTATTCACCTTGAGATTGTTGGACTTTAATCTCGTCCTTAACACAATGTCCACCGACTTTGGAATGTCAGAAAAGAAGGAAAAAAAGAAAATAGATTTCATTGTTGAACAGGAATGGACAATATGGAGGGCAGAAAATGAAGGGCCAAAATTGAGAAGTACTGTTTGTATCATCATGATGCACAAACATATGGGCACTCACATATGTCTATGGTGAAGAATGGATTCTTTTTCCTCATGGAGTTGAAAGGTCCATGAGATTAAAAGCAAAAATCCACTTGTCACTTGTGCTATTCCTAAAGTAAGTTTTGCTTTGAATAAAATCTCATTCTTTGCCAATTTACTGATCAAGATAGTGGAATTTTTAGCTGTTAAATATTCCATTTGCCATTTCTCTTAGCTTGCAACTCTTACAAGCTAAGTAAAAACCTCTGTGAAGTTTCACCTTTTTTTTTGTCCTAATTGTATTTGACCCATCAATTTCACACTCTTGATCTACTGTTCATATTGTATAGAATCAGGTAATTATTGCTTGGATCAAGATGTGACAATAACAGAATGGAAGATTTTGTCAAATTGGGCTGATTTAGTAGTGAGATAGAATTATTGGCTCAGATTGTGCTTTGATAATTTTCAATCAAAAAAAGAATGCAGAGATGATCATGATATCAAATGGCCAACCATGATTAGAAAATTGCAGGTGGACCAACAAAATCATTTCTCTTTGGTACATTGCTGCAACCAAACATTTTACTCAATGTTCTGTGAAAATTGGGCAAATGGAAGACATGATTTAGCATTTATTTAGGATGATGATCATTCCATTTTGAAAGCAATAACTTTTTTTTAAACTGATTTCTTGATGGAAATGAGCACATGGGTTATATGGATTTTGGGACATACAAGATCATGGTAAAAAAAAAAATGAACTGATTACATCAGAAAGTAAAATCTCTCTCTTTCTCTATTCCCAACAGTGTTCTTTGATTGAGTTATTAATGGAAGTGAGCAAATGGGTAACATGATTTTGCATAATCAAAAACAAAAGATCTAATTTTTGATGGTCAAAAAAGAATTGCACAGAGCAGAAAGCAACTCCCCCACCCCCCTTCTTGGTGTGGAAATAATCATTGAAAATGACCCACCAAAAATTTGAGTTGTTTTCTACATCAATCAACCACTTCAATTTTTTGCAAAAAAAAGCAACCTCAAAAGATTTTCACCATCCATAATTTTTTTTTTTACAGTTGCCCATGAGAGAGAAGGACACAACATTAATGTACTGCAAAAACTGCAGAAAAAAGCATTGAATGGAAATGGAGTGGCTTGGCCACTTGGTGTAGTTGTGTGTCTTAAAAGCACAATCATTTTCAGACATAGCTGTGGTTGAAATTGAAGTAATTACCTCAAAGGAGATTAATTTTCACTGATATTTTGGGAAAAATCATGTCAGAGAGACATATTTGGAGGTTGATTTATTAAAACCATTTGACACAACCAGAAACCTTCATCAAAACACAAATTTTTTATTTTCTTTCTGGGAAAAAACAGAATTTCCAATTTAAGATTTGAATGTGGTTTTTCCCTTTTGGTTTCTCTTGGAATTCAAAAGATTGTTCCAATTTCCAACTCTGTTTGCCATTCCACCCAAATCCTAACTGTCTGCAGCACTGTACTGTCTAAAGTTTGAATCTTTCTCCCTCTCTCTCTCTTGCTTCTCTCTCTCTCATCTTTGGTGAGAAATTACATTTGAAGCTCTGTTTTTTTTAAGTTTTGACTGCTTGATATGAAAAAGCACATGTCAAGTTAAAATGGGTCTATTTTAAAACCCTCATGCCTGAAAATTTTTTAGAAAGCCAAACTCTCAGAGAGAGAAAAAGAGAGAAATAGAGAGAGAGAGAGATTGTTTTATATTATATGTTGGGAATGGTGAGGCAGAGAAGAAGAAAACAAAACCAAAGTTTGGGTTTTTGTTAGATGGTTATTTCTATTTTGTAAGGACTTGAACTGAGATTAGAGAGAAATGAACTATGCTATGTGATTTCTTTTCTTTTCTATTCTATTTTTTCTTCAACACACACAACCAGACAACCTCAATACTTACAAATCACACATCATTACAGTAAAACAAACGACTTCGCCGAAACATTCCAACCAAATGGCTTCTTCTTCTTCCTGTTCTTCTTCTTGTTCTTCTTGTTCTTTTGTTGTTTTCCTTCTGGTTTTTACTTCCTTCACCTCTGTTTTCTCAACTTCCTTAGCCCATCAAATGCCACCAAAAAACCAAACTTTTTTCCACCCCATCAAAGAGCTGAAGAAACTAAAGCACATCAGAACTTATTTACGCAAAATCAACAAGCCTCCAACCAAGACAATTCAGGTAAAAGAAACAAAATTTTTCTTCATTTTTCTGGAAATCTTGTTTCTTCTGTAAATTTAACAATCTGGGTTGTTGTTGTTTTTTGTTTGTTTTGTTTTGTTCTGCTGCAGAGCTCAGATGGTGATGTCATAGACTGTGTGCTTTCTCATCTCCAGCCTGCTTTTGACCATCCTGAGCTCAAAGGACACTCCCCATTGGTAACCAATTAAAATCAGAATCTTCTTCCTCTTTCTCTCTTGTGGCTGAAAATTTTTGAGTTCATTTATGAATTTGATTGAGAGAATCAGAAGTTTCTGATGAACAGGAACCGCCTGAGAGGCCGAGAGGGAACAAGTCCATGGAAGAAATGGCAGAGAACTTCCAGTTATGGTCAGCTTCAGGCGAATTTTGCCCTGAAGGAACAGTTCCAATCAGAAGAACAACAGAGAAAGACATTTTCAGAGCAAGTTCTCTTCGAAGATTTGGAAGAAAACCCATTAGACGTGTGAGAAGAGATTCTTCTGGCAATGGCCATGAGGTTAGAATTCAAAACCAAATCATACTTCCTTCGAACCTAATCATAACTCAATTGGTTAAAACATATAGACGGAAGAATTTGGAAATAGCCTTCCTTTTTCTTTATTCTTGGTTCTGATCTGAAAGTCACTTTATTGATAAAAGAAAAGGGGATTGATTTTTTTCAAAATGATGGAAATTGTGGTAATTTATTGTGTTGAATTGCAGCATGCTGTGGTGTTTGTGAATGGAGAACAATATTATGGAGCAAAGGCCAGCTTAAACATATGGGCACCACGTGTAACTGATCAATACGAATTCAGCTTATCACAGATATGGGTCATTTCAGGCTCCTTTGGCAATGATTTAAACACCATTGAAGCTGGATGGCAGGCAAGTTTCTGAACAAAATCTTGTCTCCTTTACTTTCAAGACAAAAAAAATTGAATCTTCAATCTTGGGCTTGAAATTCTTGTGCTTTAATCTTCTTGTTTTGTTTCGATTATGTTCAGGTAAGTCCTGAACTGTATGGCGACAACAATCCTAGATTCTTTACGTACTGGACGGTGAGTTTGATGTTTTGAATTTGATTTTGTTGAGGTTTTGAAGAAGTGGAAGAACAGAGATAATTGATGTTTTTCTTGCAGACTGATGCTTATCAAGCGACTGGGTGTTATAATCTACTTTGCTCTGGCTTTGTTCAAACGAACAACAGGATCGCCATTGGAGCTGCGATTTCGCCTGTATCTTCTTACAGTGGGAAACAGTTCGACATTGGTTTGATGGTTTGGAAGGTAAGTTCATTTAACTGTTTCCATTTTTTCTTTTTGATTTATTAATTTTGAGGTCAAAGATTGTGAGGTGGAAGTCAAACCTTTGATATTAAGAAAGGTATAACCGTATAAATATCTTAAATGACTTTTTTTTATTATTTTTTTATTTTTTACAATGATGAGTAGAAATTGAATATCCGAACCTCCGACCTCCTAGATGATAAGACATGTTTTATGTTTTTTCAAAAAAAAAAAAACATGTTTTATGTCTAGTTTGATAAGTGTATTAAATAACTTAGGTAGATTATTCTTGTTTTTTTTATTACGTCGAAAAGGAAAAATTAAAATTAGGTTGGTAAGTTTTTTTTTTCCTCTTTTAATTGAAAACAAAAAAGTAAAATGGATTTCGTAGCTAGTTTTTTCCCCTCAGATTTTAAATCAAGAAACTCAATATTTTTTTTTTTTTTTTGAGAAAAAGAAACTCAATATTTTACCCCCAAAAAATTTAGTTTTTAATAAATATTTAAAAAGTTAAGGCCCCGTTTGATAGCCATTTGGTTTTTGAAAATTAAGCCTATAAACACTACTACAACCCATAAATCTACTTGTTTTGTCATCTACCATATTCCCATATTTTCAAAAACTAAGTCAAGTTTCGAAAAGTAAAAAAAATAGTTTTCAAAAACTTGTTTTTGTTTTTGAAATTTGGCTAAGAATTCAAGTGTATGCTTAACAAAGATGAAAACCATGGTATGAAAATTGGAAGAAAACAAGCATAATTTTCAAAAATCAAATAGTTATCAAACGGGACCTAAATTAAGTTTAGACTTTTTAAACTCTTAGGATTGTATTTATAATCAAACTTTGAACTTTTAATATCGGTCATTTTTTAAATTTTTTAAAAGTTTACAAACCTATTAATTAGAATTAATTAAAATTCAGTCAACATATCAAATATGACAAGTATCTATTAGACACAACATTAGATGTGGAAGGACATAGTAAACACTTTTTAAAGTTTAGGGATCTAATAAACACAATATTAAAAGTTAAATTTGTAATTTAACCTAATTTAATTTTTTTAAATATCCATCATACATTTTATAAGTAAAAATAATAAAACAATATCTTTATTTACCTTTACCAAAAAATAGAAATTCCATTGTTTCTAAAATTTGAGTATAACTCACCATTATTTCTCATTTCAAGAAATTAACAAAAACAATTACCAAACATTTACATTCCTCCCAAACAAAAAAGCAAACTAAGAGAAGCAAGAAAAACATACTGTTACCAAACGACCCCTAAACTTCAACATGTTCTAAGCATGTATCCGTGTTCAATTATGGACACAGGATCCGAAGCACGGGCACTGGTGGCTGGAGTACGGGTCGGGTCTGCTAGTCGGGTACTGGCCAGCATTTCTGTTCAGCCATCTAAGGAGCCATGCAAGCATGGTGCAATTTGGAGGGGAAATAGTGAACAGCAGATCCTCAGGGTTCCACACAGCCACACAAATGGGGAGTGGGCATTTTGCCGAAGAAGGCTTTGGCAAAGCTTCTTACTTCAGGAACTTGCAGGTTGTTGATTGGGACAACAATTTGCTTCCTCTCACAAATCTTCATGTCTTGGCTGACCATTCTGATTGTTATGATATCAGACAAGGCAGCAATAGTGTTTGGGGCACTTATTTTTACTATGGAGGTCCTGGAAGAAATGTTAGATGCCCTTGAAATTTTTAATTATTGTTATTATTATTGTTATTAATAATATTGTTCAAAAGGTTGTAGCTAGGAATAGAATGTAATTTATAGTGTTTTTTCTTTTTCTTTTTTTTTGGGTTTGGTTTCTGGTTTTTGTTTTTGTTTTTGTTTTTTTGTTTTTTTGTTTTTTTTTTTTTTGTTTTTGTTTTTTGTCCTAGGCCTTGAGGTATGGTTTGGGTTTGTTTTTGACTTTTGTTTTTTTTTTTCCTAATATTAATTATAGAGGATGGAATTTTTGTAATTATGGGAGAATACAAAGAATTAGAAAGGTTGTGCTCTCTTCTGCTTCCCTCTTCCAATTCTTAGCATGTTTTTGGTAAAAAGGTGCTTTTAACTAAGTTACTTTTACAAGAAAATTGGTTAAAAACCATTTCTTATTATCAATCTTAAAAAAAAAAAAACACTTTTTACCGTAATCTAAAATTCTAACCAAACAAACACTACAAAAAAATAAAAATTTAAATTTAAAGAGGACTTTTAGCCAATTACAATTCACAAAATATTGCTCAGGTGAGATTCAAACTGAACTCTCTTAAGAAAGGTAAAAACGTCGTAACCACTTAATTAAACCTATATTAGAAAAGGATGGATAGACTATAGTAACTTAATATGAGATTTTATTTTGTGAACATGTAGAGGTGGGAGATTCGAACCACAGATCTCTTGATTATTTGTACCAGTCTTATGTCATTTGAGTTATACTCATGTTTACTACTTACTAGGGACAAAGACACTTCACAAATCTCCACAATGGTATGATATTGTCCACTTTGAGCATAAGTTAGCCTTTATAACTTTGTTTTTGGTTACACTCAAAAGGTTACACTCATACCAATAGAGATACTTGTTCTCCTTTATATGTCCACGATCATCCCCTTACCTAGCTAACGTGGAATTTCGCACTTCCAACAAAAACAGGGAAGAGAAGCTTGCACATGCGAAGTCCAAAAGCTACAAGGCCAAGGCCAAGCAAATTTCTAAGCCAATTATATTATAATCACGGGGAGAATATTCCAGTGCTGTTTTTCAATGCTGGAGATAAAAAGTTTTATGGGAAAATGGATTATTATTACAGACACATAACTATATAATATAAGGTTAAAGGTTAAAAAAAAAATTGTGAGTGATGAGAATATGGTGCAGAAGGAAGTACGCACAGATTCTGATGGTGGAAAAGAATAGAAAGATATTGGTGTCTGTCTGTGTGAAGGTAAAAATAATGGGTTTAGAAGTGGAGAATAAGCATCAAAAGTTGTGGAAAAAGCAGAGCAAATTAAAGGCATATATGTAACTGAACTGATGTGCCTCTCGCGTGCTGCTGCTCCATTACTTTGCCAATTGGTAATGGTATTCCACACTCTCTTTCTCTTAACTTATTATTTTTTTTCTTCTCTTCTATCATTTTCTAAATATGTATGCCACTTTTCACTTATATGTGTTATCCTAATGAGTTTGAATAGTTGTTAGGGTAACGAATCTTTCCGTATCTTTAGAATGGTATTTTGAGATTAATCGATTAGGATGTCAAATTTTTTCGTCGGGATAGGACATCTTTAGAGGGAGTGTCGAATTTTCTCGTGGGGGGATTTCTTGTTGAAAAAAATTAGTGCAAGCGGGAAGAAGAGATGAATACTTCGAAGAAAGAAACGTTGGTGAAGAAAGTATAAAGATTGACACTTTTGAGAGAAATTTCTCGCACTCATATTACTAATCACCCCACTTTTCTAACGGTTTCTGCCTTGCTCACTTGCCTCATATGTGAGGATTTACTTCTTATTTGCAAACAAGAGATATTGGGTCCAAACAAATAGATATATTTAGGATCTTGGATATTTCTTTTGAAGTTTATCCTTATGTCTAAATGAATTCTTTAGATTTTTTTGGAACTTAGGAAAAGACTAAGATATTCCTCTCCCAATAAATAAAATATGTCAAATAATAGTCACAATCCTTGGTAATGATAATAAAATTAATTATTCGAATAATTTTCTTATTTAGATATGTATTTTGTTTATGTTGCAAAGTCTAACATAAATTAGAAGTGGAAGATCAATAGAAGACAATCAGGTGAGTCTAAAACTAAATGCAGACATAAATTTAAGCATATTCTATCCAAATAATGCTTAGGTTCAAGGAATATTAAACTCGTTAGTCACAAACAATTTCTTCCCCTACAAAAGCAATAACTTAGATTATTTATTTATTAATTTTAGTTCAAGGGGTGAGGATAGATGATTTAAATATCTAACCTTTAAAATTTATACTTACCAATTAAGATTGGTAATAACAACTTAGATTATTAAGCTTTTTTTTTTGGTTGAAATGAAATATCATTAATTAAGAAAAAAAAAACATTACAACGACATTCATATAGAAGAGAGAAAATCAATATTAAAAAAAAAAGGAGGAAAAATCGAAAAGGAGAAACCAAGGTCCAGAAAACTCGTCATTCCTCCCACGAGGAAGAGGCCCCTGGTCCAAAACAATAAAAACATCATCAGAAAAATCTATCACTTTTCGAGCTACTCAGTGGGCTACTATATTCTCCTTCCTTTTGACAATGATGAAACACGAGCTCTCCCAGTTGAGGCTAAATTAGATTGTTAACCCATTTTTAAATATATTAATATTATTATCATTAATCTTCCTAGGTTACTTTTTCCTTTGGGCCGGTTGCAAATATAGCAAACCGGCCCAAAATATTTGCGGATTTAGCGGCCCGCGAAAAATTTTGCAAAAATGGCAAAATTTTAAGTTCTGGAATGTGTATTTACTAAAATGTCCTTTCTATCTGATAGAAATTTTTCTATCACTGATAGAATCTATCAATGATAGAAGCTTTCTATCACTAATAGAGATAGATTCTATCAGATAGAAAGACTTTCTATCAGTGTTTGGTAGGTGTTTGCTTTCTATCATTTCTATCATTTCTATCACTTCTATCCTATTAATCCTATTTGTGTTCTTTTCTATAAGGTGTTTGGTTGTTGTTGTTTGGTAGGTGTTTGGTTGGTGTTGTTTTGTTTCTGATATTTTATATCATTGATAGAAAGTTTTTCTATCACTGATAGAATCTATCAGTGATAGAAAGAGATTCTATCTGATAGAAAGTCTTTCTATCAGTGATAGAAGCTTTCTATCACTAATAGAGATAAATTCTATCTGATAGAAAGTCTTTCTATCAGATAGAATCTCTTTCTATCAGTGATAGAAAATCTTTCTATCACTAATAATTCTATCAGTGATAGAAAGTCTTTCTATCACTAATAGAGATAGATTCTATCATTCTATTCTATTTCTATCAGTGTTTGATTGTTATATCCTATTTTTATCTGATAGAAAGTTTTTCTAAAGTTTTTATATCTGTGATAGAAAGACTTTCTATCACTGATAGAGTGATAGAAAAACTTTCTATCACAAATAGAAAGTCTTTCTATCACCGATAGAAAGCTTCTATCAGTGATAGAAAAAAGTGATAGAAAGTTTTTTCTATCACTGATAGAATCTATCTGTGATAGAAAGTTTTTCTATCACTATAAGCTTTCTATCAGTGATAGAAATCTTCTATTATCACTAATAGAATCTATCAGTGATAGAAAGACTTTCTATCATAGAAGATTTCTATCAATACATATATAAAAATTGACGAAGAAGAAGAAGATGCGCGCCAATCAGTTTTTCTATCACTGATAGATTCTATCAGTGATAGAAAAATTTTCTATCAGTGATAGAAATCTTCTATCACAAACTTTATTCTACCAGTGATAGAATACCACTGATATAATCTATCACTGATAGAAATATCAGTGATAGAAACTTTATTCTATCAGTGATAGAAACTTTCTATCACTGATAGAAAATTTTTCTACCACTGATAGAATCTATCAGTGATAGAAAGACTTTCTATCATAGAAAATTTCTATCAAAATATATATATATAATTGACGAGGAAGAAGAAGATGCACGCGCCAATCAGTTTTTCTATCAGTGATAGAAAAAGTTTCTATCACTAAATCTGATAGAAAAACTTTCTATCAGTGATAGAAACTTTATTCTATTAGTGATAGAAACTGATAGAAAATATTTCTACCACTGATAGAATCTATCAGTGATAGAAATATCAGTGATAGAAACTTTATAGAAACTTTATATCACTGATAGAAAATTTTTCTACCACTGATAGATAAAAAAAAAAAAAAAAAAAAAAAAAAAAAAAAACTGATGAGGAAGAAGAAATGCGCGCGCCAATGCAGGGGCAATTCAGGAATATAAAAAATTAATTAAATTTTTTTGCCATATTTGCAAATATTTTTAAAAATTGTTATATTTGCCATTATTTACCCTCATGTTGCCATCCATTACAATTATCCTTTTTTGAAGAATAATCTTCCTACGTTACTACTTACTAGTTACAATAATTATAGCAAATCCAATATGATCAACCATAATTCTTCCCATTCTCTATCATAATTTGTTATACACACAACAACCATTAGCATATTTTCGAAATAAAGTTATAGTAAGTCCTTGTCTTCCAATAAATCAAAAGTAAGATGCCAAAGCGAGCTTAGCTCAGCGGTAATTGGCATGTATCCTCGACCATGAGGTCAGAGGTTCGAATCCCCCCACCCCCAAATGTTGATGTACTCAAAAAAAAAAAAAAAAATCAAAAGTAAGATATAACATTAGCATTTAAATAAAAGCACATTTTTATGGCGCGAAGCTCTGCAATTAGGTCACGGAATGATGGAAATTATCGGAAGAAGACGAGTAAGCAAAAGGAGCAGTGACAGTTTTCGCGTTGAAGATGACTAATACGACTGAATTTCGAATCTCTTCAACCTATTACCAGCTTTGTTGCCCTTGATCGTCATCATCGTTCGCTCGGTTTGAATTCCTCTCAATAATGCAGCTACGTCCTTCATCGTCGGGCGATCATCGGCGCGATGATTCGTGCAGAGTAGGGCGATTTCCAGGACCTGAAACATTTCTTGGATTTCGGCGTTGGGATGGATTTTAAGCTTTGGATCCAAAAGCTCGATTGGATCGTTCTGGCTGTATAGATGATGTTGAACCCATTGGATAATGTGTTGGCCTTCTGGAAATGAAGGATCGGCTGGCTTTTTACCGGTAATCATCTCTAAAAGTACGATTCCGTAGCTATACACATCGCTCTTCTCTGTTACTTTCAGCATACGACCATACTCTGTTGATAAAATCACCATTAGCTGTAAGTTAAAATTGATCGAAAAATTAGGTTTACCAACACAGTGCTTACCCGGTGCAATGTAGCCGTAAGATCCGACGAATAGCGGATTGGCTGACGACGAGTCGTTCAGATTGTCTTCAGTAAACCTAGCGAATCCAAAATCTGTGAGGCACGCGTCGTATTCGTCGCTCAACAGTATATTTTGGACCTTCACGTCCCGGTGCGAAATCGCCGGCACGCAGTCGTGATGTAAGTAAGCCAGCCCGTCCGCCACTCCTATTGCGATCTTGAACCGAGCATTCCAGCCGATGACATAACTACCGGAGCACCGGTCGTGTAACAAATCGCCGAGGTTTCCTTGTGGCCAATAGTCATAGAATAGCAATTTTGTTTTCCTGTTTGCCGCCCAACCGAGCAATCGGATGATATTCCGGTGCCGGATACTTGCTAGAGTCGAGATTTCGGAGGAGAATGCGGCGGCGGCGAACTTCTCCGATGTCTTGAACCGTTTGACGGCGATTGTTAAACCGGGCGGGATCTTGACCTGGTAAACGACGCCGGATCGGCCACGGCCAAGGATGTTGCCAGCTGTCAGTTTCTTTGCCACGTCAGAAATGGATAGGTCGAGCTTCTGATAGAGCGTCATCTTCCATTCGAGTTCATTGCCAATCTCCAAGTCGCTATCGACGCCGTCGCCGTCGTTGTCTCCGTAGAAGCGTCTTTGGGCCACTTTTTTCGATCCGAAGGTCATATAAAGCGCCGCCATGAGAAGCGTCCAAGCTATGCACAATAGCACCACCACCGCCACGCGAGACGCTGATTCACGCCTTGAGTTTCTGCCTCCATTATCGTCGGTGCATTGGCTGCCGAAGCAGAGGTCTGGATTGCCAGAGAGGACGCTGGGAGGGAGTTTTTGGAAAAAGGAAGTCACCGGCACTCGGCCTGAGAAATTGTTGTCGGAGATGTTGAGTACCACGAGATTCTGCATAACGGCGATGATTTGGAGGTCGCCGCTGAGGTGGTTGTGTGAGAGATCCAAGATTCCGAGTCTGTCCAAGTAGGCGAATTCCTTCGGTATCTCGCCATTAAGTTGGTTCCAACTTAGGTTTAGAGCGATCTCCAGTGCTGGAATTTCTCCCAGCTTTGCCGGAAGATTACCAGAAAGTTGATTAACACTGAGGTCCAGTAACTGTAACTTCAAGCAGGAGCCGAGCTCACTAGGGATTGGGCCGGAGAATCGATTGTTGTACAGAATGAGTTTTGTGAGTGAGCTTAACAGTCCGAGACCAGGATCTAGATTCCCTTCGATTAAATTATTTGAGAAGTCAATGATTTGAAGGGAAATAAGGTGGTTGAGACCTGAGGGTAAAGCCCCAGTAATGGAGTTGGAATGTATATCGATGAAAGTTAGATTCTTGCAGCCAGAAATCTCATCAGGTATTACTCCAGTGAGCCGGTTCTCTCCAAGGTCCAAGAAACTCAGATTCTTCAAATTCCCAATCTGTGGTGGTAGAGCGCCGAAGAGCATGTTGTTGTTAACTCTCAAACGATTTAGCGATGAGCAATTTCCGATCTCTGGAGGTATAACGCCGGAAAGATTGTTGGAGAGGAGCATGAGGCTGTTTAGCTTCTTGAGGTGGAAAATTTCTCCAGGAATGTGACCCGTCAATCCGGTTACCGATAAATCCATTTCTTCAAGCATCTCACAGTTGGAAATTATAGACGGAATATTTCCCTCGAGCTTGTTATGCCACAAGAATAACATTCTCAAATTCTTCAAATTCCCTAGTTCCAAAGGTATCAAACCCGTGATTTGATTGTTGTCAAGCATCAAATGAGTAAGTTCCCTCCAATTTTCAATCTCGGCTGGTATCTCGCCTGAAATATTATTCATGCCCAAATTCAATTCTAGTAGCGAAGTCAAGTTACCAAATGTCGTTGGAATGCTTCCCGTCAAAGAATTCATTGAAATGTCAATATCCAATAATTGATAACAGTTTCCAAGCTCCTTTGGCAACGTGCCTGTCAATCTGTTCCTATATAGAAACAGATTTAGCAGGTTATGGAGATTCCCGAAACTGGTTGGAATCGAACCTGTGATCAACGTCTCATAGAGGAACATGTATTGGAGCTCACTGCAGTTTCCAATTTCAGGAGGAATTTGGCCAGAGAGAAAGGTTGTGTACAATGCGAGTGTTTTGAGCTTCTTGAGAAGGCCTAAACTAGGTGGCAGAGAGCCTGAAATTCTGGTTTCAGCGAAGCCTACGTACACCAAATTGGTACAGTTCCCAATTTCTGGAGGTATATTGCCTTCGATGTCTCTGTTCCCACCAGCTCTAATCACCGTAAGCAGCGTCATGTTTCCTATGCTTCTGGGAATTTGACCACTAAGTTGATTATCATGAATACCAAGCTCTTTAAGGATCGTAAGATTCCCAATTCCAGCTGGGATCGAGCCCACAAGTCTATTCGAGCTGAGGTCGACTTTTTCGAGCTTGAGCAAACCACATATCTCAATTGGGATTTCTCCTGTCAAGCCATTGCCACTCAGGTCCAATGTATTCAATTCCCTTAGATCGCCAATCCCTTTAGGAATTGAACCAGTGAGGTTTGTTCCCACCAAGATGAGCTTGTTCAGGGTCAATAACGAGCTGAAATTAGTGGGAATTTTACCCCACAATTCCACGTACCTGAGTTCCATTTCCACAACTTCCTGTTTGAAGTTGCAGGTGATTCCAAACCACTCACATGGAGTTTCATCATTGGAATCCCAATTGTTCAACTCTTGGGCCGATAAATTCAGAGATTGTTTCCATGATAGGAGAGCTTCGCCTTGATGGTTGACGGCAGAAGCGATTAAAGAGAAGGAGAAAAGCAGGAATAGTATGAAGAAGAGGGTCCACTGTTTTGCATGCATTTCTACAGCTGTGCTAGGAACTCAAATGGGAAAAGCAGAAAAGGGTGTCTGAACCTAGGCAACGGGCGAGGACAAATCATGTCCTTTTAGCTTATCTTGTTGCTGAATAGCTCTGAACAAAACCATGTTCTCTGGATCCAACAGACCTTCCAGTCTTCATTGATCGAGCAAAAGCAATGAAATTACAGTTGACCTCCGTTCATTTTTATGAACAAGGTCAGTTCTGATCTTATAGTTCAAAAATCAGAGGCATAGCGAGAGTGAGAGAGAAGAGAGAGCGGGAGGGTCCGAGGGAGGGACTGAGAGAGATAATCATTTAATCAAAGTTAAGTTGAGCGTTCCTGTAGAGCTGGGTCAGAACAAATAAAACTTAGTCTGGACAAATTGATGTCCAAACAAAAACTTACTTGCATTCATTTTGTTTATGAATCATGTAGAAAAAATCCTGAAAACTGCAGATAAAACTTTGAAATTTAGAAAAAATGTTAGTGGAATTAGGATGGATTGGTAGGTATATTATCTGTTTGAAAGTCCACTTGTACATTATTTGGATGCGTAATCATATTCTATGCAGACCCTTAAACATGTAGGTATGTTATCTTAAGATCTTTAGAGAGATCTGTTTCTGTTTAAGAAAATGTAGCAGTCACAAAATCAGTGGTAATGGTAACTCATAGACTCAGCCTATTCTACACTTCTTTTGCCCCCCATTCTTATACTCGCTACTTTTCATGATTCATTAAGGATTCCCAAGTTTATTCATATACCGAGAGCTCGAATTTATACCCTTTCACTAGGATATACTTTCTTTACTCTATGTTTTGTTAACCATTGAGATTTGTATGATTCTAATTTCTATTTTTCTATTTATTATGCAGGACCATACAACCAGTGCAAGCTTAAAAGAAAGAATTCAAGTCAGAAAATTAGAGAGTTGAGCACTGGAGCACTACGGAAAAGTATTTTCTGCGATGGTAATCTAATTACAATCTTCAAAACACTCTTATCTGTCACATCATATATTTTCTGTTGTAGATTGATTACGAACACAAAATATATATCTTCAACAATAACATGGATTGTAACATCTAAAAATAAATAAAAAATTCAGAGAGAAATTATAATATTGAAACAAAGAGTTGTCAAGAAAAAAAAAAAACAAAGCGTTTTATTTTAAGGCAAAAATAAACTAATTCGAAATGTGGAAGGAATATGTAGTTCAGATTCCTTTTCATGCAAAGCTATCAACTAAAGGATTAATAGGGTTGGTGCTCATACTATTTCTGGAACTATATATAATAATAATAATAATAATGATATTTGCTTTGTGTTTTTGGCCGTGGATGTGTCCCAATTCCCATGAAAGCCTACGTCCATTACCCCATCGGGTAATGTTTTGGCATTCTAAATCCACTGTTTTTTTTTTGTTTGTTTGTTTGTTTTTTTTTTTTGTCTCTTTCTGTTAGTTTTGTAGTTTTTGAAAATAGTGGTATTTAATTAAAAATCTTTTGTATTTCTTGGCTCTTGATTTTTTTTAAAAAATCTTCTTGAAACCGTTTACGAATTTTGAGAAAACAAGATTTGGTTTCTTGTTACTGTTGCCTGTTTTTTAGTTTTACAAAAAGTAAGTAGGACTTCTAGTTGAGTATTTGTTAGAAATTAGTTTACAGACTACAGTATATATGAAAAACATAACATTACACTGTTTATGAATTAATAAATGTTGTGCTAGATACGTAGAAAAGAGACAAATATAAATATACTTTATACTATCATTAGAAACTTGAATGTGCGTCAGAAATAAAATGTTTGTATATACACGCACACAAAAATAAGCTTTTTCTAAATGAAAAACCAAGCCTACATCAAGACAAATGAACGAAAACAAACCAGAATTACAAAAAATAAGGAAAACCCTTCTAGATGAGGTGCTTCCATGATGGAAATAACCTAAACATTACAAACAATGCCTCGAATGGTTGAGATCAAAAGATAAAAAGGATAGTTAGGAAAATCCTTGGAAGTTGACATCCAAAGAGAGGAGTGAAACCTAGTTATTAGCCCACATCTCCCTTTGAAGGCCTCTAAAAATTCCCCTAATTCTCTACAAAGTAGCAAAGAAAGTTTCACACTAAAGAATCTTTCCTTTGTCTCAAAATGGCGGGTGAAAGCACACTTCCTCCATTATCAGACGACAAGATCAATTATGCATAAGAAAAATGTTAAAAGACTCCAAAAATGACCCAACAGATTATGAAAGATGGATGAATAGATGGACGATACTTGGTTGCATACGGACTTGACTGCATACAGGTGTGTAGGAATTAAAATGTTTGACAACTAAAAAAGAGAAAGTTAAAAAATGAGAGACTTTTTCTCTCATAATTGTCAACATTTTAATGATGTAGCCAAAGTTAGTATAACTCAACGGTAATTGACATGTATCATCAACTAAGAGGTCAGAGGTTCAAATTCCTCCATTCTCAATTGTTGTTGAATTAAAAAAAAACATTTTAATGGTGGTATATAGAGAGATAGGTATACATCGGTATGCAATCAAGTATTGTTCTAAATTGACTGTGAAAGTCAATTATGCACTAGAGAAATGTGAAATGGCTCCAAAAACAGTCTAAATAGGTTATGAAATATAGGTGTAATATTCGGTTTCAACCATGAGATTAAATCAATGGCGAATCCGCATGCGTTTGAAACTAAGCAGCCTTGAACGCTATCTTAAAACACAGTCTTTGTCATCATCATCTCCCTGCCAATCACAGTAAATATTCGTTCCCATCAATCTACATTTCACCCCATTTAACTTTTTTCTCTTGTAATCTTCACCTCACATCGTTAAATATGAATCAATCTCATACAGCTCCTTTTTTTGTTTTTTACCTCATAAATATAATGTTGAATTTCTTTAACATCGATTATATAGAGGAGGTTAAATTTTGTTTTAAAGAACACCCAGAAAAATCTTAGCTCTTGAACTAGTTTTATTAGATGAGAAGAAGACCTGTTTGGTGCTAAAGATAAGGATAAGCTGCCTATGCATGAAAGAGTCTCTTACCCGTCATTTGTGTTTTCCTACTATTTTTATTATTTCGTCTTCAATTCTTTACAAGTATTGTTCTGATCTTTGTGGCTTTGTGGTTGATTTTTTATATTTTCATTTAATATATATCTTTAAATAAAATTAAGAAATTAAAATGAAACATTAATCATGAGTTGGTTGAGTGGTCATTTCTATAAGTGCAAAAGGTAAAGGAACTTCAGAAGAATAAGTTGAAACTTCAGTGGTAATGTCCTAACAATGTAAGATCAAACAATTATCTCATGTAATCAACCAAGGTATCTTAGTTGGTCTAAATACTAAAAAAAAAAAAAAGGAGAATATAATACTTTATTCTCTATAGTTTTGATGTTTTTCAATTTAGTCCCTGTTGTTTAGAAAGTTTCAATTTAGCTGTTTACATTTTAACCATTTTCAATTATATCATTTCTATTGGCTAATGTTGCAATTAGCTTATGATAAACTTATGAGATATGATACTTGGTAATCGGTAGAATTTAGATGAGAAATTAGTTGCCTAAAAGAGAAAAGTTGAAATTTCGTCTGACTCCTTAATAGTATGGAAAAATGAGAATTTTTTTTTTCTCTTAGGCTTGTTCATTCTCTTATCCTCAAAAAAATAATTGAATATTTTTAAAACGTATTAATTTTTTTTTTTTTTTGCCAAACTATAAATATAAATTTATTCTTGAATTTTCAGAGATGTGTCTAATAAGTCTTTGAATTTTAAAAGTTGTCTAATAAGTTTCTAAACTTTTATTTTGTGTCTAATAGGTTCTTAAATTTTGAAAATATCTAATAAGTTTGTGTTTTCAATTTTGTGTATAATAGATTCTTGACTTGTAAGATACTTTTTAAAATTCATGTGTCTCTTAGCCATAAAAATCTATGTACTCATAATTCGACCAAAATTTTTTAAACAACAGACACCAAATTGAAAAGACACTCAAATGTTAAAAGACAAGCTGACATTTAGCCCTTAAAACAATGGGGAGAGGGGAGAAAGAAAGCTAAAAAGAGCATAAAATTAAAAGCTAAAAGTGAATTATTTAGATGGGACAGGCCTTGAGTTCTGTGCCCAAAAAAAAAAAAAAAAAAAAAACAATAGTGAGTGGTGGTAGTGGAAAGAGTGAGGGCTAGGGTGGCCTCTGAAGAAATCCACTTGACTTTGTACATTATAAAGTTAAAAATATGGTGCGTGTCCCATCCCCCTCTCCTCTACCTTAGAGGATGAAGGGCAGAGCATAAATTAAGGGCAAAAAAGAAATATGAAATATACCTACTTTATACTATAAATGAATATTCCATATTTTGGTCAATTTTCTGATCATTTTCACCTTCAGCCATTTTCATGCCCACTTACTGTCTATTATATTTGTTTATTTATTTGTTGCTCTCTTCTTGTCATCAGAATCTATATCCTATATGAGATAATCTTAGCTCTCATTAATTTGTTAACCCAAAAAAAAAAAAAAAATCTTAGCTCTCATTATCATATCATTTTACTTTTTTTTTTCTCAATTTTGAAATAAAACCCCTGAAAACTATGCCTATATGTTGCCGTTCTTATTTATTTACTTTTTTTTTGAAATCTTCACTAAATCCTTTTTGTTCTTCATCTCTATGTTTCGAAAACTAACAAGTTAGTTTGAAGTGATTCTAAAAGGTTATTAAACCGTTAGTTGACTACTGGAAATATGATTTGACTGTTAACTTGTAGAATAGATTTGTTCACCTTGATTATATATATATATTTTGTTTTAATCTTTAAATTTCAAATGTTTCTTCAATATATATATATATATATATATATGTAAACAATATGTGAGGTGAGAGATTTGAATATTTGACCTCATGTTCGCAAGTCAAGTAAGTTTATACTAGCTAAACTCGCAAGCGAAGTTTTTTTTTAGGTAAAGTAAGTTATTACATACTAAATCATGTGAAATGAGTGAGTTTTAAATTTTGAATATCATGCCTATCTAATTAAATTAAAATATCAAATATTTTTAACTCAATTTATAAAGTGTATATATATATTTTTTTTGACAGTGTATATTAGGTTTTGTTAATTTTTTAAGAAAGCTCAATACATTAGAGATGAAATTGAAACTTTTAAAAGATTATTGACCAAATTAAACAATCATCCACACATGAGGGACCAACGTAGATTTAGCCTTTTAAAAAATACAAAACATAATTATTTACAATATCATCAACATAATCGTAATATAGCTTAATATAATATTTGAATTCAATCTAATTAGGGGCAAATAAGTAAAATGGAAAGCTCATCCCATACCTAAAAAACCAACCACCAAATATGACAAATGTACGGAAAAACATATTGATTGGGCATCAAACGATGTTTTTTCTCTGCTGGTCTTTCATTCACTCACGTATTATTGTTTTATTCTTCATTTCTTCTTTCAAGTAATGAATTATTCCTTTCAAAAAAAAAAAAAAAAAAAAAAAGGTGATGTATAATTAAAAGCTGTTTCTTTTTTCTTTTGTTTTTTTGGAAAGAATATATCAACTACAAAAAATTGCTAATCAGAAGGTACAAAATTAGTAAACAAATATTCTTTCTTTTTCGGTCTGCAATGCCATTATTAGGAATATAAATTTAGTCCACCATATATTTATATGTAAATCCAAATTAAAAAATAGCTGTATTTTTCTTTTTGTTGGCAAACTCATTAGAACGTGAGGTGTTTCCCTGATTATTTGTTATCTCTGCCGATAATAATGATTATCCTCGTGCTCCTAATTTTTGTTTTATTGTTACTTAATTGTTAATTCTCATAATGATTGGCCGTATTATTATAATTATTGTTTGACAGAAAATGATTGGCTATGTTAATATTATTAGGGAAACTTTTTGATATCCCTAAGTATAATTATTGAAGGTTGGTCATGTAATATTAATTATTAAAAACTATTAATTTTTTTGAGTTAAATTACAAGTTTAGTCTATGAAGGTTGTGTTGATTTGGTCCTTAAATTTTAAAATGTGTCTAATAAATCCCTAAATTTTCAATTTTGTTTCTAACATGACCTTGAAATTTTGTGTCTAATAGGTCTTTGACATCTAAAATGTCTAATAGGTTCCTGAATTTTCAATTTTGTCTCTGATAGGTCTTTAACATATTCGAGAATTTTAAAAATTAATCAATCTACTATATATAAAATTGAACTTTATGCCTATTGGGATCCTAAAATTCCAATTTGTATTTAGTAGGCTTGTGAATTGTAAAAAAAATTCAAATAGGTCAAGAATTTATTAGACACCAAATTAAGCGATCTATTGAATACAAAAGTGAAAGTTTAAGAACTTATTGAATACTTCTTAAAGTAGAGACCTATTTGACATAAAATTAAAAGTTCAAAAAATATTTGAAACTTTTTAAAGTTTAGGGACCAAATTAACACAACTCTCAAAGTTCAAGGACTCAACTTCTAATTGAACTTTAGATTCGGCTTGAACTTGTTCTTTATTGGACCCTCATCTGAGGCCTATTATTCTATAATTGGGCTGGGCCTATCATCTGCAATTCGCTGATCCATTAGTTAATGGGCTTTGAAAATAATGAGGCCCAATTTCTTCCATCCTCTCTCTCTCTGAACTGAAAATGTAGAATTAGAAGAACAGGGGAGTTTCAAGAAAAAGCTGAAGAGGCCGTCAATGGTGGTGGAGACTGGGTAGAAAGATTTCACTTCAGCGCCAAAGCTGCTTATGCGACTATGGCTACGTTTCGGCATATTCTATCCAATTGGAATGTGTTCGAAATCGAAATTAATTTTAGGTGAAATTTTCAAATTTCTCACATTTCCTTGGTTGCGATTTGGTTGACGAAAGATTATGTTTGTTGTTTCTGGTTGAGGATCCCACATAAAAAAGATTAGTGGAGACCCAATTCATAAGATAGATGAGTTACTTCACTCATTGTCAATTGATTTTGAGATGTAACCTCATGTTATCTAATATGCTTTCAGAGCCCATGAACGGGTTTTCTGTCCAAAAAAAAATGGAATCCGATCCAAGAATGGTGAAATCAAAATGCATCATCTTGAGGAGGCATGTTGAGGATCCCACATTGAAAAAGATTAGTGGAGACCTCCTAATTTATAAGATAGATGAGTTACTTCACTCATTGTCAATTGGTTTCAGAACCTCATGTTATTTAATATTTCTGATTAATTTGGTGATAGCGTAGTAGTGTTAGTTTCTGATTGTTTCCGTTGGGGTTTAGAAATTATTCTTCATATACGAAGTTCAACTTCTTACAGATTGAGGGAGTTGTTTAAGAAAAATGGGCATATTTTATTATGAGATCTTATTCAAGGAACTTGTCATGGATCTCGTTTCATTTACAAGTGCATAGAATTATATATACTATTCTCTAGTTTGAAAAATTATTGATGATGATATAGAAAGCATATTTAAGTAGTTCAAGCTGGTTCACCAAGTTCTCTGAGAATTAGGGCACGAGTTTGCATCCATAGCGTTCGTGCTGCTAACTCGTCATTGGCTAGAGAAGAACACTTGGTTTCATTACAATCTGCGAAATATTTCCCTGTTTTTCTTTCTGTTTGTGGGCTTAAAGCCACATAGCATGTTGTAGCAGCACCCTGCATGCACGGCCATTGTTATTAATGTTTGTATGATAAAGCATTGTGCAAATTCAAGCCCTCTGCACAGCTTTTATATAAGAAATTACCTGAGGAATGGACTTTAGTAACTTCGATGCCATGAAAAAGAGAGAATCTGCAAAAGATGTTAGAATATAGTTAATAATAATTCAATACCCTCTTCTGCATTTTCCTTTAGGTTGAACTAGTTTAAGATAACAGTAGATCAGGGATTAGAAAGAGTCAATAGTTCATGCCTGTGATAAATCCTCGATGTGCCCTGATAATTGCAGTCTTTACAATTCCTGGATGCACTGCATTTATTGTCACATTGGCATCTCTTTCCTGTAAAAATGACTGGGATTTCAGAACATGGGCTGTTTATTAATTGTTTGCAGGAAATGTAGAAGGTGAAGAAGAAGCAAGATGACCTTCAACTGTCTGGCCACCTCCTTGGCATGTAAAATGCAAGCCAGTTTTGACTGAGCATAAGCGCGCGTGCCATTGTATCTGCAGAAATCCCAAATTCCAAACAGGGTTTAGTTTGATTCTCTAACCATGGCTGATTTTTTTACCAGAAACCAGCTAGACAACTTTTTGTGTTTTGAGGAAAGAAAACAACCCAGAAAGAAAAGAATCCAAAAAGGGAGCAAGTTTTCTTACTTGTTTGGGTTGAGCAGGTGGCTGAAGCAGAGACCGTCCTTCTTCACCCAGCAGTGGACAACAGAAGAGACGTTTATAATTCTTCCTTGGATGCCTGTTCTCTTTGATGTTTCTATCAATTTGTCTAAAAGCAGTTCTGTCAGAAGGTAATGTCCTGCAAGGAAAAGAGACAGTGAGATTGAAACACTGCATCCTTTGATGTTAAATTTGACATAACTTAAGTCTTCTTAAGCCACTATCGAGTAGTAAACTCAACTTTCTAAAAAGTGTTCCAACTTTGAAGAAGTATTATCATTTTAATCTTTGCTTACAAATGACATTGAGGTGTTTCTAGAGTTGATACTCTACATGGAGGAGCTTCTCTGTTTGAGTTTAAGAATGACAAGAAAGAAAAGAAGAAGAGAAAAAGGATTACCCAAATAATTAGTCGCAAATGTCAATTCAAATTTGTCTTCAGAATACTCCAAATTTGGAGAGAAAACCCCACCATTGTTTCTGAAAAAACAAATGTCTCAAAAAGGGTTGAAGTTTGAGAGGGAAAATATGAATTGGGTTGGGAAAAGTAAAGACAAACTCACATGAGAATGTTGAGTGGTAGCCCTAAAGCTGCAAACTCCATACAGAACCTCCTTACAGAAGCCAAAGAGCTGAGGTCTATCTCTAACACTAAAATTTGTGCCTCTGCTCTTTCTCTTTTGATCCTCTCTTTCACTTTACTTGCCTTCTTCATGTCTCTTGCTGCTATTACTATTCTCACTCCTCTCTTTGCTAATACTCTTGCTGTTTCTTCTCCAATGCCTGATGTTGCCCCTTTCATACACAATAGAAACAATTTCTTTATTAGTATTTAACAATCAATGTATAGTTTTCCTTGTTTGATTTATTGTTTTCTCATCATTCTTGTGGATTCTATTGTCTTGTTTTAAGAGCTATATCTTTTGAACCCTTGTGTCCTTCTCTTTGGTAACAACATTATATGGTTTGATTGATAATGTCAAGATTTTTCACCTTATTTCCATGGATATGTATAATTAAACTTTCTACAGAAGTATGTATATATATTGACTGATAAGTTTTGAAGGTGAATGCACGAATTAATTAGGAAAATATTGGAACAAGACCCTCTTCGATTCATACAAACCAAATAATGAAAATGAAGTCTCGACTAGAAGGCATTATAAAATCTAGCTCAATTGGTTAAGGTATTATAATCTCGACTGAGAGGTAAGAGATTTGAATCCTCACTCTACATATTGGTAAACTCAGAAAAGAAAATTATGAGAAATGATACAAGAAGCATAACTAGACCCTTTAACCTCATTTCATATGGTAACCTAAATCATAAGACAATTCAGTTCGGTTATTCAAATCCTTTTTATGCTTTTCTTATAGGTCTCCCCTACAAAAAGATGCCTCAACTTTGCAAGTGAACACAACTTTGAACTCAGCACCATACAAAATAACAGTACAAAAGACCACAACTGAAGTGATTAGCACAATAGAGAGAGAGAGAGAGGAATTTCTTTTAATAGAGTTGTATTTGTAAAAGGTTTTGAGATGCTAACCAGTGATAATGGCAGTCAAAGGAGAAGAAAACTGAAAATGTTGAGTAACTTGCTCTGCTGTGGATTTAGAGCCATACCCACTTGGCCCTGCAATTCCAACCAAATACCTTAAAGTCTCCTTCATCACTCTTCAATCTCTCAAAACACCCTCCACAAAAACCATACTCTAAATATTTATACACACCCCAAAAAAAAATTATTAAAAAAAAAAAAAAAACCATGAAAGTTTTATCTCCTACTACCAAGACCACTCCATTTTCCTTGCTCTCTCCTAATAATAATTACCCTATAACCAACTTTTGAGTCTTCCCTTTTTTATCTCAAGACTTAAAATTTCCATCTTAAATAATCATATATATATAATACTTTCAAAGTTGAAACAAACAAGGTTAGATTTCAAATTACAGGAAAAAAGAAGGGATCTTTTTTTCATCTATAAGACAATAACATGTGTCTCACTCAAATGAGAAACCAAAGCCAAAACATGACCTTTTTGTCTCTCTTTTTCAATTAATATGCTTTTTCCATAAATAGAGTTTTTTTTTTTTTTCCTTTTTTCTTTCTTCTTCTTTTTCGCATGTGTTGGCTTCAATTATTTTAATCTTGCCGTCCATATAATTTATAAGATTTAACAGTGATTGATCCACATTGCAAATTTTCTTATAGATCAATTTGTGTCCTTTCCATGGCTTATAATTAAAGCTGAGAATAGGAAACTTTTCTGAACCCATTTCTAAGCCAAAATAGTAAAGGCCAAACGCTCTTCAATAGCCAAAGCGAGGTAACATGTACCCTCGACCAAGAGGTCAAAAGTTCGAATCCTCTGCCCCCAGATGTTGATGTACTAAAAAAACGCTCTTCAATAAACAAAAAAAATTAAGAGAATAATTAAGCTGTTTTTTCTGTTGAAATTCTTTATATTTTTGTTGAGAGAGTTGTAAGAAATGAAAATGTGAACATGGGTTTGCTTACACGTGTGATTTGCATGCAGAAATGGAAATCATAATGGGAACCCATAAAGAAAAAGGCAATCTTTTGAGAAAATTGAGAAATTTTATTAGTGTGAAAAATATGAGTTTTTAATTAAATATATTTTTATACACATATATGATATCATATGATATATTTATGCGTTTGGGACAGGAATTATATTGCTTTACGCTGCATGCGGCCTTTGTCCCAAAGTTTCAATGTTTCCCCTTAAAAAATGATGGCTGTTGTTGGAGCCTTTGGTGGCTTAATGTTTTGGCATTGAGTTTGACAACTTCACTACTACGATTTTTCTTCTCTCTTTATCTCTTGTTTTAGTCTAAATATTCAAAATATTCAATCATAGGGTTGAAAATTTAGAAGTTTGAAGAAAACCCTAAATTAATTCGTCGGCAAATTGAAAAGTTGTGTCAAAAGGTTTATTTAGATTTTTACTTTTAATTAATGGGTTGTTCGTTTTGTTTTCGGAAGCTCGATAGATATTGTTATAAATTTATAATGGTGGCAATTATCAAGTAAGAGAATATAATAGGTACGTTCTTGTAAATATGTCTCACTTTTAAAGAAATCACTAAAATTAGGAGTTTTCCTCTTTGTTTATAAATATGTCCCACTTTTAAAGAAATCACTAAAATTAGGATTTTTCCTCTTTGTTTTCTCTCGAGTCTTAAAGTTCTTATAAAATATATCTATGTCTCGTTCATTCTTCTTCGATGCCCTGTGTTTTACCAGGTTGCATCTAAAACAGATTTGGAAAACCCCTTTTAAAGATCACTTCCATGCTAATGCAAACTCTTTTTAGAAAAAAAAAATTATCTATCGCTCTCTGTCGCATGTCTTCTTTCCAATTCGATGCTCCAATATGCAAAGCCCTTCTATTATGATATCCACTCATCTTTAGAAGATGCTTTGTTTGGATTATAATTGAACTTATGTCAATCTATTTCTTAAGCTTATATTGTTTCTGATTAGACTTTACACTCTTAGCATCTCAATTATAGAGTGTTATATCGAGAGACAAGATGGACCCGTTGTGTTTTCAAAATTTTGATTCACTTGGTTGAAGCAATCGTGTCTAAGTTTGACATGTGAAGTTAGGCTTGTAATATTGACATTGGATAGGTCATTTCAAAGCATATAGATTCATGGCATGTCTGAAAAAGTGTGGAACAAAAAGGGATTGATTAGAAAGATGGTATGCTCTACTTTTTGCTTGGCATGCATTGTGTTTACATTATATCTATGCATTTTGTACAACCTTCTTTGATACGTACTACACACATGCAATTTTAACTCCCATTCAATTTTCTTTTTCTTTTATATTCCTAAGAAACCCTCATAATTTAATTTCTTGAAATTAGATTTATCATATATTTTATAGGATGGAATTAAGTTTCTCCTTAATTTGAGGAAATTAAATAAATTACTTATAAAGTTTAAGATTTTTACCTCTTGGTTTCTTGTTTGTTTCTTTTTTCATTTATGACAATAAATTTTTGACTTCATAGTTTTTGGAGACAAAAAAATTGTTTCAACCTTAGATTTAATTCATAGAATATAAAGACAATAAACTCAAACGACACTCAATGATTTTGATATTTTTTCTCTCTTAAAGTAAAAATCTAAGACAAAGTTTCCTTGAGAACTGAAATTTATATGGTAGATACAAGTTAAAGAGTATAGAAGAAATTTGAACATTTGGTTCGTTAACGCTTTAGAAAGTAAGAAAACTAGATACAAAACACTTGTAAAAAGGTTTTTTTTTAAAAAAAAAAGAGGGAAAAAAACTTTGGTCAAAGAATGAGAATAATTTCAAACACATTAATTTATTAATTTTAATATGCCAAAATGAGCATAGTTCAGCGGTAATGGACATCTATCCTCAATCAAGAAGTTTGAGGTTCGAATCTTCCCACTTCGTTGTTAAACTAAAAAAAAAAAAAAATGCCAAGATTCCTCATGCAAAAATGGAACATAAATATATTTAAAATTAATAAATAGTTTCAAGGGTAGGGATCATGGAGGGCAAAGCAAGCAATATCTTCAAAGAAACCAAAAAGTAAAAGGCAATAAATAATGCCACCTTTTTTTAATTTGAATTTATTAGATTAAAAGAAAAAAAAAAGCATATTGATGAGTGATAACCAAAGACAACATATTGATGAGATATTGTCTTTCACACGTGTCGCCATCCAATAATAAAATTCCATTTGGCAGCCCAATCATATGTGGGTCCCACTCATCACCCCCTTTGGCTAATATATATTAATACATTATCATAAGCTTTATCGTAATTAACACTCTCCCAATGCTTTCATTACGAGTCCATTTGGAATAATTTTTAGTTTAATTTTTTTTTTTTTATCAAGAATGCATTTCTTTTTAAACATTTTGTATAAAAATTGTTTAGAATTTAAACACACATATATTTGGTTACATTTGCTCATAAGTGTTTTTATACACATGTTATTATATACTTAAAAACTCTTTTTAAAAAATTTGCTTTCAAGTGTTCCTCTCAAAATGGTTTATTTCTCAATTTCATTTTTAGTGGTTTCCAAACACTAAAATTTTTGTCAAAATTAAATACTAGAAAAGTTAAACCAAACATATCCTACATCCAAGAAATTAAATCAATCCTAATAATATTTGTACCAAAAGAAAGAAGAAAGAAAAATCTCAATAAGTTGCCAACAAGAGCATAGCTCAACTGGCATAAAGTCGTACTAATAACAACGAGATCTGTGGTTCAAATCCCCCCAACCCCACATGTTGTCAAAAAAAAAAAAAAAAAATCTCAATAAGTTCAAATTACTTCTTGTATTAATTTAACTGAATCAGTAAGGGTCCGTTTGGTAATGTTCTCGTTTCTTGTTTCCAATTTTATTAAGAAATCTAAGTATTTAATAATTATGTATGTTTCTTGTTTTTCATTTTTTAGAAACACTCCCAAAATTTGTATAGAACTTTTGGAAATAACTAAAACCAGTTTCTCCTTTTTTTTGTTCTTGTTTCCAATTTTTTCCAAACATAAATAAGAATATAGGTTTAGTATTATTGAATGTATAGGTGTTATTGAATGTATAGGTGTTAGGGTCATGAAATTCTATTTTTCTTTATTAAAAATGAAGAAACGGAAACAAGAAACGAGAACGCACGGGTCCTAAATTTCCATTTTTTTTTTACATAATTGGATAAATACGTGATCAATATTAAATAAAATTAACTTTAGTTTAATTAATGAAAATGAAAACAAATTAGAATCTTAATGGGTACTTTTTCTCCTGGGAACGAACATGTGACATGAGATGATAAAGTCTATCATACTATGTCCTACCAAAAAGTATACATAACTGTAACTGTCAATTTGAATATATATCTCAACTGATTAAGGTATATATTATTAATTAAGACATTAGAGTTTCGAATTTTTGCTCTCTCAATTGAACGGAAAGGTTTTTTTTTTTTTTTTTTTTTTGGCAAAAGAAATGCAGATGACTAAAACATAATTTTAAATTTAGCATAATTGAAATGCAATGCAACAAAAATATAAGCTAAAAAGAATATGTATACAACAAAAGGTAAAACAGATATAGCTACAATAAAAGCATTATATAAATTAGATTATACTGAGTGAATTTTTCAAAAAAAAAAGATTATACTGAGTGAATATCTAAGGTCCCGTTTGATAACCATTTGGTTTTTGGTTTTTGGTTTTTGAAAATTAGGTTTGTTTTCTTTAAATTTCCTCACCATGGTTTTTATTTTTGTTAAAGACACATTTGAATTCCTAACCAAATTTTAAAAACAAAAACAAGTTTTTGAAAACTATTTTTTTTTGTTTTCAAAAATTGACTTGGTTTTTGAAAACATGGGAAGAAGCTAGGTGAAAAGCCAAAGAAATTTATAGTTGGAAGTGGTGTTTATAAGCTTAAAAACCAAAAACAAAAAACAAAAAACCAAATGGTTATCAAACGGGGCCTAAATTAATCAACAATTAAAATAAAAATATATTTTGAAAAAGAAAAAGTTCAAATTCAAAATGTATATTTCTGTGTTTTGGACGTTTTAGGCAAAGAAATCGTCCGGAACAAATAACAAAAAAATGAAGGGAAATTGTGATAAATGACTACAAAAAAAAAGCATTATTGATTTTTGGCTACGGAAGTTTGGATTTTGCAGGCATGGCTACCGACATTTTAGGGAACTGTTTACTGGATTATTTTGGACGTTTTTACCCCTTGTATTTACGGTTATTTACAGATGCCGTTTACGTCATTTCCGAGGACAGAGATGTGTTTTGGATGGTCAACGAATTTCAAAACGGTACATACAGGAGGTGCTGTGTAGTCGTTGACATCCCGAGTGTCAATACTGGTATACACCCCATGGGGACAGTTTCAAAGGGAGTAAACTAAATCCCTAAAATTTCGGGATTTTAGTATCTGTTTGTTGCAAATATAAGGGGAGGGAAACGAAACTGTTACCTATTTCAATTTTTTTGGTACAGTCGTCGCGTAGGGGGAGAAACGACCGAGCATGCAAGAGATGGTTGTCGACGCGGCGGATGAAGGTCGTTGGCACGGCGGAGATGGTTCGTCGGCGTGGTATGAGAGGTAGGTAGTGATATTCACTCTGTTTGGCGGTGGGAAATGGTGTGGAATGGAGGGTTCGGGGGTGTGGAATGCTCTCAAATGGTGTGGAATGCTCTCAAGGGTTTCTACTTTTGGAGGAAGAAGATGGACGGGTGGGCTGCTGCATGAAGGCTATTCTGGTGGTGAAGGTGGGCGGTGACATAACGTTTTTACCCCTTGTATTTACGGTTATTTACAGACGCCGTTTACGTCATTTCCGAGGACAGAGATGTGTTTTGGATGGTGAACGAATTTCAAAACGGTACATACAGGGGGTGTTGTGTAGTCGTTGACATCCCGAGTGTCAATACTGGTATACACCCCGTGGGGACAGTTTCAAAAGGAGTAAACTAAATCCCTAAAATCTCGGGATTTTAGTATCTGTTTGTTGCAAATATAAGGGGAGGGAAACGAAACCGTTACCTATTTCAATTTTTTTGGTACAGTCGTCACGTAGGGGGAGAAACGACCGAGCATGCAAGAGATGGTTGTCAACGCGGCGGATGAAGGTCGTTGTGGAGAGTTCGGGGGTGTGGAATGCTCTCAAGGGGTGTGGAATGCTCTCAAGGGTTTCTACTTTTGGAGGAAGAAAATGGACGGGTGGGCTGCTGCATGAAGGCTATTCTGGTGGTGAGGGTGGGCGGTGACATGACGTTTTTACCCCTTGTATTTACGGTTATTTACAGACGCCGTTTACGTCATTTCCGAGGACAGATAAGTGTTTTGCAGTATTTAATTGCAATTATTCATTCTGGTGGTGAGGGTGGGCGGTATCTTCTTTTTAGCTTATTCATTTTTGGGGGGAAATTAGTATGTCTTCGGGTTGCTGGTGTTCTTATTTTTTTTGGGTTTTTAATTGCTGATGTTCTTGGGTGCAGGTAGTATGTCTTCGGATTGAGAGGACATTTTTTCCAATTAATGCATTCTGAAGGTATTTCTCTCTACTGAGGGAGGTTGAACTTTGTTATCCTTCCCCAATAAAGGTATTGACTCTTTTTTTCCGGGTAGCAACTTTTAGGGTACAAATTTTTTCAGTAGTAACACCTACTACTAGTTTTGTTTTTCAAACTAGTTTTGTTTCTTGGATTTTTTATTTTTCAAACTTCCTAAAATGTCTCCAACTTTTTTTAGGGGTATATTTTATCTCTCCTAAACTCTGATTTTGATTTTAAACGTTAAGAATACGTTAGGCAGTTTGTTGGGGGCATATTTGTCTTTTACAAATATGGATTTATTAATCATTAAATCGTTTAGCCATCTATTTAATTTTTAAACGTTTGTAGCTATATTTCAAGCCACCTATTTATTTTTAGCCATATTTCTTGTTGCCCCAAAAATGAAATTGACCGAACACAAATATGGGCCCGACCCATAGATTGAGCCGTTGATACCTTGTTCAGAATTCAGATAGTTGAGAAGCCCAGCCCAATCCCATAGGAGCTCACATTGTGGATGGGGTAATTGTGACAGATAGCGGAAAAAAAAAAAAAAAAAAAACTCCGTTTTAATTTTGGGGCAACCAGATAAATGGCAAAAAAAAAATAGCTGTTTTGAAAAATGGCCAATCGTATTTCCAATTTGATAAATGGCCAAACCCTATTTTTAGTAAACTATTTTGGCATGAAATTGGACGAAAATACCCCTAAACAAATCTTAAATCTGAAAATAAAATAAAACAAATACACTATAAATAAGGGAGAGAATCTAGCTTCCTTACCCATTGATTCATCTAGCAAATCAAAATAACAGAAATTCAAATAAAATGGAATATAAATCTGGCAACCTAAATTTAAAACAAGAGATTTGAATTCAAAAAAAGAGAGAAAAATAGGAGTACTTAAATTTAAACAGTGTATATCAGAAGAAAAAATGAAAGAGCTTACCAAATTCAATAACAATGAAGAACAACTTCAATTAAAAAAAAAAAAATCCAGATTCAAAGAAGAACAGAAAAAAAAAATGAAATCACACATTCTCCTTGTGTGAAAAAAAATCCAGATTCACCTAAAATATGGGATGAACACCTAAAATATCAGAATTAAAGTATAATCAGAAAAAAAAAAAAAAAAAAAAACTGATGCACAATTTCAAACAAACCTCTCTGACGCGTGGATTGATAGCTTATTGGAAAAAAAAAATGAAATCACACATTCCCTTGTGTGAAAAAAAATCCAGATTCACCTAAAATATGGGATGAACACCTAAAATATCAGAATTAAAGTATAATCAGAAAAAAAATGAAAAATTTGATACACAATTTCAAACAAACCTCTATGACGCGTGGATTGATAGCTTCTTATGGAAAAAACCCTAAGGCATAATTACACTCTTGGGAACACACTCACGTTAAAAAAAAACCCTTTCCCCTTCCTCATTTCAAACCCTTCCAACTTACCGTTCGCGAGAGAACCCCTTCCTCTTCCTCCATCATTCAAACCTCCGAGACAAACCCTTCCATCGTTCTACCATCAGTCTTCTTCTACATTCATCGATTCTTCCATACTTCTTCACAGACGACTTCAAGCTTCGTCTTGTAACCAAGATTCTCGACAAGATTACATTGTATCTACACGGACAACTGAAGAACATTCAGAAGCTCGAGCGAGTTTTGTCGACATCCACGGTATGCATGCTTCAATTTCTGCTAATTTTTTCTGTTTATATAGATATGAAACATTTTTTACTTACAAATCGTTGAGTAATAAAATGAAAACGATAAAGTAGGGAAGAGAGAGATGATCGTGTAACTAAAAATCCCTTGATTCATGGAATGAGACGTTATAGATTATTTTTGAAAAAAAAAAAAATAAAAGATACGGCTGCACAAATATAGGATAAACGTGGGGGTGGCTGAAGGGCAAAAAAGTAAGTTTATATAGCACGAAAATAGGCTGGAAAAACCGGTTTGGTCATTTTTCATTAAAAAATACAGTTTGGCCATTTTTCGAAACTACACTGTAATTTCTGGCCATTTCTGAGGATTTCCCTTTAATTTTTGGCTAAGTCACTTTGAAAATTGAAAAATGACTGTCGCAATTTACGGAAAAAATAATTTACATGCCCATTTTACTTTTGATGTATGTCAGCTCAACTACCAATATTTAGTTTTTAAAAAAGAATTTAAGATTTTTCTCAACTGAAAAATATTATCACGTTGATTTTTCTTTTCTTTTTTTTTTTTTTTTGAAAAATCATGTTGATTTTTCTAATACCTTTTAAAAAACAAACTAATTTTATCATATGTGTTCATGGTCAAATCTGGACAGGCAGAACTCATCTGACCTTCACGTGACACTAGCAGTGAATTTGTTTGAGAGCGGGAAGACGTGACCTACAAAACAGAAAAACCTGCACACGGGTGTGGTACTCGCCACACCGCCTCCGATGCTTAAGTCAGCAAGCAGAACGATGGAAAGCAAGAGAACAAAAGTAGGAGGAAAGTCAGAGAATAGAGTTCGGGCGGAGAAGGGTTTAAATACCTTTTCCTTTCTTAGGGTTTCTAGGCTTTTAGAGACGATTCAGGCTGAACCAGGTGGAACAGGGGCGTCTAGGGCACCAGGGACCGAGCGGAGGGGAGGAGACTCGGGCCACACGAGTGGGTCGAGCATGGGATTGGGCCGTCAGCCCAATCCCTTCGGCTCACCCTCCTCCGAGGTCCGCTTTCTGGTCATGCTTTCGGGTTGGTGTCGTGCAGTCCTGTTTAGTCATCGAATTCTGGAGTGGTCCAAAATCACCTATAACAATATGTTTTTTCGGTTCCAACCATTTTAAACTTTTTCTACCTTTTCATTGTCGAACGTTCTAATCTTTTCCTATTAAATATTGCATTTCTTTATTTCCAGGATAGCAAAAATATATAACATGATTTTAAAACCCCCCAAAAGAAAAATGCTGAAATTCAGCCACACCTTATATGGGCAAGCCACAAACTTTTATTAAATGTAGATGAATTTTATACTATTTTCGAAAATACATATTTATTTTATATTATTTACTTTAAATGCCTTTTTTTTTCCTTAATATTTTAATTTCTCGTTCCTTAGAGGCAGACAAGGGGACAGGTTGACACGTATGAATGCAACGTGGCAGAGAGTTAGCTCAACACTTTGACACAAGACCCTCAAGGAAACAGCTGGATGCAAATACTAACACTTCACCCTCTAAACTATTTATTTTTTAACCAATCCTGCAAACTAGATTAAATTATAAATTTAATGTCTCAACTTTATCAGTTATGTTTATTTAGTTTTAATAATACACCACAATTATATAAAACTATATGCTAACCTGAACACAGTTCAATTTGTATCAAATTTGTATTAATGATTAAAGTTCGAAGGTATATGTCCTCAACTAATTGAACTTAGCTCAAGTTGATGTGTAAATATAAAGAAACAAGTTAGTTAAGATTGAAACAAAGTGATACGAATAAAAAAGAGAAAAAAAAACTAATGTACACCCTAAACAACTAATAATGGTATCAAATTGAACCCAATTTTCATAAGTGTTTTAAAATTATTATTCTAGATTTCGATTGAAAATCATTAGTTTACGTGAATGCAAATTTATAATTGTATTAATTAAACTCCTGAATTTCCATAAGTGAATCATCACTTTAGATCATCTATTACAAATGTATGGACGATTCCAAATGAATGGTTGAAATTTTTTAAGAAGTCTACATATATATGTGAGATTTGATGCATGAACGATTTTAAATTTGAGGGCATAAGTTGATTCACAAGTTTAATGCCTATAATTATAAGTTTTGTAAATTGATACACTTCTAAGAGTATTTTGAGTTTTAATTGATACAACCGTCCCATATTTAAGAACGTAAATTGATTTTTGCTTTAAAAAACGCTTAAAAAGTTTATTCGGTTATTTTGTTAACCCTTCATCAACACTTTATTTTTCCTCTTCATTTTTTTGTCATTTTTTGAACTTCTGGACTCTTGGTCGAGGAATACATGACAATTATCCGAGTTATGCTCACTTTGTGACCCTTGAATCAACGTTATTAATAGTAAATTGAGTATAATTAATTAAAATTTTATTGAAAATCCGTATGTGGTGCCGCAGGCTAGGAAATCTTAATTTTCTTTTTGTTTTTCTTTTCTTTTTTCTTTTTCTTTTTCTTTTGTGGGGTTTACGCTCCCCAAACAATCCCTTTGGCACAACCTTCCAAAGTGGTTTTGTTTGGTGCTCATGTAAATAAACCGACAAATCCATTGCTTGACTTTATATATATATATATATATGTGTTTTGTTTAGTGTTTTTCAACAACCTTAGTAAATTCCAAATGTGCTTTTTTCATAATCTATCTTTTGTAATCTATTTATAAATACCATAACTTTATTCTCTTCACAATATAATAGCTTTATTCTCAAATTGGAATGGTTCAACCACTTACAACATAAATAATTTCCAATTTTCACGTAAAAAATATAAATGTTTTAAAACTTCTAAAATCATATTTGATATCTTTCAACTTTAAAAAGTAATCCAAATATATGTTTAGATTTTAAATTTTGTATTTAAAAGATCCATGAAAGTTATTTTTTAAAGTTGTAAGACTTAGACCTTCTTTATTAATCATTTTGTTTTTTTGGTTTTTTCTTTTGGAAAATTAACCTTATTAACATTATTTCCAACTTAGTTTTATTGTTTTATTACTTATTTTTCAAAAAAAAAAAAATTTTAAAAATTCAAACCAAATTTTAAAACAAGCTTGATTCTATTTTTGAAATTTGACATAGAAATCAATTTTGTTTTTTTTTTAAATGGAAAACATATAAAAAGAAAATGGAGAAGCAAACATAATTTTGAAAAAAAAATAAGAAAATTTAAAAACAAAATCCTTATCAAACGGAAGTCCATTAATCATAATTTAAAATGAAAAATCTGGATTTATAAAGAAGAAAAAAAAAAGTTAGAAGATTTCCTCAAAAAAAAAATTAAAAAAAAAAAGTGAGAAGATTGATGAAGGGAGCTGAGTTCACGGCTCCAATGGTTGTTGGTTGCCTAACAATTATGGGACTTTTCCTATAGAATAAGGTAATATCTAGAAAAGCAGTGAAGCCTCCAGAAATTACTCAATAAAGGCTCCATTTATTTATTTAATTTTTATTATTGTCTAAAAATAAATTAAAGGTACGGGAAGGGAATAAATAAAGAAGTTGGATTTGGAGAAATTATTAGGTGTTCTTGATGCAATGTTTCGAATAGTTTTATACCGTTGAATGTAAGAAAGAAATTATAAAAGTACATCGATTTTGTATCTAACAGTTACTATGGATAAACAAATTTGAAAATATACAACCAACGGTGTAAAACTATTCCGAGCATTGCATCGAGAGTCCCTAATAATTTGTCCGGATTTATCCTTTTAACAAACTCAATTCTTTGTTTTAATTTGATCGGTGTTAGCATCCATATCTTACATGTACATACTCGTTGATAGAAGCCTCATTCTCAACACTTACATTCACAAGATTTCAACATAATAAGCTAGAAGATTCTCTCCCCCTTCACTCACTCTATATACTACACTTGTCATTTTCCATATAAACCCCTTCTCAAACCTTCCTTCTTCACCAACCCAACTCAACAAATCTCTTCCTCGTCTCTCTGTTTTGATTCCTCAGTTCTTCACATTCTTCCCCATGGCTCCACCAAGCTTAACCAAAAACTCCATTGACGTAATACCCTTGCTCCACGACGGTCCCTCCCCTGGTCTCTCAATCACCTTAAAAGGGTCTGATTTTGTTGCCAATGGCCACCCAATTCTCACCCACGTCCCTTCAAATATCACGGCCACTCCCTCTTCGTTCATCTCCACCAAATCCCTCGCCGGCTGTTTTGTCGGCTTCCACGCCGATCAGCCCAAGAGCTGCCACGTGGCTCCCATCGGCAACCTCCGAGGTATAAGATTCTCGAGTATCTTCAGATTCAAAGTCTGGTGGACCACCCACTGGGTCGGCACCTGCGGTGGCGACGTCCAGCACGAGACCCAGATGATGATTCTCGACAGAAACGATCAGGGCCGTCCATTTGTCCTCTTGCTTCCCATCATAGAAGGAGGTTTTAGATCTTCATTACGTCCTGGTGGTGGTGACAGCGTGGCGTTGTGGGTCGAAAGTGGGTCCACCAGTGTCCAAGCGTCGCAGTTTAGAAGCTGCTTGTACATGCAAGTTGGTGAAGATCCGTACAGTTTGGTCAAAGAGGCGATGGAAGTGGTCAAACTCCATTTGGGGAGCTTTAAACTTCTAGAAGAGAAGACCCCTCCGGCCATTGTGGATAAGTTCGGGTGGTGTACGTGGGATGCATTCTATCTTAAGGTGAACCCTCAGGGGATCAGGACAGGTGTCAAATGCCTAGTGGATGGTGGGTGCCCACCAGGGATGATTCTGATTGATGATGGGTGGCAGTCTATTGCTCATGATGCAGATTCCATCGTCGATCACCATCGGGAAGCTATGGATCTAACGGCTGCTGGTGAACAGATGCCTTGCAGGCTAATCAAATTTGAAGAGAATTATAAGTTTAGGGACTATCAGAATCCGAGGAAGGGCTCTGGTGTAGGGCTGGGTGCCTTTGTGAAGGACCTAAAGGAGGAGTTTAGGACAATAGAGCATGTGTATTTGTGGCATGCGCTTTGTGGGTATTGGGGTGGGATTAGACCCAATGTCCCCGGAATGCCCCTGTCAAGGGTCATTAGTCCTAAGCTGTCACAGGAGTTAGAGATGACAATGGAGGATTTGGCTGTGGACAAGATTGTCAACAGTGGCATTGGATTGGTCCCACCTGAGCTGGCTCACGAAATGTACGATGGACTCCACTCCCACCTCCAGTCAGCGGGCATCGACGGCGTTAAGGTTGATGTTATTCATGTAAGTTGTCAAAAACTCTTCCCTTTGTTAACCTGCATTCATTTCTTCATCAGCAAAGTTCAAAGTAACAACAGATTATATTTAGTAATGAGATAAGTTGAACAGTTCAAAAGTTACATTCAAATCATTACTCTATTTGAAACTTGACGAATACCAAAACCTATCAGAGAATATAGCAATTCATTCAGTACTAAGGACTTGATCATAGAGCTTAAATTTGTGTATATACTAACCGGATTCTTGCGAGCATCATCAATGAATTGGGAACTTACTGGCTTCATTTTTCCATGAGGATCTCAATTTTGAAGGTTTTTCAGGCTTGAATTAATAAAAAGTCCTATACATTTCCAATATTCCTCCCATTGGTAGCTGGTCCTGCGTATATCAACTCTAAGGCGCAGTCTTTTTCCCACTCTTATAGAAAAATAGAGTGTTGAATCAACCTCCCCCCTTCCACTGAAGGGTCTGTTTAATGGGATATGTTGTTCTTTTCTCTTTGGTTGCATATGTTGGAATGTTACTAAATCCAGCGTATGTGATCGATCGTGCAGTTGCTTGAAATGCTATCCGAGGAATTCGGAGGTCGAATCGAGCTGGCTAAAGCTTATTACAAGGCACTCACTGCGTCTATCAAGAAACATTTTCAAGGAAATGGGGTTATTGCTAGTATGCAGCATTGCAATGATTTCATGTACCTTGGAACCGAGGCCATAGCACTTGGCCGTGTTGGTATAGCCTCGTGAAATCCCACTTATCCAACAGCCATTTAGCTAAATTTCACAAATCAGCATCAGCCTTTGTATGTTTAAACTATTTCTCTGTTTACAGGAGATGATTTCTGGACGGTGGATTCTTCTGGCGATCCATACTGGCTTCAAGGGTGTCACATGGTGCACTGTGCCTACAATAGCTTGTGGATGGGCAATATCATTCACCCAGATTGGGACATGTTTCAATCCAGCCACCCTTGTGCTGAATTCCACGCGGCTTCAAGGGCCATCTCCGGTGGACCAATCTATGTAAGTGACTCGGTCGGTAAACACAACTTCAAGTTACTCAAAAGCTTAGTTTTGCCTGATGGGTCAATACTGCGATGCCAACACTATGCCCTTCCTACCAGAGACTGTCTGTTTGAAGACCCTCTTCACGATGGCAAAACCATTCTCAAAATTTGGAACCTCAATAGAGTAAGACAAAACACCCCTTGATCATCTCTTTTCAATTCATAGGCTTATATCTCATTTTAATGCTTAACTTTTGGGTGCGGCATTTAATCAAACACCTTGTGGTCAATTTCCAACAGTTCACAGGCGCATTGGGTTTGTTTAATTGCCAAGGAGGAGGGTGGTGTCCCAAGACAAGGCAGAACAGAAGGACCTCCGAATACGCACGCACACTAACATGCATTGCCAGTCCAAAAGATATAGAGTGGAACAATGGAAAAGAACCCATTTCTCTGAAGGGAGTGAACTTGTTCGCAATTTACATGGTCCGAGAAAAGAAACTAAAGCTATTGAAGATATCAGAGGATCTAGAATTTACCATTGCCCCATTAAATTACGAACTGCTTGTAGTTTCCCCCGTCACTGTTCTATCGAAACCGTGCATGGAATTTGCTCCAATTGGGCTGGTGAACATGTTGAATTGTGGGGGAGCGATAGAATCAGTAGAAATTGATGAAAACGAAGGTCTGGTAAAAATCGGTGCAAGGGGCTGCGGAGAGTTGAGAGTGTTTGCTTCAAAGGAGCCTGTAAGCTGCAAAATTGACAGGGAAGATGTAGAATTTGAATATGGCGATGATGATAAAATGGTGAAGATTCAGGTCCCATGGCAGAGCTCTTCAAGATTGTCCATAATTGAGTATCAATTTTAAGCTTCAAAAACCTCTGTTCTTCAATGTGAGTTGAAAATTGACCAAAAAAAAAAAAAAAAAAAAATCTGGTGTGTAACCTTTTCTTTTCTTTTCTTTTCTCTTTTAAAATATAAATTATAAGTAATATGGCTAATTGAGTATGGGAGCTCATATTTAAATTAGTGTGTTGCTGTTGTTAATTATTATGACATAGTTTTGGCCTTTTGTTTTGTTTTCTAAAACAACTTGTAAAAAGTTAACATTGTTGTGCATTTTTTTCTTTAAAAGGATATTATTCGAGTTGTAAATGAGTGTTTTTAGTCTTATATCAGGTTGAGGTGTTTGGTAAATTAATATTCTAAATTATTGTAACTTAGCTATATTTTTTTAATAAATAAATTTAATATTGATATTTAATTAGATAATTTTGATAATGATATTTTTTTTTTGAAATATATAAGATAATTGTTTCAAATTTCATATGATTTAAAATATAATGTTATGTTTTTATCTTTTGTTAAGAAATATAATTTGCTTCTTGTATTGAAAAAAAATATTATTTCAATTTAAATAAAAAAATAAAAACAAATAATTTTAATTGAGTATAAGATTATAGAATAAAAATATTTAACTTAAATTAAAAAAAAATAATTGACATAAATCAAATCTCAAAAAAAGAAGATAAATAGTTAGTTATCGATTAGATTTTTAGGAAAGCTAAACTAAAAGACTATCATTATTGGATTTTACGAATTAATGTAGTTTAAAAAAAATACTTTTAGAGAAATTATTTTATAATTTGTTTTACCAAACACAACCTTATATCGGGTAGCGGAGCAAATTCATACTTTTAAGAGGCAAAGTAATTAGTGGTCTTCTATAATTTTCCCAATTAGGCCATTACATTCATTGTGATAGGGGTCACTACTCACTACTAGTGTGCATATAAACAACATTTTGAAATGTGTGTTATTTGTTGGCTAAACTATGTCCAGTCCTTTCACCAACTAGTATGGCTTAGCTTCTACTTTACATGTATTAGGTCCTTAATTACCCCACCCTTAGATTTTATAAGGTTTGGTCCATTAGCTTTCATGTGGCTTCAAAAAATTCCACACATAACAAATATTTGTTGCCTTAAAAAAGTTGATAATTTACTTTCTCTCTCTCTCTCTCTCTCTCTATATATATATATATAATTTAAAATTTATTTCCAACAATTGATCAGTATTTACAATATAGGGATAGGGCTTTTGGCAACTATTGTGTTGATCTATGTAATTTCTTCACATGTTTATTGCTCATCCTTAGGTCGTCTACGTATTTAAAAAATTGGTGAACGATAATTCAATAGTTTATTAAACATGCTACAACAATAAATACTTAAATGTTGTAAAAAAAAAAAAACAATAAATACTTAAATGTTGTAAAAAAAAAAACAATAAATACTTAAATACTTAAATACGTACTTTGCCTCCCCCCCCCCCCCCCAAAAAAAAAAAAAAGAATAATTAAAACAGCTGTTAAACCTAACCATGACTTGTGATTTTTTTTTTTTTTAATTAAAACTTCATTAAATGAAGTTTAACCATGACTTGTGATTTAAGTAATATTAAATTAAAATTTTAATTCTTGAGGTACAACCATTTGGTTTTTGGTTTCTAAAATTATGTTTTGTTTTCTCCTAACTTGAATTACTAGTCAAATTCTAAAAACAAAAACAAGATTTTGAAAACTACCTTTTTATTAGTTTTCAAAAATTGGTTTGGTTTTTTAAAACATGAAAAGAAGGGTAATAAATAACATGGGGTTTCAACTCAAAATCAATTGACAACGAGTGAAGTAATCCATACATCCTATAAATTGGGAGATCTCCACTTATCTTTTCAACGTGGAATCCTCGACAAAGGGTATTAGAAAAACAAAGAAACTTTAGGTGAAACTATTGTTTATAAGCTTGATTTTAAAAAACAAAACACCAAAAACCAAATGATTATCAAAAGGAACCTAAACTTTTGAGTTTGGGTTAGGTTGCTCAATTTGAAAAAGAAAAAAAAAAAATGTAACAAGTCTACAAACTTTTCTATTAAGTTCACTAGGTTTTTTTTTTTTTTACCAATACACTGGGTCGTCTTTAATTTTGTAGTCATTAAGACCAATTCAACATCTTTTTTAAATACATTTGACATTTTTTTAAACAAAAAATTCACGTATCTATTGGATACACGTGGAATATATTAAAAACCAATTAATTCCAACTTTTTTTTTTCGGAAAAAAAATGGGAATTTGAAATTTACTATTTAATAGGGATGGTGGTGAGTGACTGGTAACATCGGAAGTGAGAAACTAACATCCTTGATTGTCTCATAACGAAGAAGAATGGAGTTTCGTAGGAAGAGAAATCCAATAATAGAATTCTGGTAATGTGACAACCTTAAATTTTTGGTTGATTTTGAGGTTCTTTGAGAGTTCCAGATTTAGGTCTGTTTGGAAACAGTTAAATTAGCTCTATTTAATGAGACATCGGAATTTGTAAACTTTGCCGGAAAATGATTTGTGGGATTTTTATGTTCTTTATCAGAAGTTCATAACTATCCCCGGTCAGGCCATT